>OY728133.1:279485331-280152453 GCA_963277665.1 Viscum album
CCCATCTTAAGACCTTCATACTTCAGTATCCCAAATTTCAAGATTTCATTCGTCAATTTTTTGTTTCCTAAATAAAGTTTCTTAAACTTATCCAAGATACCTTTTTCAATCCCAACACCATTCACTAATAGAAAATAAAATAAAGAATGTGAAAAAATGAAACCATTATTATACCTTACATAATTTTCAAGATTCATAGTTTAAATAGATTTAAGAGTAAGAATATCATAAATATGAGTAAATACATCTCTTAAAGGCTAAATAAAATCATACCAATGGGACTTAATATATGAAGACATACTATTATTCCATATTTGATAATTCACTAAATTGAAGATCAGAATCCCCTTACTGTTCACAAAATTAAAATTATCCATCAAAAATTCTATTTCAAAACATCCTTAATGATTATACTAATAGATG
Organism: Viscum album; assembly: GCA_963277665.1. NCBI lineage: Eukaryota > Viridiplantae > Streptophyta > Magnoliopsida > Santalales > Viscaceae > Viscum > Viscum album. Next base: position 279,485,755 of record OY728133.1, read on the forward strand.
ATTCATCTCTAATACCAATTTTAATTTCCAATCTAATAAAAAGTATCACTATGAGGGGGATGAAATAGTGAATTGATTTTATTCTTAAATATCCTTCTTTCTAAAACAACATTTTCCTCCTATTAAAAAGTAATCATTTTCGTTGAATAAATCCCAATAAAACATCTATATGAACAAAAGAATTTACCCAGTGTACTAAACAAGAGTTGTTATTTCCTTGGTATGGTATGGAAATGAAGTAATATCACACAATCCATTAGAAATCAATCCTTTTTATGTTTAAAAGGTGTATGATATTCCATTACACTCATGAAGATATATATTCAGTAAAACTATGTGTGAAATCAATCTAGAAGAAATTATGTCATAAAATTTGTGTAAAAATTTATGAAACACTGACCAATTTCTTCAAACAATATTAATATATTAGACAATCAACATTAACAAATGCGATCTTCAAAATAATTCATCAATTTATGACCTAGAAGTAGGTATGTTATTCTATGGGAATTATAATAATACTCAGTAAATTTCCCAATATGATTCCCCAATACAATTTCTCAATCCGATTAAATATCTTATCATAATAACACTAAAATAATTCTAAACTAATTCTATCTGAGTATAGAAAACATAGTCCAATTGCTCATACTTCTCATAAGGAACTAATTTTGATATACTCACTTATACTATTCACTTCTACATAGCTAAATTCATCAAGGAATCAATATATGGAACTTTATTCTATCTAAAATATTTCAGCGCTCCTACATATATCTTCAATAGTACATCGGTGTTAGAATGTACCAAGTACATCCACCATTTATAGGTGGGATAAATATGCTTTGGCTAGTATTCTAAAAACCATTCATATGAAAAAAATATATTAAATAATAAATTTTCATTGAATTTCAAATTCATCATTTTATATTTCATGTCTTCTTAAATTTTCTTGTTTCATCTCAAAAATTATCCAATTATCTCAAAATATTGGCTCACATTAAAATTTATTTTAAATATTCTTCATTATTTAAATTTCTATTCTAATTTTCTCATTATGATGGAAGAATTTTTTCAAAATGAATATATTCATTATGTTTTTAATGAGAAATTTTAATTTAATAATAAAAACAAAATTCTTCTCATTACATAGCTCGGAACTATCATTATTAATCCATAAACATAAGGGAATATTTTGAGATTTAAACACTTCTAGGAAACACTACATCAAAATCCCTTGATAAAAATTTTCTTCAAACCCTTCAAACTATGAGATTACATTTTCAAAAAATTTATAAGTGATTTATGAACTATTATTTTATTATTTTCCTCAAATTGATGATCATGCTTATGAGGAATTTCATCATCTAATTAATTCTATTAGTGTCAAATGGTTCCTGATGGATCGATCTATGTGTCACTCTGATAACCAGTGTCATCTCTAGAATGATAGTCTTGAACCGAGTGAAATATACGATGGTTATTATTTCTCTTGACCCACTTTAAAAATAATAATCAATTTATCTTCATACAAAATGATCGACTACATTTTTATTGAATTGTGGTCTGACTTTTCATTGATCTCCAAAGCATTAAATTTCATCAAAAATACCCTAAAATGATTATTTTTAACTCATTGGACCCAACAACCATTTCCTATTTAATCAATTCTCCCCAAATTGGCCAACTAAAACTATTCCACCACCGATTATTGTTGGAAACCCACATACTATAGACTTGTTCTAGCATCTTATATTTTAGAAAACTAATTTCATTTGTGATTACGAAACACATAATACTCTCTATCCAAATTTTTGTTTCATATGGATTATTTTTCAGACTAATAACATAGAACATATTCATCAAACATACTGATCAAACATCCCAGCCTTCAAACACATATGTGTCTAGTGATATCACATTGATGTATTGGAACTAGAAATCATTGGATTTCCAAAAATTAATCTTATCAAAACATAAATTTAAAATAATGACTTCTTATTGATTTATAAATACGTTTTGGATGGGTATAACATCATCTAATTTACATTAGTGATTTTTTTAACATCCCAGTATTCCATTAACATTATAATTTCCAAATAATCATCAAAAATATTAGTAGCACTAGGTATACCCTATTCATTCATAAGGCTTTAATCACATGTTTTCTTAACAAACTATGACTTTTTTGAATTAAAAAATAGAAAATAATCATCTGATTTCCATTAGATCCAATCAGACTCTGATATATCTTATCAATATGTTCTTCAATTCATTAAATACTTGATGTGTGTCTGATGAAGCTTTTTCCCATTAAACCACTTTTTAATATGATTTTATTTTTATATTATTTTTGAATCTAAACTTCTAAAAATAATTATTAATCTGATTGTCAAAACTTTTACATTGTTATTTTACTTATTATCTATGACCAAAAAGACAACACCTGTGATACAAACATAATTCATATTCAAAAAACAACATATTTTCAACTTAATCACTGTAGAAAAAAGTTATGATTACCTAAAAATATCATGAATAACTTTAAGAGATGAACAATAATGTGTTTCTTGAGATATAGATCATAATATTTTATCATTGGAATGATAATCCTAAATAATCATGAAAATTTATTGATTCTAAAATAAAATCATTACAACTTTACTCATATTAAATAATATGCCCCATCAAAAGAAAACATTAATGAAATTTTAAAAAACATAAGGTTAATGAATTTATTATATTATATGTCAGAGATTTTGAATATAAAATTTAAAAAATATTCTAAGTTCATAACATAAACATATGCCTCTGAGAACGAAAATTTAGACAATCATCCACTACTGATTTTGTAGCTTATGAATAGTAAACATCCTAATGGATAGATCCTAAAATTTATATATATAAATCACAATAATTTTCACTATTATTATCATTAAAAAAATTAATTTCTTGTATTTACTCCACATAATAGAAATATATGGTGAATCTGGCATGTGTCTCATAATAGTAAAATGTGAAACAAAATTCACATATAATAAGTCTTGACTTATTTAAATCTCATTCAAACCTAATGAATAATAAGAATAAGATCATTAAAACTCCACTTATGAAAAATAATAATATTGATCATACCATATTATTTTTTATTTTTATTTACAATTTGTTAACAATTCCATTTTAATGATTCATTTCGGATAATAACTGTTTTTGTCCCCCTAAATTAATTAATTTTTCAATAAAATATAGAATTTATACTAGAATATTAATATCAAATTAATTCACTATATTTTTATTTATATAAATCTATAATATTTAGTTAAATTAAATGAATACACGATTTATGGAGACAGTAGGCCATATGTACACCAGAATGATATTTCCATTTTCATATAGGGTTAATATAAGGAAAGATATATCTTATAAAATCATATAAGAATAATATTGATGTTATAAATATCACATATTTTTCTTAAATTAATCCATAATTCATTCAATGTAAAGAGATTAGAAATCACATTTCATCGGGTGGTGGTAGTCATCCATTCACATGTGCGATATTATTATATTACCACAAAATCAAAATCAAAATAGAATTTGTATGAGTGAATTTCCATAGATATTATTTTGTACTGTAGAAGGTGATTATGAATGAAGAAATTGGAATCTGATAGAAAATTGGTGCAGGCTGGCTGTGATGCAGACATGATGCTGGTAGTATGATTTTAAGTATGCAACTACAATGGGCCTTTGGACTGTTTACTGGGCCATGGGTCCATATAATATGTTTCATTCCCACTTGTCCTTCGGTTCATGTACATAATATATACATTTTTATGGGTTCTCTATCCCTTGGGGGATGGGAACTACCTTAACAGAATTTATGAACAATGTAATTTTTTGAAATTTAATTTTACCACCAAGGAGTCCTTTAGGCCAAAAAATGGGCTTTCTAGCCTCGTATGCAGGCCACTTGGCCTTAGGCCTTCAGGATATGTAATGGGTCACCCTCTACCTAGTATAAAATTGTCTTTTCTTTAATAATAAATTGAGGCTTCGGTGCTAACATTTTTTAAAAAACCAATGACATTGTTTCATGAGGTAGTTGTCTGATATACACACGAATAATGATTTCGTAACCTATTTGATGGATGTATATGTTGTTGTAGTTCATAAACATAAAATACCAATATCTATGTAAATTAATGATATTGAGGTTATTATATAATCATGTTAATTTATTAATTTAAGGAGGTGGAGGACGAAACCAAACAAAGACCCCTCTCGATGAACATTACCTTTTCTTCACGTATACTCCTTAGGTTTTCAGCAAATAATCATCATAGATGGGTTTTATGACCAATCAATGGCATATAGAATAATAGGAGGGATTCTGGTAAATGATTTTGGTAGGATATGGTTGAACCAAATAGGTCTGAATATGTGAGCGGTAAAGGATAGTTTGTTGGATTTTATAAGTGAGAATATTATGAAGCTTGAAATTTTTTTTAAAAAAATTCAATCATAACTGTGATTTTATCATATCAAAATCTTCTACAGTGGTTCATTATAAAGCCTAGGATATATAACGTGGAAATATGGAAAATAATTAGTTTAGGAAACGTTTTTTTTCAATTTATACACTTATATTATTATTTAAAACTGTTGACAAATCCTTTATTTTACCTAAACCATGTTAATTAATTAGTACTATTTTTTTATTCATTTTGGGTTAAAATTTAGTTGATCTATTCCAAAATTATAAATTATGATCATTGAAAATTTTGAATCATTTTTTGCAAATTAAATTCACACAATTGGTAAATTTTCATTTAATATTAATCACGCACACTCCATGATAAATCATGTTTTTAAAGAGAAAATGTTCAGAAGTATATAAATTTTTTATAAAAAAAACACTGAAAATTATTCCAATCTCATAAATTATTTTAATTGATATCTAATTTAACTAATTTTAATTTAAAATTCAAAAAAATATAATTTATTCTTCAAATAATATAACAAAAATGCATTTTTTTAATTAGAATTTAATAATTTTTTCTATTAATCGAAAACTAATATATTTTTGGAAAATCCCAAAAATTCACTATAATGTTTTTTATATTCTGAATTACAAAATTAATGTTTTTTTAATAATTTTTTAATAGTTTTAAAATTAAATTTAAAATTATTTTTGAAATTAATGAGTAAATCTTATTTTATAAAAAAAATCATTGTAAGACATTATTATTAATTTTAAATAATATTTATTTTATTTCTAATCGACATATAACAAATAAAGAATTGAAATATATCTATTTTCACAATTTATTAAATCATATTCATTCAATCTATTAAAAAAAACATGGTTGTACATTAAAAAGGATTTTATTATACTATAGCTCATTAAAACTTGGTCTTTCAGGTTACACAAATAAGTATAGTGTTTTATATAATGAAATCTATAAAAATAATTTGATTTTTTATGGAAAAATAATTTATAGAAATTTATGGTTTTAAATTCTACCCTCCATAAAATTAATTTAACCACTAAAATATCTATATTAATACACAATAATGATGTTACTTATGCATCATCATATACTCAAGATCCCGCAAAGCTTCCTCAAAATGGTGGCTTTTCCAAAAAAAATCATTTACCAGGGTAATTTTATTATATTTTAAAAGATTCTGTAAATGATCTAGAATATCCACACATTATAACTCATGAGAATTTTTTTGCTCCAATGTTACTACCATTGGGTACACTATATGGGATAGATCATGAATGTACATTCTAAATTGAGGTAGATAGAACATATATTAGACTTTATTGAGGTTTGGTGTAAGCATCAAGAGATATTATGTTGTCCTGAAATGATAAAACATTTTAATGGGACCAATACAACTAGGGAATTTTTCCTTTCTTTCTTTAATTTATAAATTCATTGATGGATCCTATCATCATCTTTAGATTCAATATAACATTAATAATAATCATCATAACATTTCTACTAACTTTTTATGGTCTATAAACATTGTTGAATGTCTCTAACCTCCCCTCCATCTCATCATCTTTCTCAAATCCAAACATATATCATTCAAAAACATCATCCCTATACAATGGGGTTCCACACATCCTTTCATAAATAGAATTATATAAATATATCTAAATGCTGTTGTGAAATATTTAATTGTCATAAATGTCAACATGATTATTGTTTTGATTGAAATCATATATTAAATACACAGGACAAAATCTTATAGTGTCTATTATGAATATATTTAATCTCTCAAACTGGTCATCGGGCCGAGGATGATACATAGTGATGAAACCTAACTCTATATAAATATCATTCTAAATAATTCCCCCAAACATGGAGTTAAACTACAAATTACAATAATATAAAATTTAATGTGGAACTCCAAGAAACCATATCACTTCTTTAATATGCAATCTAGTTAGTGGATCCAAGGAGAAATAATCATTCACATTGATGAATTATGATGATGTTTTATGGTGGTTGTCTATAACCAATAACTATATCAATATATAAGATAAGATAAACACTAAAGGTTTCCAGGACAAATAATCTTACTTCCACAATGTTTAAAGGCATTCCTCCTCAAATTAATAATTTATTTTCCATAAATGTCTCAAAAAATTTCATTTATCTTGATAAAATAAGTTAACATCAGACCTAACATGGTGGTCCAGTTACATTCAACTTATGATCAACCTTATACTTATAAACTCATATTGATATCCATATCATTTATCATAATCTTACCTAGTAACATATATGCTTGAAAAATACATCTCACGGTTTATTCCTTATATATGAAATTATATGATAAAAATTATTTCTATTAGAGTATTTGGTTTAAACATTAAACATATATAATATTAAATTTGATTTCATTATTACCTAATTCTTTTATATTGGGATAATCACATGAAATTTCACTATTGATGAACAATAAGATTTTTATTGGGCCCATTCGTATAAAATCAAACATGAAATTCCCAACTATAGAGTTGATTGTTAGTGTTCTCTAATTATAATAATAAACATTAACCCTTACTATTGAATAAATTTTCCCTTTATCCTTTATCTTCAATTTTTTTACATTGATTTTTGTTAATTACCCTCATATTTGCGAACATATTTGAATAGTGCAAAAAATCCATGAAATTGATCCAATGACGTCTGGGAGGTGCATTGGGTATGGATTTCTGATTATTTACAATGTTAAAAAACATTTTCCTAACACATTAGAAAATTTATTCTAAATTTCCTTCCATTATAAATTTAAAACATTTAGTAGTCTCATTCTTACAATTACCCTTATGTTTCCCACCAAAAATAGATCATAAAGTAATTATCATTTTCTTCTCTCGATGGTTTATATATTTTTTCATAGAATTATAATTCGATCATTATATAAAAACCATGATATTGATATGTAAATAAAACCTCCATTTCATCAATGATAGTACATCCAACAATCACATCATAGCCATTGACGTGTCTTATGAAAAAATCTCATTAGAGAAATGGTATTAACAAAATTGAAGAAATTATTAACCATTCATTTTGGTTGGATGACAATACCAGTAGTATACCAAGTAATTCATATAGAATTTTTATCAGAGGTTCCAAGAAATCATTTATTTATTTTTCTTTATCTCAATAAATTCTTTCACCATCTTCATATGAAGAATTCAAGTAATTTACATGTTAAAAAAATAATATATTAAACTCATCCCAATTTAGGGATTAAATTTCATACTATTGTCTTATATTCTTGATATAATTACACTGTTGATATTATTATCCTTATAATTGGTAGATAAAAAATATGAGTTCTTCATGCTATAAAAACTCGAGGAAAAAAATATTCTTAGCAATGCTGATTTAATACTGAGTAACATGTTGATCAGAAGACCCAAGGAAATTTGGTGGATGATTCCAAATAAAGGGATCAATAGTATTTTTTCTATACAGTTTTCATTTGGATGTCCAGAATTATTCAAATAATAAAAATTTTTTGTGAGTATAATAGTATAATTTTTCAATCTAACTACTATAATGTTATTATCCTAAAGAAGAAAATCATTGAATTTTCTTTATCACTATGAATAAACACAATTCGTTTGGGATCTACCCCACAACTAAAATTGAATGAAATGTTTTAGAAATGCTTATCATTGTAGGGAACCACATAATAATGAAAAATCATTTATATTTACTATATTTCATGAAAATTTTATTAAAAAATGAAACAGTATGTTTCTCTTATTTATTTTATAGTCATCATATATTTAAATCATTTGTGAAGGTTCAGAAAGAGTTTGTTAATTTACAATGAATATCCCAAAGAATTTTAAAACTAGGTATGAAAAAAAGGCATGCTGTCATGCTGTATTTCATGATTCTATAATTATCAATACACAATTTTTGGGTTTCTAACCTATAGGTACATTTGTGAAAGATCCATATCCACATAGAATATCCAGAAATGAGTAATTGGTTGTTAACCAATCACCCGATTTAAACCCGTATTTCTAATATGTTTTCCTATAATTTGTCCCATACATATAGTTACACATAATTATTTCCTTATAGATATCACTATGGTTTCATCATCATAGTTTACAATGGTTAACTAGACCTATTCCCCAGTACAAATTCTGGATCCTAAGGATTCTCATATGTAGATATTAAATTTATTTAAATATAGATTCCTTAATGCATAAAAAATATACCAGAGGACAATATTATTATTTTTTCTTTTAGAAACATTGAAAAAATATTTTAATCTTGTGAAATATATTAATGTTTTCTATGAAATATGTTCCCATTTAGTACTCATTATAAACATTCCATCTTTAAAACATTTCATCATAACATAGGAAATGGGAAAAGAATGAATGGATGAGCTTATATTCTTAGTAAGGTAATCATGAAATATAATAGTATGTGGTCATATTAAAAAAAATTGTAATATGAATGGAACATGATAATTATAATATCCTGTAATGTTCATACTTAACCTATAATTGACCATAAATTTGAGTAATATAATAACCATTGGTTGTTCGTAACAAACGAATCATAAGGAAATCCATGAACATGCACCAAGAGATCATAAAATTGGCATATGAGATAGTTTTTTCTATATACATATGTATAGAAAATATTTTTTCAAGGATACCCACCGTGAAATTACTAACATGTTAGGCTTCGGCATACTACCCATGTAGATACATTGGGATTTAGATAACCCGTGTGACCTCTTTCGTCCTTTGGATAACCACTCATGTACCATATTTTTCATGCTTTGGATAACCACCCATGATCCCTCAGTTCACAGTCTTCCAATAATTATAAGTCTACCCATTGAGAAAATTGAACAATTATGATCACCCAATCTGTTGGATGGAGATATTGGTCAAAAAAATCACATAATTGAAATCATACATATGATTTTAGATGATAATAATGAATCCATAGTATCATAAAACATAAAATAATGTTGTTTTAATAAAAATTGCATGATTTCATACTCTAAAAAATATATAGGTTTCATATTTTTTTGTACATTTCTTCATATCATAATCTGTGAAAAAACAATACATTTTCATAAAAATAGAATCATTGTATGGCCCATGGATAGGAAATGGTTTTCATAAACATATTTTCATGGTAACAAAATCATATAAATAATTGGAATGGTATCCATGGTTTATATCATCTAAAAACACGAGTTACCTCAAAGGATGTCATCATAGATGGGAAATGGTTTTGAAATATTTCAAGAAATATTTCTTTAGGAATATAAAGTATATTTAAAAATCATTTATTAATAAATAAAATATTTTTTGAATTAATTTAATTTTTAATGATTATAAAACAGATAAAACAATATTTAAAAATCATTAAAACTATTTCTTGGGGAAAATATATGTTCCCATTTAAAATAACATTTTTAAAAAATAAAAATATATTTTTAATTTAAATTAAATACATAAAAATGTAATAGATATAAAAATATTAAAGAAACAATTTACTTTGAAATGTGTCGTGAAGTGTTTTAAGGGAATCAAAAAATCAAATAGAATTCATGACATCGAGAAATACTATTCAGTTTGTAATAGTTATGAAAATATTCTTTTAACATTCATGGTAAAATCCGAAGGAAAATTTTATTCAAAATGAAATTAGAATTCCATTAAAAATAAAAAAGTATAAATGGATAGAAATTTATTCAATGAATGTTTTTATAATTCTTAGAAACATTATTAAAATAATTTTATAACCCATTAATTATGAAAAAAGGGATTCTGATGGATGAGTAAAATAATCAAAATAATCATTAAAAATTTAATATCATTTATTTTAAGTACCAAATAGAGAATGAATGGTATTTTTTCCTAAAAATTTATTTATTTATTATTGGATAAAAAAATTAGGGGTTTTCATGATAGATGTATCATGATATTTTTAATTAGAAACATAATCAATAACAATCTCTATAATCGATGATATTTTTTCATAATATAATTATCAGTATTCTAACATTGAATAATTATAACCATTAAGGAATAAAATAAAGTAAATCGTAAAATATCTTGTCTATAAATAAATTAATGATATTTCATATAATTTTTTTTATATAATTGTATCAAAACAATATAGGTTTATAATATCATAACATGTATCAATGAAGGAAAATAGGGACAACAATCCCTTTCCACATTGGTAACTTTTAAATTATAAAACCCATGTAAGAGAGATCATAAAATGGATATTTAAATCCTTATAATATTCATATAAATATCGTAATATAGATTAAATTTATGTATATAAACTATATAAATTAAATTGGTGCTATGTTTTTCAGGTTTCTCACCGAAGAAAAAAGTGAGATAGAAATTCGTTATTGTATGTCTCAACATCCTTCTCACTCATTTGAAAATATTTTATAAAAAATATAAGTTTTTTATGCTTCTATTTTACAATAATACCTATTAATGACATACCATATATTATATTATTATTCCCTATTACTATATATTTATTAACAACTACATAATAATGTTACGTTTTAGTTAATAACTGCTTTGTTTACCATAGTTTTTATGATTTTTTTTGAAAAATATTAATTATGATTTAATAATATTTAAAATTTTACCCATTATATAAATATAATATATATTCATTACAGATTTGTTTATATAAATCAACAATATTTAGTGATAGAACCTGATATAACCAATTTATGGAGACGGCAGGTCGTACGTACCCATGAATATTGTTTCCCAATTGTTGTATAAATAAAATTAATAAAGGTAAATGATATATTTTAATTTCATAATCATTATAATTTCGTATATATCACAAATTTTTATTATTTCCATATTTAATACCTTACATGTAAAGAGTGAATGAATCACAACTATTCAGAAGGATATCGTCTTCTATAGACATTACTGACATTATTATATTCACAAAATGAAAATAATGAATGTATGTGTGACATAATAATTAAATAAGAATAACAGTTTTATTAATATAATATATTTTAAAAATCCATTATTATTTCCTTACAATAGATGTGGCATGGTAAAAATTAATGACATCGGTCAGTGAGGTTGTAGTCTGCCGTACACAATAATGATTATTCTATTCCCCATTTGACAGGTGTAAAAATTATTCTAGGTAATTTCATTAACATAAAATCATATCTGTATATATAAGGAAATGAAATTATTATATAATCATGTCATAGTAAAAATTAAATAATTTGGATGAATAAATAAAAAAATGATCATTGATGAACATTAACACTTTCTCGAGTTTCAACCATATGATTGTAGCTAAATTGTTCTTCTGATATATTTTATACCAAAATTAAGATTATTTGATGAGAGGATGGAATTGTGTATGTGATTTGGGTTTCTATTGGGAAAAAATATGGGTTTCAATATGTTACAAATAGTGGAGAGTGGGTGACCATTAATTATTGTGGTGAGTTTCAAAGATGTAAATTTTTTAAAAGATTCTATTATACCAACAATTATAACCAAAAACTAGTTTAATAAATGGAACATTATCAAACCATAAAGCGATAAGGTGGATATATATAAATTTAATAAGGGATAGAGATTTTTTAAAACCATTTTTACCCATATAATCATAGTTTAACCCCATGTTAAATAAATTTTTTCCTTAACTACAACAATTAATGTTTACTATTTTCACATTTTATTTTCTGTAAAAAAATTAAGTTGAACTTATTTTATTTTATATATTAACTTTCATCAAAATATGGAATGAATTTTTCCAATTTCAAATCATTTAGGATGAAATTTTTTATTTAAAATTATTCTAATAGATGTGATGAGAAATTATATTTTTAAAAGAAATAATTCAAAAGTTTAAAGATTTTTTATATCAAAATAAATAATGAAATGATTTAAAGGAACTAAATTACACAAAGAGATATAAAATAAAACATATTTCACATTATGAAACTATTAAAAATATTATTTAACAAAATTAATTATTTATACTAAAATGTAGTTTTTAATTAAAATTAATTATTTTTCAGAATTAATCGAAAACTGAAATATTTTAGAATATTCCCACTAATCTTCCTAAAAATATTATGATACTCTACCTTGAAAAATTATGTTTTTCTAGTAAAATTATTTTTATAAAAACATTATTTGGTAATTATAAAATATGTGGTCAAAGGGAGACTAATCCACCTTTTAGAAAACTATACATTATATCAGGAAGAAATTGATTATTTTTTAAATATTATTATTTAATTTCTTGTCATTATGTATCTAATAATTATTTGTAAACTATATATTTTAAAATTTATTAAATAATATTCATAACACTTATTTGAATAGTAGGTTGATAAATTAAATTATAATTCTAATATAACATTGTTGATTTGTAAAACCTAGTCATATGTGTAATGGATCCTTTCTCGGTGTTTCATTGAATGAAATATAATTTCATTAAAAAATTATAATTCATAAAAACATGTGGTGTTACAATTTTCCTGGACTTACTATGTTTCAAATTTGAAAACTATGATTTTTTGGAAGACTCTACACAAAAATGGGTCTCATTGGATGGCTCTAGAGGGATACATAATCCAATCAAAAATTAAATTGAAAGGAAAAAAATTAAGATGACATAGAATCAAAAAATATAGGTGTTGGGTGTGGATTATGAGGGACTGTTGATCAGCAGGTCTCAAGTCTATTCAAGATTTAGGGATATATGAAATGCTAAAACACAATGGAAAAATTAAAAATACACAAAGGAAATTTATAAATAGAAATTGAATTATATAATGACTAGTCTCTAGTAAAAAAGAATCACATACATTGGAATTTGATTGTATTGATTCATCTGAGAATTTCAAGAGGGTGTGGTGGAAAGTATTCATTTCTGCAAGTTATTGAACAAAGCAAGTACTTGTGATATCTAATAAGTTTCTATTTTAATGATTATTAGGGTCTTATCATCACATTCAATAAAAAAATGTGATAAATGTATATAATGTAAATTAAAAAATTAAAACTGAATATATAATAAAAAAGAATAAAATATTTAAAAATAAATGAAATACGTTGATAATGGAAAAATAATTTTAATGTTGTAAATTCTAAAAATTTTAATAACAAAATGACTAAAGTTCAATAGTAATCATAAATATTAAAAAATTCATTATGCATTTTTAGTTGTAAAAATTATTTAAAAATTTAAAATGAAAATGAATTCATATTAAATATCTAAATTATTCAAATGTTAAAATTATTATTTTTTAATAAATATGTATATAAATAGTAATATTGATTATATTTAAAAAATCTAAAGGAAAAAAGCAAATAATATTAAAATAAAAAAATTCTTAAAATTGTTAGAGAATAAAAAAACATAACTCATATTAAATGAATTATTGATAAATTTTAGTGATATTCAATAATTAAAAATCCAATATATTTGATAATTATTTAAAAAAATTGATATTAATTATATACGTTATTAGAAACTACAAAATCAATATATATTATAATGAAAATAAATACATATAATTTATATATATTAGTAACATATCAAAAAATAAGTTATAATGAATAAAAATGAATATATAAATATTAAAAATGGGAAAAATTACAAAAATATATTAAATATTTTTTATTATTAGTGAATAATTAATATAATTCCTGAATAAGTTTGAAAAAAAAAACTAAAAATTAATAAGAATTATATATTGAATGAAAGTATAAAAAATGAATAATTTTTATCAATTAAGAAAATAATTCATATTTAACTATTATAATATTAATTAATATTCTACAATGAATATAAAATATTGAAGAAATTAATGAAATAATATATTTGTTTGTGTGTTTTCAAATAATAATACATTAATAACAAATATGTATATGTGAAATTAATGTAATAAATGTTTTATATATTTTAAATTGAAAACAAAAATGACATTTTATTTTTTTTCCATTACTCGATATAAAGTAACTAATATTTCTAAAAAATATTAATTTTTTATTATATGCCATTTTTTACTAAATACATAAAATTATATTGTAAATAAATATATTTTATTATAAAAATAAAATTTTTGAAAATACTAAATATATTGAAATGTTTATATATATATATATGAAAATATTTCAATATCAAAATTATTTAACATATTAGTGAAAAATAATTTATAAAAACATAAACATTTTATAAATTACAAAAATAGGAGACGACTAAATATTTATAATGAAAAATTAAATAATAAGTAAATACTGCTATTTAAAAATTAATAAATCATATCAATTGAATCAATGATAAAAATGATTTCACTTTAAGTAAATTATTAGTTATATGATAAAATATAAGTAAAATATTATGAGTTATTAATTATATAATATTATTATAAAATAAGTATAAATATTTTTTGTAAAGAAATAGAATACCTATATGAGTAATTCAAATTTAAACTATATAAAATTATAAAATTTAAATCAATAAATACAAATAAATATTAAACATGACAAAAAATATATAAATATATAAAAAAACAGTATTTTAAATGAACATATTAAATATATATATATCAAAAATTATTAAGAAGTATAGATTATATATTAATATAATAATAATAATAATAATAATAATTTAACTCATAATATATTTTAAAAAATAAACATATAATACAATAATATTTACAATTTCTTATTTTTGGTTTTTGGTTGTCTATATAAATTTATTTTAATTTTATATATGTATACATGTAAAATTATTAAATGATATATAATGAGTAACTTGATTATTTTTTTAAATTAGTTATAAAATATTAATAATTTGGAATATATTTAAAATGTAAAAAATATATTAAATTGATAACATGAATTTTTATTAAATTTCTAGTTGTATTACCAGGTTAATATTTTTCATTAAATTAATATTAAATTAAATTCAGGAATTATGTTCACTTAAAATATGGTATGAAAATATGATTTATAAAACATTGTTATTATATAAATAAAATTATAGAAATGTATATATGTGTGTGTATATAAATATATATTTATCTATGAAATTTTGTTTTTAATAATATATATATGTATTATTTTATATGAACATCTTAAAAAATATAATTTATATAAAATATAAATGAATATGTAGTACGATATAAATGATATTTAATCATAATTATTGTTTTATATTAAATATATATATATTTAAATATGATTATATGATTTTTAATGACAGGTCTATTTTTCAAAAAATATACTTTTGTAGTGTTTTTTATTGAAAAGAAAGGCCATCCTTTTTTTGATAAATAAAGTGGTGATAAGGCCAAACATTATCACTGCTAAAAAATCAAGGACTAATCATTACTACATTAGCAAAAAAATACACATAGAAAAGGTACCTATATCTGTGCTTTTTTAGGTATTACTGATAAATGTAGTGTCATTTATCATAGATTCTGTAGTACTATACTAACACCTAAAAGATTCTAAAAGAATAAATTTTGTTCGATATAAAGTAAGATAAGAAACACCAAATGTCGAATAGAATATAACGTCTTGAGACATTATGGTAAATACAATATTTTAAATAAATTTCATATATGTTAAAGAATGAAATGAAAGGAATATTTAATTATATTTCATCACATGCAATGTATACATTATTCTAACACTTATGTTACACACAAGATAGGGTTTTAGAGAATAATAATATATTATAAAAATATTATAATTATATATTACCAATTCATTAAATGAAATGTTATGAATGTGATTAACTTACATATGAGAATATAAGTTTTATAAAAATATAATATAAATTTGAGGTTAAGAAATTATTATGAAATGAATATACTAACCAATTGAATACTACGGAACCGTTCTTATGAAAAAAATTCTGTTTTTTACATGTTGAGGATCAAGGAATTCTATTATTAATAGAAAAATGAAATACCGAAGGAGGAAGAAACAGATTACATGAACTAATCCTTACATAATAACCAAAATGAATCTAAAAATAGAGAGTGGGTATGCATGCTATGACAAGTGGATTGGAAACCCATTCCATGATGGTGAAAACCCATTATTTGGGTCATAACCTCCATTCATAGTCCATTACTATCATCCATGGGTATAATATATATATGTTAAATCTTATAATCCACTACAGGTGTTTTAAACAAAATTTCATCTTTCTGATTACTCTAAGAATCCATAAATTTAAAATAATTATTAGTACATTCCTTTTTTACCCCTTAATTAATTGGTTTAAAAAGAACATTTATTTTTGAAGATTTTCTATCCTCATTGTTAGTGACATGGGAAAAAGCAACATATTTAATGCAAATACACAAATGTGATTTATTATAATAAAAAAATTAATTATAATGAATGATTTTAAATATATATATATATAATATAAATTTTAAAAAATATTTTTATATTTATCTAATCGATTTGTTAAAAATGAGATAATAATTAATGTATATTTAGTCGTAGAAATTCAAATTTTGAAAATATAAATTTACCTTCTTTTAATGGATAAAAAATTTAAATAAAAAATTCAGAAATTTTGTAAATTTAAAATATCAACATAAAATTTATTTTTGATAAAAAATAATTTAAATTATCTTACGGTGAATTGTTTGTATTTTTCTATGATGTTTAATTTTTTGTGGAATAGTTAAAAATGCTAAATTTTAATTGAAACTTCTTTTTCATGTAAATATTTTGTATTGTAAAATTATATTTCAAGTTGGTTTTCTAGTTAAATTATCTCAATTATATTTATATTAATAAAATTTTGTTCATTTTAATAAATTTCACATTGAAATTGGATATAACAATATTTCCATTTTTTAACATTTTACTCTAAATAATCTGCTTTATCATCCCGTCAGTATGATTATTTTCATATTACTTCCTATCACTTATTTTATTAAAATTTAAAAAAAATTATTCTATATTTTTAAATTTCATAATTTATAATGTTTAGAATGTTCATCATAGTAATTTACCAAAATAATTTAGTTAATCTAAATAAAATTAAATAAAAAATTAAGGGAAAATTTTGCATTGTGAGCGACTAAACCATAATATTAATTGAAAAAGTAACCTATGAACATATCCAAAACCTATTATAAGGACTTATTTAGATGATATCCTTTTTTATCTAATATATTTAATTATACATGGAACATGGTGTATGGAATCCCTTTTAATAGTGTTTACTTTTTTATATTAACAACAATGCCACTCATTCTCCACTAAAAAATACAATCACCCCTCCCACTTATTCAAAAATCTCATGACCATTGGATAATCAAAAACAATTCCAAATAACATCCCAATATTACTTTCATATTCTTATAAGTATCTATTTTTTATGTTGTTATTCATAGGATGTTATTTGGTATAAACCAAACTTAGTTTTTTGAATAAGAGGTGATGTCCTTCAATGGTTAATTTTGTTTCATTTAATTATTAATTGATAAGTTTTTGATATTATTCAAATAAATTTTCATCAGTATTCTCAATATAAAAGGATTTTGATATGATGAGATTTTTACTTAAACATTCAAACACATCCCTCAAGTGGTATACTAAATCATCATTCATTGGTACGAAGACCTACCACTTCATGACATAATGTCATTCATTCTTGTATTTAGCACCCTAAAATGTTGGAAATAATGATTTATATAGTTTTTATATATTATATATATGATATATATGATTTATTAATTATTATTTAATTTTTATAAAACATATATCATTATAATTTCTATTTTGTGGGAATACGATAACATAGTTTGTGGGTGTGTAGACTACCACCTCCTCAAAGTGATGAAATTCCTTCAAAGTATACATGGAATGTATTAAGGATGTTCAAAATAAATATAAGTGACATATATTACATATATATGGTATTTCAATTATAATATATATATATATATATATATCATCTATGTTCTATTTTTTTCAATATGAAGAAAAGGAAGGATTGTTCATGCGTATGTATGACATACCGTCTCCATGATAAATTCCTTTCATTTCCTATATCAAAATATTACAGATATTTATAAATACAAATATACTAAAAATATATTATATTTAAATTATTTTTTACAATTTTAATTTTTATAGATCATAAACTAATTAATAGGAACAATAAGTAAACAAGTCAAAACATACAAGACAAAATAATGCAATAATCACACAAAATAGTGAAAATAACTAATTTTTTAACAAATGGGTAATGATATATTATAATAAGTTAAAATATGATATCATAATTTTATATATGGTAATATTATGTGTTAGTAAAATGATATAAATATCAATAAGTGAATTTATGTAATATAAAATAAAAATGAAGTATATGTTAGAGGGTTCTTGCCTCACTTTTCATTCCATGAGGAATATGATATTATCACCAAATATTTCATTTTAGTGTTATATATAATTCCCCTATTTTATTCCATATATTTCCATAATTTATCTTAGTATTATTTAATTATTTATTGGATTTTATTTTTTCCACGGGGAATATAAATTCAAGATTTATCATGTGGAAAGGGAATTTGTCTGAATATTATTTCATGGAAGAATATGGTATTATTATGAACCTAATTTCTTATTTATGGTTTATATATTTCCTATTTTACATATAATATAATTTAAACTGAATTATTCATTGTATTTTTAAATTCAATTTTAATTATATCATCTAATGGTATCTGAACTGAATGTTACCAAGTAGAAGAGAGATTTTATAACTCTAATCCTTTTCATGTAGTTATATTACTTCATTATTGCCAATAATATTCTATGTTCATGTGTATAAATACATTAACTATATATAGATGTGTTTAATAATATTTAATTAGTAATTATAATCAATACCTCTAATTAATTCATTTATTAATTCACACTTCAACGTTATGATCTTCTTATGGATTTCTTTTACTATATTACTCAAATAGAGATTTCCTATAAATTTCATATATGTTAAAGAATGAAATGAATGGAATATTTAATTATATTTCATCACATTCAATGTATACATTATTCTAACACTTATGTTACACACAAGATAGGGTTTTAGAGAATAATAATATATTATAAAAATATTATATTTATATATTACCAATTCATTAAATGAAATGTTATGAATGTGATTAACATACATATGAGAATATATGGTTTATAAAAATATAATATAAATTTGATGTTAAGAAATTATTATGAAATGAATATACAAACCAATTGAATACTACGGAACCGTTCTTATGAAAAAAATTGTGTTTTTTACATGTTGGGGATCAAGGAATTATATTATTAATAGAAAAAAGAAATACCGAAGGAGGAAGAAACAGATTACATGATCTAATCCTTACATAATAACCAAAATGAATCTAAAAATAGAGAGTGTGTATGCATGCTATGACAAGTGGATTGGAAACCCATTCCATGATGGTGAAAACCCATTATTTGGGTCATAACCTCCATTCATAGTCCATTACTATCATCCACAGGTATAATATATATATGTTAAATCTTATAATCCACTACAGGTGTTTTAAAAATATTTTTTCATCTTTCTGATTACTCTAAGAATCCATAAATTTAAAATAATTATTAGTACATTCCTTTTTTACCCTCTAATTAATTGGTTTAAAAAGAAAATTTATTTTTGAAGATTTGTTATCCTCATTGTTAGTGACGTGGGCAAAAGCAGCATATTTAATGCAAATACACAAATGTGATTTATTCTAAGAAAAAAATTAATAATAATGAATGATTTTAAATATATATATATATATATATAATATAAATTCTAAAAAATATTTTGATATTTATCTAATCGATTTGATAAAAATGAGATAAGAATTAATGTATATTTAGTCTTAGAAATTCAATTTTTGAACATAAAAATTTACCTTCTTTTAATGGATAAAAAATTTAAATAAAAAATTCAGAAATTTTGTAAATTTAAAATATCAACATAAAATTTATTTTTGATAAAAAATAATTTAAATTATCTTACGGTGAATTATTGGTATTTTTCTATGAAGTTTAATTTTTTGTGGAATAGTTAATAATGCTAAATTTTAATTGAAACTTCTTTTTCATGTATATATTTTGTATTGTAAAATTATATTTCAAGTTGGTTTCCTAGTTAAATTATCTCAATTATATTTATATTAATAAAATTTAGTTCATTTTAATAAATTTCACATTGAAATTGGATATAACAATATTTCCATTTTTTAACATTTTACTCTAAAAAATCTGCTTTATCATCCCGTCAGTATGATTATTTTCATATTACTACCTATCACTTATTTTATTAAAATTTAAAAAAAATTATTCTATATTTTTAAATTTAATAGTTTATAATGTTTAGAATGTTCATCATAGTAATTTTACAAAATAATTTAGTTAATCTAAATAAAATTAAATAAAAAATTAAGGGAAAATTTTGCATTGTGCGCGACTAAACCATAATATTAATTGAAAAAGTAACATATGAACATATCCAAAACCTATTATAAGGACTTATTTAGAAGATATCCTTTTTTATCTAATATATTTAATTATACATGGAACATGGTGTATGGAATCCCTTTTAATAGTGTTTACTTTTTTATATTAACAACAATACCACTCATTCTCCACTAAAAAATACAATCACCCCTCCCACTTATTCAAAAATCTCATGACCATTGGATAATCAATAACAATTCCAAATAACATCCCAATATTACTTTCATATTCTTATAAGTATCTATTTTTTATGTTGTTATTCATAGGATGTTATTTTGTATAAACCAAACTTGGTTTTTTGAATAAGAGGTGATGTCCTTCAATGGTTAATTTTGTTTCATTTAATTATTAATTGATATGTTTTTGATATTATTCAAATAACGTTTCATCAGTATTCTCAATATAAAAGGATTTTGATATGATGAGATTTTTACTTATACATTCAAACACATCCCTCAAGTGGTATACTAAATCATCATTCATTGGTACGAAGACCTACCACTTCATGACATAATGTCATTCATTCTTGTATTTAGCACCCTAAAATGTTGGAAATAATGATTTATATAGTGTTTATATATTATATATATGATATATATGATTTATTAATTATTATTTAATTTTTATAAAACATATATCATTATAATTTCTGTTTTGTGGGAATACGATGACATAGTTTGTGGGTGTGTAGACTACCACCTCCACAAAGTGATGAAATTCCTTCAAAGTATACATGGACTTTATTAAGGATGTTTATAATAAATATAAGTGACATATATTACATATATATGGTATTTTAATTATAATATATATATATATATATCATCTATGTTCTATTGTTTTCAATATGAAGAAAAGGAAGGACTGTTCATGCGTATGTATGACATACCGTCTCCATGATAAATTTCTTTCATTTCCTATATCAAAATATTACAGATATTTATAAATACAAATATACTAAAAATATATTATATTTAAATTATTTTTTACAATTTTAATGTTTATAGATCATGAACTAATTAATAGGAACAATAAGTAAACAAGTCAAAACATACAAGACAAAATAATGCAATAATCACACAAAATAGTGAAAATAACTAATTTTTTAACAAATGGGTAATGATATATTATAATAAGTTAAAATATGATATTATAATTTTGTATATGGTAATATTATGTGTTAGTAAAATGATATAAATATCAATAAGTGATGTTATGTACTATAAAATAAAAATAAAGTATATGTTAGAGGGTTCTTGCCTCACTTTTCATTCCATGAGGAATATGATATTATCACCAAATATTTCATTTTAGTGTTATATATAATTCCCCTATTTTATTCCATATATTTCCATAATTTATCTAAGTATTATTTAATTATTCATTGGATTTTATTTTTTCCACGGGGAATTTAAATTCAAAATTTATCATGTGGAAGGTGAATTTGTCTGAATATTATTTCATGGAAGAATATGGTATTATTATGAACCTAATTTCTTATTTATGGTTTATATATTTCCTCTTTTACATATAATATTATTTTATCTGCATTATTCATTGTATTTTTAAATTCAATTTTAATTATATCATCTAATGGTATCTGAACTGAATGTTACCAAGTAGAAGAGAGATTTTATAACTCAAATCCTTTTCATGTAGTTATATTACTTCATTATTGCCAATAATATTCTATGTTCATGTGTATAAATACATTAACTATATATAGATGTGTTTAATAATATTTAATTTGTAATTATAATCAATACCTCTAATTAATTAATTTATTAATTCACACTTCAACGTTATGATCCTCTTATGGATTTATTTTACTATATTACTCAAATAGAGATTTCCTATAAATTTCATATATGTTAAAGAATGAAATTAAGGGAATATTTAATTATATTTCATCACATGAAATGTATAAATTATTCTAACACTTATGTTACACACAAGATAGGGTTTTAGAGAATAATAATATATTATTAAAATATTATAATTATATATTACTAATTCATTAAATGAAATGTTATGAATGTGATTAACTTACATATGAGAATATATGGTTTATAAAAATATAATATAAATTTGAGGTTAGGAAATTATTATGAAATGAATATACAAACCAATTGAATACTACGGAACCGTTCTTATGAAAAAACAATTGTGTTTTTTACATGTTGAGGATCAAGGAATTCTATTATTAATAGAAAAAAGAAATACCGAAGGAGGAAGAAACAGATTACATGATCTAATCCTTACATAATAACCAAAATGAATCTAAAAATAGAGAGTGGTTATGGATGCTATGACAAGTGGATTGGAAACCCATTCCATGATGGTGAAAACCCATTATTTGGGTCCTAACCTCCATTCATAGACCATTACTATCATCCATGGGTATAATATATATATGTTAAATCTTATAATCCACTACAGGTGTTTTAAAAATATTCTTTCATCTTTCTGATTACTCTAAGAATCCATAAATTTAAAATAATTATTAGTACATTCCTTTTTTACCCTCTAATTAATTGGTTTAAAAAAACATTTATTTTTGAAGATTTTCTATCCTCATTGTTAGTGACATGGGCAAAAGCAACATATTTAATGCAAATACACAAATGTGATTTATTCTAATAAAAAAATTAATAATAATGAATTATTTTAAATATATATATATATATAATATAAATTCTAAAAAATATTTTGATATTTATCCAATCGATTTGATAAAAATGAGATAAGAATTAATGTATATTTAGTCCTAGAAATTCAATTTTTGAACATACAAATTTACCATCTTTTAATGGATAAAAAATTTAAATAAAAAATTCAGAAATTTTGTAAATTTAAAATATCAACATAAAATTTATTTTTGATAAAAAATAATTTAAATCATCTTACGGTGAATTATTGGTATTTTTCTATGAAGTTTAATTTTTTGTGGAATAGTTAATAATGCTAAATTTTAATTGAAACTTCTTTTTCATGTAAATATTTTGTATTGTAAAATTATATTTCAAGTTGGTTTTCTAGTTAAATTATCTCAATTATATTTATATTAATAAAATTTAGTTCATTTTAATAAATTTCACATTGAAATTGGATATAACAATATTTCCATATTTTAACATTTTACTTTAAAAAATCTGCTTTATCATCCTGTCAGTATGATTATTTTCATATTACTTCCTATCACTTATTTTATTAAAATTTTAAAAAAAAATTATTCTATATTTTTAAATTTCATAATTTATAATGTTTAGAATGTTCATCATAGTAATTTACCAAAATAATTTAGTTAATCTAAATAAAATTGAATAAAAAATTAAGGTAAAATTTTGCATTGTGAGCGACTAAACCATAATATTAATTGAAAAAGTAACCTATGAACATATCCAAAACCTATTATAAGGACTTATTTAGAAGATATCCTTTTTTATCTAATATATTTAATTATACATGGAACATGGTGTATGGAATCCCTTTTAATAGTGTTTACTTTTTTATATTAACAACAATGCCACTCATTCTCCACTAAAAAATACAATCACCCCTCCCACTTATTCAAAAATCTCATGACCATTGGATAATCAAAAACAATTCCAAATAACATCCCAATATTACTTTCATATTCTTATAAGTATCTATTTTTTATGTTGTTATTCATAGGATGTTATTTGGTATAAACAAAACTTAGTTTTTTGAATAAGAGGTGATGTCCTTCAATAGTTAATTTTGTTTCATTTAATTATTAATTGATAAGTTTTTGATATTATTCAAATAAAGTTTCATCATTATTCTCAATATAAAAGGATTTTGATATGATGAGATTCTTACTTAAACATTCAAACACATCCCTCAAGTGGTATACTAAATCATCATTCATTGGTAAGAAGACCTACCACTTCATGACATAATGTCATTCATTCTTGTATTAAGCACCCTAAAATGTTGGAAATAATGATTTATATAGTGTTTATATATTATATATATGATATATATGATTTATTAATTATTATTTAATTTTTATAAAACATATATCATTATAATTTCTGTTTTGTGGGAATACGATGACATAGTTTGTGGGTGTGTAGACTACCACCTCCTCAAAGTGATGAAATTCCTTCAAAGTATACATGGAATGTATTAAGGATGTTCATAATAAATATAAGTGACATATATTACATATATTTGGTAATTATAATATATATATATATATATCATCTATGTTCTATTGTTTTCAATATGAAGAAAAGGAAGGAGTGTTCATGCGTATGTATGACATACCGTCTCCATGATAAATTCTTTTCATTTCCTATATCAAAATATTACAGATATTTATAAATACAAATATACTAAAAATATATTATATTTAAATTATTTTTTACAATTTTAATTTTTATAGATCATGAACTAATTAATAGGAACAATAAGTAAACAAGTCAAAACATACAAGACAAAATAATGCAATAATCACACAAAATAGTGAAAATAACTAATTTTTTAACAAATGGGTAATGATATATTATAATAAGTTAAAATATGATATTATAATTTTGTATATGGTAATATTATGTGTTAGTAAAATGATATGAATATCAATAAGTGAAGTTATGTACTATAAAATAAAAATGAAGTATATGTTAGAGGGTTCTTGCCTCACTTTTCATTCCATGAGGAATATGATATTATCACCAAATATTTCATTTTAGTTTTATATATAATTCCCCTATTTTATTCCATATATTTCCATAATTTATCTTAGTATTATTTAATTATTCATTGGATTTTATTTTTTCCACGGGGAATTTAAATTCAAAATTTATCATGTGGAAAGGGAATTTTTCTGAATATTATTTCATGGAAGAATATGGTATTATTATGAACCTAATTTCTTATTTATGGTTTATATATTTCCTCTTTTACATATAATATTATTTTATCTGCATTATTCATTTTATTTTTAAATTCAATTTTAATTATATCATCTAATTGTATCTGAACTGAATGTTACCAAGTAGAAGAGAGATTTTATAACACAAATCCTTTTCATGTAGTTATATTACTTAATTATTGCCAATAATATTCTATGTTCATGTGTATAAATACATTAACTATATATATATGTCTTTAATAATATTTAATTTGTAATTATAATCAATACCTCTAATTAATTCATTTATTAATTCACACATCAACGTTATGATCCTCTTATGGATTTATTTTACTATATTTCTCAAATAGAGATTTCCTATAATTTAAATTCCATTAAATTATTTTTTATAATCATTGTTCAATAAAACCATTAATTTCATTATCAAATATTTTTTCATGGCCATTTTCATGAAATAGTTAATTTTTACCACTCTTTGGTACTAATTTGTTTTTGGAAAACCCCACTTTATTTCTATCTTCAGTCGGAGAAACATTTTTCATATAGAAACCTTATTTTATAATTGGTTCTAAAATATACATTTGAGGATTAAATAATTATATATTAATTAAATTTTTACCAATTTTGTTTTTTACAATTATTTTCAATGTATATTTCTTTTTTCATTTACAACAATGAACTTTAATATCAATTATACCTCGAAAAAGGAATGATATTTTTACCATGTATAACATTTATGGAATTTCCAATCATCATTTCTTTGAGGATTCAATTGAATTTTTATACGGATAATTTCAAATTAATTTTTTTAAAAATAAATTTTCAATGAAAATGATTTTTTGTAATATTTTTAGAAATGAAATTGGTATTTTTTTTCTGTTTAAGAAATTTATATTCACCAATGAAAACAACCCTTTATCCTTACACTACATTGGATATGTTATATTGATATTGTCCTAATTTTTTATCTTTATGTTTTATAATTTCATTGACCATAAATGGTATGGATATTCAATTACATGATTCCATTTATTCCTCTTAAAATATTAAATTACTGAAAATAATTATACCTTACATTTCCCCTTAGTATCCATATTATTAATCATGGATATGTTCATTACCTATACCATATACAATTTATACATTGATTATTTATAGTGATAGTTATTTGAATATCTGGATAAATATTGATAAATCCATAATCGTTATTTTTTATTTATATTTTATAAAGTGTATTTTTTTATTAATAAAATTGATTATTTGAAATTTGGAAAGATTTGGACTTCTAGTGATAAGTGGGAATTGTAATTTTTATACCCCTTTATGCATTGAAATGATTTTATGATATATATTTTTTGTGTAAATTAAATGAGTCTATACCTGTAGTTTTGAATATTACCGTCGATGGTCATGATGATATGGGTTTTCATGTGACTCAGACATGAAAACCAATAATAAGTAATTTCATTCATTCATATTTAGTAGTTATTTATCCATTAGATTTTTTCTTTCACATTATCTATGTATTAATTTAAAGCTACGTTAAATGATTAAATAGAATGAGGTTTAAGTTATTTACCATTAAAAATAATTATAACTATTCCAATTATTAAATGGAATATTTTTATAGCTATTTAACATTCAAAATTGTTTATATACACCCTCTCAGCTTATTTATTTTAGGTAATTTGAGTACATTTATTTACCATTCCATATTTATTATTCACATTGATTCAGTATTATTTACATTGTACTTAAATCTAACTAAGCATTTTATCCCACCCTTATTATTTTTCCATCCCCTAAAATATATGAAGTGTATATGTAAGTGTATGGGAGGATATTATATGAGTTAATTATGTTATCCTTGAATGATAAAGATTATGTTGTAAAGATCTTATTCATTTTTAATGTAATACCCATGTATGTATCTTGTTTTCCAAGACTACCAAACTGATCGATTTTTAGGATAAAGTTCCTTATAATAGTTCCATTTTAATGGTATTTGTCACTATCTCTAGAATTTTTGGGGTTTGGTAAATATAGTTTGTATCAAACAATGCTTTTTATAAACCATTGTAACAAGATTAAGGAAAACATATATTAGTGAATATAACCCTAAATAGACATTAATTATCCCCATTGAAAAACATATTTCTACATTACCATAAGTGTTATTTATTCCATCATATGATTATGATATTAAAGGGATTGTCATTTTAAGGATAAAGTCTCAGACATCACTTTTCTATGTTTTCTGTGATTGAATCCTAGAAAGAATAATTATATTTCAAATGAATTTTAGTGAAATAAAACTCATTAGTTATGTAAATGTTTTTTTAGAATATTTATTTGAGTAATAATGACTTTACATTTTAGAGATATGTGTATAAATTAAATGATAACCATTAGTGTAATTATTAAACTAATTACATTATATTAATTTAAAAAATATATTATTAGGATTTTTAAAAAATATGATTTATCGAAAACTGATAGTAAAATGACTTTTAAATGAATTAATTTTGAGGATTTCAATCATATATATTGTAGAATGTATATTAATATATTTTTAAAAAAATATTCAACCTATAAGGTGGTGGTTCTTAAATAAATAATCGATGGACGATAATAGTTTTTTGTCTACCAGTGGTCTATGTAATATCATTTACAATATCTAATATTTTAGCTAAAACATTTGACGATTAATTGTTAATGATGAAATGATGGTACCAGTTTTGGGGTTTAATGATTAATATTTTACTCACTTTAATTTTGGAAAATACTTGATGAAAAAATTTTAGATTTGTTTTATGGATATTATTATATGTAAAAATTAAATTTTAATGCTTCACAACTAAATTTAAAAAAATCAAAAAATAGTTCGTCTTAGGATATCCATTTTATGGTGGAAGGGATGACATACTATTTGATTAGATAGAAACATAAATATGAAATTAATCATATTAAATTGAAATTTTTAAAGTATGTATATTTAATTATATAAATGTTCAAAAAATAAATTCCAAAATTGTATAATAGGATCTTAAAACAAAAATGTTTCCCTAATACATTCATTTTTTTATGTGATGTTCATCTCAATCATCATGGGTTTATGTCTCTATGGCCCAGAAATTTACATTGATCCTTAAATTTTTTATCGACAACCTCAATGACTCTATATAATTATTTTTTATTTTTATCCAAGTCCATATTTTCACATGCCACAAATGTTTTCATATTTACAAAACGAGTTATTTGATATTCCACATGACCAAATTAATATTAAATAAAACAATATGAAATTTATTATAAAAGGGGTAGGGGAGAGACCATAAATTTTAATGAAGACTATAATAATGAAGGCATAATTAATCAGCACATATTAGACTGACACACATGTGGGAAAGGGATCTAGTAGAAGAAAAAATGATACAGGACCTGTCCAAGGGGGCCTATGAGGCCAATAAGTATGCAACCATATTATTGTCTCACCTAGTGTGGTTTATATTTTTGGGATATTTGAGAAGAAATATTCATTTAAAAACATTATAGGTGATAGAACAAGGGATGATAATACCTCCTCGGATGGCCTTGAGAAAAATTGTGACGTCCATATCCACCCAACCCACAAATAGACTGTGAAAATGCAACACATCCATACCCATAATTATTTTAGAGCCTCTACTAAAGGGGATGAACCCTGACCGTAGAATGTGATGAAAGCCAGAGAAATCGAGCCATTATGGACATGCAAAAAACCTCTACCACACAAAATATTATTATTTCCTAAGCCAACAATGATATGTTTCATCCCTACTTTGGGTGGAAGACATGAATCCAAATTTCCATGTCTTTTTTAACATTACAATGTTTGTGTAGGTCCCATGTCATAAATGAGGGAATATTGGGATGGAGATAACAACCATTATCAATCATAGAAAAAATGTAAGCTTTCATGGACCTCGCCCAAGCCATTATATCCATGCATGAAATAGAAGAACTGTATTATGATACCTTAATATGAGTAATCTAGATACACAAATATTTGGATAGAAAAAATATAACCCTTTCTTTATGATCAAAAATATTATCTATTGTCTCGTGATTTTTATTCTGTATTAACTCTTCACTAGAAATCCTTTTTACTGCCATTCTATTAAACATTGTATAGATACACCAAATAGAAGAAGATCACATCCCTTTGCAGAATGTGTGGAATGTCGACTCTTACGTAGGCCAGTCACAACATAAGAACCATGAAATAAGGGAGACCCCCATACTCTTTACCACCCAATCGGTGGATATCCTATGGTAATGAATTAATAATATATGGAAATTCATCGTTGTGGGAATCTCTCCACACTAGAGAGTATCACCCCGTGTATCGTGACTAGACGTTGTGTCGAGTGACCAATGGTAGCCCTTATTAGTGTAACCCTTATCATGAAGTGTTGTTTCAAAAAAGTAATTTTCAAATATCAAACCCTATAATTCAAAGATCGATTTTA
The DNA here is from genome assembly GCA_963277665.1 of Viscum album. Lineage (NCBI taxonomy): Eukaryota > Viridiplantae > Streptophyta > Magnoliopsida > Santalales > Viscaceae > Viscum > Viscum album. Next base: position 279,516,296 of record OY728133.1, read on the forward strand.
ATTACAGAGGAGAAAATGTATCTAAGGTGGAGAGAATGTGGCACTGTGAATATTATAAAAGAATAACTTTTATTTCATAGCATGTATGACACATAACACCAATCATAGAATGGAATATAAAATCTCAATAAATAACATTATATTTATATTTTATATAAATTTAATATATTATATATCTTTCAATTCATGAAATACTAAATTTTCAATTATCACACATAATAACAAGTTTATATGAAGTCCTTAATTGCACACAATACATAGTTCTACTGAAAAACAATATATTATTAAAATATTAAAAAAGATATAACTTATCAATAAAATGGGAGAGTATGAATATTATTAACAAAATTAAAATAATATTTATTTTATAGTAATATTATATGAATTCTTATTTAATCAGTTAATTAGAAATGAATATTAAAACGATTTGAATAAAAATGAAACATTTTAATTCTAAAAAAATTATCATAATAAATTAGACTAATTACTATTATTTAATTATAATAATTAATAATATATATTAAATATTAAATATGAAAAATTATATTTATTTAATATATTTGATTAGCATAATACAATAATGATTCCTGTTTTGCACTAAAACCCTATATTTGTCTAAAGCCAAATTTATCACATTTTAATGGGGAACCAATTTAATATCACTATTTTGTAACTATTATAAATAAAATATATCAATTTAAAAATAATTTTTAAAATAGGAACATAAAAATTTAATGAGGGGGATTTTTTTTATATTTCTATGACGTTTCAGATTTTGATGAACTGTGACACATATTGAGTTTTAATTAAAAACTACTTTTCCATGTATATAGTTTATAGTGATGTATTTTTTTAAAAATATTTTCTAAAGTTTTATTATATCATTTATAAATAAATTATTACAATATATGTAATTTTAATTAATTCCAAATTGAAATTTAATATAATAGCACTTCAATCATTGGAATATTTTACTTTAAAACCCTGATTTATCATCCCATCTATGGGATTAATTTTATATTAATTTCCCTAAATTTTAAGATTTTAATTTGATAAAAATGTTTTAAATAATTTATATAATCATATTTTATAATTTCTAACATTTTTTACATAGGTTTTTGGAAAAACATATCTGTATGTGATAATAAAAATAAATACCACGATTATGGTTAAATTAAGCGTAACAAGGGAATAATATTGAAACATGGGGGCCGAAATTACCTATAATCATGTAAAAAACCTATTGGAAGACATTATTTACACAATAATTCATTTTCATTAATTTTTTTCATTATTTTATACACATTATGTAATGGAGATCTCTTAATAGTGTTTACCTTTTTATATTTAAAAAATTGTCACTCCTCCTTTGCTAAGAAAAGGCACTCACCCTTCCTAAATATTCAAAAATAAGAATCAATTTTGATCCTAGAAACACTGAAAAAATAATCTCTATAATCGCTCCCATAATCATAAAATATTCACTTTTGAAATATTTCTATCAATGGAATTCTTATGGTCTAAACATAAAGGAGTTTCTTGTATAAGAGGTAATTACCTTCAACGATCACTTTTGATTAATTTACTTCTCCTCCCATTTAAATTTTTTATATCATCATTTTATAATAACCTATGTATGTTAAATATAATTATATTTTTTATGATATTTTTTTACCTATAAATTCACACACAACGATCAAATGGGATATACAATCCTCATCTTTCGGCACGACGAACAACCACCTTGTGAACTAATGTTGTTATTTCCTCAATTTAACACAATTAATGGTTATAAATAATTATGAATTTATAGTTTATATATGATATATATGTTATTTATTTTGTTTTAAAGATTATTAATATTTTATATAACACATAATTTTTGGATTTCTATATTTTAGGAATAATATAGCATTGTTTGTGGACGTTTGGACTATCGCCTACTCCGACTGATGTGATTCGTTCACGCCGTACATCGAATGAATTATGGATGGTGTTAATAAAAATAATTTATGTATATGAAAAAATATGTCATTTTAATTATAACATATATATATATATATATATATCATTTACATTTAGTTATTTTATACCTGACAATGAAATGGAAGTAGCATTCATGCATACATATGACACGCCATCTCTATGAATGGTACATTTAAATATTCATCTCAAATTTTTATGGATTATTATTAATACATATTAAATAAATATATATGATATTTACATCATGTTTTACATTATGGATATGATTAAATAATGATCAAATCATTAAAAACAATGTGTAACAATTGAAAACATACTCATAAAAAGAAGGCAACCGACACACGAAATAGTGAAAATAATGAATTATTATTTACAAATGGGTAATGATATACTATAATAAGTTAATATATTATATTATAAAGATGATCACGGTTCAATTATAATTTATTCTCTAATTTTAAACTGATATTAATTAGGTTAAAACCACACAATTAAATAGAATGTTAATGTTAAGGATCCAGGTCTCACTTTTCATTCCACGTGCCTTATTCCATTTTCACCAATAATGACTTTTTATGGTTTATATAATACACATATTTTATTTCATACCATGGATACCTTTATCGTAATGGAATTAAATGATTAATATGAATTTATCTCATTCATTGGTCATATAAATTCAAATGTCTTGATAAGGGAATTTTTTTATTTCCATTTCACTAAAGAATATTGTATTATATACACAATATTTGTTTTTATGCTATTTATATTTCACCAATAACATGTAACATAATGAATAAATAATTATTTGTGGTATATTATATTTATATTTGAATTATTTTATCTATGTGGATTTCAACGCAAAGCTACCAATTGGTATAGGAATTTCATAACTCTATTCATTTTTATGGAGTTATTTTACATCCTCATTGCCGTTAATATTATATTATTATGTTTTTTATTACATTGAATATCTGTTGATTTATTTTCATATATTTAATTTTCATATAATGTTGATACACATAATCAATTCATTGATAAATTCTCAAATCAAAATTTTAATCATTTGAAAGGTTTATTTCCTAATCACATTCTAATCACGAATTCAAATTCTTGATATTACATTTAAAGAATTTATACAATCATTATCGAATAAAAAAATTAATTTTAATAACTTTTATTTATTCATGAGATTTTTCTTTAAAAAGTAAAATTCTTACACACTTTATTACTCAAAATGTACTGTAAAATATTTTCTATATAAATAGACATCATTTCACTCTTAAGTCATAGAAACTGTTTTCTTAAAAAAACACAAGTATTCTAGAAAATTCAAAAATGTTTTCAACAATACCAAAATGATTTATTAAGTAAATTTTTATTATTTTTTGTTTTATGATATTTTTCATTTTAGTCTCCTTTTCTATTTTTTATTAGTTATCATTCTGAACCTATTTACCTTGTAAAAGGAATGTTCTTTTAACCGGATAATATTGATAAATAATTAACCACCATCATTTAATTAAGGATTTAATTACATGATTAAAAGGATAATTTTTAATAGAAATGTTTTTAATAGTTATTTAAAAAAAATTATTTCATTTTTTTGAAATGATAAGGGTATTTTTATTCTTTTTATGGTATTTGTATTCATCAACTACAATAATAATTTACAGTTAAACCACTTGAGATATGTTATATTGATTCAATCCTTATTCATCCTCAAAATGGTTAGTTAATTATTTTAAAAAATATTTCCTTTAAATTCACTACCTTGATTTCTTTTAGTCCCTATGAAATATTCTAATTCCAATGATCATTAAACATTAAATATCACATACGTATCGATGTCATTTTTTATGGATAAGATTATCGCCTAAACCATATTCCATTTTTACATATGGTGATTATATTGATCTTTATTTGATTATATGAGGAAATATTAAAAAAATTCATTATTCAATAGGGATATTTTTTAAGGCATATTATTTATTAACTAAATTAATTATTTGATATATGGAATGCATTGGAAGTGGAGTGATAGGTGGGGAATAGAAATTATATATCCCCTTGATGGATCAAAAATTTATAATGAGATAAATCAATTGTGAAAATTAAAAAAGTTTCATCTACTACTTTTAAAATATATTTTGAATGGTATTGAGGTTGTTGGTATACATGTTCCTTGGACAAAACATCCAATAATTATTCAATTCCTTCATTTATATTTTGTTATTATTTATCCATGTGATTTTTAATTCGACATTATCTGTGGATGCATTTCATTCTCAGTTCATCAATTAAATGGCATGTTTATTTAATTATTTTTCATTCCATATTTATAATTCCTAATATAGTTATTTTAATATCTTGTGTTTCCAGTTTCTTACCTTTCCATATTATTTATCCACTCACTATTTATTTATTCACCTCATGGAATGTGTGGTCAATCATTTAACTTTCTATATTAATTATTACCTTCTATTCATTATTGATTCCACAATACATAACCCTTAATAATCATTTATGGTCACCCATATTGTGTTTTCTTCCATAAGAATCCATGAAGTGTTCTAGTAAATACATGAGAAGATATTATATGTTAGAATAACCATATCATCTAAGGAAACAAATTACTTTCTTATTAGTGAATTTAGTTGGATTATAAGATCTTGTATTTATCTGGTTTACCAAAACTTCTATATTGATTGGTCATTCAAGATGACATTTTTGTAATCATTCCAATGTAATGTTAGTAGTCAGTGGCTCAAGGTTTTCAAGGTATTAGACTCTACAATTTTATTAAAATTACATATTTAAATAATTTAATATGTACCATTACATATATGTTTATATAGGTGAACAAATAATAATAAAATTAAGGCGGTTAATTGATTTGAAAATAAAAAAAAGTCATTGAAAATTTAGAAACAATAATATTTTTATATGAAAAAGGAACAAAGTAATTAGTTATATATATTTTTTAAAATATATTTTCAATGTTAATAAAATTATTAAGAAAAACCTATATTGGATGTATTATATCTTTTCAAATTACTTTTATCACGATAAATGGATGAATTAAAGTAATTAAAATAGATGAAAAATAAAATTTGATAAATGATTTCAACAATAGATTATTGTGAGCCTCTATATCTCCTCTCATTTTTTAGAGAGTCTTATCATATTAAAAATATATTAGAGGTGGTCATGAAACAATTTTCAACCCTTAAATATTTATAGATATTTTAATGACCATAAAATGATAAATTAATTAATTATTTTATTAATTAAATTCCAAATTATTAAATGTAGTTGTAGAATAAACATGAACAACATTATTTATTGTCATTTTGAACAATTATAAAATATAATAGTAATTTTTCTGTTGGGATTCAATGGTTGTAAATCATTGTAATCGCATTTAAAATAACTATTTTTTAGTGAGCATTAACATTAGTATATATATATATTATTGACAATGATATATTTTTTGGACTAATATTGAAAAATCGATGTCCAAAACTTGAACAGGTGTACCTTATGAGGCCCTGTTATTAAAGAATTACATGGATATGTAATAATTTAGAATTTCCAATTACCAAACCCATGTTTATATTGAAAAAAATCATAACTATTTGGTATATACATTCATTATTATCAAGATCACTTCTCAAGCCATATTCATCGAACAACCCAAAGAAATTATTATCATCATATACCATGCCCATTGAGAATAGGCTAGTGTAAGAAGGGGTTTCATATCTCCAGTCCAATAGTAAGAATTTATATATTTCATTTCTAATAAACTATATATTAAATTTAATTATTGTAATTATTTCTTTAAAATATATATTTCGATATTTTTTTGATATGATGTTATCAAATTATTATTTTTGTGGAGTGTATACATTTAATAAAAATAATCCTTTAGATTAATTTTGTATTTTTTTTATTAAATCTTATTTTCATAAAATATACTTATTAAATAAAATTAAAATATAAATGATAATATAATTTAATGAATTCAAATGTGATTTTAATATTTTTTAGAAAGAATAATGTTTTGAAAAAACATGTATTCTATAATGAATGAGTAATTGTAGTAAAAATTTTAAATTCATGTATTTATAAAAAAAATTCCATACAATAAGTATAATTTTTAAAATCAGTACACTAAAATAATCAAATTGTGTTGTTTTCAGAATAGTTTGAGTCTGTATATTTTATATTAAAAATATAATATGGTATAAATATTAAGTAAGTATTTTAAATTTATAATAGAAAAATATTAATTAAATAAATATTGTAAAATGAATCAATGACCCAAAAATATTTTCCGTTAAAATATCTGATTATAAATTTTATTTGATTTATTTTAAAACCATTAAATTAATCCTCTAAAAGCTATGTTTTATTTTAAGGGTTTAGAAATATTTATTTTTGAACATTTCCCAATTACATAGCATCAATAGTATAATTTTTAATGGGTTTATTTCATAAACAAATAAAATATATAAAATCAGGGTTATTAAGTAGAATCCATGGGAAGAAAATTTTGGATGGTTTTTATATTGAATATTCCATCACTCATAGTATAAAACCAATGTTTATAAATTAATAAATTATTTTATAATCATTATAAAAATATCCCAAACATCCAAATTTTCATTAATCAAATCCAATTGATTAATTATATAATTTATTTAATTTTACCATTTTGAATAAATATTATCTATGATGTAATATGTTTTTACACACTAATTCACATTCCTTGTTATTCCTATGTAATTAAAGAACACATTTCTCACCCATTATTCCCTTCTACGTATCTTTATGTACTACCGTTATGCTTCAAAAATTATCCCAAGACTTTACTTCAGAATTTTTTTTTACTGAATACACTTCCTCATTTCAACCATTTGTTTTTCATATAGAAATAAATATACATCACTAATTAGATAATTCTTGGTATATAACCCAAAAATTATAATAATTATATTAAAAGTTATGATATTCGTTCTTATGATGTTTTGTCTTTGGGAAAATAAATACATGTAAATGATATGAATGTGTTAAGAGGGCCCTAAATTATATATTGATACATTGAATAGAATAATGACTTTGTCTCATACAATACCATATATAGTTCTTGATAACTTAGCCTAACTAAAATATGTTATAGTTTCTTAGATTTTATCCTATAAAAACACATATGGTTTAATGTTTTATGTTGTTTCCACATTACATTGATACCTTGATGTTATCATATTATGTCATGGTTCAATATTCATGACTATGATTATCCCCTTTTATGTCACCCCTTTTATGTCACCACTTTATTCCTCACAAGCCACTTTTATAGATTTAATTTATACTATGTTATGATTAATCAGTTAATGGGTTGTATCGATCATCCTATTTTTATATTTATCCTGAGGTTATCCTAGGAAATATTATATGAAAAATGGAATTTAGGGCCATTAAATAGGGTTTTAAATAACTTCATTAAATAATTATTTATCATTATTGTGATATGTATATAATTATCCCAAGGAAAAAGGTATATCAATATTCTGAAATCTTATTATGTATACCTTTATGAAATATTTCATGAAATCATGTATTTATAAAATATGTGTTTTCATAGTGATAGAAAAAAAATGATCCCCATGAGTTGTTTAATTGTATTAAGTTGACTATTAATAAATATCATTCACTTTTCCGGTTGTGAGAACAATTCCATTGCATTGTGGTTGTATCCCTTTGAGTAGATGATATGATAAAATAAACATTATTTTAGAAAAAATCCTTCAAATATATAGTATCTTATATCATTAGATGGATTGATACAACTAAGAGAGATATATATAGATAATGTATTGATATTAATTTATAAAAACTAATAAAATTGGATATTGGGATTTGATATTTAGATCATTATTTATTTAGAAATTATTCAATCACATAATTGTTTCTCATTTTCCTTTTTAAGATCCCAGTCTCCAAGGAATCTATTTATAGGCACCAATATGGTTGAGAGCTTTAATAAATTTTCAGGTCACTACAAATTGTAAATGGTACACTGAGAGGTGTGTTACCCATGTAATTTATGAACATTAACAAGTCTAATTTTCATCAATGGCAAGCCACCTGATGCCACTAGCTATCTAGTTGGCTCTGAGAGATACCGTGGGATATGTATGCCTACATCAACTAGCTAGTTCACATACACTGGTTATGTAGTGGAATCATTAAGTATAAGGCTATTATTTCATAAACATCCATCTAGTCATAGTTATATACTACATTAAACTTTTTTAACACCATTACATCCTTCCATGGACTTCTTGATGTGGTTTTTAGAGACATACAATAATTATTGAATTATAATGGATCAATTTATACCCTTTTACATGGATCGAAATGGAAGATAATGTGAAATATTAATATAAAATTGGATATGAAGATTTATATAAATACATGTACTATACGCTGAATATCATCTGAATCATTTTCAAACAACATTTAATTTGTTTGATAAGGATCACTAGGTGAATCCAAAGGGAATCCCCTCTTTTTTTGATATCTCCCAGTCACAATGAATCCTCTAATGTTTGGATGAGATCTATATTCTTTCAAAAATTTGTTATCACCTCTTATTCAATTAAAGAAGAATAATAGAGGTATGGGTCTTACTTAGTTTCAAACAATATGGGAATCTAAATATATATGACCAATATTATATATAATGATTTTAGTTTAAATATTATATTAAGGACAGAACATTATTAAACACTCAATTATTAATGAATCGAAAAAACATGAATGAACACCATGGTTTATACATGTATATTTCAATATATCAAATGAATCTACACCAAAATGATTCATCTTATAAAACCATTTGTATAAATTATTGGGTAGGTGTATAATGTTATAAGATTCCATAATTGTCACGACCCAACCTCAGGGCCCATGTCGTGACTACCCCAAGCCCGCCTTCCATAGGCCAGGGGATGGCGACTAGCACCAAGGCATAATTCCTGGTAGAAAGGGAAGGAATTGCCTTTGATAAGTAAACAACACCATAGAGCAAGTAATGCAGAAGTAAACACTAAGTAAAAACTGGGTATAATAGTACGTGCAGAAAAGTAAATGGACTAGGATAAAAACCCAAACTGAATGTAAAGTAAAACTGAAAAAGGGAGTACAGCAACTAAAAGGTGAAGTCGCAGCGTCGAGCCATCCATTGGAAGTCCCACCTGAAGGGTGGGTACATATATCCTCCATAGCTACTCGGGTCCAGCCGTCCGCTCCGAGTACGCCCCGCCCGGTGGTCCACCTCCGGGTACCGACCTGCTCTTCGTACCTCAACCACGATCAGTGTTGTCCATCGTCTGCAACCAACACAACGTAGTGCGGGCATAACCCATGAATGGGTGAGTATAAGCTACTTAGTTGGGACCCCGAGACCCCTGAAGGTCTCCCAAAATCCACAAAGGATAATACACAAAGGTAAGATACAATCACGAAGTGACATCCGAAACTGCTTAGGTATATTTCCTTACTTATACCTAAGTCAGCAATTCCAGTTTGGCTCCAACAACCGAGCCCAAGTTCGATCACGTCCACACAGGATAGCACAACACAATCCACATAGGAAAGCCAAACAAGATTTAGCTCACACAGGTATACTTCTTCGTAAGACGATAGAGATGATCAGATATTGCCACTGATTCATCTAAGCCATCAGACCCACAAAGGATCGATAGGTACTAACCCCCACAATTACCCATAAAGGATCGATAGGTAACTAACCCCCGCAATGACCCATACAGGATCGATAGGTGACTAACCCCCACAATGACCCACACAGGATCAGACCCACACAGGATCGGTAGCACAGATCCACATAGGATCGCTGAGTGCTGTAGTCGTCTCCATCAAATCCACGGAGGATTTCTGTACAGTCGCCATCGTTGTCGCAGTCGCAGCCAACTCTAGGGTTCACGCACACAACAAGCTCGTTCGGGAGGGTCCGCTCTATGAGCCGAGGGGATGATACCTCAAATTACACATAGTCCGGAGTTGATGTATCCAAAAGTTCGGTGTCATCAACAGGAACTCAACGTCATAGACGGTGCGTCAATCGGACGCCGGTCTGAGAGTTATTGGCTTTTTCGTTCCAGGGGCCCGGTTGGTTTCGTGTACGAACCAACCCGACCGAACACAAAGTGCTCTGAAACCTTGAGTATAATATACCGAAATGACCGCCTCGATCCAAGGATCTCTACACAACTGATGGTTTGTATATCAGAGGTCTGGGGCCCAAGTTATGGTAAATATACCGAAAAAGTCCGGTATTAGGGTGTTCGGGCCCGGTCCGACCCGGCCCGGTACCCCCTGGGTCAGCCCGAACCGGTTCGACCCAACCAGGGTCCATGTCCGGACTGCTTGGGTGCGGCCCAGCCCAGCCCGGCCTGAGCGGTCCGGCCGGGCGGCTCGGCCCGGCGCGCTGGTACTGGCCAAGCGGTCGCGCAAAGGGGCGCCACCCCCTTGAATGAAACCACGACCCCGCGTGGGGGCCGCTCCTTGCCAACGGGCGCGGCCCGACGTCGCGTCCCACATTCCTCGTTCCCGCACGGTCGTGGGACCAGTGGCCTACCACCGTGGCTTCAGCCGTGGCGGCCCTTTCTGACACAGCGCCGGGCACCGACGGTGTTTTCCACGGACCACCGGACGAGCTCCGGTGGTCAGTTTTTCCTGTCATCTTTGCCAACGGCCCTCCCGGGACAGGTTCTTCACTGCGAAGACCTCAAGATGCCCTTGCGGCCTGCTTCGTCATCACCCGCCGATCCGCACACCATTAACGATGAAACGGTGGGTTCGGACTTGTTCGTTTGTCCGCACCCACCGCGTTAGCGGTTTAAAAGGCTTCCGAAAAATTTTAAACACATCCCGAGGATATAAATCACATAGATTTAATTGAACCAAAAACCCCTACCTCAAGAGTCGATGATTCGAATATTTTCGCGGGAGAAGGAACGTCACGGATGAAGCGTCGCGGAAGGAGGATCGTCGCGTTGCGAAGAAAGGATTCGTGGGTGTCGCGTTGTCGATCTCCGAGGATCCGACATTCTTATCGACCTTCTTCAGATGTCGGCATTCTTTGTGTTCTTCGCGTTATTCTCCTTCTTCATGTTCTTCACGTTCTTCGTGTTATTCGCGTTCTTCACGTTCTTCGCGTTCTTCATTGAGGAAGGACTGCTTCACGGCTTGAGTGATTTCTCCCAAACCCTCTCAACACAACAAGACTAATAAAATAAGAGTTGTCTTATTTTATTAACACACAAGCCAACGCTTTGAATTTCAAAAAGAATTGAAACGATCAATTAAAGAATTATTTGAGGAGTTTAAACCACCCAATTAATGAGGCGTTTCTTATCTAGATTAAACGCAAGGGTTGACTTCATTAAGAAGGGGGGTGTGGGTGTGTTACTTAATTAAAGGAGGGGGTTTACGAAGAAAAGAAGCGGTGGGGCTCATGTGGGACCTACCTCACAAATATCCTACCATGTGGGTATAATATTGTGGGTCCCACATTATCCACTTAACTTAGGTTATGAAAAATAAAATAAAAATCAGTTGCACCACTTTTATTTTATTCCTTAACTTAACCCCAAAAATTAAAAACCACACCCGAGAAAACAAAACTCTAGATAAAGTGTTTCTAAGAAATTAAAGGCGATGCGATTCCACCGGTGCCCTCATAATTCGATTCTGAGCACCGGTTCAGAAATTAGAAAAACCCACTCGTTCGTTCACTGAACATACCTGAGATAATGTTCGAAAAAATATTATGGGCACACTGGGCCTCAGAATTAGGTGCCGTCGGAAACTGTGTTCTTGTAAAATCCCAAAGAAAATTAAGAAAAAAAGAATTTCCCCTTTAATTTTTACGGGTCTTTACATTACTCCCACCACAGGGCTTTACATCCCCGTAAAGATACATCAAAAACTAGGGAAACAAATGTGGGTACTGAGCACGCATTTGAGCCTCCTGCTCCCAAGTTCTCTCCTAGAGGTTCCCATACTGCCATCTGATGCGCACAAGAGGAATCGACCGTTCAAGTAGGACCCACTCTTGTCAATCCTCAATATCCACTGGGACCTCCGCAAAAGTCGTCCCATCATCAATGTCCATCTCCCCATGGTCAATCATATGCGTCGGGTCATGCACGTATCTCCTCAGCTGGGATACGTGGAAGACGTCATGAACCCGGCGTAACTGAGGTGGTTGAGCCAGGTGATAAGCCACCTTGCCAATCCTGATGAGGACCAGGAAAGGTCCGATGAAGCGCGGAGATAACTTGCCGCCTCGGCCAAATCTCTGTAATCCATGTCGAGGTGAGACCCGTACGAAAACGTGCTCGCCATCCTCGAACTCCAGTGGCCTCCGCCTCCTGTCAGCATAAGACTTCTGCCGGCTCTGAGCGGTCCTCATCCGCTCTTGGATGACCTGGACCTTCTCTGTCGTGGCCTGGACCATTTCTGGCCCCAAAAGTGCTGACTCCCCAGGGTCTGTCCAGCACAGTGGAGATCTGCAAGGTCGGCCATACAACACCTCATAAGGTGTCATCCCGATGGTGGAGTGGTAGCTGTTGTTGTATGTGAACTCCACCAACGGTAGGTGGTCCTCCCAACTACGACCAAAGTCAAGGACACATGCGCGGAGCATGTCCTCGATAGTTTGAATGGTCCTCTCCGTATGACCATCTGTCTGAGGGTGAAAGGCTGTGCGCAGACATAGTTGTGTCCCGAACGCCTCCTGCAACCCCTTCCAAAGTCAGGAAGTAAAGTGAGAATCTCGATTGGAGACGATAGATGATGTCACACCATGTAGCCGCACAATCTCCTAAACATAGAGACATCACAAGGTCTCCACTAAGCCTTACTCTCTGATGGGTAATAAGTGAGCCGACTTGGTGAGTCGGTCGACAATCACCCAAATGGAGTCATGACCTCTGGAAGTGCGTGAAAGTCCAGTCACGATGTCCATAGATATGTTGTCCCACTTACACTCCGGGACATCCAAGGGTAGTACCAAGCCTACTGGTCCCTAGTACACTGCCTTCACCTGGTGGTAGGTGAGGCATGGAGAAACGAACTCTGCCACAGCCTTCTTCATGCCTGGCCACCAGTGCTGTCGTCTGAGATCCTGGTACATCTTTGCCACTCCAGGATGTACCGCTAGAGGGGAAGTGTGAAACTCTCTCAGTACCTCCTCTCGTAATGCAACTGGTACCAAGGTACGTCCTCTGAAAAGGACGTCATACTCTCCTCCCAATGAGAAATCATTAGGTGTCTGTCCTGAGGATATTTTTGCATGCCACGTCTCAAATTCAGCATCCCCATGTTGTGCCTCTCTGACCCACTATAGTAGTGGAGGAGTGACTATGAGTGACTGATGAAAGGCTTCTCCATATTTATCCACGAAGGATATATGCAAAGCTTCTAGCTTCTCTGTCGCCTCCCAAAGTAGTTGGATGCCCGTCCTCCTGCTGAGAGCATCAACTACTACATTCCCCTTCCCAGGAGTATAGACTATCTCAAAGTCATTATCCAGGAGGAACTCGAGCCATCGCTGCTATCTCAGGTTCAGGTCCTTCTGCGATAATATGTACCTGAGACTCTGATGGTCAGAATAGACTATAAAGCGCTCACCCATCAGATAGTGTCACCACATCTTCAGAGCGAAGACCACTGATATTAACTCCAGGTCATGGGTAGCGTAGTTATGCTCATGCGGCCTCAACTGACGTGATCCATAGGAGATCACTGACCTCTCCTACATCAGGAAACATCTGAGTCCGGTTTCTGATGCATCGCAGTAAAATACATACCCAACTCCCGCCTCTGGTAGCCTCAAGATAGGGGTCCTGGTCAATCTCTGTCTCATCTCCTGGAAGCTCTGCTGACATATGTCTGACCACCCAAAGGGTTTCCCCTTCTTCATCAAAGATGAGAGTGGTGTCGCAACTCTGGAGAAGCCTGGCACAAATCTACGATAGTACCCAGCTAGTCCCAAGAAACTCTGCACCTCTATCATGCTCCAGGGTGGCTCCCAAGCTAGCACTTCCTCGATCAACGCAGGATCCACCGCAACTCCCGCCTCAGAGATGACATGTCCCATGAATTGGACCTCGCGTATCCAGAACTGACACTTCGAGAGCTTACCATAATGTTGGTGCTCTCGGAGTGTTTCCAGTAAAACCCGTAAGTGGTAGGCATGCTCCTCCATAGTCGTCAAGTATATCAAAATGTCGTCGATGAAGACCATGACAAATCGATCAAGGTATGGATGAAAGATCATGTTCATGAGGCCCATGATCACTGCTGGAGCATTGGTTACGCTGAATGGCATAACCAAGAACTCATAGTGGCCATACCGACATCTGAAGGCCGTCTTTTACAGGTCCTCGTCCAGCACTCTAAGCTGATGATAGCCTGATCTAAGGTCTATCTTTGAGAACCACCGTGCTCCCTTGAGATGATCGAAGAGGTCATAAATCCTTGGTAGCGGATACTTTTTCCTCACTGTCACCTGGTTCAGGCGAAGATAGTCAACACAAAGTCGCAATCTCCCGTCCGCCTTCTTGGCGAACAAAATCGGGGAAGCCCAGGGTGAAACACTGGTTCGGTTGAATCCCTTTCCCTGCAAGCCCTCCAACTATACCCGTAGCTCTCGAAGCTTAGTGGGGGCCATCTGATATGCTGGAGTGGATATTGGGGCTGTCCCGGGGTACAGATCAATATAAGAGTCTACCTCTATGCGAGGAGGTAGTCCTGGAACTTCGTCGGGGAAAACATCTTCATACTGATCCACCACTACAAGAAAACAAGGACTCTACATGTCAACTGCTCCTTGGATGAGGCTAGCCAACCGATGAGTGATGGGTTTTCCTCTCCTCTGTGAGAGTCCATCCTGGTTTGTGAAGGCTCCCTTCTCGCTAGTGAAGGTGAACCTGCTTCCATTGGTGCGTACACATCGCACCTTGCGCCTAATACAGTCAATATGAGAATAGACTCTAGATAACCAATCCATGCCCAAGATGATGTCGTAAGGCCCCGATGCCGCTATAAGAAGATCCCATTTGAAGATCTCGCCTCCTAGAGTAATCTCACACTGCCGGAACCAGTGCGTAATTGTCGAATCTGCTTTCTTAGGAGTCTCTAGCCGTAAGGATCGAGCCAACGGCTCTGTCGGAATCTCCGAGCTCCGAACAAGGGTAGAGGCTATGAAAGAATGACTCGATCCTATGACTATAAGAACTATAGAAAGGGTGGAATAGACACAGATAGTACCTCGAATCATCTTAGGTGCGCTGTGGTCATAGTCCTCCGATGCTTGAAGCTGTTCATATCTCTGACCGCCAGCTCCCTGTGGTTGGGGTGGACCTCCTGGTGGGGGTGGTGGTAGAGCCTCAAATCATCGCCCACAACCTGCTGCTCGGCCAGCTCCTCTGCCTCGTCTACTTTCTCCCTGCGGACCGCCACGGTCGACCCTCTGCCTCTGCCTGGGTGGCCCCTCAACCGTTTTTTACTCCTCCACACAGCGGTTTGGGCAGTCACGAGCCATGTGGCCCTACCCGCCGCATGCGTAGCACTATCTGACTCTTGAAAGACTGGCTCGGCACTGTGTTCCCCGCACCACTAAGCCAGTGTCCTGAGGTCGTATGCCTAAGGTTTTTGTCTTCCTGGACCCATGAGTCATCCGTCGACTACCTGTTGCAGAAGACTCTGCTACGTGCCGCCCTGTGGTAGGTCTCGCTGCTGAAGTAGGCTCAGCAAGGAATCTCTTGATGAGAAGGGCTCGCTTCAGTACCCCTTTCAGAGTCGGAATGCTGAGGGAGATCAACGATGCCCTGATCTCATGCCTCAATCCCTGCTCAAAGGTCCGGGCCGAGAGGAATGGGTTATGTACCATGTCCATTGAATAGAGTGAGAGATCTGTAAATCTCACCGAGTACTAGGCGATCGTCTAGCTTCCCTTCCGCAGCTATAGAATCTCCTAGATGTGCATCGCATGGAGGGTGGATGGGACGAACTCCGAGCGGAAGAGGATCTCAAAGCCTGTCCAGAGGAGAGATGCCTCATCGTGCACCTGGAGAATCATGCTCCACCATCTGCCTGCTGCCGCGTGTAGGAGGCTCGCTGTGAGGATCACCATGAGGTCTGTTGGTGTCCTCAATAACCTGAAAACTTGCACAACTGCCTCCTGCCAATCCTCGGCTACCTGAGGGTCTGTCTCCCCATTGAACCTGGGCGGTCGCTGATGCTGAAACTCGTGCAGTGTGCTAAGGCGACGTGCATCGTCAGCGGCTAGGGCTGGTAGCATCGGTGGCTCGGCGGGTAGAGGTATCGTTGGTGCCTCTGCTGTCAAAGGTCCCTGTACCGAGGCGTCATCGCTCGGTGGGCTATCATCACATACAACGCTCGGAACCCTAGCTGGCTACCATCATGGGGCCATCCTGAAAAGAAACAGGTGTGCCACGGTCAAACATTATACCTGGTGAGCAGACACAAAGTAATCACAAAGATAATTTGAAACACACATGCAATCAATGTTTTCGTGCATTAAGTCGGAAATCAGAAGTCAGGGTCCTGGTGTACGGATACGTCGGCCGCCGCACCAACACTGGACTCCCTGGACTGATAACCACACTCAATACTCTTAACAATATTTCTTCACATAGAAAACGATCAGAGTCCTAAGTTCTCAGGTAGAATCGAACTCCTCTGATACCAATTTGTCACGACTCATCCTCGGGGCCCGTGCCGTGACTACCCCAAGCACACCTTCCATATGCCAGGGGCTGGAGACTAGCATCAAGGCGTAATTGCCGGTAGAAAGGGAAGGCATTGCCTTTATAAAGTAAACAAACACCACAATGCAAGAAATGCAGAAGTAAACACTAAGTAAAAACTGGGTATAACAGTAAGTGTGGTAAAGTAAGTGGGCCAGGATACAAACCCAAACTGAAAGTAAAGTACAACTGAAAAAGGGAGTACAACAACTGAAAAGTTAAGCCGCAGCGTCGAGCCGTCCACTAGAAGTCCCACCTGAAGGGTGGGTATATATAGCATCCACAGCTCCTCGGGTCCATCCATTTTCTCCGAGTACACCCCGCCCAGTGGTCCACCTCCGGGTACCGACCTGCTCCTCGTACCTCAACCACGATCAGCGTTGTCTGTCATATGCAACCAACACAACATAGTGTGGGCATAGACCGTGCAGGGGTGTGTATAATCTACTCATTAGGGACCCCGAGACCCCCGATGGTCTCCCAGAATCCACAAAGGATAATCCACAAAGGAAAGATACAATCACGAAGTGGTATCCGACACTGCTTAGGTATATGCCCATACATATACCTAAGTCACCAATTCCAGTTCGGCTCCAACATCCGAGCCCAAGTTTGATCACGTCCACATAGGATAGAACAACACAATCCACATAGAAATCCAAAACAAGATTCAGCTCACGCGGGTATACTTCTTGGTAAGATGATGGAGATGATCAGATATTTCCACTGATTCATCTAAGCTGTCGGACCCACTAATGATCGATAGGTACTAACCCCCGAAATGACCCACACAGGATCAGACCCACATAGGATCAGTAGTACTGATCCACGTAGGATCGCTGAGTGTTGTAGTCGCCGCCGTCGAATCAACGGAGGATTTCTGTACAGTCACCATCGTCGTCGCAGTCGCATCCAACTCTAGGATTCCCGCACACAACAAGCTCGTTAGGGAGGGTCCGCTCCACGAGCCTAGGGGCTGATACATCAACTGAAACATAGTCAGGAGTTGATGTATCCAAAAGTTCTGTATCGTCAATAGGAACTCAATTTCACAGACGGCGCGTCAATCGGACGCCTGGTCTGAGAGTTACTGGCTTTTTCGTTCCAGGGGCCCGATTGGTTTTTAAGTCAAAACCAACCCGACCGTACTCCAACTGCGTCCAAACCATGATCAGAGTAAGACAAAAAGTCTGTCTCACTAAGAGGAATCCATCAAAGTCTACGGCACATCAATCAGATGTCCGAAGCTCAAGTTATAAGCGTTTCCGCTTCGAGGGCCAGGTT
This sequence comes from Viscum album, assembly GCA_963277665.1. Taxonomy (NCBI): domain Eukaryota; kingdom Viridiplantae; phylum Streptophyta; class Magnoliopsida; order Santalales; family Viscaceae; genus Viscum; species Viscum album. Next base: position 279,534,436 of record OY728133.1, read on the forward strand.
GGTTTCATGTACGAACCAACCCAGCCGAACCCAAAGTACTCCTAAACGTTGATTATAATATAACTAAACGACCGTCTCAATCCAAGGATCTCTACGCAACTAACGGTGCGTCGATCGGAGTTTTTTTGCCCATGTTATGGGCAACAGACCTAAAAAGTCTGGTATTAAGGGGGTTCAGGCCTGGTCCGACACGGCCTGGTTTCCCCTGGGTCGGCCGAACTGGGTCAACCCGACCTGGTTCCGGGTCCGGCCCGCTTGGGCGCAGCCTGGCCCAGCCTGGGCGGTCTGGCCGGGTGGCTAAGCCCGGCGCGCTGGCGCTGGCCAAGCGGCCGCACAAAGTGGTACCACCCCCTTGAATGAAACCGCGGGCCCGCGTGGGGGCCGCTCCTCGCCAACGGACGTGGCCGAGCACCGCGTCCCGCCTTCCTCGGTCCCTCATGGTCGTGGGATCAGTGGCCTGCCGCCACGGCTTCGGCCGCGGTGGCCCTTCCCTGTGGTGCACCGGGCGCCGGCGCCTCCTGGCGGTCGGCCGGTACCGGCCGCCGCCTTCAGCCGCCGGCGCAAGCGGTGTTTTCCGCGGACCACCGGACGAGCTCTAGTGGTTAGTTTTGCCTACTGTCTTCGCCAACGGCCCTCTCAGGACTGTTTCTTCACTACGAAGACCTCGAGATACCCTTGCGGCCAACTTCATCTTCGCCCGCCGATCCGCACACCAAGAACGAAGAAACGGTGGGTTCGGACTTGTTCGTTGGTCCGCACCAACCGCGTTAGTGGTTTAAAAGGATTCCAAAAAATTTTAAATACATGTCGAGGATATAAATCAGATAGATTTAATTGAACTAAAAACCCCTACCACAAGCATTGATGATTCGAAGATTGTTGCGGGAGAAGGAACGTCACAGAAGAAGCGTCGCGGAAGGAGGATCGTCGTGTCGCAGAGAAAGGATTCGTCGGTGTTGCATCATCGATCTCCGAGGATCTGGAGTTCTTGTTGACCTTCCTCGGAGTTCTGAGTTCTTCGCGTTCTTCGCGTTCTTCTCGTTCTTCGCGTTCTTTGCGTTCTTCGCGTTCTTAGCGTTCTTCGCGTTCTTCGCGTTCTTCACGTTCTTCGCGTTTTTCGCATTCTTCGTTGAAGAAGGAGTGCTTCACGGCTTGAGTGATTTCTCCCAAACCCTCTCAACCCAAAAAGACTAATAAAATAAGAGTTGTCTTATTTTATTAACACACAAGCCAATGCTTTTAATTTCAAAAAGTATTGAAATGATCAATTAAAGAATTCATTGAGGAGTTTAAACCACCCAATTAATGAGGCGTTTCTTATCCAGATTAAACGCAAGGTTAGACTTCATTAAGAAGGGGGGTGCAGGTGCATTACTTAATTAAAGGAGGGTGTTTATGAAGAAAAGAAACGGTGGGGCTCATGTGGGCCCCACCTCACAAATATCCTACCAAGTGGGTAGGATATTGTGGGTTCCACATCATCCACTTAACTTATGTTAAGCAAATTAAAATAAAATTCAGTTGCACCACTTTTATTTTATTCCTTAACTTAACCTCAAAAATTAAGAACCACACCCGAGAAAACGCTATTCCGAAAAAGGTGTTTCTAATAAATTATCGGTGTTGCGATTCCATCGGTGCCCTCGGAATTCGATTCCGAGCACCAGTTCAAAAGTTAGAAAAACCCGCTCGTTCGTTCACTGAACTTACCCGAGCTAAAATTCGGAAAAATATTCTGGGCACACCGGGCCTCGGAATTAGGTGCCATCAGAAACTGTGTTCTTGTAAAATCCCGAAGAAAATTAAGAAGATAAATTTCCCTTGAATTTTTACGGGTCTTTACAATAATACATATAAAAAATTCCCAATGAATTCGAATAATAATTTTAATGAAATATTATTTATATATCATTAACATATGAAATATAAAAATTCCTATAATGAATATCTAATTCAATTTCCCACTTCCACTAAAACATAATTGAAATTGTTCAATTTCAACTTATATTTTATTACACACAACAGCTTGTGAAACCATATCTAAAACTCTTTTTGGATATGCTGCATAAAAAATTTGTATTGATATCATTAACTTCACCACGTATCACATCATATGTAATGCATTGGGAATTATTATCCAATATAATTTTTTATTTACTCTATAAAATATTTATAATGGCTCTATGAGTCAAAATCAATTAATATTTAGGGTCCCAAAATGGTTGAACTAAGGATAATTCATAATGCAAACAATAAATACAAATATTTGTTTCTATATTTTAATGTAAAGTGTTTACTCTATCAAATTATCAATGAAACTAAATATATAAATGGATATGTTTTATCTTCATCAAACACGTCTATCTATGTAACTATGTTGACCAGTATACATCAAATTCAAATATTAATCCTCACATGTTCCAATTTTCCATGTCATAAAGTGACTATAATAAATGGACCATGTCAATCCCCTATACCAAAATCATGTTTCTATATTCCTAGACTATAGAATGATATAATTGATGAATGCATCCCTTTTCATTCATCTGTATAGATAAGCACATCACATATCACTTATATGTATAGATATACAATATTTTTTTGTGACCACACACTCCCATAGTATATCATTTTTGGGGAAATGATGTGATAGTCATCATATGAGATAAAAAATAATTGGTTAAGATATAACCATGAAACTATTATCAACATACCGAACTATAACTTTATTTTTTTGGTGGATATGATGACATGCTTAATTAGGGTGCCAAATTATTATTGTTATTTTACAAAGTATGTCATAAATCTTACATATTGGGAAATGAAATATGATCGTTGAACTGATATTATAGAAAAGTCATCCAAATGAAACTCGATGTGGTATAACTAGAGGATAATCCAACAAAAAAACAAAAAACATAACCTTTTTTTGTGACTCATAAGGACATTACTTATCTCAGTACAAGAATCAAACACATTATGACCTTAACATTTAATAATAACCTAGAGAAATTCAGGAATAACATTTTTATTGATAAATTCAATATAATAAATTTAGAGGTAAATTACAATTTCAATTTATGAAATTTATAAATGTGTGTGTGTGTGTGTGTGTGTAAAAAACATGAAATAATGATAATGTTTTGGTTTCCATTCAATTTGGTACATTTTATTACTTTTAAATTCATTAATTATATAGGCCCTAAATATTAATATAGTGAAATTACATATCTTTTGTGGAATACATAAAACAATGTACAAACAGATTCCCAAAGACCCACAAGTCTAATGCCTTTGGTTATATGGAAACATAAACATTGATACATAACTGAGAAACATAATCTCCCACTAGGTTCTTCTTTAATACAAACCTTATTATAGACATCAAACATAGCACAAATACTCATAACCTTGGGAAGGAAACATACAAATTGTTTTCATAAAATTATCAGTAAGGGGAAACCTGGGATATGTGTACTTATAATCAAGAGTTTATGGTTTTTAAAACATGATCATGAAAATAGAAGTTGAAACACTAAATGTCAGAGATCATATACATAAACAATGGAATAAATCATGATAGTAAATAACACATGAATCAAAAATAAATAAGGAATATAATCCATGAAAGAATAACTTTGGAATAAAACATGGACCTCAATTAGAGACATAATCATGTAATATTATTTCTATAGTATCAAGGCATTGTTTCCAAGACATTGTTGGAAGTATAAGATTATTCCTAATACCATCTGGGTAGTCATAGTTCACTCCCATGGCCATAATAGTATCATGTGTTTACACCTCATACCATCTTGGTAGTCATGTATCACTCCCATATCAATCAAATCATTGAATGTCAATTCCCAAGACCATCATATAATATATCACGAGATATAAATCATTATCCAATTTAAAGGAGGGAGATATAAGTCCCACCTATTTGATAATGAAATTATAAATTCATGTTCCATGGGATCATAAATAATATTATCATACCCGATAATATGAAATGTTTTTTATATACATGTAATCACATCATAACCAGTTCAATAATATAGGATTCATAATCATTTCATCATAAACAAAACTCGTGAAAAGAAATTGGTTTTAAAAGCTTATAACTCATTAAAGATGATTAAACTTTATAAAAACCATTCCATTAAAAGACACACCCTTAAAATAAATAATAAGAATTTAAAAATAAAAGAATTTATTTATAAGGTCATGATTTACACTAATGGATGTTATATAATATGGTAAATACTTTTTAATGATATTTTAAAAACAAATTTGGGAAATATCCTTTCAACATTGGAAAATTATTTTTAAATCATAAAAACATTCGAATCCTTTTTACATAAAAATAGAATTTAAAAAATTTAATGGAAACATTGAAAATCACAAAACATTTTTAAAATAATTTTTCCTTGAAGGTGTTCATTATAAATCTTTTAAAAACATTTTTTGAAAACCTAGTTTTTGAATACTTTAGATTTCCAAATGGAGACAGAGAAATGAAAATTTTATATAAAAACATTATATTCAGAACGAAATTGTGTAAAATTTTACTAATACATAGGATATAATAAATAACTCTAGAATATTTTAATCCATGAGTTTTCTTGATATATGGATCATTATATTTCATTATTTGAAGCATAACCAAAAACAATCTTTAAAAATGTGAGATTGTTTAAATAAATTTTTTCACTTGTTTACATAGGATCATACTCTCCATGTAAGAAAATGATGTTACATGAATATTAAAATATCCATAAAATAGGGATATGAAATATATAACACATAAAATTGATGTATATAGATCTCTAAAATAATTTAGGTTCATAACAAAATAATTGACTCAAGTAAACCAAATTGAGACAAAAACATTTCAATTATTTGAAATCTTTTTAAACATAAACCTCGTCAAAAAAATATCATAAAATTAATAAGTGAATACCCATAAATTTAAGTATAATATAAAAATAATAAATTTATGTGTATTACATACACCACAAAAAATTTGGTGATTAATGCATGAATACTACTAAAAGAAAAGTGAGACGAGATTCCATTACCTTGCGTGACTACTCTCATCGTACTCGTTCAAATAAAATGTATAATAAATATGAATTTTAATATACATTTTATATAACCATATTCTGATATCTATAATCATATTTGATTTTATTAGAACCATATATTTTCATTTTGTTAACAATCCAAAGTTAAGGTTTCACTTTGGGTTATAATTTCTTTCTTCTTCCCATGTGTGTTAATTTGTTATATATTTACTACATATACCTATATCATGATTTAAATAATTTCCACCATAATATAAATATCATTAATATATATTATATGTGCATTATATAAATATATGTAATGAATTATTAGTAAATGGAATACATTGTTCATGGAGACAGTAAGTCGTACGTGGGCATGAATTCAATTTCCATTTAATTTTATTATTGAAAAAATGAAATTAAAAGATATATATATATAATAATTAAATTAGAATTATTATTTCATATATATCATATATATTAATTAAAATCATCCTTAATACATTTCATGTATTTTATGAACAAATCACAATGCTTTCAGGGGTGGTAGTACAAACATCCTCAAACAAAATTATCATATTAACTCAAAATGAAATGTAAAAATATATGTGTTTTCAATGAAATAAGGAGGCTTAAAACATAATGAATATAATATTTTTTAGATGTTGAAAAATTTTCAAATATAATTTCCACCATGGGAAGAAGTAAAGAAAAATGAACAATCACTATTTAGTGAGGAGGTATTTTACTGTACATATAAACAATATATTTGTTTCTCATTATATAAAGGAGTGTGTATGTGTAGTTAGAACCATTTTAATAAAAAAAACCTCTCATATTATGGATAATTTTCTTATACAGTCATGTAATAATGATTTTTTAGGGGGTGGATAAATAATATAAAATAAAGGATCTTGAGAGAAGATGTTACCTCTTAATCGGGTAACTATTTTTGGTTTCTACCAAAGTGATTTGATGGATTTCATTTTTTCCAAGGGGAGGATGATATGAAAAAGGGAGGGATGTTGGGATATGTATTAGAAATATTTTTTTGAACCTAGGTTTTATAGATGTGCAAAGAAGAGGGGGAGTTAATGGGTTTTATAGGAGAGGGAATGGTCATAATTGGAATTTTTAAAACAAGTTCAGTGTAACCATGTTTTCACCTAACAAGAGTCATATAAAATCAACCAAACTCAATAATTTAAGGTGAATGCCTGAATCATGTCAATAAAATGGGTTTCTTACTATTTTATATGTCATTATTTTCCATTAATATATGATTTAGTACATTGACATCCAAATGTTTCTCTTAATCATTGTAATTAAGTTTAATCAATTCCACTAATATTAATTTTAAAAAATTAAGTTTAAGATATTAGGAATTATAAATTATTCTAAATCCAATCATTTTTCACCAAATTAAAAATCTAGATCACACCGATGATTATCAACATTAAATTTCAGTCAACTTTGAGCTTCCTTGATATGATATGGAATGGTTTTAACATTCTCCAACACTTCTTCTTTAATATCTATATCAATATATTTCTTTCTCAAAAGTCATTATAGCACATTGCATATCTGCATATTATCCCATAGAGGGTTTCATAAATTGTCGTCTGAATGCTTGATTAATAGCTATTATTGTATGGAAAATCAACTAGTGGAAGGTTCTGATCACAACCACCATTGAAATCTGTAGTATAAGTTCTCAACATATCCTTTACGGTTTTAATTATTATTTTATATTGACTATCTATATGAGGATAATAAGTAGTGTTGTCACTCAACTGTGTATCGAGTGATTTTAAAATACTATTCCAGAACACTGAGGTGAAACGTGGAACCTAATAGGATGTAATAAAATCTGGTATCCATGCAACCTTACCAATTAATTAAGGAATATCCTAGAAAGATGATCTAGAGATAAGTCTTCTATAAGAGAGATGAAGTGTGCCAACTTAGTATGGAGATCAGGTACCACCCATATAGCATTAATCCCTTTATAGGTTTTAGGTTGTCCAATGAAAATATCAGTAGTGATGTTTTCCTATTTCCATTCTCGTATGGGTAGTGTATTCTACATTCCCATTGAAATTTATTTCTCAGCCTTAACTTGTTGTCATACAGAGTACTATGATACAAACATTGGATATTTCTCTTCATTCCATCCCATCGAAAATATTATTTTAAATTCTTATACATATTTGAACTTCTAATATTAATAGAGAATGAATAACTATGTGATTTTCCCAATATATATTTCTTCAAATATGGTATGGATGTAACAACTACATGGTTTCTAAACGTTATCATTTCATATTGATCAATGTTAAACTCAAAGACATTGGAAAATTATTTTTCATCTCTACACATTCTTTTTGTGCATCCTTAATCTTCACATGGATAAGGGTTTAAACATTCATTTGAGAAGGATAATATTTTTCCCTTCCATTAGGTTTTCTATATCCATCTTGGTCAAATCTATAAATATTCGATCTTTTTTTATCATGAACATGGATAATCATGCATGATCATTTCGAATCAAATCTCTGGCCACCTCATTCTCTTTACATAGGTGATATTTAATTTACTAGGAATAATATTTTATCAACTCTAACCATATTCTATGGACCATGTTCAAATCCTACTAAGTGAATTTATATTTCCTAATTTTATGATCAGTATATATATTACATTTTTTCAATGAAGATAATTCCACTATATCTATAATTAACGAAATAATGACTGCTAACTTCAAATCACGATTTGTGTATTTTTTTCTCATGACTCTTCAACTACCGTGAGGAATGAGAGATAAACATGTTATTATGTATAAGAAAACTTCCTAGTCCCTTATTTGATGCATCACTATAGATTAAAAACCCTTCTACATTATAGGGTAATGTGATAATAGGTTGAATTACTAACTTTCCCATCAGTTTATTAAAAATTTCATCACTTTCATCATTCCATTATAACATTACACCATTAAGAATTAATTTGTTTATAGGATAAGCTAGTCATGGGAATTTATCCATAAAAAATAAATAATATATAGATAAAACATTAATTCTATGAATATCAGTCCCTATGGTTTATCTAGGCCATCATTAAACACCCCCCATCATTGATGTATCTACCAATATAAAATCTCTTGGGATTAGGTTACCCATAAATGAATCAGTTTTCCTCTTTAATTCACACTTTTTAAATTTTTTATATAGTGTGTCCTTCTTCAGGGTATTTAGAATAATTCTCCAGTGTTCATCATGCTCTTACATTTTATTTGTATAAATTGAAATATCATCTATAATGACTACCAAAAACTAATTGAGATAATCACTAATGACTGAATTTCATAATTATATGAAGATTGTTGGGGCAGAGTAAGACTAAAATGAATCTCTATATACTCATTGTTTCAATACCTTATACAGAATTTCTTATTGGATATATCATTTTTCTTGACCCTCAATTAATGATATCCATAATTTAGTTCAATCATGGAAAAGTATTGATCTCCACACAATTGATCAAAAATTTCAACAACATTGGGGGAGAAGATACATATTCTTTGTCACACCCCGACCTCACAGATTTGTTATTATTAATTACATTAATTATTACTTTGGGTTTTAGATTTTTTGTTTCATTGTTGCATGATCATCCCGCACAGTTAGGAGTAACAGCGCGGTTCCCGCAGGGACTCTCAGGTGTGTCAGAGTTATGGAGCGTGACTCATGCGCAATTTATAGAAACGTGCAGAGAGCACGTGCCCTGACCCTGCAAGCGGGTAGTATCGGGTGGTGGTTCAGGCGTAGTTTGCTTAGCTATGCGTCGGACTGCAGGCGAGCAATGAAACTGCCCCGATTTTCGTAGTAAATGAATGAATTGATTTAAATGGTTAATGGGGAAAAAATATTTATATAAATAAATAAAATAGAGTATGTCAAATTAAATTAAACTTACTTTTACAAAGTTTTTAATAATTATAACAATAACAATAATTTTTTATATATAATAATATTGTTATTATAATTGTTGTATTGTTATTAAAGGATGAAAAAAAAGAACCCAAACCCTAACTCTACTCGGCGGCGCCCCCCCCCCATTTTTTTTCTTCCCCATTTTTTTTTCACGGTACACTCCACCTTCCCCCCCCCCCCCGTTCTCCCCGCATCGTGCCCTTGTTGCGCACTCCCCTGTCTACCCCCTGCGCAGCGGCGCCACCAGCACGAGCCGCCCCTCCTTCCCCGCGATCTACCCCCATCCGCGTCTGATCCCCTCTCCGGCAGCCTCCTCATGCGACCTACGGCCTCGCCGCACTCACCCCTTGCTCGCCCCCCCTGTTCCTCCAGCCGCGCCTCCTCCCCAGTCCGGCGGCACCCCATGCGCACACCTCCCCGTCCGGACTCCTCTTCAGCGCGCAACACCTCCAGCAGCCGTCCTTCCTCACCGTGCAGCTACCCTTCCCTCTTTCCCCACCGGTAAGAATTAATCTGGGTTTTCATTTCGTCCTTGGGGTTTTCTTTTTGGCCGAACCCTTGATGGCATGACTATTTCTTTTTTTTTCTTTTTTCTTTTTTGGTTCTTATATTTTTCAACAAATTTATAATTGTGTTGTGTACCTTGTGTATACTTATAGTTATCTCAATTATGGTATCTTCATGCTAGTAGAATTTTCTAGAATAACCTTTAAGGGTATTTGTTTTATTAAAATTATGTCTATGTTTGTTTCACCATTTATGTTTGGTTAAATGTTGTTTGGATTTTAATAGTGAGGTTAGATGTTTTATGTTGTGTGAAATGTGTTTTCAAAGTCACTTGATATGCGAATGCATTTATAGTGGGTTTTTACAAAGGGGTTTTATAAAATGGATAATTAACAGAAAATGTATTTTGAAAAGTGGTTTTTGGGTGTCTTGTAATTCTTGGTTTAAGTTTAGTATTTTTTTAGCGAGCTCAGGGGAATTAGGGTACGTTCTTATGGAAGCCAGTTGTGTGTTGTTTAGCAGTTTTCATTAAATTTTGTAGTTTATCAATTTCACTATGCAAGTGGTGCACGTTCTAAAATGGTGTGTTGAGAGTGCGCATTAAAATATAAAAAATGATTTTGAAAAGGTTTTGGGTGTGTAAAGTTATGGTTTCTATTTAGATCTTTTTAATAAATTTTAAAGCGGTTTAGCAAATAGTGTTGGAGGTGCGAGTTGTGTTTTGAAAACATATCAATGTTCTTCTTTCGATTCATCTGTTCGTTTGGATTGTTTTGAGTCCGTGTTTATGTATTTTATTTTGCGGTTACAGCGTGTTGGCGGGGTATCCTCGCGTTACCGCGATCATCGGTTTGTTCGTGCTTGTGCGCCTGCGCGAGGCATGTCGCGCCCTTGTGTTTGGACAGCGAGCCAAGGTAGGTCCCCCATTGCACTTACCTTTAGATTTAGAATTTATTAATTGCTTGTTGTTTTATTAATTTCTAATGAATTAGAAATAATATTAGATAATAAAACTTTAATTATTATTTAGTGCGTAAAGAGCTGTTTATTTTATACCGAACACTTGTGACATTTTCTTGACGGGCGGACACCCAGTTTTGAAAGAATGCCAGTTTGGCCTTTAAACATAATTCACGGAACTTCAAATGTGCTTCTAGTTTTAAAGATAAATAATTTCTTCTGAACAAGTGTTTTGATCTTTTTGAGAAAAGAGGTTTTACTTTAAAATTGGTGAAGGCCCGTTTGGCACTTTAATGAAATGGATTATTTTGGAAAACCCACTCGGGGGTGATCTTTGGTGTGAGTTGTTTTCGTGAGCGGTATGTGATGTTGGTGCATTGTGACTAATTAATTTACATTGTGGACGCACCCCCTTTTAATTGCTTGTGTTGACATGGGAACCTGGCATATTGAGTGAATTTTCTGAGAACGATTGCTGCACTAGTTTAGACCACGCACTGGCTAGTGGCCCTATAGCAGGGGAATATTGAGTTATTGCTGCTATGGGGAATGGGCCCCTCGGTTAGGCCATGAAGGGCTATGCCGGGTAGTATTATGGGCGTTATGACGTCATCGAGTTATGGCATGCCTTCAGGATGAGTCACATGTATATTACGTTCTGGATTGTTCACGATCTCCTAGGCTCGACCCATGTTTCTTTTAGTGTTTAGTTGTGTGTGGCGGACGATTAAGAGGTCGAGTCCGGTTGCTGACCCTTGGGTGCCACATTACCATTGCCCTTAGTGTGTGTTGTGTTTGATTCTCATTTTGACTAACAACTAAAGTTTGGATTTCTAAATTGCTCATGAAATGTTTTGAAAATGCAATGCACCTGTTCTTTCAACATTAAACTTGTTCTAAATTAAAAAGGGAAATGGACGATTACTTGTTTTAGAAATGAAAGTGTGTGGAAAACCTATTTTATATAATTTAGTTCAAACCTGGAATTGATAAACTCTTTATTTATTGGTATGTGCTTTGGGATAGAATTAGTCGGGCCTACCTACTGAGTTTTAATACTCACGCCTATAGTGTTTTCTTGTTTTTAGCTTTGTTGCAGGTTCCAGATTCAGTTGTTCTCCTTGAGCGATGTTGGATGTGGTATTGGAGAGTGACCCATGGGGTTACCTGGAGTTTGGATCGTGGTCAGGTTAGTAGTGTTGTTGGTTGCTCTTTCATTATTCATTTTTGTTCTATTTTATTTTCCGTTGTTTAGTTTTTTTTCCTTTGGGCCAAATCGTTCCCACCTGCGTAATTTTGATGCCCGGCACTAGTTGCCAGCCCGTGGGGATCGGGAACGCCCTTCGGGCCATGTCGCGAGCCGGCTTGGGGGACCAGTTCAGGTTCGACCCGGGTTGGTTCGTGACAAAATGGTATCAGAGGAGGCCCTTGTTATTTGGGATGTCCGGTAGATGGAGATTAGGATTGTCGGGACTTGAGAGGTAGCTACGGGAAGGACGTCATGAACCCTCGCCCGTTCTGCACCTCGAGTCGCCAGGGATAGTCCGGGAATCGAGTCTTTGTTTCGTTTTGGATTGTTTTGGATTAAGGGATGACAAAAGAGGTAAACCGATGTTACATCGTGATCTCACTTGGATTAGTGACCCATGTGGAGTCTGGGTACACGGTTTGAATTTCTCCTAGTGGTTGACGCTTACCTGGGGCATGACCCACTATCATGTCGCCATGTTAAGTGTGATCGTTGGTCCCTCACCCTGATGGTTTGATGCGAGTTGAGTGTCGTTTTCATTTTGATTAGTGTAAGTTCATTTTTGGAAGTGAAAAAGGGTTTTTGAAAATGAGACTGATTTCTTTTAAATGACTTTAAATTTATGAAATGGGTTTTAAAAAAACTAAAATCATTTGGTTTTGAAAATTGATGTTTGCTTTGAAATTGGTCGAGATCGGTTTGGGGTAAAACCTCAGGTACTCCTTTTGGACGTTTGCACATGTGAGAAGATGCGTGGAAAGTGCGCGTTGGTGCATATGAATGAAAGTGGATGAATACATGTGTAACAGTTCATGGGATTACCTGGGTGTGTTTTAAATTTAAGGCTTTACTTTGTTTTCTAAATTGGCCTTTAAAGAGGAAAATGGTTTTTGGAAGGGAGTTTTGTTTGAAAAGTGGATTTGGTATTTGGAAAGTAGCCATGAAAGAAGGTGGTTTAAAAAAAATGAAAAGCAGTTTTTGGGTTGTGATCGCGGTTGTTTGTTTCTTTTGAACTGGATGTTTTGGACGAAGCTGCTTTCTTTTATGTTACTTCGAATGATATTGGTTTCGGATGGGTGTTATATATTTTGTTCAAAAATTCCGCCCAGAAAGGTTCCCAAAGTTTTGATGAGTCATGCCCAACCTTTGGTCCTTCTCGGACATTGCCTGTACTCAACGGTGACCGGAGTCCGTTAAAGGTAGTTATGTGGTTTGAAGAGGTCGAGTGCGCTTTAGGATGTTGGGAACTCCCAAAGCGATTAGAGTGCGTGTTGTTTTGGGTCTATTTGAAGGTCCAACTCTAGACGAGTAGGAGTTGTTCTCCCCGCCTTTACTACAAGTTGGGATGATGTGGTATGTCTTTATAGCCGTCTTCGTTCAATGGTATACACTTGTGGAGTTGAAGACGAAGAAAATGGAAGATCTCATGTGTGTTCAACATGGCCAGCAGATGGTGAGAGTGTATGTTGACCATTTCAAGGATCTTGTCTCTTTTTCTGGGGGTAGTGTCACAGGACTGGATGAAGGCTTCTCCCTTCATCAGGGGTCTTCGTCTAGAGATCAATGAGTGAGTCCTCCCTTTTTGGGAGCATCACTTTTGAGAAGTGGGTGCATGAGGTGTTCTTAGCTGAGTTGGTCTCTAGAGCACAAATAGTTGACAATCCACCGTATCCAGTTGCTCGTGAAGGTATCCTATCTGACGAGCAGAGCGTGTTAGGTAAATTTGTTTCTAAAGATTTCTATGTAGTGGCTCTTACTTCTTGTTTGTCGGACCATTCAGTGGTGTACCACCAGTGTGGCCGGTTCGAACACGTGAACCTGTCATGTCGCATCCCTCCGAAGGCATGCCATCGTTGTAGGTGTCTGGATCATCTAGAGAAGCTTTGCAGGAAGTGTCGCCTGAGGAAGACACTGCGACCAGAAGGATCCAGTGCCTGACTGTGGGGCAGGAGATGCTTCAACCATCAGAGCCCCAACCACAGGTCTTGGGGTGAAGCTCGCGCGCAGTCAGGAGTTTTCGGGGGTTTGAAGCCTTAGTTCGGGCTTCTTGTTCCAGGTTGGAAACGAAACATTTAAATTCCTTCCATTCCTGTCCTTCCACTGTTGAAGTTGTGTCATTGTTATAGGTTCATTGTGTCATCGTGAGGTTGGAATGAACGTGTTCGTTTGTAATCAAATTAGTCTCATTTTCCTGATTATGGTGTTCTGAATCGTGCGTTTTTCTTAAAAGTATGCTTAGACCATGCATGGGTTAGTTTCGGTTTAGTTGTGTTCGTTTGGAGATATAAGTGTCTGTGGAGGATTCCAGGTTTGCGGTTATGCTCGGGTTTACCGCTTGGGTTCAGTTCTGCTCGGAGTTTTTCTCTAGTGTTCGAGCATTCCTTGGTCTGAGTCGAGAGCTCCAAGTTTGGTGGGGGTTATCTTTCGCTTGTGCTATAATGGTTAGTCTGGATCAGTTGGGAGTTCCCACATCACCCCCCATTCCCGAGGTTGTATGTTTGAGTGTTAAAATTTCTACTCTAGTTGAGTCCTTGTGGTGGGGAGAACCCTCTCGTGTTCTCCCATTATCTTATGTGTTGGTTTCTTCTAATTTTATTTGGGCATGGATTCTTGTTTGATCCATCGTTCGGCTGGGTAACTTTCTGGGGGCAGAATGTGTCTGTGGTGGGGAGAATTGTCACACCCCGACCTCACAGATTTGTTATTATTAATTACATTAATTATTACTTTGGGTTTTAGATTTTTTTTTCACTATTGCATGATCATCCCGCACGGTTCGGAGTAACAGCGCGGTTCCTGCAGGGACTCTCAGGTGTGTCAGAGTTATGGAGCGTGACTCATGCGCAATTTATAGAAACGTGCAGAGAGCACGTGCCTTGACCCTGCAAGCGGGTAGTATCGGGTGGTGGTTCAGGCGTAGTTTGCTTAGCTGTGCGTCGGACTGCAGGCGAGCAATGAAACTGCCCCGATTTTCGTAGTAAATGAATGAATTGATTTAAATGGTTAATGGGGAAAAAATATTTATATAAATAAATAAAATAGAGTATGTCAAATTAAATTAAACTTACTTTTACAAAGTTTTTAATAATTATAACAATAACAACAATTTTATATATATAATAATATTGTTATTATAATTGTTGTATTGTTATTAAAGGAAGAAAAAAAAAGAACCCAAACCCTAACAATACTCGGCGGCGCCCCCCCCCCCCCCATTTTTTTTTCCTTCCCCATTTTTTTTTCACGGTACACTCCACCTTCCCCCCCCCCCGTTCTCCCCGCATCGTGCCCTTGCTGCGCACTCCCCTGTCTACCCCCTGCGCAGCGGCGCCACCAGCACGAGCCGCCCCTCCTTCCCCGCGATCTACCTCCATCCACGTCCGATCCCCTCTCCGGCAGCCTCCTCATGCGACCTCCGGCCTCGCCGCACTCACCCCTTGCTCGCCCCCCCTGTTCCTCCAGCCGCGCCTCCTCCCCAGTCCGGCGGCACCCCATGCGCACACCTCCCCGGCCGGACTCCTCTTCAGCGCGCAACACCTCCAACAGCCATCCTTCCTCACCGTGCAGCTACCCTTCCCTCTTTCCCCACCGGTAAGAATTAATCTGGGTTTTCATTTCGTCCTTGGGGTTTTCTTTTTGGCCTAACCCTTGATGGCATGACTATTTCTTTTTTTTTCTTTTTTTTGGTTCTTATATGTTTCAACAAATTTATAATTGTGTTGTGTACCTTGTGTATACTTATAGTTATCTCAATTATGGTATCTTCATGCTAGTAGAATTTTCTAGAATAACCTTTAAGGGTATTTGTTTTATTATTATTATGTCTATGTTTGTTTCACCATTTATGTTTGGTTAAATGTTGTTTGGATTTTAATAGTGAGGTTAGATGTTTTATGTTGTGTGAAATGTGTTTTCAAAGTCACTTGAGATGTGAATGCATTTATAGTGGGTTTTTACAAAGGGGTTTTATAAAATGGATAATTAACAGAAAATGTATTTTGAAAAGTGGTTTTTGGGTGTCTTGTAATTCTTGGTTTAAGTTTAGTATTTTTTTAGCGAGCTCAGGGGAATTAGGGTACGTTCTTATGGAATCCAGTTGTGTGTTGTTTAGCAGTTTTCAATAAATTTTTTAGTTTATCAATTTCACTATGCAAGTGGTGCACGTTCTAAAATGGTGTGTTGAGAGTGCGCATTAAAATATAAAAAAATGATTTTGAAAAGGTTTTGGGTGTGTGAAGTTATGGTTTCTATTTAGATCTTTTTAATAAATTTTAAAGCGGTTTAGCAAATAGTGTTGGAGGTGCGAGTTGTGTTTTGAAAACATATCAATGTTCTTCTTTCGATTCATCTGTTCGTTTGGATTGTTTTGAGTCCGTGTTTATGTATTTTATTTTGCGGTTACAGCGTGTTGGCGGGGTATCCTCGCGTTACCGCGATCATCGGTTTGTTCGTGCTTGTGCGCCTGCGCGAGGCATGTCGCGCCCTTGTGTTTGGACAGCGAGCCAAGGTAGGTCCCCCATTGCACTTACCTTTAGATTTAGAATTTATTAATTGCTTGTTGTTTTATTAATTTATAATGAATTAGAAATAATATTTTATAATAAAACTTTAAATTATTATTTAGTGCGTAAAGAGCTGTTTATTTTATACCGAACACTTGTGACATTTTCTTGACGGGCGGACACCCAGTTTTGAAAGAATGCCAGTTTGGCCTTTAAACATAATTCACGGAACTTCAAATGTGATTCTAGTTTTAAATATAAATAATTTCTTCTGAACAAGTGTTTTGAGCTTTTTGAGAAAAGAGGTTTTACTTTAAAATTGGTGAAGGCCCGTTTGGCACTTTAATGAAATGGATTATTTTGGAAAACCCACTCGGGGGTGATCTTTGGTGTGAGTTGTTTTCATGAGCGGTATGTGATGTTGGTGCATTGTGACTGATTAATTTACATTGTGGACGCACCCCCTTTTTATTGCTTGTGTTGACATGGGAACCTGGCATATTGAGTGAATTTTCTGAGAACGATTGCTGCACTAGTTTAGACCACGCACTGGCTAGTGGCCCCATAGCAGGGGAATACTGAGTTATTGCTGCTATGGGGATTGGGCCCCTCGGTTAGGCCATGCAGGGCTATTCCGGGTAGTATTATGGGCGTTATGACGTCATCGAGTTATGGCATGCCTTCAGGATGAGTCACATGTATAGTACGTTCTGGATTGTTCACGATCTCCTAGGTTTGACCCATGTTTCTTTTAGTGTTTAGTTGTGTGTGGCGGACGATTGAGAGGTCGAGTCTGGTTGCTGACCCTTGTGTGCCACTTTACCATTGCCCTTAGTGTGTGTTGTGTGTGATTCTCATTTTGACTAACAACTAAAGTTTGGATTTCTTAATTGCTCATGAAATGTTTTGAAAATGCAATGCACCTGTTCTTTCAACATTAAACTTGTTCTAAATTAAAAAGGGCAATGGACGGTTACTTGTTTTAGAAATGAAAGTGTGTGGAAAACCTATTTTATATAATTTAGTTCAAACCTGGAATTGATAAACTCTTTATTTATTGGTATGTGCTTTGGGATAGAATTAGTCGGGCCTACCTACTGAGTTTTAATACTCACGCCTATAGTGTTTTCTTGTTATTAGATTTGTTGCAGGTTCCAGATTCAGTTGTTCACCTTGAGCGATGTTGGATGTGGTATTGGAGAGTGACCCATGGGGTTACCTGGAGTTTGGATCGTGGTCAGGTTAGTAGTGTTGTTGGTTGCTCTTTCTTTATTCATTTTTGTTCTATTTTATTTTCCGTTGTTTAGTTTTTTTTCCTTTGGTTCAAATCGTTCCCACCCGCGTAATTTTGATGCCCGGCACTAGTTGCCAGCCCGTGGGGATCAGGAACGCCCTTCGGGCCATGTCGCGATCCGGCTTGGGGGACCAGTTCAGGTTCGACCCGGGTTGGTTCGTGACATTCTTGATCGTGATATTTTTCAACTTGCATCAATCAATGAAGAGTCACATTTATCTATAATTAATTTTCATAAAAAGAACTACTGCACCACATGGTGACACCCTTGATAGAATGAATACCTTATCGTGATTTTTTAGAGTTCCTTATTCTATTCCACCAACTCAATTGCATCCATTCTATAAAGAGTCATTTAAATTGGAGTGGAACTAGGTATGAGTTCTATTGAGAGAAAAACTATGAATTTTGGGGGATGGTTGGGAAAATTTCTGAAAATAAGTCCAAAAAATTATGAACAATAGGCATATAATTTATGTTTATTTTCTTCCCAACCATTTGAGATAAACAACCATTTTTATAAAGAATTATTACAAATACATTGGATGTATTCTCCATGGGAAGCTCAAACGTATAGTCATATTTATGGATGATCATAGAATTTTATGAAATATAAAACCTAACTTCCCTTCCATAAATCATTATTTGGTGGTTATGTAGAGAAAGTCAATACATTCTTAATATGACATCATATTCAACCAAATTAATATTGACAAGATTTAAATGTAGTATATTACCACAAAAATCAATATTAGTGGATTCATAGAATTGAGATGAAATCATCATACCATTAAATGTTTACACTATTAATTCCATGTCTAATTATTTTAGTGGAATCATATTACTAAAATAAAATTATTTATATGTGAATAAGAGGGTAGATCCAAAATCATATATTACATTAGATGTTCTAGAGTGGCTGGATTTTGTACCATTTATTGCGTCATTATCACACCTCTCATCAGAAATAACAATTTCATGATATTACCATTTTTCAATCAGCTTAATAGGTTGTATACATTGATCATAATCCTAATACATTGGGTTTGGGCCACGCTTATTATTATTCCCATTATCCGTATACTTGTGGTATTATGGAAATAGGGGGAATTCAATGATATATTTCTCCATTACTAGTGATAAATATAATCTTTCAATCACATTGAAAATTAATTTCAAAGAGACCATACTTTCCACACATAAAATAATTATTATATCCCTTAAAACAATTTACTCCATTCTTCATCCCTTGTAATACAATAACCTAAACCTCATAATCATTTATTCCTAGTTTTTAGATTGACCTTTAAACTCTATATTTATTTTCTTATCCAAACAATGAGATTGATATGTGGCTCCAACTTAAATTTCTACCTTTATTGCACAATGAACAGTCTAATGGGATATACTAATGTTTTTTTTCCAAATTCCATAAGAGACTTGTCTTTAATCCACTAAAGAACCTATCAACATTACATATGGGTTAGATGATAATTCAATAAGTGTACCTCAGAAGTATTCTGAAATTAGACATGTAGGTATGAACAGATTCATGAACCCTTTCCATTACCATAAGGAACTCATTCAGCATATTTGTAAAAAGTTTCCAAGGAAAGAAATTGTGGGAAAATTATGTCCTTCAAAACATCCCAATCCATGGATTCAATCTCATCTTACTTATTTATATTCTTGATTGGATTCCACCACTTCTCTATGTCTCCATTAAATAGATAAACAAGAATAAAGATTTTCTCATGATATAAACACTAAATAATAGAGAATATATTTTTAGTAATACAGATCAATTATTTTTCAACAAGTGGATCATAATACTCTATTAATGAAGGTGTACGTTGCTATATTAAAGACTCAACAAACTTTTGATCCATACATTACTAATTTGGATGTTCACCATGATTTCTAGATTTATAATGATGTGTGAGAACATGAAATGAGGTTTTTAATTTTATCCCATATATCATTCAGTTTCACCGGAGGACAAGTATTTCATTTCCCATCACAATCACCATTAATGCGGTACTATTCGGTTTCATCTATTGAATAAAAAAATAATAGAGTGACAAAAAGTTATCATATTGATAAACCACATAATAATGAAAATTAAATTAAAGTATGTATAAATTATGAAACCAACTATAACATATGACACATTAGTATTATCATAATTTATTCAATTTAAACTTATATTTAATTCGTTCAGGATTTTTGGTGAATAGTTTATGAAATCCCAAATCATATCCCCCGGGAGTGTCAAACGAGGTGTGCATTGAGGCATGTTGTCATGTACCAGATTACTCTGAGTAAGGCATAGAACATATTTTCAAGAGTTTTTAACCTAAGTAATATTTGTACTATAGAAATATCCATATTTATTATCTAGAAAGGCATGTATATCTTTGAAACCACTGACTCTATCCATAAATAAAATTCTTGGACATCAAACTACAGTTTTTATTATCCTTTAAAATATCATTAAATATATAAAATGGTTTATCACATTGTTTTCATCATCATAGCTTCCAGAGGTTAACTAAAAAGTTTCTCTGATACCAACTATAATTACCCTTTTTCATACATCAACATTGCATAACATGTTTGGAATAATTAAAACATTATTCAAAAAGATGCCTAAGGTCCATAATAGTCTTGTCCCTTTTCAAACATGAAAATATAATAATTGATATAGAAGTGAGATACATTATCTCCCAATAGGATATTAATGAATATTAACCTTCTTGGAAAAATAAAATATAAAACATATCTTCATAAATGGGGAGAGGAATTATAAAAATTAGTGATCTCAAAAGCTCAGTAAGGAAAAAAAGATAGATATGTAAAAATGATCATGAGTGTAAGGATATGATAACATGATCATGAAAATAGATGTGCATACCCAACATATAATAGATCATATACATGAATCATTTAATAAAGCATATCAATTAATATGTGATAAATCATCAAGAAATAAAGAACATATGCCATGAAATCATACCATATGAATAAAACAAGGAATTTTGTTTGTAGGATAATAATATAATATGATTTCCATAGTATCCAAGGTATCACTACCAATACCATCATGGTTGTATAGTTTCACTCCCCATACCATACTGGTAGTCATGGTTTACATCCATGGCCATCTTAGTAGGATGATTTTACTACTTATATTGTCTTGGTAGTCACGGTTCACTCCCAGGGAAATCATAGTAGTTATGGTTCATTCCCAAGACCATCTTAGTCTATATCATGAGATATAAACAATTAACCAATTCATTGGAGGGAGATATATGACCCTTCTATATGATAATGAAATCATTCATACATGGGCCACAATATCAAAAATACTCATATCATGATAGATGAGAAGAACTGGGTTTTATAAATATGTAATCATATCAGAACCATTGGAAAACATAGGATTCATAATCATTTAATCATAAAAATAACCCATTTAAAGAATTTGTTCTCAAAAAAATATGACCCATATAAAGATATGGGATTCATAAAAATCATTCCATAAAAAATAATCCTAAAATAGAATGAAAATGAAAAGAAACATTGAATAATTTATCTAGAATGGATAGAGTAACCCTTATAGATGTTACCATTTATTTTAAATAATTTCAAAGAATATTTTATAATCATTTCTTGATGAATATATCATTTCTTCATTGAAAACAACATTTTAAAAAACAAAATATTTTGATAACATTTTTCTTTGAATGTACTGTTGAAAACACAAAAAAAGAATTGAAAAACATAAAACATTTTCAAATAAATTTTTACATTAATATTGGATTAAATTTTATTTTATAAACATTTTTAAAATCATTTTTGAAATCATGGATTTGAATACCATAGATTTCTGACCAAAGAGGTAGATAGTCAGATTTTACATAAAAACATTATCGTAAGAACAAAAGAGTGGAAAATTGTACAAATATATTACAACATCATCAATAACTTGATAATAAGGGAATTGTTTATTTTTTATGATATATGTATCATGATATTTCATTAACATAAAAATAATCATAAATATTCTGGAAAGCGATTAGATTGTTTCAATAATCTCTTATCACATGGTAACATGATATCATACTCTCCTTGAAACAAAATTATTCAAAATTAAGCTTGATATATCATTGAAAAAAGGATATTCATGATATAAATTTTAATATTTATGTATGTAATCCACTAAAATCATTTATATTCATATAAAAACATGAGTCTTAATGATGGAAAACAGAGAGAAAACTATTTTACCGATTTTTTTGGATCATAAACCCCATAAAAGAATTATTATATGGTGGGTATTTGAGTATACATAAATATAAATATAATATAAATATATTAAATTAAATTTCATTACATAAAACTCACAAAATATGTGACTGGTGATTAAGGCATGTATATCACAAAAATAAAAGTGAGTTGAGATTCCCATACCTTATGTCTTGTATCTCATCACAGTCATTCAAATTACAAATATGATAAATGTAAATTTATTATACATGTTTTAATGGACAATATTATGATATCTAATACAATATATTTATTTATAATTACCTTATATAACCCTTTTTTGAAAAATCAAATGTTCAGGTTTCACATTGTGTAATATCATTATTACTATTTTCATGTGTCTTAATTTGTTATATCTATGATACTTATACTTATATAATGATTTTCATAATATAAAACATGATAAATATATAATTAATAATCAATATATTTTTATAATAATAATAAATATAATTTAGAAATACAAAATGGAATACATCATTCATGGAGACGGTAAGTCGAATATATCTATGAACGCTATTTCCGTTTAATTTTACATATCGATAGAAAAAAAAGAACAATTTATCTATGTATATATATAATTATTTTATTATATTTATTTTATCATATATAACATATATATTCACTAAATCCTTCATTAATACATTCCATGTATTTTATGAATGAATCACATCTCACTGAGGTGTGGTGGTACACATTTTCTCAAACGAAATTATCGTATAAACATGAAATGGAATATGATAAAATATGTTTTTTAAAAGGAATATATAGTTTTAAAATATAATAAATATAATATATGACATATATAAATATTTTTTGCATCATAATGTCTAAAATGAGTGGTGGTAATGTAAAAATGATCAATCATTGTCTAGTGAGGTGGTAGTTCATCACACACATAAACAATATGTTGGTTACCCATTAGAAAATGGTGTGGGTGATTGTAGTAAGAAAACGTGTAATAAAAAAATCATATCTTATTTAGGATACTAGTTTTTTTATAAAAACATGGAATAGATATAGTATTGGGGGTGTAGATAAAGTGTAAAAGAAAAGAGCTTGTGAGAAGATGTTACCCCTTAATCGGAAAACTACAATCTGTTTGTGCGAAAATTATTTTTTGGGTTTCATTGTGTCCAAGGGGAAGTTTTTATAAGGTATTTAAGGGTTTTTTAATGTGTTTAGGGAATATATGGGGTGAACCTTAGGGGTTTTAGAGTTTTCATGGAGAGGGATACTCGGGGTCCGTTTATATAGGTGGCAAATGACACACTTGGAATTGTTGAAAACATGTTATGTATACCCATGTTATTTCTGAAAAAAGTCATGAAAACCTAAAAAAATCAATAATATAATCTTTTTTGTTGAATTATTTCATTAAAAATCGTTTTTTACAAGTTTCTAGGTCAATTTGGGTTATAAATATATGGATTATTATATTTTCAACCAAAATTTTCTCTTAATCGTTGTAATTATGTTTAATCACATTCACTAATTTTTTTTTTCAAAAACATTATTTTCATTAGAAGTAATTAAAATGTAGTATTACTATAAATATTTTATCTATTAGGGAAAAATATAATCAAATAACATCGAGAATTTTTTTTAAATTAATCCCACATTTGAGTCGACAATGGGGGGTTTTAAAGTAAAAACATTCAAAAGTTTGTTACGTTTTTGTACACAAGATTACTGAAAAATTGATCTCAATGAACTGAATTATATTAATTTATTAAAATTTTACCTAATTATACTATGAAACCAATTAAAAATATAATTTTATGTTATTACTAAATTATATGAAAAATAAATTTTTAATTTTTATATGTAATTTTTCACTGTTCATCCAAAAATAATGTTTCTAAAATAATACCATAAATCTACTCTATAAAAATTTATAGGTTATCAATTCTTAAATGATTTTTCCTTTAACAAATTTAATTTCATAATATTACTAATATTAATTTAATTAATTTTCAAAAAAAAACTTTAAAAGTAATTTGTTTGGGAAAATAGTATTTTTAAACATATAAGGTGTAGGATCGAAATAATGATGTAGATGATCAATATATAAGAGGGGGGTGAATTGTACACTTTAAAAATTTCTTTAGATAAGGAAGAATGTAAGTTTAACAAAGTTAAACTAAGAAAATTCACAACACCTCTAATCACCAATTGGAGAATTGGAACCAATGTTTACAATATGATATTCTACCATAAAGCGTATAGAATCTAAACTAATCAGAGTACAAGTGTACGGAAATATAAGATGGTTATGCTTTCTTTACAATAAAAAAGTGTAGCGGAAAAACAAGTTCTAAAACTACAAGTAACAAGATATAAGTTTTTTAACCCAAAGAGAAGGGTATCCAACAACCTTGGATAAAGGTCCCTTGATTTATACTTTCAAGCAAGTCTGTCTTACCCACACCAAGGTAATCCCTATATACAAAGATCGGAATCTCTGTCTTGCTATCCCCACAAGCACTCAACTTCAAGGTATTTGGAAACTGTGTCTTCCTCCGCATGGAATCCCTCGAACTTCAAGGTAGTCGACACCTCTGTCTTCCTATCCCTGGATTTCCTCGAATGTAATCACCAACATTCGTAGTCGCACGAAGCAATATGAACGAGCATTTCAGTACGCACAAGGCATGAAAAGATTCTCTCTCTATAAATCATCTTAACATTGTGTGGTCTCTAGATCTATCATCTTTTTGTTGAGCTCTTTCAAATGAGCAACTATTTATAGGAAAATTTCCAATAATCGGCTCCCTCCTCCAATGGTCGTATTTTCCATGAAATTCGGAGGGACCTGTACATGTGTAACTCAACCAATGGTTAATTAGAAATATAATGGACAAAAGCGTTTAATAATAATTCATTTTTCACTGAATGGACGTCATCATTTTGAAATGGAGCATATGTAAGAAAAAACCCTATAAAATTTCAGAGTGTAAGCAAATTAAAAGTTCAGAGTTTAAACAAAATGAAATTTGGAGTCTATGTTAAGAAATGTTCGGATTCTGTTTTATAGGAATTTGGAGTCTGGTTTCACCAGAGCTCGGAATCTAAACTTGTAGAAGTTTTAAGTTGAACTTCATAGGAGTTCAGGTTCGAACTCGTGAAAGTTCGGAGTAGAACTTCATAAGAGTTTGGAGTCGAACTCATGAAAGTTTGGAGTCGAACTTCATAGGAGTTCGGAGTCGAACTCATGAGAGTTCGGAGTCGAACTTCATCAGAGTTTGGAGTCGAACTCATGAATGTTCGGAGTCGAATTTCTTAAGATTTTGGAGTCGAACTCATGAAAGTTCGGAGTCGAACATCATAAGAGTTCAGAGTGGAACTCATTAAAGTTCGGAGTCGAAATTCATCAGAGTTCATAGTCGAACTCATGAAAGTTCGGAGTCCAACTTCATAAGAGTTCGGAGTCAAACTCATGAAGTTTCAGATTCAAACATCATAGGAGTTCAGAGTCGAACTCAAGAAAGTTTGAGGTCAAACTTCATTAGTGTTCGGAGTCGAACTCATGAATGTTTGGAGTCGAATTTCATAAGAGTTCGGAGTCGAAAAGTTCAGAGGTGAACTTCATAAGAATTTGGAGTCAAACTCATGAAAGTTCGGATTTGAACTCATGAATGTCCGGAGTCCGGAATTCGGATTGGAACTTCTTAGACTTCACATCCAGAATTCAGATCCTAAAAACAGAATACTCCAAATCTTGACATTATTTGACTTCTGGGATTTTGGGTATGAATCCGGTTTTTGTACTTAAGAAAAATATTGCTATGTATAAGAAAATATTGGATAGGGTAAATTTCCTTAAAGTAGTAAATTTTCCTTATGGAGGTAAAATTTATATTTTCTTATGTATAAGGTGTTTGTGATTTTCAAAACAAGAAGGAATGGAAAAGTCAGAAGGAAAACCTTATTGACTCAACAATCTCCCCTTTTTGGAAAGCACAAGCATCCTTATGAAAAAGAATATAAGGACTTTGAAAAAATTTCATTAGACTTTGAAATTAAAACTTATCTCCCATTGTTCATGGATGAAAGTGAATACAACTAACTCCCCCTTAGGCATTGAAACTCTAAGGATTGTATTATGAATTTCCAGAGTGGAGTTTTCATTATTGTAGGAATAAAAAACTTCGTAGTGAGAAACTCCCCCTTACTTTAAGGATATTTCACTTAGAAATTTTGACTTTCTCCTCCTTAGGAGTAGTTCTGTTTCCTTCACCCCCTTTATGATTTTCAAAAAGAATTGAAGGAAATGGAAAAAAATAGCATATAGTACCTGAAACATTAGTATATGGAAAGATACAACCAACCAAATAATATTTCATAGAGTTGGGATAATTTTACAAATAAATACAGCTAAAACAAAAAATCAGAGTGGGTTTATTTGTCTTCCTTTTCATTTGGAATTAGCTCCTTTAACAAAGTTTTCATCTTCTTTAGGTCTCTTTTGTCTTCCTAGACTTGCCTCACCGAGGCTTTTGTCTTTTCTTATTGAGCATTCAAAGCCTCTTCCAGAGCCTCAATGTCTTCTTTCTACATCTTTAAAAATAAATCTTGTTGTTCGAGTCTTTTCTCAAGATCGATCCGGAGATTTCTATCACTTAAAAGATTTTGAGCCAGAGAATTAGCCATGTCACTTAGTTCCTTCACCTGTTGACACTGAGAACTCTACTCATCAATCAGCTCAGCATGAAGATTTTTAATCTTTTTATCTTTGGTTTCAAAGGCATTTTGACCTTCACTCTGAAAATTTTCAATCTGCACTAAGTCTTCATCAACTCTTCTAGACCACTTTGTTACCTTACTGCAAGACATTCTATGCACATTATAATTGATAAGAAAATTTTTTTGTTCGGCTTCGATCTTCACACACTTATCCATGACCATGGATAAGGAATACAATTTCTGATTCATACTCTATTGCAGCATCTGGCATCTGGAATCTATATTTGGAAAAATCGGAATGGTGTCGACCATCTTCTTTAGAGATTCAACCACAAAATCATGCCCATGAGATGATGATTCCGAATCAGATAAATCTCTTTGAGATTTATCTTCTTGAATTTGCACCAGTTTTCTCTTAGAAGAACCACCAACCTCTTTCTTCCTGAAGACTTCTTTTGTTTGAGTATCCATGAGAACATGCTTCCCCTTATTGGACTTCATAATTAGTTCTTCATTAGGAGATACTTCCTCAGATTAAAAAACTTGAAAAATCTGGTCTTCATCTGGTTTCTATTTTTCTTGTCATTCCTCATGAAAATTCCTCTCATAGGATTCTTCGTCATCATATAAAAAATTTTCTTCTTCTTGTTGTTTCTTATCATCATACTTACTACCTTCCTCACCTTCCTTTCCTGGAGTAACTAACTTTGCGGATTCTGCCTTATCTTTATAAACCTCAAATTTCTTGATCAAGGCATCTAAATCATCACTTCCCTCTTATTCTTCTTCTTCTTCTTCTTATTCTTCTTTAACCTCTTCCTCTACTTCTTGCTCAGCTTGTGTTTCAGCTTCTTCAACTACTTCTTTACCCTTTAATTTTTCGGGAGTGACATAATTCTTATCAGGAGTTTCTGGTAAAGAATCTTCTGTAAAAAAATATTTCGGAACTGGAATCAACTCAGAAGCTAACTCTGTAGCTCTCAGCAAAGATTGCACCACTTTAGCTTCAGACACTTTTTTTCATTTTCTTCTCTTTCTCATGCTTCTCTAACTCTTCCACGTCTCTTTCTTTTAATGCCTTATCCTCATCAGGGTCCAATACAAATTGTGGATCCCCTTCTTTCCTCTTCTCCTTATCTTCCCTCCACTTTGCATCAACTTCATCAGGATAAGTTTTTGGTTTCTTCAGCTTGGGGGGAGCAGACTGAGTTTCCTTAGATTTAGGATTTTCTTCATTTGCAGCCACTTCCTTAAGCTTTCTCTTCTTCCTTTGCTTTTTGGATGGTTCCGGAGTGTGTGTACCTTTCTGAAGTGCCTCAACTTCTTCCACATAAAGAGGGTAGAATTCTCCGGATTCACTAGAAAATCTCATCTTCATCCTCTTCAAAGTATCATCACTTACTAACATAAGTTTACTATTTCTGAATTTTTATTTGCATGAAATCTTGAATGAATCTAAGCACCGAACTATCAGATTAGAAAGTAAGGCAGGGAACATGATTATCAGAGCTCTCAAATTCCCTTCTTTGATGTTCTTGATCGTAATTAAGACATGTCTCATCAAATTTATATTTCTTAGATTTACCATGAAATCTAAGACATAGATATCACTTTTCATCAAATTATCCTTGTCACCTCTTATTAGAACCAAAAAGCCTAACACCCATAACTGAAGAATTCTATTTTTCAGAGTGAGACGAGAAATATTAATGGTTGAAGAATCCTTAAGTCCAAGACACATCAGTGCCTTCTCCTTGTTGAAACTTCCTTAATCATCTGGAAGTTTGTGTGAGCAGAACTCATCTTCTCCTTTGTAGGATAAACCAACCCAGCTCGCGGCCTTGGTTTAAGATATCTTATAAGTCTTCCCATAAGACTTGAATGAAAACCACTCTCTGCTATCTTCCATCTGGAAGGAAACAGACTCATATAACTCGATATGAAAATCAATATAAACTGGATCCCATTTATCTGACTTTGCTATGAAAATATCTTCCCATCCGTTCAGTCTAATATTCTTTGAAATAAGAGAATCAAATTTATAGAAATCCAGATGCACCAAGCTTTCCCTGAAGATTAACCACTTTCATATTGGCTTTGAAGTTGAAATATCTTGAGATGTTGCTTCAACAGACATTCTGAATAGAGAGACCTAAAGGATTCAGAACAGCTTTACAAAGATAGGAACCAGTCTTAAGAAGAGCAGCAGGGCTTCGAGATACAAAAGCTTTGAAAAACCAATGTGGTATGAGTCTTGGGGTCCCCTTTATATAAGAGATGGATGTGACTTTTGGTCTTCCAAAATCCATCAAATGGTTGAAAATGTTTTGATCTGATTTGACGGTTGAAAACAATCCCGCAAGGAAAACATGACACTATTCATTTGAGGTTTTAAAGAAAACATCCGGATTTGAGGAAAACTATATTCCAATTTTTTTTTAAAAACTCAGGAAAATACCAGTAAGCAAAATATGATTACAAAACATTAAGTAAGGAAATCATAGCTTTCGGATTGGCTAGAAAGATTTTTCGTAATTGGTAATATTCTTTTTGAAGAAATTAATTTAAAAACAAACTCATTACGAAAGTTCCATTACAAAAATATCGTTACGAAAATTCCAGAACGAAAATTTTGTTACAAAAATTCCAGTACGAAAATCTCCATTCCAGAAGCATTCTTTCCAAGAATTTCAATCCTGAAAATTTCATTTCCGGAAATTTCCATTCCGAAAATTTTAGTTTCAGAAATGTCCATTCCGGAATATTCAGTTTCGAAAAGTTTCAAAAACTAACTACGAAAATTTTAGTTTCACTATTTTTGAAAAACAGATTATGAAAATTTTAGTTACACTATGTTTGAAAAACAGATTAAGAAAATTTTAGTTACACTATGTTTGAAAACAGATTATGAATATTTTAGTTACACTATGTTTGAAAAACAGATTAAGAAAATTTTAGTTACACTATGTTTGAAAAACAGATTTCAAAAATTTTAGTTACACTATTTTTGAAAAATAGATTTCGAAAATTTTAGTTACATTAACAATCAAATGTATTCCCCCTATGAAAAGGAGTTTATTACTGTTAGGAAAATTGTTCAAAAAGAAGTTAATGAAGAATGATTACCTTATGGTTATCATTCCTAAATTTTTTTTAATGTTTTCAGATCTTTTGGAGGGTAATGATTTTTTGAAAATTTCAGCAAGTTGATCTAGAGTTTTGATAAACTGAAGAATGATATCTCCTTTTAGTGTGTGATCCCTAAGAAATTGATTCCTAATGTCTATGTGTTTTTCATGAGAGTGATGTGAAGGGTTCTTACATAGGTAAATGGCACTTCTGTTATCACATAAAATTTGAGTCTTAGTAAAACTCATGCCATAATCTGTTAGTGTGTGTTGCATCCACAACACTTCAGCACAACAACTTCTAGCTGCTACATATTCAGCTTTAGTAGTGGAAAGTGCTACAGAATGTTTCTTCTTACAGGACCAAGAAACTAATGAATCTCCTAACAAATGACAAGTTCCGAATGTACTCTTTCTATCCATTCTACATCCACCAAAGTCAGCATCTGGAAATCTTTTTAGAATAAAATCATTTCCATACGTATAAAATAATCCTAGATCCATGGTTCCCTTTAGGAAGCGAAAAATTCATTTTTCCGCCTTTAAGTGAGATTCATTAGGATTGTATTCATATCTTGCACATAAGCATACTGAAAACATTAAGTCTGGTCGACTAGCTTTTAAGTAAAGCAGACTTCCTATCATACATCTAAAAGAATTTTGATTAACTGGTTTCCCATCATCATCAAGATCTAAGGATTTTGAGGTACCGATGGGAGTACTTATAATCTTAGTGTTTTCATAACCATACTTTTTGAGAAGATATTTAATATACTTATTTTTAGATATATGGGTTCTTTTTGGTCTTTGAGAAATTCGAAAACCATGGAAAAAAGTTAACTCACCCATCATACTCATTTCAAACTCAGATTTCATTAGACTTGCAAATGAATCAGTTAAAGATTGCTGAGTTGAACCAAATATGATGTCATCAACATAAATTTGATCAATCAAAACATTTTTCTTATCTTTCTGTACAAAAAGGGTTGGATCTTCATTTCCCTTAACATAGTTATTTTAAAGCAAAAATCTTGTAAGTCTATCATACCAGGATCGTGCGGCTTGTTTAAGACCATACAAAGCTTTAGTAAGACAAAAAACATGATCAGAATGTTTTGTATCTTCAAAGCCAGGAGGTTTTTCAACAAAAACCTCTTCCTGAACATAACCGTTAATAAAAGAACATTTCACATGCATTTGAAAACATTTAAAATTGAATAATTCTACAAAGTCAAGTAGAATACGAATAGATTCAATTATAGCTACTGGAGAATAGGTTTCTTCATATTCTATTCCCTCTTGCTGGATATAGCCTTTAGCAACTAGTCTATCTTTATTTCTTACTATGAATCCATTTTCATCACACTTGTTTCTGATGACCCATTTTACTCCAATGACAGAAGTTTCCTTAGGTCTTTCAACCAATGTCCATACTTTATTCCTCTCAAATTCATTTAGTTCATCTTGCATGGATTTGAACCAATCATCATCACCTAATGCTTCATCGGTGATTTTTCGTTCTAATAGGGAAAGAAATTCTAGATTTTCTACTTAATTTCTTAAGGAACTTCTAGTCCTTACAGTTTGATTTACATCACCAATGATACTATTACTGGGATGATTCTTAAGAAACACCTGATTTGGGTTTTGTAAAACCTGTTCATCAACATAGGGTAGAAATTCTTCTGGGGTAAATGTTTCAGAAGTATCTTCTTGAACATTTTCCTTAGCTGAAGGATCTTTTATCAAAGGTTGACAATCAGTTTTTGAAAACACATCCGAGGATTTAAGTTGGTATGGTTTAAAAATGAAAGGATCAGACTCATCAAATTTTACATGCACTGTTTCATCAACAGTACAAGTATTTTTATTGAAAACTCTATATGCCTTAGATGTTGTGGAGTAGCCTAAGAAAATTCCTTTATCAAATTTTGCTTTGAATTTATGTAAATTATCTTTAGTATTCAGAATAAATACTTTGCAACCAAAAACCTTGAAGTAGTAAAGTCTTGGTTTTCTACCATTCCATAACTCATAATGAGATTTATTAAGAAAAGCTCTAATCAAAACTCGATTTATTGTATAACAAGCAGTACTTACAGCTTCGACACAGAAATTTCTAGCTATAGAATATTCACTCAACATGGTTCTAATTATCTCTTGAAGAATTCTATTTCTTCTTTCAACTACACCATTTTGTTGAGAAGTTCTAGGTGCGGAAAAATTTTGAGTAATACCTTTTCTACTACAAAAAGTTTCAAAATCAGAATTTTGAAATTCTCCTCCATGATCACTATGAACAGTTTTCAGTGGTGGATTTTTTCCATTTATAACTTGTGCTCTAAAACTTTTGAAATAAGAAAAATATTCAGACTTATTTGCTAGAAAATAGACCAAAGTAAATCTGGTGTAATCATCAACTAGAAGAAACACATAATATTTTCCTCCAATAGTCCCAGTTTGTGTTGGACCAAAAAGATCCATGTGCACTAATTTTAATGCATCAGTCGTTGAGACTTCACCAATTTATTTAGAACTAGATTTATGTTGCTTTCCATATTTATAAGGATCACAAACTCTAGAAGAATCAAATATAAGCTTTGGTAGATCTTTAACTAGTTTCATCTTAGAAAGTTTAGATAATATTATAAGGTTACGGTGAACTAGTCTTCTATTCCATAACCAGGAATGATCTTCCATTGCACTTTGGTAGGGTAGGTCTTGGCTCCTAAGTAATTCTAAGATCAAAGTGTAAACATTCTCTTGAATATTGGCTGAGAGAATAATTTTTTCCTTGGAATTGTGTACTAAGAACTTATCATTCCTAAAATTCACAAGGTACCCTTCATCACATAACTGACTTATGCTAATGAGGTTATGCTTAAGAACCTTAACAAATAAATCATTTGAAACCAAATTTTTACCAAGAAGAACAATATTACCTATACCAACAATTTCTCCCTGAGCATTATCTCTGAATGTTACCTTTCCTCCTTTTGTTTTGATAATCTTTTCAAAATAGATTTTGTTACCGATCATGTGCTGTGAAAATCAATTATCCATGTACCGTGTATTGTTGCTGGTAATTACTTTATCTTCCTGAAAACAAGAAAAGAATTAGAAATTCAGAATCCAAACTTGTTTGGATCCGAGATTTCCAAATAACAAAATTTTAGGCACCCACACTTTCTTATAAAAATAGGCTTTATGAAAACCTAGAGATTGGGTTTTATTTAAAGAACAATTCTTTGCCCAGTGACCACCACATTGACACTAGGTACAAAATGGGGCACTTTGGGGAAAAAGTAGTTGTTACTAAAAGTTGGTTTTGCATGGGTATAACCAAATCCGGATTTGTTTCTTAAAAGTTGTATTTTTTAATAAATTTTATCAAAATTTTATTTACCATGGGTAAAGTTTGATAAACACTTCTTTAAGGAAAAAATTTCAGACTTGAGTTTTATAACCATGTTTTTATCTGCAAAATCATTAGATTTAGAACTAAAGCTAGGCTCGAAAACACTTTTCGTAGAATTTACTTGTTCTAACTATTTAGAAAGTTTGTTCTTCTCAGAACTTACTTCCTCAGGATTTTTTGAAATATTTATAAAATCATCATTTTTTCTATCAAGATCTTTAGAAAGATCTGATATTTCTTTTGAAAGAATATTATTTCTAGTGTTTTCCTTATCAAGTTTTTTTATTGAGTTTAGAATTTTCAATCTCAAGAAGTTCAACAATCCTAGAAACTTATTCATAGGTAGGTGAAGTATTTTCTTCATCCGAATAGGATTCTTCATCTGAAGAGTTATAAAACTTAATATCATTAGAATTTAAAGATACATTGGTCAATGATTCAGTATTTCATACCTTATCCATAAAGCAATGATTATTAATGGGTAATCCGGCTATAAGACCAAGATTCTTCTGTCTTGAAGATTCATAATCAGAAGATTAATCTGAAGAGTCACCACCACTGGCACTCTAGGTTTCATTTGATTTCAGAACTTTCTTAGCTTTGGTTTTTTAATACTTCTTTGTGTTCCTTTCAGAATTCCTTTCATTTCTTTCTTTCTTTTTGAGAAAAGGGAAAACTGGTCCAATATGTCCAGCTCTCTTGCATTCATAACAAGTAACTTCTCCATCTTTCCTGTCTTTCCTTTCCTTTTTCTTATATTTGGATTGAAACTTTCTCTGGCCAACTAACTTGTTCATCCGTCGAGCAAGATTTTCTAACTCATTTTCTCAGACTTCACTTTCACTAGATTCGGATTGAATAACCACATTCATAGACTTGGATCTGGTTACTCTCTCAGAAGTCTTAGCTTTCATATGATTTGATGTAGTTGTAAAAGCAACAGTACCATTTCCATTCTTTTATTTGATTTTTTCAGCATCTCTCTTCATTCTTGTTTCATGTTGGAGAAGAGTTCTGAATAGTTCATCCAGAGAAATTTGAGTGACCTTCCTGTTCTCATCAATTGTTGTTCTCTTTGATTCCCACTCATTAGTCATAATATAAATTATCTTATTCACAAGGGATTCATTATCTAACCCTTTTTCTCCCATAGACTGTAGACTTTTGACTATAGTCATAAATCTCTGTTGAACTTTACAGATTGGTTCACCATACAGAAAGTTAAATCCATGGTATTCACCTCTAAGCATAGCTCTCCTAATTTCAATCACTTTAGAAGTGCCAATGTGTGTAACTTCTAACTTCTTCCAGATACAATTAGCTGCTTCACAAGAAGAAATTTGGCTATATATATTTCTAGTCATTGAACATAGTAAAGTATTGTGTACCGCATAATTGAGTTGATACTCATACTTTTCCTGGTTAGTGAAAGTTATAACTTCCTTATCATAAATTTTATAATCACCAGTAAGAATAATGAAATTATCCACTCCAGTATTGATAAAAAAAGTCTCCATTCGATCTCTCTAGTACTCATAGTCATTAACATCAAATATTGGTGGTCTCGTAGGGTTTAGATTTTCAATAGAACCATCATTGATTCCTGCCATTCTTAAAACTATGGCAACCAAACTTGTTAGTAGAAAATGTTCGTAACCAAAAAGTTCGGGATGACAATTCGGAATGACAATGTTCGGAATGAAAATTTGGAATGAATAAGAATATTCTATGCAATAAAAAAGAAAAATGAAAAATTGAGCAAGAAAAACTTTTATGTGAGTATATGTATTTCAGAGACCTCCTCTGATACCAATTATAGGATCGAAATAATGATGTAGATTCTCAATATACATTAGGGGAGAATTGTACACTTTAAAAATTTCATTAGACGAGGAAGAATATAAGTTTAACAAAGTTAAACTAAGCAAATTCACAACACCTCTAATCACCAATTGGAGATTTGGAACCAAAGTTTACAATATGAGATTCTACCTTA
This sequence comes from Viscum album, assembly GCA_963277665.1. Lineage (NCBI taxonomy): Eukaryota > Viridiplantae > Streptophyta > Magnoliopsida > Santalales > Viscaceae > Viscum > Viscum album. Next base: position 279,569,566 of record OY728133.1, read on the forward strand.
AAGTGTACAGAATCTAAACTAATCAGAGTAAAAGTGTAAGGAAATATAAGAAGGTTATGTTTTTCTTATAATACAAAAGTGTAGTAGAAAAAAAGTAGTAAAACTACAAGTAACATGATATAAGTCCTTTAAACCAGAGAGAATGGTATCCAACAACCTTGGAAAAAATTCTCTTGATTTATACTTTCATGAATTTCTGTCTTACCCATGCTATGGTAAGACCTCGATACGAAGATCGTAATCTATGTTTTTCTATCCCTGCAAGCCCTAAACTTCATGGCATTTGGAATCTATGTCTTCCTCAGCAAGGAAGCCCTCGAACTTCAAGGTAGTCGGCACCTCTGTCTTCCTATCCCTGGAAGTCCTCGAATGTAATCACCAACATTCGTAGTCCCACGAAGCAATCTGAACGAGCAGTTCAGTACGCACAAGGCAAGAAAATCTTCTCCCTCAAGAAATCACCTTAACAGCATGTAGTATCTATATCGATCAAATTTTTGTTGAGCTCCTTCAAATGAGATCCTATTTATAGGAAAATTTCCAATGGTCGGATCCCTCCTCCAATGGTCATATGTTCCATGAAATTTGGAGGGACCTGTACACGTGTAACTCAATCAATGGTAAATTAGAAACAGAATGGATGACATCGTTTAATAATAAATCATGTATTAATGAATGCTCGACATCGTTTTGAAATGTAGAATATGTAAGAAAAATCCATACAAAATTATGAAGTGTAAGATAATTAAAAGTTCGGAGTCTAACCAAAATGAAGTTTGGAGTCTATGTTAAGAAATGTTCGGATTCAGTTTTATAGGAATTCAGAGTCTGGTTTCACCAGAGTTCAGAATTTAAACTTGTAGAAGTTCGAATTTTATCTTCATAGGATTTTAGATTCGAACTCATGAAATTTTGGAGTTGAACTTCATAAGAGTTTGGAGTCAAACTCATGAAAGTTCGAAGTCGAACTTCATAGGAGTTCGGAGTCGAACTCATGAAAGTTTGGAGTCGAACTTTATCAGAGTTTAGAGTCGAGCTCATGAAATTTCATAGTCGAATTTCATAAGAGTTTGGAGTCGAACTAATTAATGTTTGGAGTCAAACATCATAAGAGTTTAGAGTCTAACTCATGAATGTTCAGAGTCGAAATTCATCAGAGTTTAGAGTCTATCCCATGACTGTTCAGAGTCGAACATCAAAAGAGTTCGGAGTTGAACTCACGAATTTTCGGAGTCGAACTCATGAATGTTTGGAGTCAAACTTCATCAGAGTTTGGACTCAAACGCATGAAAGTTCGGAGTCGAAGTTCATAAGAGTTCGGAGTCGAACTCATGAATGTTCGGAGTCGAACTTCATAAGTGTTTGGAGTCGAACTCATGAAATTTCGGATTCGAACTCATGAAAGTTCGGAGTCCAGAATTTGGATTGGATCTTTATTACATTTCACATCCAGAATTCGGATCCTAAAAATAGAATCCTCCAAATCTTGACATTTTATGACTTCTGGGATTTTGGGTATGAATCTGGTTTTTGTACTTAAGAAAAATATTTCTATGTATAAGAACATCTAGGTTAGGGTAAATTTCCTTAAAGAAGTAAATTTTTCTTATGGAGGTAAAATTTATATTTTCCTATGTACAAGGTGTTTGTGATTTTAAAAACAAGAAGGAATAGAAAAGTCATAAGGAAAACATTATTAACTCAACATAAGGGCTTTACAAAAATTAGATCGTTTGTAATAAATATGTTTTATTCAAATAAAACAATTATAAATAATATTTTAGAACTAGTTATTAAAATTAATATTACTAATTTTAAAAGATAGGTTATAATTATCTTTTTTAAGTAATTATAACAATAAAATGATGTTTCATAGAAACATCAGTGTTGTGAGTCTTGTACGCAAAGCTGGTGTTGCATATGTTGAGTCAGTGTCATGTGAAAAAAAAAATTAAATTCCTGCATTGTAATAGATAAATAGGAATTTTAATTTATTTAAGGAAAAAATGATCATAAAAATTAAGGTCTCACATTAATAATATTTATCAGAACTATCATAATAATAACTTTAAATATCATATATAATAATACATTAGATAAACCTTATATTTTTTTTCAAATTATATATTTCATAAAAATGTGACATAATTTGTAGTCTCTATAACATATCTATGTGGCCATTTTAAAAAACAACCCAACTAACTGTTTTGAGTGATGCATCTATAAATAAATCCAATTTAAATCATGGTATCATTTAAATTTCATACTCTTCACTATTAAACATGTTGAACATATTAAAACTTCTTATCTTCACAAAAGGAAATGTTAAAATGTAATTTTTTTTAATCTCTTCATATTTCCTTCATCATATTTTTAATCATATTCAATAAAAAAATCATTTATGTAATTTAACTAAATAAAATATTGTCAAATAATCCTCCAATACTCATTTATGATAAATTGAAAATAACATTGTTATGGTAAATAATCTTACTACATAATTTTTTCATTACATTCATAACATAAAATACATTATTACATTAATTTTAATTCAATTTTTATTTTGACTAGTATAAAACAATAGAAAATGGTAATATTATCTACTATATGGTAACAAAATGTTACAATATTCCATTTTATTTACCATCACACATCCTTCACATTTAATTATTTTCTGTTGAAAACTCATTATCATAGGATTTTTTATTTATTATTTTTTATTTTATTATTATATAAGCCCAAATGTACTCCCATTATCCTCTTATATAATATATTCTTTTCATAAATATTTCTAATTAAAATCCATTTTATATATGGAAATAACATTTATTTCATTTCATTATGAATATTTAAAAAAATAAGTTTTTCATATCATATATAGACTATTAGTTTTTGGAATATTTTTCTTTTGAAAATAAAAAATTATTAAAATATAACTCTAATGAAAGGTGGGAACACATTCCTTCATTTTTTATTAGACATATGGATAAACACCTTTCTCCTAGACAAAACACATCATATTAATAGATTCTCCTCAAAATATTTTATAGAAACTAATGAACCATAAACTATGATTATAAACATAATTTTAAAAAAATCATTGTTATAGACTATACTCTATTGTCACGTAATATAAATTTGATTATGTTACTCTTTTGTTTCATAGTATAATATTATCTTGTTAAAATATTTTACAATATTTAATAGTGTCTTATTACATCAAGAATGTAAACTACAATATCAATCAATTAAACCAATGATTTTGACTTCCTATATATTCACAATACATGTAAAATATAATTTTGGTATCATATACCTATCGAAAACTATATAATTAATTAATAAAACAAACATATCATACATGAAAACCCAATGATGCGTCCAAAAATCTATTAGGTATTCTAGATAATCCAATAATTTTGAATTATTTTTATTTATTCTTGAAAACCCCAATCCACAATGAACTCGATTGGATTCTTGAATAAATATTTTTGATCTTTTGAACACAATTATATGATTTTGGATTATTGTTTTACCCACTTTTATTATTCATACAGTACCAAATTTCTGAAATCAGATAACAAACACATCCATTTACAACACTTTTAGAATGTTGGATATACTTTTCTAGATTTAAATCATATTTTTGAATCAATTAATGAGATGAAAATGGGAAATATTTTATAACTAGAACAATAGTTTTTTCTTCGAATTATGGTAAATCCATGATTGTATCACTCTATTCTTTCGTAACCTTATTGATTAAATTTTCTAAAACATTTAACTCATGGTTAATGGAAAACTATTATTTATATAAAAATGTAATTTCACTTAGGAATGTTTCCTATATAATCACTTTTTCTTAATAAAATTTCTTATGTAACAAATGTAAAGGGTATCATGTATTAATAATCTCATTGTCAATGATTTTAATACAGTGATTATCTTGATGAAGAAAGTGATTTTATCAAAATACATCTGATTTTATCATATGATTAACATTTTATTAATAATTCATTAAAAAAATTATTAAATGGGCTCCCACTAAAATGATTACCATTTTAATATCCATCATACACATTAGTTTTCCATGATTCATATTTCACAATGAAACTGACCCTATTTTAGAGAAAACATGTTGTTTAATTATTTAAGATTTGAGTCATCCCTACCATATCATATATGAATATTTAATAGTTTAGGAAAATTATTTTTAACATTGATAATATATGTATACCCATCACTTTTACCCTAGTATAACAAACCATGGTGCTTACATGATACTGTAAACAGAAGAATATTTCATGATAATCAATTCCTTTGAAATTCCATGGGCACCCATCTTTGGTGGAAAAAAACCCAAGCATACCACAAGATCACCCATTATATTCGTTCCTTTAAAAAGATAATCTTGGGGAAGCCTACATTGTTGTGGAACTAACCAGTTGTATGATCAAGTATTTAACAAGTTATCTATTTGATTGAATCTGAGTCATAGTATTTGAAGGGTACTACAATATCATCATATTATATCATGTTATTCCCTTTTATGTATGGATGCCTCTATTAATTTATTTTTGAATTCAATTATCTCCACCAAATAAATATCTTGATACCATTATTATGAGTAAATCTTTCCATAACAGACATGTTTGTGTTAATGACCTATGAATAGAAATCCAGTATATTCGTATATATCTGAACACATCATATGTGTAACATACATGAATAATTCATTTTCATTTTTATATTTATATTTAATTAACAATATAAACATGAATTATACTAGAGTGAAGGATAGAAAAAACCAATTTGCTTTCATTGGGAGGGAATAATCCTCTAGTTTTGTATGTAGTTTGACCGAATGTCCCTCTATCTGATAAAAAATTACAAAATATTGAATCCAGTTAATCATTACGTGAAAACCTATTATGCATAAACTGTATAGAAAACGTAAATTAAGGCGAATAACTACAATAAAAAACTTAACTCATGGTTTAAGGAAAAATAATTTATTATGATTACATATAATGTAAGGTAGGGTTCAATATATATTATTTTTAAAATATTATAATAAAAAAATTCAATATTAATATTTCTTAAAAAATAAATAATCAATATCATAACATTGAATAAAATATCAAATTAATAAAAACTTCAAATATTTATGATGAGAAACCATTTTTGAAAAATACATAATTAAAATATTACAATAAACTATTTCATAATTTCATCTTTAACAATATGGATGGTCATTATTTTGGAATATAACTTTTTTATATTCCATCCCATATTAAAATTTTAAAATACATCATTATTCAGAATTTTATTTAAAATATATTATATTATATTATTTATAAACTATTTATAATCCAATTTATTTTATGTAAATATTTTATACAATCTAAATTCAATATAGTTGGTCATTATTTCAACAATGATCTTATCAACCATAAAAACATCTATGTTGTGAATTAATTAATATTCAAATGATCCCCCTTTTTATTTTGAATAATTGAAAATAATTAATTATTAAATATTCATAATTTAACTGTAGATATTTTATATTATGATTTATTTGAAAATTTAAAAACAATTGTAAGTTGTTTATTATGATTTTTGAATAATTTTTTTTATGTAATAAAAATTTCCATATAAATTATTACATGGAATTTATATTTTTTCATTTGGTATTTTGGAAAAATAAATGGTAAATAAAATTTTCTAAAACCGATTATAAACTATTTATGACTAATTAATTAATTTATAAGGCATTTAGATCATTAATATCACAGAAATACAATTAATAATTAATTATAAATTTTATTAAAACCATTTAAATAACATTATAATTTTAAATCATTTTTTAGAACCCATATCACCATAATGTATTGTAAATTTAAAGTTATCACTATTGATTATATAGATATCACCTTTACAATGAAAATTTTTCTCATGGATAAAGAGGATAAAACTTTTATGTAAATGCTTCACGTATGTGTGGGTTTCAATTTTCCTTTACAAAGTTGAGTTTCATCATAATGGAAATTAGTTGGTTACCTTTATTCTATATTAGGAAAAACTCTAATTCCTTTACATGGATTTTTCAAAATCGCGAGTTCCCTCACATACCATCACATTATGTGGGGTTAAATAATACCATACCATTATTTAACACCTTTGCACAAACAATTTTTCTCACTTCCTACAATACAAATTACCTTTATGTGAACCTTTCACATAAAGGTATGCCTCTAGTATCATTCCTTGAATGAGGGTAATTCCTTTGTTTTCCTTATATATCTATTATTTGTAGAGGTATGGCCTCCACATCATTTACTGATATAATTTAGAATACAAACTATCTTTATAAATCCCTTAGTATGAAATCAAGTTGTCATGAACCTTAAATGGACCCATATAATCACTTTTTTATCCTTAACATCATTAGTTGTGTAAGGGTGATGTAATTATTGTATTTATATAACCCAGTGACAAACTACTAAACCCAATATGAATACAAATTTTGAGAAAATGAATCACTACTCTATTTTTATAGCTTCTTGTTCATTTTCATTCGAACTATGAATAAATCACACACATGGATCCCTATAATACCACTAATAGGATTGTTTCCATCCAATAATAAATATCTGGTCAATTTAATACTATTTAAATCCTTGTCTTAAAATTTCTTTGCAAAAAAATATAAAAACTGTGAATGATATTAGAAATGAATAACTATTGTAAATAAGTATACTATAAACCAAAAATATAATGAAAAAATCTTAAATGTCCATCACATAGTGTTTATGAAGAAAGATCTGGATTCTAAAAATGAAATTCCATAATTATTGTGTATCAATGTGTTACATAGAAACATATGACATTCATAAAAAATCATTATTCCATTTATGATATAATAGCATCACTTATGTAATGATGAATGAAAAAGTAATAAATGGGTATTGAGGAGTTTCATCCTAGCTTATTAACTTAATCTACACCACAAATCATTTATAAAATTTCATTATTGTAAATATTAAATTAGGGGGGGATCATTAATTATTATCTCAATTTTTCATGCATTGAATGCATTAACTAATAGAATTTTCAATTATAAAATATTTAAATTTATTATATGAATTTACTCTTAAATGACTGATCTAATTAAACTATTTCTGTAAATTATATCCCTGGTCTATAATGGTATTTTATTTAGAGAAAATTTAATAATATACCCAATGCATGCATATCATAATTTCTCTGCGAAACGTCCTATAACCCACAAATAAATCTTAAATAAATATTGATTTTATTCACATCTCCTTCAGTCTATTTTTCTTCCAAAATTCATCCAAGGATTCACCAAGTCCATTATGACATAAAATTACTATCAAATTTTCATGATAGACTTCACTTGATTTAGAAAATAACTATTAAATCTTATTAAAAAGAAAATTAAACCACATAGATGAATCATTTAGAATCAAAAAATCTATGTTTTTGATCTTGAAAACCCCATTATAGAGAGAGAGTGAAACCAAAAAATCCACCTTTTATTATATCAATCACATAATACAATAGTATAAAATAATCATAAATCAATATGTAACATAAATCAAGTTAATTCATGATTTTAGAGAATAATATATTATGTGTTCTCATTAGAAAAAGTCATTAAAAATACATTTAATATTATCAAGACATAAACCATCTTTTCATCATAATAAATAAATATATGTTCTGTTGAAAAAAATTTCTTCACACTTCGTCCCAAAACCCTCCATCCGTTATAACTGTAAAAAATAAATAGTTAATGGAAAATATAAGTGTATAAATGGATTATAATTTCAAAAAATGAAAAATAATTAAATCCTCCAATACTAACACACCGATAATGAATATAAAAAACTAAAAAAAATCAATTATATAATATTGCATGTAAATCAAAGAAAATCATAATATAAAAAAAATAAAAACTGTTTTCTGGATTAAAAATATACCATTTAAATTTTTTATAATTTCTATAAAATAAATAAATATATTATTTAATATCATGATTTCAAAAATGATGAAAACAATTTTGGAATAAAATATGGAAAATTAAATGGAAAATAAAATTTGAAAAAGATATGAAAAACATAATTCAGAAAAACACATATTGAAAGGATAACATCTCATATTTCACAAATAATTAATAATAGACATTATAGGGGGACAATATCTCGAAAATAGGTTCATGATATAACATTAAATTTAAACCAACCAAAAATATGTTCTTATGAGAAAAATGATGATGTCTAAAAGGCTTCAAAAATAAAAAAACTAGGCTCCAAATAAAGTGGAGAATTAATCAGTGGGATCAAGAGGTATTAAAATATCCATAATTCCATGGATTATAAAACCCTTTTAATTAAAATCCATCAAATAATATTTAAAAAAATTTATTTGCTTTATATAACACAAAATTCAATGAATACTCCCTTTTGGTGCACTTATATATTTGTGTATTAAAAATTTAGATAATAATGTCTTGTATGGAGAAATAATTGTTGGTTTAGTAATAATAGATAATAAGTATTTAGGCAACCAAATTTGTTCAGAATAATAATGGATTTAATAATTTCCATAATAAATTTTAATGGATTTAGGACATCAATATCTAGTATTTTTATAATATTAGTAATGAATTAAATTATCAGTTTTACAAAATTAATTAAAACACATAATTTCAGAAATCACCTTTACAAAATACGTATATTTTAATTAAATGAAAAAATATAATGAATAAAAAAACAATCATCGTTTATTCTAACACATTGAGAACCATGTATCAAGTAATGTCTTTGTTTTACCATGGGTGAATTTTGAAAGTGATATTTTTAGATCTATTGGTTCATATTTGACAACACAAATATCTATGTTTTTTATTAATTTCTTGATTAAATAATCCTTTTATTTTTCTATAAGATCATTTTCTTTAATATGTTGGTTGTTTTTTTAAGAATCTATTAACATTTCCAAAAAAAGATTCTGATTTTTAAATAATTTCATTACGAAAATAAAGATTTTAATATTTTTCATATCAAAACAACGATGATTTAAAAATATGAGATGGGGTGATAAATAAAATTGATAATATCATCAATATCCTTAAGATGTTCCTTTAAGAATTTAGGATATCAGTTTCTTGAAGAGGCTTACTCCATGGAGTCATTAACAACACTATATGTTAATAAATAGTTGAATTTAATAAATTTATCTTTTAACATCTCTTTATTGATGAGGGTTATATATTAATATTTCCCTTATTATTTCATTGATAATATTTCACTTTCAACACATCAATTTGACCAATTTTTAATTGATGGATTTTTTCTTATTTTTGTACAATTTGAATATCCCCATGTCTGATGATCTGTATAAAATTCACTATCGATTGATTCTTTGTTATAAAATTTTATGAAACCAATTTTACATTTTATTTATTTGGATCCCATTTTGTCTTTATATTCTTAATTAGATTGGAACTTCATGGTATGTACATTAATTATGGGATATCAAGTTGCTTTTTGATAATCATATTTTTTAAATTATAGACATTCTATAACTACATCCTTTGGTAACCAAGAGCATTTTAATACCCTTATAATATTCATTACTAATGTTTCTATTGAAATATCATCACCAATAGGGTTTATTCAATTTTATTCTTTGTAAAATGGGTAAAATATAAGTAGTATTTTATTTTATATTTTAGTAATTATTTCAAATAATTTTCTAAACATATAAAATCTACTCTATTTAACTATATTCATATTTTCAAGTGTGACTTATAATAGTTACCATATTTCAAGGGAGGTATTTCAATTAGATATTTGATTAAATTATTATTAATAATATCCAAAATTTAATGTGTCCATTTATTTCTTGTTATGTTTATTATTTTTTTCAGTAGAAGACCAGTTTTCTTCAGGTTCATTGGATAGAATACATTCATATATAAAAACTTTTCAAGGAGGACAACTAATTTAACAAATATAGGACGAAATATGATTATTACATTATGAATAATTATAATTATTAAATAAATTATATTCATAATAAAAGTTATATTCTATCATAAAATCATACATTAAAATCAATTAATGGATTGAAAATCATTAAAATAAGAAATACTTTTAAGATAATAACTTCTAAAAAATACACTATTATCTCATTGATAACAAATATTTGGAATAATATAACATTAAGTGGTGGTGATTTTCTTTTTAATAATTAAAATATTATATTTAATTGAACATTCAAAATAAAATAATTTTTATATGAAAAAAAGGAAAATATTTGATCCATTTTTCAAAATATATTATAAATTTTAGTTGAGTGATTGAGCATAATATAAGGTGGATGTATGAAGTTTATACAATAAATTATTATAAATATATGTGGGTGTAATGTGGAAAAAATAATTTAATATAATGATTAATTGAAAAATAAGTTTAGAAATTTCTTAGTGTGAGCTCCTACAAAACCTCCACTTTGATTGATAGGTTTGTCTAATTATTTATATTTTAATAGGGATCAGATTACCAAATTATATTTATAATTATAAATGGAGGTAAAAAGAAAACAATCATCCCTTTATTTTTCATTGTTTTGTAATTAAATCCATTCATGGAAATCCCTCACACTTTTGGTTGTAAGTACTCATCCATCACTTTATTTATTGTGATCTCAATTTGTGATGACGACGTGAGAAAAGATATATTTTCTTATAGAAACACCATTTAATATATTTGGCTTTATCATTATACAAAATTAGAATAAACCCCAATAATATATGTAAGGTCCTATAAATTCCGTATAATTTTTCGTAATTATACCGAATTATTTTGAGACCGCGAAATCTAACGGCGCGCGGTTTCGAGGCCCGAAGTGCCCAGAATGAACCGTTGAAGTTTTGTTAATCATTAATTAATGTGAATAATCATTTTTCCTATAAATGTGGAATAACTCTTAAATGGTTGTCAGGATTAGAAATATGAGGGCACCATTGCTCTCAAGATGGCCTGTTTACCCTAGGAGTGATTTAAGTTTAGTCGGCACAATCCGACAGTGAGAAAACCCGAAAATGGCATATTCATAAATAAAATAATTAAATAAAGTTATTTTATTTTTCAAATTCTTATAACTCAGAAACGGTATGTCAAATTAAAAATCCAATACCACCACTGAACTTGTGAAAGTATTCTTTCTTTAGGAATATACTTACTTTGGCCGATGCGGGCCACCAGATAATGTTTGTTTTAGGACATAAATAAAATAATTAACTGAGAATAATTTTATTGTAAAATATATAACTTCTAAACAGTAACTCAGATTGGAAATCTGAGAGTACCGTTGGGTTCTTTGGATCATGTTTCACTTAGGCAGAACCTAACCTCGACCGGAACGTGTCGAGGGTGACTGTTAATAATTTTCTAAACTCTTTTTTCATGTACGTTCAGTAAATGCGTGTGCGGAGTTTTGTATCTTTTGAACTAGTGCTCGGAATAAAATCTTAGGACACCATTTAATCCGTAGGTCCGGCCTTTTCTTAAGTGAAACGTCACTTTTACCGCAGTAGTTCTAGAGAAAATGTTTTGTTTTGGGGCATTTTAAACGAAATAAATAAAAAAAATTGTAATTTTATTTTTATTCCTTTCCTCCATCAGAAAAGCAGTAATGTGGGACCAGTGACGTGTCAAGATAATAAATTTATTTAACATTCAATTTTAAGTATCTTCACCATTGAGGAATTAGGAAGGATCCTAATTAATGGGCCTTCATTAATCCCATGAACATTGCACACCCTCCCCCTCTCCTATTTATATAGAGCATGGGGAGAGGTGTCGTCACTGCTTCGCCAAGAAACGAAGTGATGACAAAGTGCAGTGACACAAAACACTTGGAGTACAAATCCTGTAACAATGTGAGGTGACAAGAGACACCGAAACCCCGAACCAAAGATCTATGACCGAGTGGCATCATTGGAGGCACGTTGCGGGGGAGGACGAACACCAACCCCCTTCTACAAAGGCATGCTCACCATCATTCTTGAGGTAGGGGTTTTAATTTGAAGTATGATTAAATCTCCTTGTTGACTCTTTTTAATCTTGATTCACAACAATGATGGACAAAAAACATGGCCATCATCCCGCACTTATACCTCGCCCATTTTTAATTTGTTCTTCTTGTGTTATTTTTACGTTCATCAACACCAAATAATTAATGACGCTGGAAACACAATGTCTCATTGAGTGTGACATATGGATGTGGAGATCATGACCCAATGATCATAAATATGAGAATGTCATAATTTTAGGGCTTGGAATGAATCAGTGATGTCTTACAGAAGAAAGTGGTGGTCGACACCCGGTCGACCACGTAGAAGGATGGTGGTGCACGTCCGCGCCACTAGAAGAGGAAGTCGTGGCCCATCGGCCGTGGTGGAGCAGGGGGGCGGATGACATTTGGTCGGCCGTGTGGCAGAGTGGCGGTACCTTTCCACATCGCCAGAGTGAGAGTCCATTGCCGCTTAGCTGCGGTAGATGCCAGAGGGTGGCCGACACCCCGGCCAGCCATAGGTGGATCAGTGGCATGCGTCCACGCCGCTGGGAGGAGAACTGTCTGGCCATTCCATTTGGACACATCACACCAAGCGGGATTGTTGAGTGGTCCCGCATTCCAACAGGGAAACTAAATGACCATCAGTCCATTTAGAATACCAGGAGGGTGCCTCCCCCTGGGTTACGGCTGGGGAAGACCCTACCACGGTGGGCTGCCCAACAGGTCGTGCCAGCAAGCTTCCCCCCACCCCTCTTGCAGGTTGGGTCGGACCATAGCCTGGGGGGCTGGTACCGCTGCAACCAATCCATACCCGAATCGAACCGGGTCGATTCGAACTAGGTCGTGTCATCCCAGGTCAGGTCCGGTCCGACTCGACTCAGGCCCATCCAGACCCTGTTTCGCCTTTGGGGACATTTCTTGAGAACCAGACATCCATTCGATGAATCGTATATAGCACAAGAATTCATGGATCGAGACAGTCCTTTTGGTGTACTCTAATTTATTTTTTGATAATTTTGGAGTATGACTAGGTTGGATCGAACCTCGGATCCAACGGGGCCGTCATAGCAGAAAAACTAATAACCTACAGACTGGGCATCTGATTGGCATTCCCTCTATTTTGTTGGGTCCCTTATGATGTGAAGGACCTTTGGAACACATACTTGTGGAACATCCTAGCGGTTGAGGTATGAAAAATGGTTTGGGAATCGGTTCTCCCAAAAGTGTTATTAGTGGGAATCTAGTTGCTGGCAGGGAGGCGGAGGTTGGAGATGGATCATTTGGAGGATAGTTACCTTTCGACTCTGGGCTGGTCGAATCTCGTGTGGGTCATCCGAGGGCTACTACCTATCGATCTTGTGTGGGCATGTGCTCAGCGATCTTATGTGGTTCAGTGCATTTCAATCCTTTGTGGGTCAGATCCTGTGTGGAACAGCACTGAGTGATCCTTTGTGGGTCAGTGCATACTGATCATGTGTGGGTTAGATCCAATGTGGGTTAGTGCTCAACGATTTTTTGTGGGTCAGCACATACCAATCTTGTCTAGGTCAGATCCTGTGTGGGTCAGTAGAGCATAGTACCTATCGTATCTGGGTGGATCAGATCCTTTTAAGGTCATTGCGGGGGTTAGTATCTATCAATCCTGTATGGGTCAGACTCTGTATGGTCAACAGTAGTGACACTTGACAAAATAAGATGATCTGCCTTCGTGAATAATCATTTATACTTCTATAATTCACTAATACATGGTTTGACCAAAGACTCTATTTGAACTAATACATTTACCTTCGTGGTACTGTATTTGTGGTGATACATGTGTGGTGCTTTTACCTTCATGGTACTATATTCATGGTGATACCAATGTGGTTCTTTTACCTTCGTGGTACTATCTTCATGGTGAGACTTGTGTGGTACTTTTACCTTCATGTTACAATCTTTGTGGTGATAAATTTGTGGTACTTTTACCTTTGTGGTATTTACTTTGTAGTGTTACCTTTGTGGTATTCTTCCCTCATGTATGAGATGTGTATATCTTGATAACTTAGGTATATGTATGGGAATATTCCTAAGTAGAGTTGATGTCTTGCTTTATGGTTTTCCTTTGGGGAACATTAAGAATCCTTCGAGGTCTCAGGGTCACTACTGAGAATCTTTATACTCACCTCTGCACGGGATTCTCCTATACCTTGTTGTGTCCTGTGAAGATGACATAAAACATTGTATGAGGCTATGGGAGCCAAGACTGGACGGTACTCAGAGGTGGTCATTTGGTGTGACGTGACGTGGAGGAGACGGGCGGACGTGCAGTACTATGGTGGCGATATGTACATACCCATTATGTAGGATCTTCAGTGGATGATCTAGGAGCCTCATTTCACATTTAAACAGTTTAATAATTTTTAGTTGTACTTTTACTTTTCCAATTAATATTTTATTCCGGCCCCATTACTTTTAGTACACTTTTACTACCGTAGTTTACTTCAAAATTTATTCTTGTTGTGTTCTTAGACCATGTATTTTCCTAGGTTAAAGGAAATGCCTTCCCGTTTTAGTGAATACACATTTCAGTGCTAGTCTCTAGCCCCTGGCCTATGGAAGGCTGGCTTGGTGTAGTCACAGAATGAGCTCCAAGGGGATGGGTCATTAGAAAGTGGCATCGGAGGATTTTAATTCTACCGAAAAACTAGAACTCAAATATTTTCTATGTGGAGCAATAGTGTAAAGGGCTTTGAGTGTGGTTTTTAGTTTGGGGAGTCCAGTGTTGGTGCGGAGGCCGACGTATCCATACACCAGGACCCTGAATTTTGATTTCTAACTCATCGAATGAAAACATTGATTGTGTGTGTTTTTGAAAAGTATTTCTTTTGATTTCTTTGGAGTCATCTCACCAGGTATAACTTAATGACTGTGGTGCACCTGTTCTTTATAAGGATGTCGCCACATAGATAGAAACACATGTTTCCTGAGAGAGTATGCGATAACAGCCCACTGAGCAATGAGACCTCAATGTAGGGCTCTCTTATGGAATTAGCACATTCAGGTGCTATACCAGCAGCACCGCTAACTGTTGGGAAACCGTTACCACCAACTCAACTTGTAGAGGATGCACGTTGATTGAGCATGATGCACATGTTCCAGCGGTATAGGCCTCTAATGTTTCGAGGTGATATAGATTCCCAGGGAGCTGAGGACTAGCTAGAGTTGTGCCTAATGTTTTCCTCCTAGTTGGGACGTCGGTAGAGCTGATCGTGATCTTAGCTTCTAGTCATTTTTATTCAGTTACCATGAGGATGGTCCGCTTTATTATGGGGCTACGGTATGTGGACTTGTGTCCGAGATAATCCATTTGGGTATTGTGTAAGCTATATAACTTCCAATTGGTCAGTATTTACAACTAGCGATACCCGTAGAGGACACATGTAGGCTTTGTGCCTTACACGAATTTCAGCATCTGATGCCCCTTAGGTTTCGAGGCGAGCCTGACTCACAGGCGGCTGAGGACATTCTTGAGTAGGTGGATGAGAGTTCTCTAGAGATTCTATAGCTTTGACAGGATGACATGTCGGTATCTGAGTATCCGTCATGGCGTACCAACCATTCCTGGTACTCGATGAATATGATACGATCAGTGCTTCAGGGATCAAACTCTTGAGTGCGGTGTGATTATGAATTTCTAAGACAACACTATTCCTCTATGCATTCTAACCTATGTTAGTGAACTAGAGATTACCATTGTGGTTAAAATTTCCTTGGCTAAGCGGATACAGATAGTGTTTGTTAGTAGTGTGAAAGCAGAAAACTGGCACTAGTCTCAGAGACTTGGGTGTGTAAAAATGTTTTTGGAAGAATAAATTTTAGGGACAGATGAATATGTAGGGCTACTAATGAAAAATCAGAGCATGGATAGCAGCATGAGGTGGTGTACTTTTTTACATGTTACAACCACCCCCTTTATTGTCCCTACTAGGCTTATAAAGCCATAGGACAGGGGAAGAGGGTAGCTGCATATGTTCAAGAAGTGTGACCCAAGGGCTTTAGGAATAATTCTATGAATGGTCTGTGTCTACTACTAGTTCTCGTATTAATAGAAATGGGTACCAATAATTCCTTCCTTCCATGAATCTTGTCCAAAACCAAGATTTTCTGGTTATGTCGTTGACTTGACCCTCATGTTTGGAGGTACCTTTATGAGGTGAATCGATAATCACACTTACAAAAATGGTGTGATATGACCTTTGAGGAAAGGGTTTTGGTTTGAACCTCTTGGTGGCAGCATCGAGGCCTTAAAAATTTAGTTTTGGAATGAAATAGTCATCCACAGTTCACACTCAGATTGACTATATTAGGAAAAAAGTTTGTGGTTTACCTACAATGTTGGAATGATAATTTTTTTGGTCGGTGAAAAAGAAAACCCCGGAATCACGAGACAAACTCTTGCAAAAGAGGGTTCATCCGATCACACTTGATTCATCCAACCCTACCTTTATGGAAATAATATTTTTTAGTATTCAGTTCCCAATAGTAGTGCCAGAGTTTGGGGACATATTTCCAAAATATTCTTCAAGTATTACCTCCCCGAAGGGAAGGAGACTTTTTTTTTGGCTTGGTACTACCCGAGTTTTGAACTAGACTTCTCCAGTATAGCGGCACCCTTGTCATCTTTGATGAAGAAGGTGGAGCCTTTCCTATGGATGGAGATGTTTCAGCAGAGCTTTTAGAAGATGAGACAGTGATGATGTCTATAGTTCCTCTAGGAATATTACATGATATAGTCTATACTTTTGGAAAGAGGAATATGGTAGCAAACTCACTCACCATAAACTCTGGTCTATAGCTGCTGAGTGAGACATAAGATCATCTAGTCACACTTCAGATATCCTTTGTTGATAAAGATAGAGCATCTTACCTCCAGTCTATGATTATCACTCCCATAATTCCTCGGCGACTTCAGGAGGCACAACACATGACATTGGCATCGAGTCCCGACGTGCTCAGATAGTCTCAGGATGGTCTCTTGAAGGATTTTATGAATGTGGGGAGCATGTCAACCTCTTCAGATGTAGCACCATGGTACAAGTGATGCTACATGAGGAAGTGTTGAGGGAGTTCCATAAGTCCCCTCATGTGGTACATTCAGGAGTGGCGAATATGTACCATAATGTTGGGCCTTAGCACTGGTGGCCAGGAATTAAGAAAGCAGTGGAAGAGTTTGTATCACGATGTCTCACTTATTTGCAAGTGAAGACTGTACAGAGATGATAGAATTCTTATAACGAAAAGATACAGAGACCTTGGGAGTTTCAGGAGGGTGGGCCATGTTTTCTTATGATTCTCCCCTCGATGGGGACTATAGAGATTTGGCCGAGGTGGCAAGTTATCACTAAGGATTATCAGACCATTTTTGAATCTTTTGGGGATTAACGAGGTGACATACTGCTTGGCGCTACCACCATGGTTGGAGTGGGTGCACGATGTCTTCCACATGTCCTAACTGAGGAGATACATGCATGACCCTTCTCAAGTCATCAACCATGGCGAGATTGACCTAGATGATGGGGAAAAATTTATGGAGGTGCCTATTGAGATTGAGTATCGACAGGAGATGGTCCTTTGTGGGCAGTCGATACCTATGGTACACATTCGCTGGTAGCACGAGAACCTCTAGGAGAGCACATGGGAGTGGGAGGATCAGTTCCATGCTCAGTACCCCCATTTGTTTCTTTAGTCTATGTTTTGGATTTTCGATATGTAAATACCTAAGGTGTGGAGAATTTAATGCTCTGGAAATTCCATATAATTTTTTTTAATTATAAATAATTATTTCAAGACCGAAAAATCTGACGGCACACGGCTCTGAGAACCAGAGATCTTGGAATGATCTGTCAATGTTTTGTTAAGATTTAATTAATGCACGTAAGCAGTTTTCCTAGAAAAATGGAATAACTCTTAAACAGTTTCCTGGATTAGAAATTAGAGTGCATTGTTTCTCTATGGATGGCGACTTTACCCTGGGAACAACTTATGTTTAGTCGGCATAATCCTATAGTGAGAATACTTGAAAATGGCATAACCATAAATAAAATATATAAATAAAGTTATTTTATTTTTAAAATGCATATAACACATGAACGGGAACTCATATTAAAAATATGATACCACCCCTAAACAAATGAGGGTATGATTTCTTTAGGAAAATACTAACTTTGGCTGGTGCGGGCCACCAGAGAAATTTTGTTTTTGGATGTAAATATAATAATTATGTGACAATTATTTTATTGTCAAATCCATAATGTCTAAAAGGTAAATCAGATTAGAAATATGAGAGTACCTTTGGATTTTTTGTGGCTTTTTCACTTAGGTAGAGCCTAACCTCAACCGGCATGGGATGAGGGTGATAGTTAATAATTTTCCAAAAAAAATTTCAAGTACTCTCAGTAAAAGCCTGAGCGGAATTTTCTAACAATTGAACTGGGGATTAGATTAAAAATATAAGGACATCATTGATTCTGTAAGGCCTAGATTCTCTTAATGGAGACTTCACATTGACCGGAGGAGGTCTGGAGAAAAATTTAAGTTTTGAGACTTTTTAAAAGAAATAAATAAAATAAATTTATTATTTTATTTTCATTCCATTCCTCCAAAGGAAAAGCGGCAATATGGGACCAGCGAAGTGTCAAGCCAATAAATTGCTTGACCTTCCAATTCTATGTAACTAAATAGTTGGCTAATTAGGAAGGTTCTTATTTAATGGGCCTCCATTAATCCCTTGAATGTTTCACACCCTACCCTCACTACGATTTATATGGTGCTTGGGGAGAGGTGTTGACCTGGATTCTCCAAGAAACGAAGTGATAAAAAATTTCATTGACGACAAACCCTTGGAGGATAGAGTTGGTACCAGTGGGAGGGGACAAGCAACACAGAATCTTTGAATCTGAGATTGAAGAACGAGTGAAGTCCTTGGAGGCTAGTTGCAGGGGATGACGAACACCGACCCACTTCCACAAACGCGTGATAACTATCATTCTTGAGGTAGAGGTTTCAATTTGAAGTATAATTTAATATTTTTTTTGATTCTTTTAATATTTATTTACAACGAAAATGTCCAAACAAACAAGGCCATCATCCTGCACTTATACCTTGCGCATTTTCATTTGTTTGTCATGCATTATTCATGCGTTCGTCAACGCTAAAAAATTTATGATGCTGGAAACACAATATCTTGTTAATCGTGACATATGGAGTCGTAGATCTTGACATGAGGATCGTGAATATCCAAACATCATAATTTTTGGGCTTAGAAAGAAGCTACAACGGCTTGGGGAATAAGGAGGTAGCCGACACCTGATCAGCCACATGGAAGGAGGGTGGCGTGCGTCCGCACCGCCGGAAGAGAAGGCCGCAGCCCATCAGCTGTGGCGGAGTAGGATGGAAGCCAGCATTTGGGCGGCCACATGGTGGAGCGGCGGTGTGTGTCCGTGCAACCAGAGTAGGAGTTCGTGGCCACTTGGCTACGGTGGAGGCCAGAGCGCGGCCGACACCCAGACGGCCACAGGTGGAGTAGCAGTGCGCGTCTGTACCATGGGGAGGAGAACCGTCTGGCCATTTTGGCTAGATGTGTCACACTCAGTGGGACCTTGGAATAGTCCCATGTGCCAACAGGTTGACTAAATGCCCATCGGGTCCTTCGGAACACCCTAGGGGCGCCTCCTCCCCCACCCCCACCCCCCTGATTTGCAGCCCGGGCAGACCCCGCCACGGCGGGGCCCCCAAATGTGGGCCGCCTACTAGGCTAGGCCAAGCCCCCCCCCCCCCCCCTTCCCGGGCTAGGCCAGACTATGGCCCATCAGGCCCAACCCGCAGCGTCCCAGGCCAACCGGGTCAGACACGAATCGGGCTGGTTCGATCCGAACCCAGTTTGGTCGGCCCATGCCAGGTCAGACCGAACCGGGGCCCTGTCGGACCCAGTTTCGCCTTTGTGGCCATATCCTAAGAACCGTTCATCTGTTTGATGAAACATCTACAACACTGGAATTCTTGTATGAAGATGGTCCTTTTGGTATAATCCACTTGATTTTTGGATAATGTTGGAGTATGGTCGGGTTGGACTGAACCCCGAATCCAATCGGGCCTTCGGAGCAAAAACTCTATTAACATATAGACCGGGCATCTGATTGATGTGTCATCTATTGCAATGGGAACCTTATGACATGACTGACCATTGGAAAAGTTCATCATCGAATTTCATGGTGGTTGAGGTACGACCGAGTGTTTTGGGAGCGGTTCTTAAAAACGTTCTATTAGTGGGAATCCAGTGGATGTCAGTGAGGCGGAGGATGGGGATGGATCATACGGAGGTTAGTTACCTATCAAATATGGGCGGGTAGGATCCTCTTTGGGTCATTGTGGTGGTTGGTACCTATCAATCCTGTGGGGGTCAGTGGTCAGCGATCATGTGTGGGTCTGCGCATACTGATCCTTTGTGGGTCAGGTCCTGTGTAGGTCAGTGCTCAATGATCCTGCGTGGGTCAGTGCATACAGATCCTATGTAGGTCAAACACTGTGTGGGTCAGCTCTCAGTGATCCTATGTGGGTCAGTGAATATCGATCCTCTGGCGGTCAAATCCTTTGTGTGTCAGCAGAGGTTAGTTCCTATCGACTACAGGTTGGTCGGATCCTGTGTGGGTTATTATGGGGGTTAGTACCTATCGATCCTATGTGGTTCAGATACTATATGCTCAGTAATAGTGCCTCTTGATAGAATTAGATGATCTAGCTTCACGAATAATCATATGTACTTATATTCTTTACTAATACCTGGATTGAGATGAGACTTTATTTGAACTATGACTTTTACCTTTATGGTATTATCTTCGTGGTGATACCTGTGTGGTGCTTTTACCTTCATTGTACTATCATAGTGGTGATACCTATGTGGAAAATTTACCTTCATGGTACTATCATCGTGGTGATAATTGTGTGGTACATTTACCTCTGTGGTACAATCTTCATGGTGATACCGGTGTGGTACTTTTACCGTCGTGATGTTACCTTCATGGGGTTACTTTTTTGGTATTCTTCCCTCATGTATGAGATGTGTATATCATGATAACTTAGTTGAATGTATGGTCATATACCTAAGTATAGTTGATGTATTTATTTTTTGTTTTCCTTTTTGGAACTTTAGGAGACCCGCAGGGTCTCGGGGTCCCTACTGAGTATCGTTATACTCACCCCAGCACGGGTTTCGCCCGATCCTTGTTCTGTCTTGTGCATACGACGTGCAACAAAGATCAAGGATGAGGGAGCTGAGACTGGACGTTGTTCAGAGGTGTACATTCAGTGTGACGTGACATAGAGGAGATGGGAAGACATGGAGGACGGTGGAGAAGATATATACCCACCCTTTAGGTAGGATCTATGGTGGACGATCCAGGATATTCTTTTCACCTTTCAGTTATTTTGTACTTTTGAGTTTTACTTATACTTTTCTAGTTGGACATGTATTTCGGCCCCTTTACTTTTAGTATACATTTTATACAATAGTTTACTTCATAGTTTCTTTTTATTGTGTTCTCGGACCGTGTGTTTGTACAGTTTAAAACAAATGCCTTCCCATTTTTTGGAATACACCTTTCTGTGATAGTCGCCATCCCCTGGCCTATAGAAGACGGGCTTGGGGTAGTCACTGCACTAGCCTCGGGGGACAGATCATGAAAATATAGAGAGATATAATTAAAATGGACTGAGAAACATTTTGTAAATGAAACAAAATTGGATATTGAGAGAGGAGAGGGATATCCCAATAGTTTTAGTGTATATTTGAATATAGAGTTTTTACCCAAAATCATCGTAGATATCCATGAACTCATGGTCTCTATTTATAGGATCCAAATGGACTGAGATACTTCAAAAATTCATCATTTCTTTTAGAAATTTCAAATATAATCTAAGTTATCTTAGGACTCTATAATTTAAGAACATTGATATGTATCGATTCCACCATTCATAAGTCTCCAAATGTTTTTAACTAGCTATTGGGATACAGGAGTCAATCTATGAGATATCATCTTCCATTAGTTGGTTAGTTCTACTACAAAGGATGACCAGTTGAATCTTGTAGGATGAGACTTCTATCAACCATACCACTTGAACTATTAGAAAATTACACTTATTTATCTAGAACCACTTTTAGTGCTAGATAAAATTTTGATGTTGGGATATTTTTTATCGGTGTTAGCTAAAAGCATAAAATAAGGTCCCATTTATTAGCACCATATAATTAAAGATAAAATAACCCCCTTTTAACAATTCTTTTTATACAAGATGATAAAGGATGTCATTTTCACCTTTTTTAGAGATGATAAATGGGGGGTTTATTATCACTACTATTTGTAATAACAAATGTATAATTCACATACACACACACAAAAATATATATATAATAAAAATAATATTTTAATTTATAAATAAATTTATATTGATATATAAAAAATATAGAATAAAAAATATTACACATATAAAACATATTATTTATTGACAATCAATGGACATTATAGTTTTTAAAATAATTAAAAAATAAAATTAATAAATTGTTTTACAATTATAATTTAGAAATAGAAATATAAAAATCCTCATATTAAATATTAGAATAAGAAAAGTTACAAAACTCTAATGGAAGAGAACAAAAGTAACAAAAATAAACCTGAAATACCCTTTATTATTTGGTGAAATGTGCCATTTGATTACCTTATATCCCAAAAAATAAATACATACTTATATAGATAATTTGTTTCTAAGACCACGTATTATCAACAATAGTCCAAAATTCTTATTGGCTACACTCTCCATTCATCAATGAAATGATAATAATTTAAAAATTGGATTCACTCTTGATTTTTTTTCCAACAGAGAGAATGAAAAAATAAGAAACCATAAAACAATTTCATCACCTTATCCATGATTGGAGATTATATACAATCATCTATGCTATGAATAGTCATTAATGATGATCTAGTATGGTCAAGGATAATAGCCCGATGGAAGTTGTTCTATTTTCCAACAACATTGCATTAATAATAATCATCGTGAAATGAAGTGGGGGAGGGTTCAGCCAAGATAGATGATGCTAACCTGGTGAAGGTATACTCTCCCCCTACCCTCACCACTGATAAATTACTCTTTTCAATCAATAAAGTGAGATATTATCATCATTAAAAATATGAACAAATAAAAAATATTTTTAGTGAGCCCAAAAAAAACATGGGAAGAATCTAAAAACTAGGTCATTTTATACTATAAATGATCTGAAAAAATATACCACAAATGATTCACATAACTGAGGTATATACACTGATAATTATCCTCTTTAGAATTAGGTAACCATATCCCAGAAAACAAACAACATGTGTAAATAGGATGGAATTGTGTTTCTAAATCAATACCACAAATTGGGAGTAAATAATTATTAGATCAGTTCTTCTTATATATATAATTGTGGTTATGAATGATATATATGAATTTTTTATACCATAATAGTTTAATCTATGTTCAAAAATTAAATTTAAAATATTCTTCTTTAATTAAAACTTGTAATTTTAACCAATGAAATACCAATTCGAAAATTTAATTTCTTGGAGTAGAATCCAAAAATCACAAATTTATTATAGATATTGTCTAATATTATTCCACGAATCACTAGATTAATTATAATTGGTTATTATAATTATCATTAAATAATAAATTAAGGTTATTAAAATATCACCTCCTATGGTCATCAACCTACAGATCCATCACTCAGGAATGCATGTGACTGAACCCTAGCACCGAAGTAGGTTTAATGCTGTCTAAATCATACAACCACTGTTCAATCAGAATATTAAGGTATATACAAAAAATTGACTACTTATAGACATTAAAATCATGGGGACTATAATAAATTCTAACTATTCATATCAATTATGTAATTGTAGCCCACATTCTTGTCTCTGAATCCCATACCTCTATAATCCTTGGGTATAAAATGCTTACCCCACAAGATCCAATGTAAATTATTATTACCATTAAAACAATTAATGATAATAATATAAAATAATGAAGTTTGTAGTTGAAAAAAATCATGTATCATGATCAAGGACATCACAAAAGATTTATCCCCTTGAGCCACATTTTTAATGAGTGAACATTTTCTGACACTTGAGTGTTTTTTTACAAACCTTCCAGGAATTTTATCATGAACATTTTATATAAAAAAGGTAATTTACTATCTTTTATAATTCCCAATGAACATAAGGAGAAAAAACTATTTTTTTATCCAAAATTTTATTACCACACATACCAGTGATGATATTCCTATTTCTATCTTTAACAACCCTACTAAATGAAATTTCTGATTTCGAGATGTTGAAATGAAATACTGAATCATTTATAAAATGATTAATAATTTATATAGACTATAATATTACCTAGGACTTTATTTTTTAAATAGAATGTAGTCACTATAAAAAATTATAATATTAATGGGAATAAAAATATTTAAAACCATATAACCTTGAATGAAACCACCAAATACATTGATTTTTATGTACTGAGAAAAATCATTAGATATTAGGGGAAATAAGTTTTGATAAATATAATACACATACCAATATCCTTTTTTAATCTTAATTTCATTTTAAGATAGAAATTTACATTAATAATGAAATAAATTATCATAACATAGCTCATTACCACTCTCAATTGTTTATAAAAAACAAAATTTCATCATGACCTCTTCCAGTAAATCCCTTTCAAACCTATCTAATATTTTTTCCATATGCAATTTCAATGAAAATAATCCCAGAATTTTAAGTATAGTTAGTTTTTATTGAGTTAAAAATTCGATAATAAATTATATATATTTCATTAATGAGTCTATTGGGAGAAAATCACAATGTTCAGTAGAGATATATGAGGGGAGGAGCATAATTAACCCATTGGAAAAAACATTTTAGATGATATTTTAAATGAAAAAGTAAAAAAAATTGACCAATATTTAGTAATTTTCAATGGGCCATAGATTGATTAAGATCAAAACAGTAATAGTATGATTATAATTATAAATACATATGGATACTTAACACATATCCCAAACCAAGATGAAAATAGCTTAGACAACAATATTGAAAAAATAATTTATAAATAAGACATGAAATCCATCTGGTAATGGAGTATTTTTTGAATTAACATTGTTCATTTATGGTATAATTTACACAAAAATATATATATAAATTTTTTCCTAGATAAATATAATCATTTAATTTTTGTAAAATAGACTAGTTACTCAAATGTGAATGATGTTTGATTAGGGTTCCCTTATGGGCTATCTCACATATCAAATGGAAGAGATTGATATTATATGCACCATTTATACTTGAGTTAATATGGTTGATATATTTTGAGAACCAACAAATCCTTGATGAAATCCAAAATGAGATTTTTTATGGGATTATGAAAACTGATATCATTAATACAGATTAATTGATGATTTGTTACATATAATTAGACATAATACAACCAAAAAGACCAAGAAGAACATTGTATTTTCTAAATTAGGAAGATCAAATAAAAATTTCAATATATATACATGAATATTGTTTTGAAAATCTATAACATGGCCTTAAGTTCCATAAATACCCTAATACTATATGGGAAAACCTAAGGATTTACATAAGAATGGGGTGTGATATAAATTCGTGTAAGGGAATAGAAAATAATAGAATATGTTAATGTATTATATAGGACCCAAAGATATATCAATGTTATATGTTAGGGGTGAAAAAAATAATCATGAAAAAAATTTCATGATATGGAATTACAGTATGATGGAAATAAGGTAATGTGGGACTGACATAAAAGATGGAATCTAGAAAACTTCAATGATAACATCCAAACACACATAACATATTATTCTTAGGATAGCCTCTGTATCCCCCCACATGGAATCTCATGTGATAAAATAATTAACCAGTGTGGTGGATCACCAACTTGGTGAACCCATCAATTTCATGTCACATAAGTATAATAATTCCACATAGATCATAAATCATAAATATACCTCTCATCAATATAAATCCCATGAAAATATAGTGTGGGTCACATATAAATTATTACTAAAACAATTAATTATACTTACATCTATGTGAATACTTCTAATTGGAAATAATAATGGTTAATCAAAAATATTATATTAGGAATGTAAAAATTGAATGATAATTCCAGATGCATAAATGGGGTTCAAAAATATTCACATTAGAGTTTAATGAGAGTTACATGAGACTCTCATTTGCTAGAAATAAAAAAATCAGTATTTGGAATATATAAAAACATATTATTACATGATAAAATAGAAATCAAAAGGATTAATATGAAATATGATATTGAATAATGAGGAGAATGAGAAGACCCCTTACCTTGTGAGGGCCCATCTAAATGATCGAACATACCTTCTTAAGAGTATTGTGGCAAAATTCAAGGGATATATTGAAGGATGGTATGAGTAATATCATTCACCAAATGTTTTTATTTAATATTGATTTTTGTATGGTAGGTATTATATTGAAAAAAAAGAATATAATTCCTTATGAGTTTCCAAATATCGATTTTGGACTCTATATGATATTGTAATAAAAACAATAAAGTATATATATATTGTTTTTAGTTTTTACCCAAAAATATTGATGTCGAAATAAATTATGATAAAATAACTATTGGATAATTTTGACACAATGACATCAAAGATATAATTTATTTTATCAAAATAATTCTCTAAATATGAAAATTTTAACATATCAACAAAATTATATAGTTATTGATAAATACTAGGATTATAAACAAAAATAGTTTTCTAAACCATATTAAAATTACATATGACTTTATAAAAATTTTAATTATGTTTTAAATAAAAAATCATCAATAGTAATAATTTATTAATATAACACTGATTGTGAAAATTCCAGAATTCATAAAAAATTATGTCTGTAATAAAACTATATATTTTTTGAAGATGCTATTTTTGTTTTATTTTAATAATTTATAATTTTTTTCAAACTGAAATATAGTAATTTATTATTTATTAATAAAAAGCGATAAATATAATAAATTTCTATTTAAAAAGTTATTATATGAATTCATATTTGATTACTTAAGAAGAATAACCATGAATTAGAGTAGGTAATTTTTTGTGTAAGGTGTGTGATGGTGTGATTTTCTTATAGAGGTTAGATGATAATTGTTTTATTATTAATCCTAATAGGTTCGAAAATATCTTCTAAATTGTTTCACATGTGCTACTGATTTTGAAACTCAATTTTTTTGCCAACAAAAAATACTAATGATACTATTTCTATTAGAAGAATTTATAAATGGACTTTTTATGGTATGACCCTTCTAGTCGAGGCCATCTCGAACTTTGTCTCTATAAATTTAATTCATCCTTAAACTATTTATATTTTAATCATATTATTACATTTTAATTAATATACTATCAATGATTATGATATATAACAATATAATAAATATGACATGCTATAACGTACATTGGTATAAAACCCAAAATATTTCATGTGTTTTCTATAATTTCATATTTTAGTATCACATTTAAAAAATAGAATTTAATTTATAAATGTTTAGTTTATTATATTCTCCCCCCTTTAGAAATTTCACAATTGAAATTTTATTTATTTATCTAAAATGGTTGAGGGTTCTTTTGATTCAGTTACATTTTTAATTCCCACATTGCATCCTAAAACATGTCATTCTTCCAAAACACTTTAACTTTGTGAGTTTTCATATCTTGTTACATTTTTTTATATATTAAATGATCATCTCAAAATATTAATTGTATGAATGGTCATTATATATTATTACCATATATATTGTCAGTAATTTTGATGTATTTACATTTACATCTTGAAAATGGTAATATAGAACACATCACATATTTTAGATACATTTTTTTGGGAATATAATCAATAGGTCACATATCCGATGTGATTAATTGTCACAATGGGGCCAATGAATCATGGGATTAGATTTCCCTAATTCCCAAAAATTGTGACTTTCATCCGTACCAATTTCTAAAAGAACACCTTTACATTGACCTCAAACTCTATATCCCAACAATGATTATCTTTATATAGTTTCTATCAAGTTATTTTATATTTAATAAAACACTGAGTGGTTTGACCATTCTTTATCATATCATTGATAAATTATGCTCCGTCAACTTTCACACTCTTACTATGTCCAAAAATATTGGAGTCTTCCACCTCATCCAATTGAGGGCCTCATAAGGTAACATTTTAATGTTGGAATGTAAACTTCTATTTCATAATAAATACAATAGTTGAACGTGGTTTCCCCAACAACCCTAGATTTCTTGTGAACATTATATCACCATATAATCTATAGTTTGATTCATTTAGATTTATCATACATATGAGGGTGATATGATGTGATGATGATCATCTTTATATCAATTTATTTAAGATTGTTTATCCAACAACATGTTATAAACCTCAGATATTGATTATATAAAATAGGGAGTTTATTTCCAAACTATCTTACCACTTTTAATATTCAAATATTGGAGAGTATATTGAGAGAGAAATAATCCTTTTTACCAATGATATTAAATGACATTGTAATGTGACAGACCACCACCTAGATGTAATTATTACAATTATGGGTCATGGGTTATCCCATGATTGTATCCATGTGTATGTTCTCTATTTACCATACTATAATGGTCACTTGTTGCATCATACCCTTAGACATTAATTGTTTTTCCTAGTCTTGTTGGAATAGCAAGGAAAATGATTTGAATTTTTAAATATCCATCATTATGTCATCCCACAATAGTTTTTTCTTCAAATAACTATATAGTAATATTCAACATCGATTATTAGATACAGTTGATCTTTGAATATCACTGAGAAGATACATCTAAGGATTTGGTTTATAAAGGACACATAATCAGGTTACAAACCATATAACCACATATATAGTAATTTTGAACACCCAAACATTCAGTACCATATTTTTTAGTAACTCATCATATTTCTAGTCTTCATTGGCCCCTTTAGGAATCGATGATTGAGAAATTATTTTAGAAATGTATGGTTGGTATCATTTTATTATTTCAATGTACATCCTATTCATGTCCACGGTGATTTTATCCCTTTTGATTCTCATAATGTACAGGGTTGTAGGTTACTTTCTACACAGATCATCTACAAATTTTTCAGTACTTTTATGGTAATGCATTGAACAGTCCTAATCATTGATTAACTCTTGCCATAAACAGTGGTTTATATTCAGATCCATTCCTATCAATATATACTTTATGATGTAATTTAGAATATATATGTCACACTTATACCTATAAAGATAATGTCTACAAATATTTAATATGAAGATTACATCATTTATTTCTAGATAATTCATTTTGTATTTCAACCCAAGAATGAAAAATTTGATGGAGAAATAGGCTATCATTTTTTATCTTATTTGAGAAAACAACCTAATATATTTTTAGAATCACCACCTTATATCATATATATTTCCTCACGTTTGGGTAATGTGACTATATGTGTAGCTATTTTCCACTTACTAACTCATTAATTATTTCCTAACATTCATCAGTCCATTCAAAATCGACTCCATTCTGGTTGATTTTTTCTAGTTGTCTTGAAAATTAGGCGGTGTTTCACTCAAATTAATGATATTACCATGCTAAAGCATGTAATCTATGAATTTCCATATTAGATTTTGTTTATGGTAATACATCAATTTACTCGATTATTAAATGATCTATAGGTATTCCATTGTTGGTGATAACATGTTCCATTAATGTTTATTTATCATAAAAATCATTCATTTTCAATATTTTTTATATTTATTTTATTTCCTCAAATTTTATAGTATTAAATTATATTTCCCCCCATGTTCCACCTTACATTTGGAGTAAATATGAATATTTTATATAAAGACTACTAAACATTTATCCATGTAATCCCAAAAGCCTCTAGTAATCACTCTCACAATCATATATGTACAGTTATTTTTTCTAAATTGCATCACTATTACCTCATTCTGACCTTAAATTGAATAAAACTCATACTTGGGTATATCATCATTTATCTCAATTCCATTATAACATCCCGACAAAATAACTACAATGGTGATGTATTGGGATCCATGTATTTAATAAAATATGTCATAATACTATTCATGATAATAAATATTTTTTATCATTATCTTTTTTAACTCATTATAATCAATAAAGATGAACATTGACCCACCTTCCTCTTGATAAAGAGGACTAGTTCACCACACACTAAAATATTTATGTATATAAACCCATTATCCGCATTCTCCTTTAATTTATTCTTTATCACATTATTTTTTAAAATATCCATTATATTTGGGTAGATAAATATTTTAGATTCTTCATCCATAAGATTGATTGAGAACTAAGCCTCACAGCTCGGTAGAAGACTGTGAAATTCTTTGCGAAACACATTACCAAATTCCGTTAATATATGAATGTCATAAATTATGATTTTTTAATTATTCAAGATAATTTTTTAAATATATTATTTCATTCAAGGTAAAAATATTCGTTCATGAGATTTTTAATCCAATATAAATTCATCATCCTCCTTTCACATGTATATAATTAGTGGGTGATTATCGATAAGAAAAGATATTTCCTCCACATGAAAATATTTGTTTTCTCTGTATAATAAAATACATTCCAAAAAATAATAGAATGAAATTACACTATTGGGAGTATCATAATATTTTATGGGATATAAACAATTCAAAAATTGATATGTTAGGATTTATTTGAAAAGGATCGAATAATTCCCCTAGTTATTGTCTTCACCAATAACTTAACTTATGTATATTGAGGCGGTGTTTGAATAGTTATATTATACATGCATGATATTAAAGAATTTATAACAACCCATAATTAAGAAGTGGTAAATGACTAAATGATATGACTCATGTAAACAATATGCAACATTCTTTTTATGAGACTTCATGATTATATCACCGTAGTTAAGTGTTCTTGTCCTGGAGTAGTTCTAAGGATGGGGGACCATCTGGTAAGATTACCATAATGTCTCTGAATGAGGAAAAAAGTCACTATAAAGAAGATTTGTTGTCCTGTAAGAAAAATCATTTGTTAGATGACCCATTATGGAATATTTGTGGGCCCCAGGGAGGTGACCATAGGTCTACGAGGCAACTGGCGGTAAAAGGAGAGCTAGGTCCTGACAACCACGTTAAGGAGGGGTGTATCTTCTATCATTGGGGCCTAGTTGTTCCATTTGGAATCATAGAAGGACCCTATACATAACTATGGTCCACTACCTAGGTTGAAATTTAGGGTCCACAATGAGGAAATTTGTTCTATATTGGGGGTGAATATAACACCCCAGAATAATAAACGGTTGCAAGACTAAATAATATGAATAGTTTCAACAAGTTGTGAATTTATTTGTAGTAGTATACCTAATTATAACCCATTAATTTATCATTCTTTTCCTGATGTACTGGTCTAGATGGGTTACCATATGTGAAGATTCATAGAATGTGTCGGTGTGAGGGAAAAGAACACTAGAGAGAAGATGTGTAGGCCTGTGGAGAAAACCAATAATCAGATGACACATTTGGGTATGTGGGTTGTTCCTAGAGAGGGGACCACTTATTTATTGGTCAACTAGTGGTACTGGGTGGGTCAAGCCCAACTCAACATGTTATAGTGGGGTGATTAAGCTGCCAGTGGGTCCTAGTTATTTCAAAATTTATATAAATAGAATAAAAAAATATTGTCACTATCATTGGATGAATAACTAACATACCCTTCACCACATCATTATTTGTATCAGCCTCAACAGTTATTATTCCATAATTATTTACCTTTTATATAGGTGTTAGGGTTTTTTTCCTTTGATTATCATCAAAATCACGTGACTTAGTGAATAAATTATCAAATTCTTCGTGTTCCATATATTTAAAACATTGGAGAAAATGTTGTGGTTGAATAGGTATTTCATTTCTCCTATAACACTAGTGGTTTTATACTATTAGTAATTTCAATCCATGTTCCCTTGCTTTAATAAATTATATCATTTAGTTCTCCACTTTATTAAATTTCCATGATTCATATTCCCAAAATTCTGACAAGTGGGATATTGGACATTCTTGTAGACATCGGTTTTCACATCATGACACTAGAATTAAAATATATTATCCACATCTAGTATATAGGCCCAAAATATCGTTGGGATTATATTATCTCAATTTGAACATTGAGGGAACATCAGAAAAGACATCATGTGACTATATAATTTTTCAATGGAAAGTGATTTTAATTGGTTTATCTTCATACCACCAATGAAGTGGTCTTATTTATTTAAGGATTAAATGATAAATCATAATAGAAATCATGAGACAATTGTGATGATTTACTCATACACCTAGATTGATTAATCATTTTTAGGATTGGGAGACACAACTTCTTTTTATGTTATATATTGTCTTCAAATTGTTTGAGATAAAATAGTTTACAGAATTTTGACCACTCAATTTCTTCAATCCCATCAATGGAATCCATATTTTTGATAATAATTCACAATTTATCAGCTTCTCCCTCTACATGTTAAATTCCAATCATGGTATCATTTTTTTCACATAATTTAATGGAGGACTATATCATTACAATGGAGTTTATCCATTTCTACATTATAATGGGATCCAAAGATCCTATGAAAATTGAATGACTTTATCACAAAATGTTTTGAGTTATAACTTGTTGTTATTTTGGGGGATTTATGAGTTCCTCCATATTCCTGTTTTAGTTCAATATGTATATCAATTGAGAGTGTATCATCATGATGTTCATGATGATTCCTCCCATATTTTTATTAAATACAATTCTTTAGTCATCACATTACCCCTAACATTGGTTTTTTACTTTACCTCTCATATTCCCATCAAATGAAAAAAATAAGGTGGTAAATTTGGGATGATATTTTTAAAACTATTAATTAAATAAATGGGATTCCATAAAAATTAAGTGTATATCTCATAAATTACATATATTATATAACATATGAATTTATAGGTTTCAATTTATGTAATTAATGTTCTATTTCCTAATAAAAAATATTATGGGTGTTCTTCCATAAAAATTGATCCTTAGTTGATTTTGAATTTAGTAAATAATATCAACCTATTTTATAAAACATTGTGTTACATAAGCCATAATGTCATTCTCTAGGTGACTATCGAGTCCATTTCAATGTGCACTTTTCTAGGTTATTACCCTTATGTAGTTCTATGTCAGATCCACATCTAGTGGTTGTATCTATATAATAAGGATTTATTTTATTGAAAACAACTTAATCTATAATCTACCATAATTTATGGATTTGTTCCCATTTTTAGACTAATAATTATTGATTTTTATAAGGATTAACAATACTAATCCGGAGAAATACTGTAATTTCCTTCCATACTAACTATAAAAACTCACATATTCAATAAAAATTATTTTATGATTTATTATATATAAGTATACATAATACATTCTCAATGATTATTAGAACATTTTTATTTGGAAAATTGTGTATATAAAATAACAAAACTCTATAAAAATATAATAACATTATTTAAAACATTATAATATGGAATAACATTAAATCGGTCCTCTAACAATTCATGAGAAATACTAGGGATGTAAAAATGAGGGTTGACCATTAAATCAAATTATGTGATTAAAAAATTTAATATAATAAGTTAATATAATACATGTGTACAAAGATTCATGTCAATGAAGCATTATAGGTGTGATAATAATAATCATTCATACTAACCCAGGATATAATTTGATAGCATGAATGTAATGTGTGAATGTGGAATCAATTCCAAACAATACATTATAAATATATTTGAAGACTAATATTCAAGACATTAGTACATAATGTTCTTATAATAACCTAACATTCACAATACATGGCATCTCAAGAGATAAAAATTTTAACGATTTCACTTGAAAACTTTCTAAGAGCACCCATAATTTTTATATCATGTACATGGATAAGTGTATCATATGTATAATAAAACATAAAGTATCCCTTAATCAATATTCATCCCATGATCAAGGTGTGTGGGTATAAAAAAAATAAATCTCAAATAAATTAAATATTTTTACATCTATGTTAATAATCTTGATTTAAAATAATGAATGGTATTTAAAACAAAAATGAATGGCTTGGAGAAATAAAATGATAATTTTGATAGAATTACATGGTTTAATAATGATTAATTGAATGGTTTAAATAGATTTAGTTAGTTTAATAATAAAATATAAATTTTAATTATAGTAATAATGATATGTAAAACATATTCCAACAAGAAAAAATGGATATATAGAGGCATAATATAAAATATGTTCTTGAATTAAGATGAGAGAGAGATGATACTTACCATGACAGTGAACATCTAAAATATAGGGAGGAACTTCATATGAAATTATGGGAACACTAAGATTTTTTTATAAAGGTATGTTTAGATTAATTTTAGGACACAGTAGTTTTTAGTGAAGAGGAATAGGAGGTTATGTGGGTTTATAGATAATATCATAGTGAAATTCATTATTAATTTGCACACATAGGTTTTGGAATCTATTGATATATTAATGAAAACCACAATCATTCCCATTTATTTGAATGGATTTACAAAAGAGGTGTTTTTTAATTATTTTAAATGTAAAATATTTGATATCCTTAAAAAATACAATTTTTTATCTAGAAGAGAACCATGTTCAAAAATAATATGTTTTAAAATCATAAGCTGTAATAATTTTTTTATAGGATTCAATAAGGCATTATAAAATTAATCTAATAACTTAAAAAAAAATTATTTTATAGTAAAAATTCATATTCATCCATGGATTCCTATTTTAAATATATTTCATGTGATTTTTATCACTATAACTTTTTAATAAATATAGTATATTAATTCCATATTTAAATTTTTTCCAAAATTTGTCTCCTTTGGAAAAATTAAGAGAAAATAATCGTTGGATAATTTTGAGGTTCAGAATTAATAAATTACATTAATTTTATCATGATATCTCTATGTATGAGAATTTAGACTTTTAAATTTTAAATCCACATTTATTGAATAATATTAGTTTTCTGGGGAGGAATTTTTTAACCCGTATAAAAATTAGACATACAAATGTAATTTTTTCATTTATATTTTCAAACATTATATAATAAGAAAATTTTATTATAATAGCATATAATATGAAAATAAATTAATTCATCAAAAAATTTGGCATGATTGAGAATGTATGTTTTCAAAATATTTTATTTCTGTCTCATTATATTAAAATATAAATTTAATGAATCTAAATATTAAATCATTTATAAAGTACTAACAAAAATAAAAAAGGAAATCATTTTTATTGAATAACAAAAAGAATAATTCAAAAAAATCCACTAGATATATCTTCTTTTATTTTAACATGAAATTCCTTAAGGATATGTTGTGTTTTGGTCATACTTTCTTTTGGAGATTTTGTGAACATGGTATGAGTTGTGGTCTAAATGAGATTGAAATTTTCCAATAAAATGGATTTCTAATTATTTATCTAATGAATATTTTATTAGTATGGGTAAAAGGAAAATATCAGTGATCATATCTTGCATATAATATCTAATTAATGGGATTCATAGGGTACGATCCTAATTGTTGAGGTCATCACTTCCATTGTTTGTTTCAGTTTTATTAATCATTTTCATATATATAAACTAACCATAAATTCACTATGTAACAGAAATAATATCAATAGTTGAGATGATTATGGATACTTTAAATCAGATATGATATAACATATAATGATTCAAAACATAAATTTTTCCATGTTAATTTATAATTTCATTTATTAATTATGTAATTTAAAAACATAATTTAATATATAAATTTTTGGATCGTAACTTGAATACACTAAATTTTTAATAGTTTATGGGATATAATCTTCATTTATGAGGGTCTTCTTATCTACTCTCAGTGGAGAGTGGATTTCATCTTAGATGTTACAATCATAAGGGAATTGATATATTTAAATATCACCCTTTTTAAAATTTTATTATTATTTATAATTAAATATATATATATATACATATCTAAATAGATTCATATAAAACTACCCAATTTAATAAATAAATATTAAATTATATTTGGATATTAATTTTATATTTAATTTTATAAATCATAAGTAAATAATTATTTCTTATATATTTTATTTAACCTTAAAATGCATGAATATGTGTATACCTTGATAAATTTATATATAATGTTCATATAAAAATATATGTATGTTTGTGTAATAACAAAAAAACTATTTAAGTGTATATTCACATATATTTATATATATGTTGATATATAATTATTCTAAATAAATTAAATTAATTATATTTCTATGTAGAGACTCATATATTCATAAAAAAATTAGTATATATGAAGATTTATATAACCACACAAAAACACAAATACACACTCACACAACCATATTTTATAAATATATATAGAAACAATTATATAGATATATAAAAATATACATATAAACATTGAAAAAAATATGTATCTAAATATACATAAATAAATTGAAAGATCAAAATAAATAGAATAATATAATTTGGAACATTGGTAATGAACAAGAACGTGAAGGTAGGGGACACACGCTCAAATCTAGCCTGGTATGTGTTGGTGTCAGGGTTATTGAATGCTGAAAAATGCATGGGCAACTAATGCTACTGGGGGAGGAATGATAAAGGGGTTGGATAGTTATGTGGATGGGAAGAAATTATAAAGGTGTTAGGTGTGCGATGATAGTGGTTCTTTGGTGGGGGTTACACCCCGAAAAAATATTAGTATTGATAGATCATAGTTTTTTAAAGATTATTTTAGTGCGGATAAAGGGATATTTTATCATAACTTTTTCTAATACTGATAATAGAGAATGTTTTTAATAGAAAATACAACATAAACATTCATTAATCACTCATAAAAAAACCATTTACCCTTATATAAATGAAAAATATATAGTTGTGTGGTAAGTTAGATAAACTGAACCTGCTAGTAGATAGTGAATGTTCGGTCTAAATTCAAGATGTGTTAAAATAACTTTATTCCATGTATATTCAAACTTCATTACAAGGCATCACAATGGCCATTAATACATCAACTGTACCTTTAATTTTTCTTCCATGATTTTTATTGACAAAAGTATGATTCATCAGAGTCTATAAATTTGAAATTATACTCACTTAAATGAAATAATTAAAAATAGTGATGAGTGTTTGCGATCATGAAAAAATAAAGATATAGGTTTTCATTAAAAACATAAAAATATAAATAATTATAAGTGTTTTTTATTTCATGAAAATATATGCCTCTGAATACTATAATATGTACATTCTTACACACAAATAGAAACATAAATATATATAAATATAAGTAAATAAATACATACAATCATATATCCATATTCATGTAAATATTGTATATTTATTGTATATATATATATTTCAAAAAATATATATGCAGATAAACATAAAAAAAATTATAACTACCTACAAATAAAATTAAAATTGAAAATGTATAAACATATTTATAGGAAAATTCTAATATATTAATATAATTATTTACATAATTACAAATATGTTAGTTTAATTACATAAAATTATAAATATTTATAAGTCTATAAAATTATAAATATTTATATGTTAATTTTAATAAAAGTAAATTCATGCATTTATATATTATAATATCTAAACTTTCCATGATAAATAATTTATATATATTAATGATAATCTATTATCATATATATATATATTAAAAAATGAATTTTTTTTATATTTTTTATAATGAATTTGTTTATTTAATTTATTTATATATATATATTATATATTAAAAAAAATAAATATATATTCAATTTTTTATATAATA
This sequence comes from Viscum album, assembly GCA_963277665.1. Taxonomy (NCBI): domain Eukaryota; kingdom Viridiplantae; phylum Streptophyta; class Magnoliopsida; order Santalales; family Viscaceae; genus Viscum; species Viscum album. Next base: position 279,607,747 of record OY728133.1, read on the forward strand.
ATTTCACAATGAATCTATAAGAGGATATTTTTAAAACAAACTTTTTCCTATATAACCAAAAATTATAGAATTGATTAACCACTTCAAAAGCTATGATGTAGGACTTCAAAATGATGGGTTTTGTATGATCCTCATATCTCCCTATGATGTGGAATATGTCCCAATAAACAGATGATCGATCATTATCAATAAACCCAAAAATAAAACTATAAAACATATTACATTATTAATGTCAATAGAAAATTCCATATTATTCATAGGTGAAAGAAAATGGTTGTTAAAAATAACAAAACTATGAGAAAAGAAGACTGCCTCCCAAGGGGTAAACCAACCAATGCTTCAACATTAATATAATAAGGATACCCAAATATAGATGGAGGTTTGGAATGTTCATATTATGTGATGAATAACAATAAAAGAGGAAGATACAAAAGAGAGGATTTATCACAATTTCTTGATTTATTCAACTTGACGCGTCACAATCAACTATATTTATATCAAGATGTGTATTATTTAATGAGATCGCGTTATAAATATTAATGTATCCATTTAAAATAATTCTCATTTTCATTAATTAATTGAATCATATTTAATGAATATTCATACAATTCAATCCATTCATAATTAATTGAAAATTCAACTATTTGGGAAAAATAAAAAAATATGTATATATCATATACATTAATTTATTATCACATGTATTTAATAAATTCATAATAGTAACTGTAATACAAGTTAATAAAAATATAGTTATATATATAATAGAATATTATGTATATATATATATATATTAGTTCATTTTTCAGTAATCCCCAATTTTCACTAAAATCCCATATGGACATTATGATTAATTTACCATATCTTTGAGAATAAATCAAAATAATTTTGGGTATGTTCTTTAATGAAAATATTTTAATTTTGAACAAAACAATTCTCCAAAATTCTGCATTCATCTAATGTCCTAACTATATTACCCTTAATACCATAGTATCACTAACAATACATTGAAATATCAATATCAATGATTTAATAATAAAGTGTCATAGAGAATGAAAAATATGTGATACTAAAATAACTAATAGTTATTTTTTGATATACATAAAACAATGACATGTCTCTATATGAACATTTCTACATCATGGTGTGTCATATACATCATATGTATCTTTTATAACCCCATTTTAAATGTCATATACAGACCCCTAGCCATGGATCATGTCAATCGTGTTTGATTTGTTTCCATATATTCATGTTTTTTGAACATTATGGTAATCTTATATTAATGGTTTTTAATATTAATACATTACTTATCGCATCATGATTGTTCTTATGCATAACATTTTTCCTGATAATGTCTAAAGATTGGTTGTCACACAGAAAGTTCATAGTAGTTCCCAACAAGGATGAGAACCTATAAGATCTATGAAAATATTCGTAAATATATGTTCTATATATAGATGATATCATTTGAGGGACACAAATGATATAGGATATCATGGGCGTATACTTGTATGAATTTTAAGAATCATCTCATGGTGCACACCCATGGTAATATCAAATACGATATTATAGGAATGAGAACCGCGAGTATAAAATACACATTTCTATGTTTCATTAGATGATCCTATATATATATGTGTTTATCGGTCCTTATACATAATTATTATTATTAATTAGTATTATGAGTCATTCACATAAATTTGTTGATCAAAACCATGATGATAGACTTTCACAGCGAGGTAGGATATGTTGGGTGCCTCCAGAGTAATATTTATTTAATGAATAATGTGAGAGAGTATATACACATTATGTTATTTAACCAAATTTACTATCATAGGAAATTTGATGGAAATTCTATATCATAATGAACTACATGGACATGGTTATGAATAAAAAAGTTCTATTTTCAAAAATTCAAATGAAGATATATCGAGCATATAGGTTAATGGAACTTGCATGCTACCATCTCGATCTGAGATACTCTGCTAAAGGTATTATATTTCCTGTTAAGATTTCAAAAGAGAAGACATGACATTTTGGAATTAACTTCATTATATATGGGTTCCTTGGAATGTTTCTACATGTTATCCTTATCATTTATTCTGATTTTCCTAATGCCACTGAGAAAGAGGCCTAGAGGGTCAGACACTATGTGTACCCAAAATCACAGTTAAATTGTATATTATTATTTATTATTGAATAGGTAGAATAAATATTATTCACATATATGGTTTCATAATTATTCATGTATTTTTGATCACATATAAATATTTATTTGATACTAAGTAAATGTAATATTGTATTTATTTATTGGAATATAATGCAGTGATGTTTATTTAATAAATAAATAGAAATTATTTAAAGACCGCTAAATGTTGTTAAAAAATGGAGGAGTGATTTTAATGGTCTAGTGAGAAATGATAATATTGAATATTATGTAATTAAATAATATTTAATTATAATTTTCATATTCATCACCTGTTGAGAAATAATAATATTACTATTAATATTTCAAATAGAGATTATCTGGGATTATATTAATAATTATGGAAATTTTGAATATATTTTATTTTAAACCTAGAAATATAAATACCCAATTATGTAATTATTCTCATTAGATTATTTGATTGGGAACAAAAATCTTAGATAACCCTCTCAGGCATAGATAGTTACCTACTCTAAGAATGTTTCCAAGAATGGTGAGAAATCCCCCTCCACCAGATCAAGAAGAATGCTTTGGAAGTGATTCTCGGGGCAATCAAATAAGACGATGCATGCACAAGGATATTAAATTCTTGAATGTTAACACTTCTTTGGGGTTTCATATAAATTCCATGAATATTTATGGATCACTACTAGTGTAAATATACAGTTGGTTTCTACATCACAACTATGGGGAACCACAGATCTGTTGTCAGACTAATCCATGAATATTGGATTCCTTAGAGGTTATTCATTATATGATAAATTTATTATAAATAATATGTGTCGATATCCTCTCCCATAATTCTATTTCCATTATTTGTTGTCTATTTCCTTGATTCAATTCTATGGATCATGGCATTCATCATCATATAGATCTTAGATTGATCATCGATTATGGAAAAATAAATTTCATGGAATGCCCATCGTATAGGTATGCTTTTCAAAAAACCTACAAGTGTAATCAGAGGTGTCACTTAATTATATATAATTATTAACAAGTCAATGGGGATTTTCACATTTAGTTTTTTGTTTATCAATTCTGGTTTAATAATTATTTTAATCTGAATTGTTTGTATTGATTCTTCATCCTAAATTTCAGGTAGATCTTATCGAGCTATTTAATTATATGATTAAAATAAAATTGAGAAATTAAACTAGATGTACCACATATTTTGTTCAGATAACACATGATTACACACCGTGTAATCAGAATTACACTTCATGTACTCATGGTCAATGAACCAAAAGTTAATTTGGAAATTACTCAAACTAGGTGAAATAATAACACACAATGTAGTAAATTTTTAAAATGAATTTTGATGAGGAAATATTGGCTCACATTCATCCAGAGTATAACTTGTGTAGTCCACATATATCGCATGTAGTCTCTTTGAGTCAATGTTAGACTATTTATTCAATACATGACCTACCTGACTAGCCACTATATAACACAGAGTAAACACAGTTTGTATCCCATTAAAGATGTTGTGTACTCCATGTTTCCGAAGTTAAATTTTAAAAGTTGATTCCTTCGGTGTGTATCTTATATATATGGTGAATTGTGTACACACCATGTAGAGTGGATCAATACACATTGTTTTTACACAAGTTACATAGATTTAATATTTGTTTATTATACGGTATAAACACTGAGAGATTTACTTGTGTGTGGTTTTAATGATGGGAAACTCCAGGTGATATGTTTTGTTATATAAATATATATATATATATATGATTAAATAATATCTACGTAATGTTAATATTTTCATATCATGTATGAATCATATTAAAATTTGGTACTCGACTTTAATTTAAGCATAACATCTGACTGGAAAATCATGTAATTTGAGTAATCATACATTAATTACACATAAATAATGTTTGTGATAATCCATGTATACCATATATTACAAGAGTAAAATAGTATATGAGTATAATAAATTTTAGTTATATTTTTATTATTATTCATTGTGTTTCCTTCAAGGTACATTAATGTAAAAATTTATTTTTAAATGAATTAATTATTTTTTAAAAAAATTAATGACTAATAATCTCAATGATATTCTGAATATGATTATGTTTAACGGATTTACTAGTTAATGAAATTAGTTAATTTTTTATCGAATAATTTGTCATAAATAATAATTATTAATAAATACATGCTTGTTTTTTTAAATGTGTATTTCATTCCTTTAATGTGGATGACCGTGATATAGTGTAGACCATTTATATGTGATTGGTTTCACGTAACTAATTATTAAATCATCTTTATGGCATGCATGCACTATCTCCTCATTATTATGCAGGGCCTACATGCCCATTGATTCATTTATGTAAACCCCTTTTCCCGTCACCCTTGTGTATGTAAAAGGCATACGTAATGGATTTAGCTTCCATGACTGTGGAGGAAAATCTTGTATGGAGCTGAGGATAAACCAATCCAAGGAGATAAAAAGTTGGATTGGTAGAAAGATGTAAGCATGAAACCTAATTCGTTCAAGGTGTTTCTCCCCTTGGTCAATAGTTAATTTATCAACCACTAGATAAATTGTGCCTTAGTTTTATCTCATGATCATACCATTTGTTTTATTTCCATCAGTTTAATGGTTATTTCATTATCGATGTATTGTCACGATATAATAATTAATTAATTAAAAATAATTTACGATGGAACTAAAATAAACTATTTTATGTGTAAATATTATCTTAGGCGTTGTTAACCACTTATTTAATACCACTTAATATTAAAAAGAAGGTTATAATGATAAATATTGTAAATTTATGCATAAAAATATAAAATCCATTGATAAAATATTAATTCAATATATCCTTCCATAACTTCGGTTAGAATCAAACCATATTTCAATATTCTTGCCCCAATTAAGTTGGTGTACTTTTAATTATTGGGGAATTATATTGTGAGTTTCTAGGTTGAGTTAACTTGATTCACATAAAGGGTTGACTACCAAATTAGGTCTTGGTGTAACTAAGGGGTACAGTTTGTGGAAATCTAAATTAGTACTTTTAGGATTGGGGTGTCTACTCGTTAGATCAAGGAACTATTAGTTAATGAATTTAGAATTTGGAATTTCTACATAAAACCACTCGAGTATCTTGGCCAACCAATTTTGGACTAATGAGATGGGGAACATGGATCCCTTCCAATAGATATACAATCAACATGATATTTCAAATCTAATTGTGAGGATTACTCTGTTTCTAAAAAAAATTACTGACTGGTAAATATAATATTCATTTATTTGACTAAATTTTATCATATAATGTACTAAAATTATTCTTCTTTTATTATTTATAAACAACAATAAAATGTCATCAAACATATCATTATGATCCATAAATGATAAATAAAACATTATCAATTCAAAAAGTTTCTAAAAGTGGAATAGGCACCTACGTTTTATCCTTCAACATGAAAGGAAATTATTTGTGCTAGAAGAATCCTTTCTAGTTACGCCTAGAAATGAGGAAAGTGATGAAGAACTATCACTATAAGAGAAACATTTGAATGACTCTACAAGGGTTCAGTTCACCATGCTATCATCCATATACAATGAACATTTATTGAAACATGAGGATATGAATATCTATAGCATGATGCCTCACAATTAGTATATCTATCATGAGAAGGTGTAAGAAGAGATGTATAAGATCCCCAATTCATTTTACACAACAAATATTGGAGAGTCTGAACCAGATGGGCCTCATTTATTCATGATTATTGGCTACATTGAATACCGGTACATCTTAGGTATTAAATTCCCAAATGAGTTGCATATAGATCTCATACTTTCGTCACATACCAAGACCTTCTCCATCATTATTGTGAATTAAAATAAAATCAATAATGAGAAGGGTATTTTGAATCATATGACCTTGATTTTCCATGTGGATAAGGAAATGGGGCATAAAAACCTCTAGTCCTTATGGTGAATATGAAAGGAAAGGATAAAGAAAAAGGTACCAAGGCTTATTGATAGTTTAATTCCCCTGAGAATCATCCTTCAAATAATAAGAAGATATAAATTCATGGAAAGGAAAAGGTTGTAGCAGTTTTGAATGTGGGAAGTCAGGAAACTAGAATAGGAACTTCTCCCAGAAGCATGGGGACAATAATGGTGAAATCTTTATCGAGTGAAATCATTCAATTTAAATACATTGGGTATTACATAAATATTAAGTTGATCACATCTATATCCAAATACAGGAACAAACTAAATTTTTATGGATTTATAGAGGAGAGGTGGATCGACATGATACCAATTGTGTGAGGATGGCTACTTTGGCCATCAGTGACTACAACCTTTCATTGCCAACACAAACGATTTTGGATTTAAGAGATTGTAATTATGTACTTACGGACACCAATAACATAATTTTTTGTCATGTTAAGATAGAGATGCTTTTATTTTCAAATTTGGAAATAAATGTTGTTTTTTTTATATGGAAAACATATTTTATGGTATAAAACATCTAAATATCGTTCATTATGTATTAAATTTAAAAAACAAGTTTTTTCAATTGATAATAGTTTATGTTCACAAGACTAGTATAACAACTAACTTTTGTGTCATCATATTGGTCATGTAATGTTAAGTTTCATTCAATTATCTGTTAAGATGGATATTTAGACACTTCTGAGCTAATACCACTTGATTGATGTCATGCATGTTTAGAAAGAAAAATGACTAAAAATTATTTCGATGGACATGGTGAAGGGGACACAGTACTTCTCAGATTGGAACAAACTGATGTTTGTAGACCATTTTCATTAGAATCTAGATGTGGATATTCTTACATCAAAACATATACTAATTACATGAGTATATATTGATATATATACTTGTTTAGGTATAATCTTGATTAATTTAATAAATTAGAGGAATTCATGAATTATGTAGATAGTCATCTTGGTATGAAGATAAAGAAGCTTTGATCAGACTGAGGAAGTGAATATCTTCACCAAGAGATCATTGACAATATATTAGATTTTGGGATTCTATCTCTACTCACTCAACATTATACACCCCAATGGAATGGTGTTAGTGAATAGAGGAAGCATACCATGTTAGAAAGGGTAATGTTTATGATGAGTCATACAAATATTCTAAAAATTTTGGGGATATTCATTACATACTATATAATACACATTAAACTGAGTAACAAATAAAGTGGAAAATAAAATTCTCTTTGAGCTATGAAGTGGAAACAAACCCATTTTATTTCATATGTGTATGGGGTTGAGATGACCATGTTGATGAGTTATTAGGAAACAAACTCTCATTGTAAGGCATTAATTGAATCTTTCTACGGTATGCTATGGAAATAAATAGTTTATACCTAAAAAATCCCTTAGAAAATAAAATGATTATCACCAGACAAGATGAATTTCTTAAGAGAGATAACATCCTAAAAAATAATTATTGGAGAATGATTAACTTCGATGAAGTTGATGCTTAAGATATATAACATTTTGTACAATAAAATATTTCACAGGTCCCCAAGTGATAATTAGTTTTTGAAACACATGTATCGTGTTGGAGACTAATAGAGTTCAGATAACTAAAGTTATATGGTTTTCCTATCACCAAGGATGGTGACTCTTAATTGGTTGGCAGTGATGAACCTCTATCATTTGAAGAGAAAGTGGATAACTCAGAAGTTACTAGATGTCTATAAGCTATAAATCCAGAGATGGATTCCATGTATCAAAACCATATTTGGGTTCTGGTCGATGAAAAATATGATGTAAAGCCTATCAGTTGCACATGGGTATTCAAGAGTAAACTATGCATGGAAGCTAAAGTAAGTACCTATAATGAAAGTCTAGGGGATAAATTTATTAAAAAACATAAAGAAATTGACTATTATGAACCCTTACCACTATTTTCCATGTTTAAATACAACTAAATAATAATTTCTTTAGCATATTACCAAGACATATATATTTTCAAGATGGATTACCAAACTGCATTCCTTAATGGGAACCTTGAGGAAGATGCCAATATGACACAACCAGAAGGGTTTGAAATGTTAGATGATGCCAAAAGTATTTTTATATTGTAGATATCTATTTATGGATTACTATAAGAATCTGGGTAGTGGAATTTTCGATTCAATGAATCCATAAAATAATTTCATTTCATTGTGAATGGATGTGAGTCATGTGTTTACATGAGGATTCATAGAAATGTGTTCCGTGTTCTAGTAGTATATGTACATGACATGTTACTTACTGGAAATGATGTACTCATCTTACTATCTATTTAGGAATATTTAACCTTGTGTTTCTCTATGAGTGACTTAGGTTAGGTATCTAATATTTTAGTATCAAGATCATTCGTTATTGATCCGATTGGATTCTTGGACTAATTTAATGAAAATATTTTTATAATATATTAAATATATTTAGTATGGAAAATTTTAAAGAGTGGATTGTTTCCATTGTCCTAATGTTCTTATATTTCTAATAAAATGTGTCCACAGATGCAACAGGCATGAACCTACTATATTTGTTATATTGTGAAAAAGGGATTATATTACATTGTATGTTTTCATATTATATGACATTTTGTTACAACATTTACTTTATTTCCTATGGGGGCCTTGGCATTTTGTTTGCTGTTAACTATGGATTGTAGGCTACTCTTCATAATGCCATTAGGAAATACGACTATAGGGTCACACCCTAAGTATATCTAGAACCTCATTTGAATAATATTTTATTATTTATTAGTTCGTAGGTTGATTAAACATTATTCTAATACATGGTTTAATAATAATTAACATATTCTTGATCACATTTAAATAATTATTTACAATTTATTAAATATTATACTTATTCAATTATATGAAAATGATTAACTATTGTTTATTGAATTAATAAATCGACCTCATTCAAGACATGATAAATATTGTGGAGAAATGGAAAACCGAGTTTAGTAGTGTAGTGGGAAATGGTTGTACTGAATATTATTTAATAAAATAATATTTAATTATAATTCCCAATTTTAGTGCATGTCGACAAATAATTATATTACTATTAATAGTTGAAATGGGAAATTTTTTAAATTAAATAAATAATAAGAGCACCGATGAAATTTTTTATTTTAACTCTACCAATATAAATACCAAATGATGAAATTTTTCTTATTAGTCAATTCAGTTGTGCACAATAATCTTGGAGAATCAGCTCAAGCCTAATGAGGTACCTTCTCCAAAAATTCACCCATGATCTGCAAATAATCCTCCTTCACCAAAACAAGGAGGATTATTTGAAAACCATTCTTGATTCAATCAATTAGGAAGACACAAAAACAATTTAATTATATGCTATCACCCATGGACTCTTTGAGAAATGTTTAATGATTACTAGAACATGTTTGGATCACCGCTAGAAGAAATCTAAACATTGTTTTTACAACACAATGATTGTTCATTGAAGATTGGTCACAAGACTCATCAACATAGAAGTAATTCCTTAAAGATAATTATTTATAAAATTAAATTAATTATAAAAAATATGTTGTTATCTACTATTAGTTAGTTCCAATATAATTATTTGTGGTCGATTTAATTGATTCAATGTTTTGAATCAAGACATTCATAGTCGAGTAGATCTTGGATTGATCATCGATTATAGGAAAATAAAATTGGGGAACCACCCATCGCATGCATATGCTACAGTCGAAATATAAAAATCTACTATAGGCCTCTCATAATTTTCACGAATTTGTGAAATATAAATAAAATATGGATGAACATATCACATTCTATTCAACTATCTAATTACCAAATCACTTTTTACCTATTCGAGCTATTTAACAAATCATATGTGAAAAAATATACATGGAAATGCATTTCCTCATTTTAATTATATCAAGGAAGAAATATATTTTTTTCATAGAAGTGGAGAAATATCATCACCATTCCACACCAACCGATGAAATTATCAGCATCATTCCCAACCATGTCTGTGTTATCCATGTCAGTATATTGACATTCCTACATTGGGAATCAATGTATGAAGGTTCTCGGTCTTGGTATAATGCTAACCTATGGTAAGAAGGACTCATAATAGATCATTCAATATCTCATACACTACAATTTATAAAAGTTATAATAATCTATTCAAGAAAAATTTTATATATATTCACAACCCATAAAACTTTTTGATGGTCATTAATTATGGAAAAATAATTTTTTTTTACATTAATGAGGTATTTATCATTTCACAGTTCATGTAAAATAAATTTCATCACATACAAATTAATGTTTAGTGAAAATTTTTTATATGGTAATAACATGATACATATATTAACATTAAAAACCCATTATAGTGAAAAAAATATCCCTCATGTAGTTGGTGTAATAATTTATTATTTTTATAAACATTACATCAATATGTAATATCAATTAAATCACTATGTAAAAATCTGGTAAAAATATCCCACTAACCTCTTAGTTTGTAACATTTATGAAGAATGAATGTTGAAATAATTGTGTGACCTTGGAATCATATTCCATAAGTTAAGCTTCTTGAAATAATACCAAAACTACTTAGTTTCAAAATATAAAATATAATAATAATACATTCTATCTTTTTTTATAACCCTTTATAGGTACGTCATCATCATCCTTGGAACCAATTCAATAAACATTTTCCTTGATATGTATTATAATTATTGTAATTGTTTTCATTTTCACTATACTAGCACATCCAAAAGTGTCTATTCCAAAGTGATATGAACTTTGTTATGGTTACATTATTTAATTATTTACATTCTATTAGCTATACCCTAAAGTATTTAGAATAAATTGTTAAAACATTATTAAGGTAACTATTTTAACACTTTAAATTTTTCTTTTTCTATATAACCAAATGTATTTTTGGATATAAATTGTAAAAATATGAGTATTTATTTGTATAATAAGTTATTTAATTGTCACAAACCATCACTAGTACCTTGGTAAACTAGTACTTGAGCCATCCTCGACGTATCACGAATGGAATTTCTGATCCCCATGGGTCGGTGACTAGAAACTGGCACCATAAAACATGAAAGATGGAAAGAATTTCCCACAAAACATAGAGGAAGAATGACAAGAATGTAACTATGTATAGAAAATAAACTCTACTGGAAGTAATTTACCTAATGTAAACAAGGAATTAAATCCCCATTTCTTATAATCCATGTTCAAAATAGATGGAAATATCTTATGTTCCTAAGGACACAACTCACCACATCCATGGTTCAACCATAGGATTCACCTCCTTGAGATCCTTTCCCCTTGTTCGAACCTAGAAAGAGATAATCTATAAACACATGAAGGAACAAGTTGATTATGAACTGAAAATCATAGAAAATTCACACCATAGATTACATAACATATACCAATAACATGTTAACAATTGGAATGCTTTTAAATATAAAGAAAATATGTTTGGAATTTTAAAGCACATTTAAAAAAATCATTCTTTATAGTTCAAATGATGGAAAAATACTTTAAGAAATATTATTATAAGTGATGGAATATTTCTAAAACAATGTATTGAATAATACATTTTTATGAAATACAGTATATAAATCTAGAAGGCATGAAAATAATTTCTACAAAATTGTTATATATTTATATTTTAATTATTAAACAAGAAAGAAAAATTGTCATCTTCTAAAAAAGTACAATAGTTTCAAGATATAATAATGCAAACTCTCTATATGATAACGCCAAAATTTGTATACATGTGTTCCTATGGAACTAGCCAAAGGTGTCTCTTCACTATCCAATTAGGGATATGACGTGATACATTTATGTTTTTTAATGTTTTATAATTGTAGAGTGTGTCCAAATAACTGAAAACTGCTTAATGTTTTCATATGACCTTACATAATCAATGATGGGAAATTTAGATTAAGAATGATTGAAATATAATTAAATCTCACTACTCTCATTTCAAAGTATAAATTTCTATTTAAAAAATGGAATTTTAATAAAAAAACATGCCTCTTTAACAAGATAATATAATGGTGTCAATAATAATATTTGAAGCCATTTTCATAGGTTTTTAATAAATTCAAAACCAATTACATCAAATTCACAATTTAATTCAACAATTTAAGTGGAATAGATTTTATCAAATTTTAATTTTAAATTAAACAATTTAAATCAAATATATTTCACAAACACTCCCCAATTTAATGAAATTATTTCTTTTCCAACTTTTCATACCAAAAAAAATTTAAATCACCTAATTCATTAGAATTGGGTTTTGTTATAAAAATTTAATGAATGGTTGAGAAATTGAATTTAAATCCACAATTGAAATAAATCATGTAGTTCAAGGTTCATAAATTTGTAAGAATAGAACAAAATTGCCTACATTTTTTCAAAAAACCATCACTCACAAAAGAACTTGTCAATGAGAATGAAGGTATTTACGACCTAAGAAAACAAGAAGAGAAATAAAAGAGTGAGTATATTTCCATCAATTTTATGATGGTCCATTGAAATACCCAATAGTATATATAGGTAAATGCAAATAATGAGTAGAATGATTACCAGAAATCTAAATTATAAGTGAAATATCGATCGAATGCTGAACAAACAAAAATGAAAGGTTTAGAGGGATCCAAGATATCATGGGGAAGTATTCGGTATGAGATAAAAAATAATAGGGATGATAGAAAAAATGATCATAGATGTGATCCCTATTCCAAAACAGTAGTCAGGATATTACATGAAATGCAATCCCATAACACATCGTGAAATAGCAATGTTTCATAACCGATGAAAAACATGTCTCTTTAAATTGAAAACCATTTATTAAATAACTAATGATGTTTAAAGGATAATCATGTTGAGTAGCCTTTAATGGTGTGAATCTTCTAATGACATGAACCTTCTCATGGTATGCACATAGCAACCATTACATGTCATGTAACCAAGTTTCACGATGAGTAACTCTCTGGAAACCTGTAGAAAAGTCTGGATCCATATGAGAGTCCAAAAAATATATGTCTTTACCATTAATTGTATCCTCCCAATTCAACAGCATCCTTACCCAATCAATGTAAATGGAAAAAACATGAAATTTTTAAAGAGGTAACTATTAGGTCAGCAACATGATGTTACAACCTCACCACCATAAAATCTATTTGTCCATAGAAAGCCTATAAAAAGTATCAATTCCAAAAACATGTGGCCACTAATCTATCATCAGTGACATGTGTTCTTGAATCTCATTATTATTAAAAAATGTTTATAAATCACCAAAAACAATGGTATCATCCTCCCATAAAGTATCGTGGTCTCAGAATTGACCTTCCAATCTAGTCGCCCAGTCAACAGTAAATCAGATTAATTTTAAAGATCACTCCATCTCACAATTTCAGATGGATTAGAATGATATATTCTCATATTTGATACATGGAACACATTTTTTATCAACACCAGCTACGGTGGATGTGATAAATGGTATGAATTTTTTTCACATCTCAAATCCTTGGAAAGCCCCACCAAATGAGGAGTATTTTTTCCCTTGCATTTAAAGTCGTCGATTACCACACATGGATGATACGTTCAATAACACATGGTAACCAATTGATAATTACAATGGTTAATAATGAATATTAGTATAATAAATATATTGACACTGTGTCATCAAAATTCTTTGATGAATTAACTAATTCTGTACTATCGTCTCATGGACCAAACATGGTCCATCCATGAAGTATTAATCAATCTACGTCCATCACAATAAATATTTACAATGATGAAAATACAAGGTCACAAAATATGATATTCTAATAATATACAAGAAACTATTGTTATAAGAAAACTCTTCAATTATAATGAGATCATCTCATGACCCACTGATGTCATGAACACAAGCGTGAAGCATGTCCTCAAGAATTGGTATGTCACTCTATGTCAAGAAATCCGACTGTAGATTATAGTTCATGAATAAATGAAGATGATATCATAGTTCCTCTTGAAGGCCTCTTCAAAAGTGATATGTGAAATCGGGATCTCTATCAGAAATAATAGAATACGGTACTCCATGAAAATGTATAGTATCTTTCATGTAAATATTTCAAAACTCCTAAACTTTGGTTGTATCATAAATGGGTATGATGTGATCTGACTTGGTCACCCAATAAATTAAAACACATATCATATTCTTATTTATATGTGTTTAAGGTAACCTAACCCAAAATTCCATAGATAATTCATTCCACGTCTATATAAGGACAGAAGATGGAAGAAGTAAACCCAATGTTTATAATTATCGGTTTAAACCTTTGAGAATATATAATAGCAGAAAACAGACAGAGAAATGACCCAACTCATGCCTGTCCAAAAAAATTGTTTCCTTATATCATAGAACATTTCAGTGGTTCATTGGTGTACTTCGCACCAGAAATTATGAAAATCTACCATCATATTATTTCCTACTAATAATTGTAAAATGAAGAAATACCAATAGCATAGAGCTCCCACTTTAGAGAATGACCACTGAGAAACTATCTCCCCACCCTTAATATACTCTCTAATAATATAGAATTAACCATCAAGATCATGATCCTAGTGAAATTTTTTGAGAAGAGTGAAAATAATATAAATTCTAGCTAAATAAACTTCAGCACCTTTCTCCTGAACTCCAATACAAAACTGTGCAAATAGATACATCAAATTCCACTATAGTGAAGATTGATTAAAATCCTTGTTTGGAAGTTTTCTGCTGAACGCATATACAATGGCATTCCATTTTCTTGGGGTACAGGTGATGTAAAATTATAATGACTAAAGGTAATCTACCCAATGCCTCTAATAGAGATTCAAATGTTTTAGAGGGAATTTGTAACTTAATATTTTGTGGTCTAAATACATAGTAATCCATTCATTGAAATTTTAGTGTCCCCAAATCTTAATTCCATTCATCACATATACATATTCAAGGTCATGTGCAGGATAATTCTTTTCATGAATGCTAAGATAAAGAGATCCATAACAATATACAGGTCCATCCGGCATACGAAAACAACCCAAGCATGAACCTGATACATCAAAGAAGACCACATATCCACACCCAGCCTCATGAAAAGTCGACTTCAGCACATTTTTCAAAAGATGTTTCATATAAGGCCCCAACCATATATATTATATAATATTGAATTATGTAAATATGTTTACCTTATTTCAAATTGATGATCTTTATAAGTTTATAGTTTTATAGATTTAGTCCAGAACTACTAAATAATAGATGCAAACATTACATGTGGACAGTTACACTCAGTAATCTCTTTTTCCACCAAATGGAACCCTTTAAATGAAACATGATTTCTTTTTATCGATTAAAATATTCTTGAATTATTAAATTCTATTACCCATCCTTATACCATTTGGAAACCCTTTAAAAACTTGGCATGAGCATAAAAATATCAGTATGAAATATAAAATAAGGAATAAAACTGTTAGACCATGAATATTTTAAACCCATGTAATCATTTTCACAAAATCATATTTCTCATCCATAAAACATAAGATATTTAACATAAATCATGAAGTCATATGATTTATGTAAGACTAAATGAAATCGTAAATCATATATGTAACATGTGGAATTCATATCATTCTTACATTATAGATTTCACAGCTATATAGGAAGTAACATTCATGGCTATCTTTGGAATATCAATTATAGTATTTTCCCTAAATTTCACTGGAGAAACCTTAATGGTTACCTCAATTTAATTACCCAATTCATTTGAGAGATGTCATGGGCTCACCGACCTAACATTTTATCATGGAACCACCCATATACATAAGTAATTCTTAAGAATTATAACATAATCATAACACATAAAACATGAATAATAGAAAAAATAATATTTCCACAATTAAATCATATGATATCATTTCATGATATAATCAATTAATTATCAAAATAATTTTCAAAACAAAAATACCTAAAATGAAAATATGGTATTTAATTTTCGCTATAAAAAATTCAGCTGGTAGAGGTAGCCAAATACGAAATAATGGTCACGAAGGCAGAATGGTCATTATCGCAGTATATATTAAAACAAATTCCATTTTGTAGTATAGTAAAATGATTCATATAAAAAAATGATTCCTTTTGAAAACCATTGAATGAAATTAAATTTCAATGTAGTTTATTATAAAATATATGACATAAGGTGGTGTATAACATCCAAATATGCCTTAATGAATATAGATTGAGGCCATGTCCCTTTCCTTGAGTCCGACTCATCACATACAATCATTATTTTCCTAACAATATTCATAGATTAATTTATCCTTTTTTGAAAATTATTTTCATGTTTCTTATTTCTTATATATCACTTAATACCATGTTATAAAAATTACATAACTAATTAAGTTCTTATCCGGAATTTTGTCGATATTGGGTATTTGAGTAAAAAAAAGAACTTTTTTATGTAAACATACCATCTGGTCAGAAGTCTATCATCTCCAAATTATTATTCATGATTTGAATATCATATATATCCTATATATATATATATATATTTATAATAATCCACAATATTTTGAGAATATAAATGAAATGTTTCGTTCATGGTGATGGTAGTCTGTATGTATGCATGAATGCTAGATGTATTTATTTTTTATATTAAAAGAATGAAAAATAAATAATAGATAAGTATATTAAAATTATAGTATAATATAGATTTTACATATGTTAAATAACTTCATTAACTCTATCCTTTATATGTTCCAGGTATGGCATGAAAAATTCATATCACTTTGAGGTGGCGGTAGTCGACAAATCCTGAAATGAAATTATCATATTTACATATCATGGAAAGCATAAATGTATGTTTTAAATAAAAACTAAATAATAATAGAAAAAATATAAATATAATATATTTCATATATAAATACAGTTCCATTATAACGGCCACTATGACAAGTTTCATTTGAAAATTGAACAACCATCGTTTTGTGTGGCAGTAGTTAACCATACACAGAAATAGTATGTTCTATATCCATTAGATAATGTTGTGTGTAATTGAAGGTTTAAAACACTGGATAAAAATATACTAGTATATTGAGTATACTTTTTTTGTTATAAAATAAAGGAATAAAGGTAGTTTAGGGGGTTGGAGGGGGAAAATAAATGAAAATATCTTGAAATAGATATTGCCTCTAAATCTGGTAACTCCTTTTGATTTTTGTAAAAAGGCTTCATTGAATTGTCATAATTCCAAGGTAAGGTATCATGGTGGAATGGAGGGATGTTGGGAGATTATTTGAGTAGACTTTGGATGATCCAAGGGGTTTGAGATGTCTGAGTTAGTGGGTATAGGTGGTGGCCTTTTAGATGATGGATGAGGGACACATTAGGAATGTATTGAAATATTATATTATTTTAATTTTTTTAGAATTTTAAGATATCCAATATAATATATTTAAAGTATAATATTATTAACGGTAGAAATAAACTCTACCTGTAGGTTTTATACAAGTTTAGGTCACAATTCAAACCTTATTTTTTACCTTAAACCCTTAGTTAAATAAATTATCTCTTACCATGTCTTATTATAGTTTTACCTTATATGGTTAATATAGTTACTATAAAATGAAAAGAGAAACCAAAGTGGATAATTAATGAAATTTGTAACATTATCTTTTTCATTTGGCCAAATCATGTATTTTTATGAATATTAAATTTTATTATAAAATAGTGTTTGTTTTAAAAACTCATTTTTGTCATTTTTTACACAATTAAGTAATTGATTTTTGTTAAATTCATAACAAATTTAATCATTCAAAAAAACTACACTAACTCAAATTTAACATGTCATAATAATTTAGAAAAATCATTTATGGCATAAAATGTTTCAAATTACATTTTTTTAATATTTATAAAATCATTTATTTGAATCAGTCATTAATATTGTAATCACTTTATAATTAATATGTCATAAATAAATATATTTTTTTACAGCATAAAAAAGATAAAAAAATATTACCATTATGTAGTAAATATTGTTATCCTTATAATAACAATAAATAGTCCTATATATTATTTATACATCCCTATATTAATTTTTTTTATTAAAACTAAATGTCTATATGTTATATTTATCTTTACCTAACACTAATTAATATAACATGTCATTATCACACAAAAGTGACTCCCAAATTCCAAAAGAAAGTAATAAGGAATTTTTTAGTTTCCTATTAATCATAAAATAATATTATTATAAGTGTTAGGGTAGTTTTATTTTATTATAATATTAGTTTTTTCTTTTATTTACTTATTTACCCTTCAACTCTAGTAAATAAATATAATAAATGAATTTACTATTCATAATGACCAAAACTAAAATGTACATATTTACATAATTTAAACCTTATGATTCCAAAAATGGAATTCATTTTTATAAATTAAATAAATTACGTTTTAATAATTAATATAAATATAATTCTCATTCTCAAAACCAAAAACATTTTTTTAGAAAATAAAAACTATCAAAATATTGACAAGTATTCGTATAATTTTTAAATTTGAAATTACATCCAATGACCAAAATTTTATTAGAAATTTATAACATAATTCAATTAATCATTAAAACCAATTAAAATGATAATATAAATATATAAATAACATAAATGCAAAATAAAGTTTTAATTAAAATGTAGAATTTTCATTATTCATTTAAATATGAATTTCATTAGAAAAATAAAAAAATTAAACCAAGGTAAATTTTGATGTCCCTATTGAAAAGAAAAAAAATATTTTTTCATAATAACATATAAATGTGACAAAAAAAATTTAGGAATTGTTCTCCATCAAAAGGTGGTAAAATAACCTTTTAAGAATATTAGAGTATTTTATGCGAAAAAATTGATTGATTATCATTTCAAGCCTCTAAAATTTATTGGATATATGAAAAAACTTTTAACAAAAATTTTTAATCATATTTTTAGTTAGTTATATTCTTTCCCTCTAATAAAACAACTATGAATTAACTAAAATTTAAAATTGTAATAATATAATTTTATTTTTTTTAGTATAACATTGTGTTCTGTGTAACATAAGATTTCAGAAAAAACCCATTTTTACATGTCTAGTACGCTATCATAAAAATTGTCCCTTATCACATAAAATGAATTTCTAATTCATAAATAAAAATATGTATGAAAATGTCTTATTATATAATTTATTCGAATGTTACACCTTCTCCCCTTCTAGAAATTGTGTCCTAAAAATTTTAAAATTGGGCTCACTAATATCATTGAAAATCCCACATTGGAAAAATAGGAAATAAAACTATTAATTTAAAAAAATTAAAGATAAGAACAATAGTCACCTAAAATAAAACATACTAGGTTTCCATGTAGGAAAACATGGATATTTAAGAATAACTAACCATTATTTTCTAATGGATAGTGATAGAAAACATGATCAATAGAAAGTCATTAGTAAGAAAGCCACAAACCTTTGATGGGTTATAAATACCTTGATGTCCCTATAAGAAAAGTTAACAGAAATTTTTTTGGTTTATGATCCTTTTAATTATATTGATGAATGATTTTACCACATAGAATAAGGACATATATAAATTTATTTACTCTAAAAGTAAAGATTTTTCCTTTAATCAAATTCAACCGTGAAATCAACATTTTCTGCAAATGATGAGTTAACTAGAAGAATAATCTTATTTATCCACATAACATTAACTATATTTTTCTCATATATTTATAAACTAATCATAACCAAAATAATTATTTCAATATAAAATAATCCCCCAAAAGAATAATCATGTATAATGAGAAAGACTGCTTTTAATCTCCAAAATTCAATAGTAATACCTCATGTTAATCATAGACCATTCAGCAAACAAATGTACATAAATTTCCTCACAATAGTAAAAAAAATATTGAATCCAAAAACACAGAATAATTTGATAACACAGTCTTCCATGATATATTTTAAAATTTATCTTTAAATAAAATCAATCACTATTAAAGTCTCATACTAAAATGTAATTTCCAAATCACATATTCTCCAAAATAGGTTAGTCACTTCCATAAATAACTTAAGTCCCATAATTCCACAATTGAAACAATATACTATTCCAAAATTTAATTAAACCATTATTTTTTTGAAATACCATAGTTTTCTATTTACCAAAATCATAAAAAGTTTCTAAAATAGTGAATGTCTTCCAAAATATAATTTATCATGTAATGCCCAAGTCATTTTAAAATACAATGGATATCTATTTGATAGAATATATGATCCTAAAATCAACATGTTCTTAATACATAAAATAATTTAACTAAAAATAATAATTCATACTATCCAGGGACTTTACGTAGGCCAATGGTAAAAGATAATGGCTCGTCACACTCCGAGGGTTGGTTTGATTCCCCCATCCTTGTCCTATGAGATGCGTTGTCACAAGGTCTTCCTTTTTTCATTTATAAAAATAAAATATAATTATTATAAAATTAAAAAAATGAGATAAAATCTTCAAAAATAACCATAATATGTTTTATCAAAAATGTTCATTGTAAACATTTCATTTTTCATCCCCAAAAGTACTAACTCATAACTACCTCAAAAATAAATTCCACAAAAATTCAAGTTAATTACCCTGAAATTTCTTAGAATAAGGATAAAAATGGGTTACTAATACATTAAACTTATGATCATACTTCAAATTATAAACCCATAAGGACATCCCTTCATATTAAAAACCATCATTATCTCTAAAGTTGACTAAACCATCTTCTGATACCAACTATAAGGACTAAGCCATATTCGTTACGTAGTCTTGAGCTAAGTCAATAAATTTACCTTATTTCACATTGGGGGTATTTAAAAGTATATAGTTATATATTATTAGACCATAAGTATTATATAATATACCCATACATAACATGTGGATAGTTACAATTAGAATCAATTTTTTTCAGCAAATGAGTATCTTTAATCAAAACATGATTTCTATTTCTTGATAAATTTATTCTTGACCTCTTCATTTCTCAGACCCATGATTATAACTAGTGGAAAAAATTTCAAAATGTTTGTAAGAGAATAAATATCTCAATAAGGAATATAAAATAAGGAATAAAACCTTTAGTCAATGAATATTTTAATGTAATGAATTTTTTTTCACAAAGTCATACATTTCACCCATAAACCAAAAACATGTTAACATAACTCATGAAATCATTAGATTTTTTTAAGAATCAATGAAATCTTAAATCATAAAGGTAACATTGGGAATTCATATCATATTACATTATAGCTTCTAAACCTACATGAGGAGTAACATTCATAGCTAATTTTGGAATACCCATCAAAGTATATTCCCAAAATTTCTTAAAAGAAAACATAAATTTTACCTCTGTCTCATTACCCAATGCATTGGATATCTATCATGGGATCACCCCCCATCATTTTATCATGGAACCACCCATATACATAAGTAATGACTAAGAACTATAACATAATCATATCATATAAAACATGAATAATAGAAAAATAACATGTCCACGTTGCAATCATGTGATAACATTTCATGATAAAATCAATTCATTCTCAAAACCATTTTCAATACCAAAATATCATAAAATGTAATATACTAGTTACTTTTATTTGAAAACATTGTAGCTTATAGAGGAATCCAGATACCAAATAATGGTCATGAAGAGGGAAAGTTATTTTTCACCGTATATGTTAAAAAACATTCATTTTTGTCGTTTAGTCAAACACGTTATATGAAAAAAGATTCCTTTTAATTACCATTGAATGAAATTATATTTCAAATGGTTTGATTTTAAACTATATTAATAAACACAATGTATAACACAAAAATAAACCTCAATGAAAAGAGATTGAGAAAAAGTCCCTTTCCTTGAGTTTGAATCATCACATTCAGTTGTTATGTTCTCTGAATAATATACAAAGGTTAATTTTTACTTGATTGAGAAAAGTTGTCAAATTTATTATTTCTTTTATATCACTTGTTTCCATATTATAAAAATTAAATAACTATTTATGTTCATATCGGACATTTTGTTGATATTGCGTATATGTGTCAAAAATAAACTTTTTTAATTAATTTTTCATTCTGGTCAGATTTACATCATATATAGAATAATATTAATGAATTAAATTTCATATATATATTTTGTATTTGTATTCATAATATTACATAATATTTGTAGATAAGAAATGAAATGTGTCATTCCTGGAGATGGTAGGCCATATGTATGCCTGAACACAACGTTCATTTCGTAGTCATATTATAGTTATGAAAACTAAATGATATATAGGTATATTATAATTACATTATAATAAAAAATTATCATATAAAATTTCATTAAATTTATCCTTTATTTGTTCCATTAATATTATGAATGAGTCATATCACTTTATAGGGGTGGTAGTCCACACTCCTTCAAATAAAATTTTCATATTTACACATTATAGAAATAATAAAGGTATTTTGTAAATAAAAATTAAAGAATAATATAGAAAATATAAATATAATATATATCATATATAATAACAGTACCATCATAATGGCCACCATGGAAGGTGGTAGGAAAAACTTTAACATTCATCTTTTCATGAGGTAGTTGTTCGTTGTACACAGAAATAATATATTCAATATAGATTTGATTGAGGTGTATGTAATTTTATAATGACACCTTAACATAAAAATGTACAATTTTATTTAGGATACATGTTTTTTATAAATTCATGGCATAAAACGAGGTTTTCTATTTAGATTATTAAAATAAATGAATAGTTCTTGAGAGAAAAATTTACATCTAAATTGGGTAACTCCTTTTTATTTTAGAATTAATATATTCCTGAATTTAATTAAACCCAAGGTATGTCTTCTAGGATTAATGGTGGGATATTGGGATAATATTTGAGCTGAATTTGGATAATAATAGGTCCTTGAAAGGTGTGAGTATGTGCGTAGAGGTGGTGAGATTTTATAAGAGGTCGGATGGGCACTATAAGAAATGACTTGAATAAATATTTTATTATAAATTGATGTTTATATTATAATAGGTTAAAATTGATATAGTTCGAAGATAATATTTAGAAGGGTCGATATACATTCAACCAACAGGTTATAGAAATTTTCTGGCCACACATTTAACCTAATTCTTTGGATTTAATCTTTAGTTAAATAAATTTATTGTTACCATGTATTCTTGTAGTTTTACACTATATTGTTAATATATTTGATATAAAATTCCAAGAGAACATAAAGGGGATAATTAATAAAAAAATTACATTATCAATGAAATTTGGCCAGATATTATATTTTTATTACTATTATATCATTTAATAATATAGTATTTGTTTTAAATACTCATTTATGGTAATTTTGACACTATTTAAAAATTGATTTTTTTTTAAATATCATAAACACTTGATTCATTATGAAAAATTACATTATATCAAATATAAAATTTTAAAATATTCCATAAAATTCATGTCTAGCTTAAAAATTATTAAATTACATTTATTTAAATATTTTGGATATCACTTATTTTAATATTTCATTAATAATGTAATCACTAGATCATCATTGTGTCATAAATAAATTTATTTATTTAATGCATGAAAATAAGAAATAAAATAGCATGATTAATGAAATATTTTTATCTTTCTAATTAAAAATTATAGTCAATTATATTTTTTATATGAACTTATATTAGTATTTTTTAGTAAAAATATACATGTCAATGTTATATTTTTATTTACATTAAATTAATTATTATAAGATGTCATTATCACACCCAACTTTCTCCCAAATACCAAAGGTTTAGCCTTAGGATTTTTTGGGTCACCCATTACTAATCTAAAATGATTAGAAAACGTGTTATGGTAGTTTTATATAATTAAAATATTATTATTACCCTTATTTACCTTATTTACCCTTTAAGTGTGGTAAATAAAAATAATTACAGAAATTACTATTCATAATTTCAAAGAATTAAAGTGAACCAACCTACATAATTTGAAAATTAATATTCAAATTTTGGAATCAATTTTTCCAAATTCAAAACACATAATTTGAAATATTTATTTTCAAAATAATTCATGTTGACCAGACCATAATGCGATGTTTTAAGAAGTAAAAACTATCAAAATATTGACATTTGTTTATGTCCAATTTAAATATAAAATTACATTGAATGACCAAAATTGGATTAAATTATTAAAAAATAATCCAATTACTCTTTAAAACCAATTAAATGGATATCATAACTATTCAAATAATTTAGACAAAAAATAAGGTTTGAATTAAAATGCAACATTTTCCAAATTCATTAAAATATGTATTTCATCAGAAAAATAAAAAAAATAAACCAATTTAAATATTTATGTTCCTTATCCAATGAAAATGTATATTTGGTCAAATATAACATGTTAAAGTGACTAAAACAATTTTTTAAAAAAATTGGCCACTAAAAGGTGGTAAAACGCCATTTTAAATTACTAAAGTATTTTATACATAACATTATATCCATTATCATTTTAAGCCTCTAAAATTTATTGGATAAATGTAAAACTATTTAACACAAATATTTAATAATATTTTTGTAAGTTTATTATATTCTCTCCAATACAATGTATATGCGTTATAATCCACTTAATATGATAATAATAATATTGTATTATTTTTTGGTATAACTCAGTGTTGTCTACAATGTAAGATTTTGAAGAAACCTGTTGTTGCGTGTCGAGTACGCTATCAGACAAAGAGTCCCCTTTGACATGAAATTAATATTTTATTCATAAATAATAATAGATATAAAAATTCATTATTATATAATTAATTGGGATGTTATATTTCATCTTTACAAAAGAACTCTAACATTTAACATTCCAAGAAAACTTCACCCCTTCCATGATAGAGAATTCATCGGAGAACCGAACATTAATAAGACATTCAAGAATATATGATAGTATCTGGATAATCCCAAAAGTCATGGAATCTGGATGACATTACATGGTTTCTCCTAAGTTATAATATCATTCACCTTCTCAAGGTTAGTTGATATAACATGTTCAGAAAACATGTGTCCCGCTAATTTCACTTCCCAAAACCAAATATGAAACATTGAAATCTAGGAATAATTTCATAGATTTCTTACTAGACTCAAAACTATTATCATATGATTCATGTGATCCTTCTTGTACATAGAGTAAACTTGGATTTATTCTAAAAAGAATACCAAAAATCAATCTAGATATTCATGGAAAATCATGTTCATCAAAGCCATCAAATCTACAAGACAATTTTTTTAGATAAAAGGGAATAAAGAGGTACTCATGAAGGCTGTAACACCAATAAATGGGGTTTTTTAGAATGAAATATTCTTTTTTCTTCAAATAATGGTAACCAAATTGATGTTCGATCATTGAGAAATACTTCTCCCCTTTCAATAGATCATACGTGTCATAAATCGATGGTAATGGGTACTTGTTCATTATATTAATTCAATTGAGATTTCAAAAATCCAAACATAAGTGAAGGTAACCATCATCTTTCTGATAGAAGAGATCCAACGCCACCCAAGGTGACATTCTCATATGTATAATTATTTTATCAATAAGATCATCCAATTGGTACATTATATCTTTAATTTTATATGTATCCATATGATAATAGAGAACATAATCTAAGTGACTTTTAGGCATTAACTAAATGGAAAACATGAACTCCCTTACTAGTTGTTACAAAGTAATATTTGAATAAAACATGTCAGGAAACTCGATGAAAACTGGATGGAGATAACATCTCATAGATTCCTTCTCTAGCTCACAAAAAAACTTGATATTACCTTCTCCAACTTTCCGAAATAAGGTTTGAGCCTGCTCGAGCATGTGTCACATTATCATTGAAATATTTGAGACACTCCACAGGGTGTAGTATGGTTGACCTATTGATGATAAAACATCAATATGGATATTATTTTAAATAATCTAATAAATTCTGAAAATGTCATCAAGATTTTTCATTCTGAGGACTAGAAAATTTCAAGCTAGATCAACATTTGACAGAGATATGACACAACCAGTACTACGGAGACCCTACTCTATATTCCTTACAAGGGGTGTTATAATATTCTCTTCACAAGATAAAATCTCTATATGATCATTTAGAATATTAAAAATATGGTTTGAAAGAATCAAATAATATGAAACATTATCAAATAGATAAGTCACAAATGATGATGCTATTTTGATGGTATGTATCACATTTTTTGGATATGTGTTGCTTACACTAGAGACTCTTCCATTGCATGAAATAATATTGAACTGGACTGCTTTGTCTTGATCCATTTTTTACTTAAAGTATATAATTTCCCCATAATTTTATGGGGAGATTATGATAATGTTCAACTACATGGTGTAGAAAATATATGAAAAAAAATCTATGTAAGAAACATATACATCTTCAAGATATCCAGTTCTTGTGACTATAGTGCAAACCCTCTTTGAATTTAATTTCATTCCACAGTGATATCATGTCAAAAAACATCACTCGGGTGTTGTATGAGGTTTGGAATAATGATTCCACAAGAAAGTCCTTGAAAATCATCATGACCCTACTTTCCCTTTAGATAATAGACACTACCAATATGAGAAAAATGAACTCTCATTAACCCTAACATTCCTGCTAGAACCATCTCAACCATCATCGACCTATCTAGAAAATCATCAAAAGTAGGAACTGTTAGCAATAAAAACAAATAATTGAAATCTAAAAAAAGTCCCAACTCAAACGGTTGAACCATAATATTCTCATTACATAAAATATCAAGCGCAAACTACATAATCGTAGAAAAGATATTTGAATACAAATTTAAATTTGTATTGTCTAGCTAAATCATGGAAAACACTTATCCATAGCTAAAACCATTGACCTTAGATAGAAATAGTCAGTGAAAACCCCTTGAAGTCTTCCCACACTAATCCTAAATGTTTATTAGTTGTCACCATCATGTCCCACAATATCTTACCCATTACTTCCTGTAAGAGGGGGAACACTTCACCTATATCTCATCTGGTGCCTCAATGAACAAGAAAAAATGATAAATTCTTTCCAAATAGTCCTCAGCATGTTGAGGATCCTTGGAGGCATTGAAAACTAGTTTCTTCAAGATAAAGAACTCTTATGAATAATTCTGCAGAACATTCCTCAGAGGATCCACAAGATGATCCTAAATAAGTATTGGAGGTGGTGCATGTCCGAGAGCATGGACAATGTTAACAATCACCTTTACTATATGTGGGTCGACATGAGGATTCATACATTGTAGTTCAGCATCGTCTTCCTCTATGATCAAATTTTCATGTCTTCTCAGAGGCATGATGCTACAAAAGATCATCAGACAACAAATAAGGAATCGAATTTATACTCAAACTAAGAAACAATTGAAACTAATCCCAACATATAGAATAAAAATGAATTGAATTTCACTCTATCCAAATCACAATAGGGAAAATAAAATAAATAATCCACAAAACTTTTTCTTAAAACGCCCCTATCATTGTATGGTTAATTATGTTGAGAAATGGATAGGAACTCAATATCAACGACCTCATAAGTCCCAACATGATTAATCAACTGCATACCACCATTAATAAAAAATCTCAACAACCTTTCCTTTTATAATATTTTTCCATGATCCAGCTCGGGTACCATAGTAACCCGATAATCGAGCCATCCCTCACATTACTTGAAGGGAATTTCCAATCCCCACAGGTCTATTTCTAGAACATGGGATCTTACAACATGAATTTCAGAACAAATTTTCCATGATAAACTATAGAATCAAGACAAGAAATTCAATACACATAAATATAAACTCTACTTGGAATAATGTACAGAAATTCGACAATGCATTAAATTCTAATGTATATTAACTCGTGTACTGAAATAAAGGAAAAAATACCAAGTATATAAGGACACAAATGTAACATTAATGACTCATTTTAAATTTATTTTTCATTTAATTTCCATTATTGATTTTTTCTGTGGTTTCCCATGCATTTTGGTGGAAATTGTGGGTTTTCAAAATTTGGTCCAAATTGTGAGCCCAATTCCAGATTTAGAAATAAATTTTGTTTCTTATCTAAATCCTTCATTTTTCAAAAAAAAATCTTCTATTCCAATTTCTAATTGGCCTCCATTGACCAAATAACATCACTATATAAATATGGAGCCTTTGAATATCCATAATCATGGTGTATTTGGGTTTTTATATAAGGATTTGTGCCATCCTGAAAGCCCATTTAAAGTTTTTTTATTGTTTATTTAATATCAAATTCATTGTTAATGATATTTAGGTGATTACACATCTCACCTAAGCCCAATGGGCCTTATCCCTCCCCCATTCACTTATCCCCCACTTTGGAGCTTATTTTTCTCGCGGTTTAGGTCGAAACATCTAATGCTTTCACATTTCATCTAACTTTAAAAAGGTATTTTGTTTCCTTAAAAACTAATTAACTTTTTCACTCTTTTCCCCCATTTGAGATTTAAATTAACTTTATCTTCCTTGTTCCATTCTAAATTTAATTTTTGGTTGTTTGAAAATTTATCTACTGGTGTATTTGTTGAGATTTTATCAAGATACCTCAAGTATGTGGGTCTTCTTCATTATTCTTTCATTTTTATTAGATTTTTATTCAATTTTCTTAGGGTTTCTTCCATTATCCATGAACTCCCAAATGACCCAAGGGAAGGGTTTAGAAACTTTTGTTTAACCATAGGTTTTATTGGTCCAATATTCTATTTTTAGGCATGATCTACCCTCCTTGGCGTGCGGCAGTGGTGCCTTGAGTTTACACACAAAGGATTCAAGGTTTTCATTACATTGGTATGTGATTACATTTTTTTTGAATTTTTGTGACTCAGAATTTTGGTTTTATAGTATTTTCTTATTTATTTATTTTTTAATTTTTCTAAAAAAAATTCATTTATTTGTATTTATAATGCAACTTAATTTTTGGTATCAATTTTATGTGAAATTTGGGATTTTACAAAGAATTATTTCATTTCATCACATGGGGAAACCCTATAATTGTTTAGATTATTTTATTCAAATATATTAGGTCTGAAAATACTATTTTTAATGTCTATATAATTTGGTGGTTGTTGTGAAAATATATTTTAATGGTGTTTTTGAAACAAAAAAAATAGGTGCCTTGTTTGTGAAAAAATGGAGGTTTTACAATGTTATCACATTTTAAATTATGTGGTGCTTCGCTAATATTTATTTGTGGGATTCATTGGTAGTTTTTGGACTGAATTTTTTTTTGGGTAACAAAAACTGTGCAGATGGTGTGAATAGAGGGGGATTCATGGAGTTTAGGGCACAAAACAAGAAGAGATTTTGAGAAGTTGTTTATTAAAAATCAAAATTCTTCATTGTGTATTTTATGTGGTATAAATTGTGTGTTTTTATTTTACTATTGGTAACTGACAAGTAGTGGTGTTGTCAAATGAAAAGGGATGTGTTTGGATTATTTAAATTGGTTGAGCACAAAAGGGGAACACGGGGTACCTAGGTGAGAAGATATGTACTAATATAGCTAGTGAACAGGACGGGTGTTGTCCCTGTTTCACAATTAAAATGGATAAAAACTACTCAAACTAAACAATATAGATTATTATTGGG
This sequence comes from Viscum album, assembly GCA_963277665.1. Classification (NCBI taxonomy): domain Eukaryota; kingdom Viridiplantae; phylum Streptophyta; class Magnoliopsida; order Santalales; family Viscaceae; genus Viscum; species Viscum album. The sequence continues at coordinate 279,637,696 of OY728133.1, forward strand.
GACCATAAGGTTTTTGGTATGTTCACTACTAGTTTATCGTGAACAATAATGGATTTTTCTATTGTTACATTTAACTAAGGTACGAGGTGCATAACGCCCTAAACTATCTAGTTTCCTAGGGGTATTCTTAGTTTCAGTGCTAATTATATTTTTTGTATTTAGCCTCGTATTATGGTCTTTATTACTGAAAATTACTGTAGATAACATTTCTTATTTAATTGTGATAATATTCATAAATTTTTAGTTTAAAAACTATTTTTAATTGAATTTTTCACTACATGGAACTTATCGTCGTTTTCTTTACATAGTAAAACATCATGCTTTTCGCTTTAAATTACATACCCTTTAAAATATTTGGGTGATATCATACTAGTCTTAGGATCCCACCCTACTTATACACCTTGGGTGTATGTAGACTTCATTAGGTTTGACTCAGGTAATGGAAAACCCTCATGTGAAGGCAGTACGGGTTCTTTGTCCCCTCTGGGTGCGGTGTTGTGGAGATGGCTTGGGGGTGATGACCCATTGTCTCGTGGAGTCACTATGGGTGAATTGAAGTTGTTTTTATTATTATTTGGACTTCTTTTGCTTTGTTTATTACAATTTACTCAGTTTTGGTTTTGTTAAGACTTATTTGGCATTACAGTTTCATATTCTTATTAATGAATGTTTTTAATGGTATATGCTTTCATACTTAGTAAAATCATTACAAACCCTAATTTATTGATACTCAGACACATGTTCCAGACCACAGGGATAGGGAACGCCCTTTGGGCCTTGTTATAGGATGGATTTGGTTCCGTTTTTAGAGCAAAACAGATCTGGTTTGTGAAAAAATGGTATCAGAGGAGGTCAATGTTTTTGGGTTATAATTCTATTTTAGAATGAGTTAGGATAGATAAGAGATAGGACTACCAGGGATTGGGGTTTTGGTCCTATGATGGATGCCCGACATGCTCCTCTCATGTTATAAATTGAGTCACCAGTGGACATTGTAATTGACTGATTCAATTCACTTCCCAGTGAGACATGTTGGTTGTAGACCACACGTGGACATCGGGCAGGGGTAGAGTAGTTATTTCTATTATTATCCTGATGTATTTATATTGTATATATTTAATTTATTTTATTAAAATTATCCAAAATTATTTTATTTACTATCATTTTATTGACTATTTTATTTGGTAGCAACATGCCTCCCTGGAAAGCTCCCATGCGCCCATAGGAGGAAGTCAGAGAGTGTTCTACCACACCAATTTATCAGAGGCTAGTCGAGTTCGTGGTCCGAGATATACAAGCTCTATAACTGGTACCAGCCCCTATTCCATATATTATTATAGAGGATGAGACTTGTATTAGAAAGTACATAGCATAGGAGTTCCTAAAAAATAATCATCCCACCATCTAAGGTATCACTGAACCCTGGGAAGTAGATAAATGGCTCAAAAAGATCGATTGCAAGTTAGAGTCCATTTATACACCTGAGGATCTTATGGTGAAGTATGTCTCATTTCTAGGGGCTGGTCCTAGTCACACGTGGTGGGAATCGGTTGTTCAGTTTCAGAAGAATGAGCAGATGTTCTAGGGTGATTTTGAGGCATTCTTCAATGAGCAATATTACCCCGAGGTCTTGGCATATGAAGGGTCCCGAGATTTCGTGGATATTGTTCAAGAGATTCATTCTTCCATAGATTATTCCAACCATTTCACTGATAGGGAAGTGGTATATCTTTAGATAATAAATGTAAGTGAGAGGAATCGGTGAAGAATGGAGGTGGTAGTTTAGGCCACTCCTCCTGGAAGTTTTCCTCTACAGCTTCTGATGTGAGATCAGTCATGTGCCACCAGTGTGGGAATTTGGTGTACATATGACCATAATTCATGCTTACTCTGAAGACCTGTTACTAGTATTGAGGTATGGGGTATTTTCATTGCCTCTACTGGGTGGCACATTCACGCCCATGTGGGGTAGGGTCTATGGCTTCAAGGGGAGTGTCAGCACAGTCCGAGCTGTCGAGAACTGAGGGATCTCGATTTGGTGGTCGTGGTGGTAGGGCTAAGTCATCTTCTAAGAAGATCTAGTTCAAGGAATATCCACACACTAGCGGTTATCCTCAGGTAGAGACCGGACACCTCCATGCAGTGGATCATGCAGCAGTAGGATCAGAGGTGGGGTCGTCAATAGTTCAAGATGTCATTTTGAATGTATCTTCTATAGCTCCTGCTCTTTTTGATAATGGTGCCTCTATTTCATTTATTTCTGCCCATTTTTTGACACATTGAATTTTACAACCAAGTGGTTGTATTTTCCAATGGAATTGGTTTCGCCGCTAGGAATGAAAGAGCAAAATCATAGGTTCCCATCGTGTGTGCTCTCTGTGTCAGGGATTGATATGAAGTGGGACATTTTGGTCTTAGATATGGATCTATTTGACATGATAGTTGGCATGAATTGGATAGTACACTTCTAGGTGCACATTGATTGCTATAGGCGGTGAGTGAGTTTCACGGCACCTGATGAGAGTCGTTAGGTTTTTTGTGGAGAATGGGATCCTCAGTTGGGTCGCTCAGGACCTCCACTTCCTGATTTATGAAGTCTTATCTTCCAGTTATTGTCACTAGTGCAAGGATAAGATGGTCCTTCCCCTGAAGCTTCTCTACCTCATGTAGTGAATGAGTTTCTATCTATTTTTCCAAATGATTTTTCAGGTTTTCCCCCAGAGCAGGATGTGGAGTTCTCGATTGAACTCACACTAGGAACATAGCCGATATCTTTTCCCTTATATTGCATGACCCATACCGAGTTGAGGGAATTAAAGATATATTTGTAATACTAAGAATACAAAGGATTAATTCACCCAAGAGTCTCTCCTTGGGACTCTCATGAGTTGTTCATGAAAAAAAATTATGGATCACTTCGGTTGCGCATTGACTACCAAATATTGAATATGGTAGAAATTAAGAACAAATACCTTTTTCCTAGAATATATGATTTTTTCTATTATTTGAAGGGGGAAAGTGGTTTTCAAAAATAGACTTGTGTTCGGGATACCATTGACTTAGGTGGAGGGAGTCGGATATCTCGAATATAGCCTTCCAAAGCAGGTACAACCACAATGAGTATTTGGTCATTCACTTCGAATTGACCAATGCTCTATCAGACATTATGGACCACATTAACAGGGTGTTCCATTAGTATCTCGATTACATCATTGTGGTGTTTGTGGATGACATTCTTGTAAATTCTAGAACTGAGGAGAAATATGAACATCACTTCAGGATCGTTGTGGGAACTTTATTGGATCACCGCCTATATGAAAAATTTTAAAAGTTCACTTTTTTAATCAGGGATGTAATGTTTTAGGGCATGTGATCTCAGAGCAAAGGGTTTCTAGAGAACCCAATAAGATCTGTACAGTCATGTCATGGGAGAAGCTGAAAAATGTGTTCGAGATCAAGAGTTTCCTTGTCCTAGATGGTTATTACAGGTGGTTCATCTGGGGTTTCTCTCGTCTTGCTTCACTAATGATTATGCTCACCTAGAAAGGGGTGATGTTTCTATGGGTCCCAGAATGTGAGGAATCATTTGAGGAGCTGAAGCAGCGGTTTACTACCACCCTCATCCTATTTTTTCCTAAGTCCGGGTATGGGTATGTGTTATATTGTGACACTTCAGGTATGGGTCTTGGGTACATGCTTATGAAGGATGATCATGTAGTGGCATATGGCTTTCTCCAACTCAGACTACATGAAAAAAATTACCTGACCCAAAAATTGGATTTGGCAGCGGTGATGCTTTATTTGATGACTTGGAATCACTATCTCATTGGGGAAATGTTTTTGGTCTACTCTGATCACAAAATCATGGACTATATCTTCTCATAGAAGGGCCTAAACTTGAGGTACCATCACAGTATTGAGTACTTGTAGGGTTTTGACTTTGACATTGTCTATAACCTAGGCAATGGTAATGTGGTAGCTGATGCCTTGATCCTAAGAGTTCAAGTGAAGACTTTAAGGATGTCCAGTGATGAGTGAACATTGATTGGACTTTTTGCACAGATTCATGGGGAGACCAGGTAGCACAGTGGAGGTGTGTTCTTATTGAGAATTCAGTTTAATCCTTTTCTCTTGGAGTTGATTTAGGGGGAACGTACTAGTGATGAGCTTTGTCAGTGGTCGAGGCAGTTTCATCATGGTGGGGAGACATCCACTGATTGGTCATCGTCTCTCGAGTGTGTATTGTGCCTAAAGGGCCTCTCAGTAGTTCCATCATCTTTGTGGATGGTGGTGATGGATGGTTGACACCATTCTAAGTGGGTTTTCTATCTGGTTTCCACAAAGATGTATTATGATGTTCCACGATAGTTTTGGTGGCCATGTATGTGATGAGACATATCATAAATTGGGTCTAGATGCTATGTATACCAGCAAGTGAAAGCAGAGCATTAGAGGCCCTCCGGTTTTCTCTAGCCATTATCCATTCCAACTAGGAAGAGGGAAGAGGTTTCCATGGACTTCATTATTGTATTCCCTTATACAATTTAGGGTAAGAATTCCATATGGGTGGTTATAGATCATCTGACCAAATCAGCCCCCTTCATTCAGATTACATATACAACTAAAGTGGATGTGTTGGGCCGTTTATATCTTCAAGAGGTGGTGAGACTCCATGGAATGCCATCAGTAGTTGTCTCATATAAAGACCCCCGCTTTTAGTTCGTAGTTTTGTAAAGGCATTCTTAAAGCCTTGGGATCTAATATTATGATGGGAACGAAATACCACCCTCTGAAGGATGGTTAGACATAGTAGGCGAATTAGATTTTGGAGGACATACTTTGTGCATGTGTCCTGGACTTTGGAGTTTATTGGGATATCCATTTGGGATTGGTTGAGTTTTCTCATAATAATAGTTAACAATATTTGATTTTAATGTCTTCTTTTGAGGCACTATATGGTCGGCCTTGTCGCTCCCCCTATATTGGGATGAGGTAAGTGATACCTCAATGTTGGGGCCGAGTCTAGTGTAGGATACTTCTGAGATGGAAAAATTGAACAGGAAATGTTTATAGACAGCTGAGAGTCACCATAAATATTATGTTGATCGAAGTTTTTGAGAATTGGAGTTTTTTGTGGGTGATAGGGTATTCCTGAAAGTGTCCGCTGAGTTGGGCCATCGTCGGTTGGGAAAGAAAGGGGAGATGAAGTCGTAGTATGTTGGAACTTTTTTTATCATTGAGAGTATTAGAATGGTGTCTTATATGTTTGCTTTACCTTCCATGTTATCATCCATCAATGATGTCTTCCATGTCTCCCAGCTGAAGAAATACAACCTAGATCCATCCAATGTGCTGATTTGGGAAGAACTATATTTAGATCCTGACTTGTCATTTTTTGAGCGACCAGTGAAAATAGTGGACTCCTAATATAAGGTGATTTGGGGAAATTCTATTCCACTAGTTTGGGTTCTTTGGAATCATGGAAATGATACACATGAGACACGAGAGCGGAAGTCATGGGTTGAAGAAGAGTATCCATTGATGTATTCCGATCAAGATTCTGGTTGACTTTCCAGGATGGAATGTTTTTACGATGAGGAGAATTGTCATAGACATTAATTTTTTTAAAGTTATTTTTCATTTAATTTCCATTATTTCTTTGTTTTGGGTGTCTCCCATTCATTTTCATTGAAATGGTGGGTTTTCAAAATTAGGGCCAAACCATGAGCCCAATTCTAGATTTAAAAATAAATTTTTTTTCTTTTATTAGTCCTTAAATTTTCATCATTTTCATTCATTAAAATTACTACATGGCCTCCTTCAACCATGTAAGACCACCATATAAATTTGGCGCATTTGTAAGTCCATAATCATGGTGTATTTGGGTTTTTATTTAAGGAGTTGGGTCATCCCGAAAGCCCATTTATATTTAGTTTTTTTAACAGTATCTTATTCAATTTGGATAATTTTTCAATGATTCCACCTATCACATGATCCCACTATGATATGGGAATGCCCCCATTCACTTCTCACCCTATGTGGAGCTTATTGTCCTCACGGTTTATGTCAAAATATCTGAATATTTCATATTTAGTCCAAATTTAAAAAGTTAATTTGATTCCTTCATAACTTCTTCATTTTTTACTCTATTCCCCAAATTTTATTTCTAAATTAACCTTATCTTCCTTCTCCTAACCTAAATTGCATTTTTGTCTATTTTAAAATTCATCTACTGGTGAATTTGGGGCAATTTATTCAAGATCCATCATGTATGTGGCTCTCCTTCAATATTCTTTCATTTTTCATAGTGTTTCACTCAATGTGCCTAATTTATATTATCTTATCATTGAAATCCAAAATGACCAGTGGGTAGGGTTTCTAGTGTAGGGTTAAAATTAGGTATTCTTGGTCCAATATTCTTTTTTAGGCTTTATCTACCCTCATTGAGGTGTAGTGGTAGTGTGTTTGATCTTTTTTACAAAGGATTCATGTTTTTCCTTAATTAGATAGGTGAATACATTGTGTGTGCATTTTTGTGACTTATTTTGCTCTGTTTATGGTATTTCCATGTTTATTTCATTTGAATATTTCAGCTGAAAATGTTTTTAGTGGAATTTATAATGAAAATGAATTTTTTGTGTCACTTTTATCTCAAATTGGGGGTTTTACAAAGAAGCCTTTAATTGTTTCACTTGGGTCTACCCAATAATTTCTTAGTTGATTTTATTGAAATTTATTAAGGCCGAAAACAGTTAATTGATTGTCTATATACTTTTGTGGTTGTTGTGATAATCTATTTTAATGGTGTTTGTGAAACACATAAATATTTAGGTTCCATGTTATTCAGAAATGGGGGTTTTACAATGTTATCACTTATTAAATTATATGGGACATCCCTAAGATTGATTTTATGGATTCATTGGATGGTTTTGGACTTCAATTTTTGTTTTAGTAAATTATATGTGCACATGGTGTGAAATGTGGGGGTTTCAAGGGGTTTTGGGCACAAAACAAGAAAAGATTTTGAGAAGTTGTTTATTAAAAATCAAAATGCTTTGTTGTGTGTTTTATGTGGTATAAAGTGTATATAGATACTGTACTGTTTTTAAGTGGATAGTAGTGGTGTATTTAGATGAAAATGGTTGTTTTTTTTACTTTATAAAAATTTTTGATCACAAAAGGGGAATCCTGGGTACCTAGGTGGGCAGATATGTAGTAGTACAGCTACTGAACAAGATGGGTGTTGCCCATGTTTCACTGAGAAAAAGGATAATGACAACTCTAACTAAACTATATGTCTGATGATAGGGAACCACTAGGTTATGGATATGTTCTCTACTAGAGGCCCATTCATGAGAACAGAATTTCATATGCTTACTTTTCACCGAAGTACGAGGTGCATAGGGCCCGACACAGTCTAGTTTCATAGGGGTGTTCCCAAATTTGGTTCTCATTGTATTTGTGGTATTTACCCATTTATTAGCGTGTATTTGGCTGAAATATATTTTATCTAACAAGTATTATTTTATTATGTTAACGTTATGAAAATTTTATTTTAAAAACTATTTTCAATTGAATGTTGCACTACTTGGAATATATCGTCGTTTTCTTTATAAAGTAAAACTACATGCTTTTCACTTTGTATTGAATACCATTTGGAATATTTGGGTGGTATCCTAATGGGATTAGGATCACACCATACATACATCCCTTGGGTTTAATTATACTTCATTATGTTTGACTCAGGTAAAGGAAAAACCTCAGTTGAAGGCAGTTCTAGTTGTTAGTCCCCTCTTGGTGTGGTGTTCTGGATACGGCTCGGGGGTGATGACCCGTAGTCATGTGGAGTAATTATGGATGAATAATTTATATTATTTATTATTTAGACCTCTTGTGCTTTTTTAAAACCATTTATTTAGTTATGGTTTTAGTCTGACTTATTTGGTATGAAAATTACAGATTATTATTATTGATTTTTTTTAATTTTCTATGCTTTAATACTCGGGTAAATCATTCCCAAACATAATTTATTGATACCCAGGAACTTGTGCCTACCCGTGGGGATACATAAGGCTCTTTGGGCCTTTTCATGGGCTGGAATTGGAGCTGGTATTAGTATAAACCACATCTACTTCATGAAAACAACTCACCATGTCCAAGGTTCAAGAGATAGATCCACATCAAAGAGATCATTTCCCCTTTCCCGATCATTGAAGGCTATAATCTATAATCAAATGAAGTAATAAGTAGAGTGTGAGATAAAAATAAATGCATGGTATTACAACATATTCCATTATTGATACCATTAAATTTTCTAACAAGGTAATTCTTTTAATATTAATGTGAATGGGTTTGGAAATTTAAATAATATTTAAATAAATCATGCTATACAGTTCAAATGATAGAAATTAATTTTAAAATATGATTTACAAGTGATGGAATATTTCTAGAACAATGTATTAAATAAAGATAATTTATAAAATGTTTATATAAATCTATATGTTATATAAATTAGTTGGAAATAATTGTAATATATTTATATCTCAAATATACAACAAGTGAGAAATATGGTAATCTAACAAATTGGTATGAAAGTTCCAGCATATATGACTCCAAAATCTGTATGTGGTCATGAAAAATATGTGTATCCAGAAATACCATTGACCTAGGTCAAATATGACTGGTCACTACCCCTCGGGGATGTGACCTATTGCATTTATGTTTTGGAACATTGTATAATCATAGATTGTGTCCAAATAACTCACAAACTACCTAATGCCTCTATATTCCCTCACATAATAAATGGTGGGTAATTTACATTAATATATTTTAAAATACAATTAAAACTCATTACTCCCTTTTCAAATGCCATTATTCCATTTAATAACCAATATTTGATATTAATAGACAACATTCCTCTTTATCAAGATAAATCTACTGTATTTATATCAAAACATTTTATTCCATTTTTGAAAGCTTGAAATCAATTCAAAACTAATTACATCAATTTCACAATTCCATTACACAATTAAATTCAACAATTTAGTTGACATTTCAAATATATAATTTATAATTTAAATTAATCAATTTAATACATCCATGTTTTTTAAATTCTCCCCAATTCAATGGAATTGGGGGTTTCCCAATTTTCATCCCAAAACCATTCATATCTTACAATTCAGTGGAATTGATAATTATCTAATAAATTTAACTTAATTTTAGTAGTGGAATTTAAACCAAAAATATAAATAGATCAATAACTTCAATTTTAATGGATTTTGACATATGGAAGGAAACCCCATACCATTTTGTGAAAACCAAAACTCATGGGGAATAAAAATAAAAATAACAAAGAGGATAATTTACCAATAACGCACACTGTAAGAGGAATGGCGATTGAATTCAAAATGAAGGAACCTAGAAGGGTGGGAGGGATCCAATATTACATGGGGAATGCTTTGGGTCGATAGAAATGAAACTGGAGATGAGGGGGAAATGATTTTAGTTTTTTTATTTAAAAATTGAATTTCTTGTATTACAAAAAATGTAATCCCATTATATTTTATGAAATTTTAATGTTTCATTAACACAAAAAAATATGTCCCTTTAAATTGAAAAATGTTCATTAAATGAGTCACGACTTGTTGAGGTTCAAAAAATTGTGTGAACATTCACTGTGTGAATGTTCTCATGACATGAACCTTCTCATAGTATACACCTAGATACTATTACACGTCACGAAACCTAGTTACACAATCTGTAACTATTAGGAAGCCTATAGAAAAGGCCAGTTAAATTCAAGAGTCCAAAAAAACTATAACATTACCATTATAGGTATCCCCCCAATTCATTCTCAACCATACCTAGTCAATGATAATGACAATCCCTAAAAACATTAAAGATATACCTATTAGGTCGGTAAAGAGATGTTACATTGATATTTATATTCCATTACTATGTTAACTAAATGTACCTATTTCCAATTATATTTATAATTATTTCTGAATACCTTTAAGTATGCCCTATGAGTTCCACTTTCGTATAGAAATAATGTACCTATAAATATTTTAATTACATTATTTTCATATAATATAATTAAGGATATCATGTGTAATTTACATTCCTATGATAACAAAATATAACAATTCATCTTTATTTATCATCATATATACTAATTATTTTAGTACAGTCAATGAAGAATCACTATAATCATATAATGGTATGATTCTTCAATTACCAGTAATATTCATATTCCCATAGAATCTAAATATAACGTTTTACATTTTTCATTATAGTTATATATCTTATCCATTTTGGATGTGTAGTAAATAATCATAGAAACTAAATGTCACATAACAATTTATTTTTTATCATTTAACTTATAGGTTGAAACACACCCCCACTAGCAACTTAGACTCTATATTCATTTCATATTATCTTTTAATGTCCTCAAAAACTACATTTTGTTTTAGGAAATAACACAAATTACATTTTAATAGAAATAATAATCAAATAAATTCATGCATCCATATCCTAAATAGTATTCAATGTTTTTGGATAATTTTTTCATAAAAAGGATATAATATATACTATCTATGGATGAAATGAATATATTAGGATATATTTACAAATAATTTTTAGATAAACATTGTATTCGAGTTAAAAAATTATACATTTATTCTACTACAAAATGTTATAAAATATAGTGATTCATAAACTATGTATATATATTTAGTCATCTCATAATAATTCATTTTTATAAAACATCCTTCTATCATATATGAGATGTGAGATAAAGATGAACATTCTAGACATAGATTAATTTAAGCTTGTTAAAATCATTTACATTAAAAGAACCGATGTATAAATGGTTTACATCATCCCTTAAATGAATACTACATGGTCTATTAACAATTAATTTGAATTTGAACTCCAATATATTACCAAAAACATGTTTGAAATAAACTGAGTATAACATACTATTAAAAGTAGAAGAATTAATTTTTAAAACATTCACACATATCAGTGACATTCTATGGAGTTCCAAAATTTTGTTAGGTGTATTTTGAATAATCCAATCATATTTAATTATTAAAATTCCTCCTTGAAATACCTAGGTTTCAATGGAATTGATTTGTTTCTTGAAGAATCGTGTTTTGATTTTTTGAACTAACATATCTTCTTCCAGTTTGATATTTGACCCACTTTTACTATGTAAATTCCACTAGAATCCAGATATCATATGCACAATTCATCAACTTTCAGAACTTGGATAATTTTCGGTAAAATTTTATTTGAATTTCATAATAATTTTAGAATATTTCAATAATGGAAAGTAAGATAAATTTCCAAAAAATGAACATGATATTTTTGTCACCCCTTCAAATCATGTTGTATAATTAAACTAATAATAAACAATACGTAAAAATACCTATCTCATCTCATTTAAACTACCATTTTTTAGAAGATCTTATCAAGAGATATATGAGATAATATAAACACCCTTTTATAATTTTTTCCAAATCATGAGTCATCCATGGTATCTGTGTTGAAAAACAATTTCTACCATACAAGAAAAAAAATCACACTTTAATTATTTTCAAATTTAAGACCTTATAAATTTATAATATACATTGAAAAAATATATATATTATATCATATATCTATCAAAAATATAAATTTGATCTCTATAACTAGTAATATATTATGGAAACTTTTACTCTCAAAAAGTAATTATTATATACAATAATATTGAATATAATTTTTCATATCCAATAATATTGGGAATATGAGACTAAAATAGTTGATGTATTAAGTCATATTTCATATAAGAGTGTATATTAAGATACCATCAGTAATATATTATCTATGTCTATTGAAATCATAAATGAATCAATTTATGCTTCCATAAGAACAAAGTTTAACATCCTGAACAACATCAACACCTTTTTTATTGATGTAGTAATTTTTCCAGAACAACAAATATTTCTCATCCACGAGTACATTTCATAAGATACTTGTATTACGTAATTATTACATTATGCACCTCAATTCACGATTTTATATAATGTATAGTTTGAGGAAGATGATTCATTTATCTATAAAAAAACTTTTAATCAATTGAAAATCATGTCTTATATATGTATATTCAGAAAGTAACATTAATTGATTTTTACCCACTAATTATTTATAACCCCTTGAATTATATCCATTTACTTACTCAGGATCTATATTTCAAAAATTTGTGTGTCTATTGGGTGTTACTCTCATCACATAATTATTAAGGAAGAAAATCATCACAATCACAAAAGTGGTTATTCATGACTATTTGAGAGGATAATCATTTATCAAATTCCATTATATGGATTTACTCAAGTCTATTCCTCAATTATCCTTCCCAAGGTATTTCTAATAATGTGTTTCTCAATGAAAAAATCAAAAATAGATTATAAAAAATAATCTATGGAATCCCAATGAAGGACAAATGTAACACCCCAAGAATTTAAAAGAATGAATATTATATTAGATATCATAATGGATAGGAAAAATGAGTTTATATTGTGTTACATACAACATGCAGTTTATATTTTGTTATATAAGACCACATGTTTTTAATTTCTAATAGTGTCAACAACATGAACCATTGAGTATAAATGAAATGTAAAATATTATCTAAATAATTATTATTAAATATGAAAATATTAACCTGGCTATTGGAATGGATGGTATGAATATAAATAAATAAACTATGAAAATATTGGTTATTTATTGATTAGAAATAATATAAGAATAATCTAAAATAAAAATAGATGTTTTCAGAAAAACTGATTTTTTCGAAAAGGCGGTTGAATCACAACATTCTGAGGTAACTAAAAATAAAATTTTACCAAAATTAGAAAAAATATCTTTTAAAAAAAAATTTAAATTTGAAAACATAAATTTTCTGTTTTTTTATTTATTTTGTTTAATAAACTGTGTCATTTTTTATTAATAGTAAAAAATACATATTTTTAATTGAAAACAATGTTTTTTTATAAATAAAATATAAATTTAAATTAATTTTTTGTTTGTTTTCAATGAAAATTGTAACAATTATATATAAATTAATCCAATTTAGTTAATTTTAACAAAATTTACATTTTATTATATATATAACATTATAAATAAATTTCTTTTTCACATTAAAAACCATCTACCTCATCATGTCTGTATGATTATTATTATATTTTTTCCTACCACTTATATGAGTTGAATTTATCCATTTAGATTCCATATTTAGAATTATTAAAATTTATAACATCTAATAAGTTAATAAATTTTTTTTAACCATAACTATAAGGGAAATAGATAAAATTAATTACAATGAATAAGGTAAAAAAAATAGTCTACTTAGTGGTAAAACACAAAATATAATTTACAAAACTTCCTAAAAACATATCCAGCACCACTTTTATGGACATAGGTCGGCCCATATCACCTTATCATTTATTTTTTCTATTTCTTTGGATAATAATCTATAAATGGGACTTATATAATAAGTTAAATAAAGAAATAATCAAAGAATGAACTATCCTTTCCATTATTATTTAAAAACATTCAGGATAGGTAAAACATAAAATATGTTTTATGGATATTTTTTAAAAAATATACTGATATTTTGTTCAGATAATAATTTATCTTTTTTTATAAATGATTTTGTTACTTATATTCTTATGAAGATTCCAACTTAGTAATTATTTCGTTAATAATTAAATAAAATAAACGATGCTATAAATATTAAAATTGTGGTAAAAACAATCATTTAGTATCATAAATTAATTTTCTATACTAATATATAATTCTACATTGGTTTTAAAATAACATTTTCAAAATCCATCATTTTCATGAAATTTTTAAATTAAAATTAAATTAATAATGTCATCATTTACATTAATGTTATTTTATAAAAAATGATATTTTATTGAAGGAGTTAAAAATAACAATAAACTAATTCTTTTTTATGTGATTTTTAAATTCTAGTAAATATAATATGTGCCCCATTTATTGGCCATTTTATCTTTTATAATGAACATATTTACCACTAAATATTAAAAACATTGTTAGTGTTTTTTGGGTTAAAACACTATTTTTGTGTGATTCATGTTATTTTTTAAAAATATATTTCCTTCACACATGGAATTTCTTTATTTATAGATAATATTTATAATTAGTGGGTAAACATTTTCTATTTATTATAAAATTACATTATTCATAGTGAAACAAATTATCTTGGTTAGAAAAGTAGTTTCTGTGATAACAAATGGGTAAAATTAGATAAAATTTCATTATATGTTAGAGGTTAGTATCTGTAAAATAAACCATACCCTCCACAATTATTCTACATTTTCTTCATATTAGGTAAGGGAAACCTCCCAATAGTGAATACATTTTCGTATTTTGATGAATGTCACTCCTCCTCCATTATAAAAATGCATTCACTCTCCACAATTCATCACACCTATAGAGTCATATTGCACTTCCAAAAACAACCCAAAACACTTATAAACAATCCTAAAATTATAATATAATCTTTAATTATTATTTAAATCCATCCATGTTTGTCCTTCTATTCAAACCAAAAGGAGTTACCCAAAGAAGATGTAACATTCAACCACGATCATTTTTTATCTATTTCTTCCAACACCCATTCTATTATTCTTATATAAATATTTTATAATATCATTTTTATAATAAATATGGTGAATTGTATTTTTAATTTTATGACCTTCAACCACACACACACACTCAACAATTGGGGTAAGAAATCATCAATCCCTTGTACGAAGGATTATCACCTCGCGAAATGATGTAATTAATTTTTCTTTTCCCACCTATCATGGATGGGTATAAAGATGGATATAGTGATTTTACATCAATCTTATAAAGAAATAATTATTATTTAATTATATCTTATATACCATTATATATTACATTACGTATGAGTTACTTTAAGGTCACTCGGGTGTACGGTGGACTACCTATTCACAAAGCGAAGTTATTTTTTTCATTAACGAATTACATTGAATGTAATAAAGATATATATAATAAATATGTGTTATTTAAATGAAATAATTAATATAATTATTATATACTAATCATTATGAATATATGACATATCATTTTAGTTTTACCTATTCATTCTCTGGATAAAATGATTACATCATTTGTGGATGGCTTGACTACCACCTCCTCGAAGTGATGTGATTCGTTTCATCACCACAAAATCATTGGAATGACATATATATATATATATGTGTGTGTGATTAAATAATTATTTATTTTATATATAATGATAATTTATAGTGTTAAAATAAAATATACCATTGTTACATAGGGATCTGTGAAAAATGGAAACCTTATTCATGCATTTTTATATCCTACTATCTCCATGATCATTACGTTAGTTAATTTTTCATAACAATAAATCATAATTGTATTTAAAAGATTAATTTATTTATAAATATTATATTTATTACTTTATTATTTTTCTTTATATGTCAACATGTTGATTTTTTTCCATAGTCGACCTACTAAATCCATATTTGACACAAAAGAAGAGTATGATAAAAACATTTGACTTAAACATAATTGATTAATTAAATGCATATAATATGTTAATAAGGGAAATAAATTTTTATTAAAAATTTAAAATCCTAATAGGAATGTAAATAATTAACAATTGTTTATTATTTAAGAATATAAAGTCACACATTAAAAGTCAGACTCATGCTAAATGTTTTCTAGTCACAATATTATTTCTACGAGATATATTCTATATCACCTTATATTTTTTTGTGGGATATATTTAATAATAATTAATGTATTTTTTGACTTATATAAATAAATTTAAATAAATTTAAATTTAAATTTTATTATCTCTCATTTTTTGTGTTTATGGTTTCACTATTACTAATATGGGATGGGATTTTTGTCATAATATGCATTCTTTAAGACATTAGTTATGTGGTACACCTATTATATTTCTTTAAGTTTATAAAATCCCCCATTAAAATTTTATATTATTAATATACCAATTATAATTATATCAGAATATTTATGTCTGTTTATTTTTTGTGGGGGCTTTGATTCAATGTTTCCAAATTAGTAGGAGTCATCTATTACAATTTCACCATTTATTGGTATTGTGAATGATTATGTATTTGATGTTGATATATTATAATTACAAAGAAATAAATTATAAATTTAACATTAATTATATTTTCATGTAATAGTATCATTTCACACAATTTAGTATTTAAAATTTTGAAATTTTTTTAAAGAATATCAGATATTGTTTCTTATTTTAGTTGAAAATATTTTTTCTTTCAAAACCATATTTTATAAAAATGTTTTTAAAAATGTTTTTGGCATTTTAATAATTATTTGTTGGAGAATGTTTTACCCATATTATCTTTTAAAAAAAATTAAAATATATTTTATTATTTGATCTTGGATGTTTTCTATAATATTTATATTTCAAAACAAATGTTCTTTTAACGTGTTCATTATGTATAAATATATCAATTATCATGGTTTTCATTTCATTTTGAGCTTAATTTGGAATTTTTAAATTTTTTTAATGAAATAATTTGCCTATATATTCTAGAAGAAAATTATTTTAAATTTATTATTGAAAGAAAATTATATGAAATCTTTTTTATTCAATATAAATTGAATTTCATTATTAAAATCATATTTTACATGATAATATTTAGAATGATATTTTTATGCTATCTAAATTAATTAATGTTAAAAAAACTTTATTGTTAGTTATCCTACGTTAGGGATATTTTTTTTTGTTACCATCTTCGTTCATACTTTTTTTAATATCCCAAAATATTTATCAATGAAATTCCTTTCTTATAATTATTTCCTATTGTATAATCACATAATATCACATTAAAAACATAACACATACATTATAAATGACGATTTAGTGAAATAAAATGCAATTCTAGATGTCAAGTAATATATACCAAAATAATTGTAACATTACATATGGAATTATAACATGACACTTATGAATAGTAAAATGTACAATTAAATGGTAACCTCGCAAATGAAAGTAAAAATTATATATATCCATATTATAATTTATAATTAGATATAATTATATCATAGTATAAGTAAATAAATATTTTAAAAGTTATTAATTAAGTGTTGGTATTTTTTATATAAAAAATTATTAATTACAATTTTATGACTAATTTGAAAATTTAAAAGAATTTTTACTTTCATAAAATTTATTAATAAACTAGTATTTTTATGTCTTATTATTGTAAGATAATTTTATGAGACCATAGTCTAATTTTCAAAGTGCTGTAAAAGCAGTTATAATTCTAAAATTAGTATTTTCCAAGTAAATGATTATTTGAATTAAAATTATACTTCATCATATTTAGAAAAGTAATCTAATAAATTGGAGTTCAATTTTTTAATTCTACATGTCGAAAAAAAGATTTGTGAAATTTTTTGGGGTTTTTCTAAAATACATGATTTTTTTTGAATATTGATATATGACTATTTATGGTTTAAGTAAATTAATGAATTTTGGAGTCATGATTGAGTCATGTATGATGAATGTGAAAAATATTTAGAACTCAGATAAAATAATTACTATATTTAGGATCAATAATCATCATTATTTCTTTTCATGAGTGAAATAATAAAATATTGAGTAAATTAATGAGATAACACAACTCTCATCCACTACAAAAACCACCTATTCTAATCACACATCTCAAGCCTTCATCCTTGTCAAATGTCCCCTCAAACATCATCCCAATACCCTCCTCACATATAAGTTATTTGTTTGTCAATAAAATAACAAAACCAATCACTTATGTAGGTTTCAAGAAGAAGGAATCAATATGTAAAACCATCATCATTTACATTAAATTTCTCTTCGGGTTTTATAATTTTATTTTTCTCTCCTAAAATACCCTCATCCAAATGGTATGATAACTCAAGTACCTTAAATATATTAAAAAAATTTATTCTAGTAGAATAATTCAAAATCATCTCACTTTCCACCTCATTTTATACTCAAAATGAAAACAGTATCCGTGATGTGTAAATATATCACATTCAAGGATGCTGATGTAATAAATTTCCAATACCATCTTCATGGTTTGTAATGAAACATTATTTTGGTGGTAAAATATTATAATATATTTATTATATCTTCTGTAATGTTCTGGAATCAATTTGTACACAATATATTAATTTATAAAATAAAATGAATATGTTGTGATAAAAAAATATTCAAAATAAACCCAAACTATTATAATTAACTATTAATATAATGACTCACAATTATTCTGTAAAAATGATATACAATACCAATATAACATCTGTATGTTCATTAATAACATATAATTTAAATTCTGGATAATTAACCCCACTCTATACAACCATGTCTTCATCTATACAAGAAAACTGATCATGAAAACCTAGAAAACCAACGATTCCAAAATATGAAATGAAACCTCTTAAACCCTTAAAAAGTCCATAAATTATCTTAATAATAAAATAATAAATAAAATTAATGTATAAATCATTTTGTAGTTATTAAATAATTAATCAAATTTGATTATCCATCTCACTGACATCAAGTGAAGAACACCGTCAGACATTAGGTAAGGGATTCTTCCAGAATCACCATTATTCTTACATGTTACACTTTATCTATTTTTTAATAATTTAATTTACTTTTTATTTTAATTTTAATAATCTAAATGTTTTTTATATATTCCAAGAACATGTATCAAGACCCATTCATCCTTCTTTTTTGGTGATATTCATCTTTTCTTAAAAATATATCTGCTAAATTATTCCAGATAAGAAATCCTAATTTAAGGGATCTTCCCAAATTCATACCAAATATCAAATGATATATATAATATTTATCATGGAAGTATTATGATTCTAAAATAAATAATCTTATTATGAAAAACTTTTTGGTTCACATGAGTATTTATACAAATGATTATCCCTTTTTCATAAAATGCCCACTAATATTTTTTAAGCAGTTCTAAAAGGTATTAATTATAATTTTCCTTGAATAATATTTTTACATGTTATCAATTAAATTTTTACTTAAATATTCATAATCTATCAATATTTCCTTTATTAATTTTAATTTATGACTTAATTTCTTTTATTCATGGACACTTTTATGAAACACCCATTTATTAAGCATTATGAAATTATCATGATACCCAATTCATTCCATGAGTAACCCTTATGTTTAGGATTGATTTCTTATGAGAGATTATTAATGTGGAAAACAATTCATCAAAATTTTAGGATGGGAGCTCTTATATAGTTCTCCAATTCATTTAGTAATTTTTAGTCTCATGAAAAGTTATGTGCAAACGTCTTGATGGTCACCCATGAATCGTGATCCATGTGCAATGGTCTTGGTGGTAATCCTCTGATCATTATCATATTTTTAAAATGTTCATTGAATCCTAATAAAGGCATGTTTTATGTTTCTTCCACATTATTATGAATCCATGATTATGTGATCCCCTATTATGATTCCTTATATCCAATCATGTACAATTCATTTTTATATCATTATGTTATGTCTTTTATCCCATGTGATAAAATTATTTATTATGTTTATTCCATTATTGTGTTTTTAGAACATCCATTTTTTCATCTTATCCCCAGGTTATGCTTTTACTATGTAAGGGCTAAATTGAAGTTAGGATCTAATTTTAAAGATTAAATAATATATGTTCTTATTTTGGAATTGGGATAAGTAATTATGTACCTAATCTACAAGAGAATATAATTTATGATCCTTGGATTTTAATTTAATGTTTAATTATTCTTAAAATCATGTAATTATATGTGGAGAGGCATGGATCACAATAGTTAGTATTAGAATATAATATTTAGTTACTTTTGGAGATTAGGAATATCACACATCAGTAAGGTCCATATAGATAAACTAAGTCTAAGAAAACATTGCTAAATTTTAGTAATAATAGAGTAATTCATTTACTAAGAAAATATATCTATAAATGGATACTAGTTGTGGAGTTGGTTCTAGAACATATGTACATGGGATTATCAACACAAATATGTTATTTTGGGATTGAAATGGGGTAACTTGGTACTCTACAATGATCATTGCTATAAATATACTTTGACTCTCTTGGGGGATATGATTTTTTAAATTCATAAGCTCATCAAAACTCATTATAAAGGAAACAAATAATATTCCCATTATATTATAGGTTAGGAACCAGGTCATGGATAACTAATATTGATACATATCGAATAAAAAGTTACGATTTTTTCATTTTATGATTACATATTGTTTTTACGGTTATTATCTAGGTATTTATTACCCCCAATTGAAATTTCCTTTTCTTAGTCAATGGGGGGAAATATAATAACCTTTTAAAATAAAAAATATGATAGTAAGTGTAATTATTTCCTTAATGATATTCCAAATATGATGATAAAGGGTGATCAAAACATCATCAGAGTACATGATCAGCTGGTTGAATTTATGAATAATAACATTAATTGTGCAGAACAACCACCTTCTCCAATGAGACGGAATGTTTTCCTCAAATTCATCATGCGTTAAAGGCATCTAATGTTTAGTGGATCATATGATCTCATCCTCACGAAATAGTATATTAAATCAATTGAAAAAATATTCTTTTTCTTTCAGTGTTGAAAAGAAGGGATGTTTTTATGGTTTTCAATCATTTTAATGGGGAAGCTAATAAGTGGTGATACTGATAAAAAATATTATTTCCACTGAGGAAATTGATTCCATGTATTGGGAGGAATTCAATAAATTTATTTTCGATAAACATTTTCCCCCAACACACCATATTATTATGAAAATATATTACCTCAGACATAAAAATAAAGAGTATTATTCTATCTGAGTGCATGAAGAAAACTTTACAAGACTTTCTAGAAATGCCTCTGGATTTTTCTCGAACACCGGAAGCATGGTGGATCACTTTTTTAGTGGAATAATGTTGGTTCTATGAAAATAAATGGTGTTTTGAGACTTATACATTTATAAGGAGGTTGTTACTTGTTACCTCAAGGTTGAAATTGAGATTATAGACTTTCAATGGACTCATGGGATTAGTGAAAAAAAATAGAATAAATTAGATTCAAATATTGATAGATCATCAAATAAATACCATGATTATAGAAGAATGAATTTCCCTCACATCAAAATTTTAGGAAAATTCATCAAAGTAACATTCTAAAGGGTGTTATGAAATGTTTCAAATGTGAAAGAATTGGGAATTTAGATTAGTACTACTGAAGAGACAAGAATAATTCTACTAATGAGGATAAAGAAATAATGGTTCAGATCAATAATCATCCAATAGAGTAGTGTTTCAAATGCAAGGAACATGTGAATTTTGAAAACCAATTCCATTAGACTATGGTTGTCAGAGGAAATCAAAAAAACCCTCCAAGGACACATGGAAGGGAATATTAAACCACTATTACTGAGGTGAAACCAAAAAATAATGTGGTAATAATTATGATGGTAATTCATTTGTTAATAGAGAATGTACTATTTCATTATGGTTCTACACATTATTTACTATCATGGGAGATTAGAAAAACTATTCAAACACCCCCCTAAAAATATGGATGCTGAGATATCTATGAGAACAACTAATGGATAAATTATTTAATCCAAATCATATAACAACACTCTGATTATTTTTTGTGGACAGAACCACTCAAAACATATCATCTAAATTCCTATAGTGGAGTTTGATTCTATATTGGGCCTTGATTGGCCGTCTTTATACCAATACAAAATCAAATTTCACAAAGGGACACCTCTCTTCATATCCCAAAACATCGTCAAATTCATTACATGTTTTTGGAGGAAGATGAATCTCTATCTAAATAAAAATCTCAAGTGTGGATATTACTGCCTTCTGAGCAAGCATATCTCTCTCAAATGATTGAGACATGTACGATGATCATGCATGAAGATATGATGATCATGATGGACTAAATTGTTGTATTCCCTGAATTATTTAATAGCCTTATACCAAATCAAGATGTTGAGTTCTACATTTATCATATTCTTGGATCACAACCTATATCAAAGACACCTTGTAGAATATATATTTTTGATCTGGAAGTACTGAAAAAGCAGTTACTGGAGAATCTGGACAAAGGTATTATAGCCCGAAGTGCTTCACCATGGGGTGAACCAGTCCACTTTGTCAAGAATAATGATGGATCAATATGCCCCTACATTTATTATTGTGATCTCAATAAATCATAATAATGAACAAGTATCCCTTACATAGATATATTATATGTTTTATACATTATATGGAGCCAATTAATTTTCTATGGTTGTCCTTCGGTTGGGATATCAATAATTAAAGGTGAAGAAAAAAATTCCCAATAATGACTTTAAAAAAATGTATGGACACTATGATTTTACTATGATTCCAATTGTACTAACTAATGCACCCAAAATACTCATTGATTTAATAAATATAGTCTTTAGGGATTACCTTAAAAAAAATTCTGGTAGTCCTCATTTATAATATTCTAATATATTATTAGAGAAAGGAAGAACATGTAGAGAATATGAATATTGTTTTGTGGACATTAATAAGGTAGAAACACTATGAAGGTACATTAAATGTGAGTTATAAATGGAGGAATTATCATTATAGTGGCATGTTATTACTAGCAAAGGGATATCTGTGGACACATTACAGACCAAGGTAATTGAAGAGTGGCCTAGGAAAACATTGATAATATATATCCATGGTTTTTGTAGACTATGTGGGCAATACTAATGATTTTAGAATAACTTCTCTTAATTTCAAAAACTAATAAACAAGCTGACATAGAGGGGTGTGATGTTTATCTATACTCAATAATGTGAGGAATTCATTAAGAAGCTAAAAAATTCTTATCACAATGTTGGTAATTACACTCCCAAAAAGTGGAGGACGTTTTGTGGTGTAAAGTAATTCTTAAAAAAAATGAATTGAATGTGTATTGAAGCAAAATCAAAAATTTATATCTTATTTTTCAAGGAAGATGAAAATTCATGATCAAAACTATCCTACACATGATCTAGAGTTGACTGTTGTGACCATCACACTGAAAATATAGTAACGTTATCTCAATGAGGAGATTTGTTAGATATATATAGATCATCAGAGTCTAAAATATATATTCACAATAATTAGTATAATATATTCCATATTAAATGGTTTGACCTTGTTATGGACTACGACTGCTAAATCCATTATCTACCAAGTATGGAAATGAAGGTGGTGGATATTTTAAGTAGAAATGATCCAGAATATTTATAAATAATTGAAATTCATAAATATCGAATCATATTATACTTACAAAGGGTGGAAATTTGAATAATTATGGGAGGAACATCATCTATCTTTCTCAAATTATTTCTCAAACATCCCTTGTTGAGAAAATAATGGATGCTTAATGAAATGCTGCGGAAATTCATTAAAAAATGTGGAATCTATGAATTATGGAAAATCCAATGATTTCAAGATAGGTTAGGATGGAGTCATATGATTTGGGTCACAACAATGTGAAACATCCAATCCAGATATAAATAATGAACTTCTGAAGGTGAACATAACTCAACAATATCTATTGACCAATATATCAGATAGATGTTTTGAGATCTCTAAGAGATCATTAAGTAGAAAAATTTAAAAAATGAGATAACTGAATATACTTCAACATTTATAATATGACAACAAGTGAAATATGAATGGAGAAAGTATAAAGGGATGATGAAACCATTACCCATACCAATATGGAAATGGCAAAACATCACGATGGAATTTTTCACTATACAACGAAAGAGATCCAGAGGAAACAATGTTATATGGGTTATTGTGAATCATCTCACAAATATAGCTCACTTTATCACAATTCAATAGGAATTATCACTAGATCATATTGTATGGATATATAGTAAAAAAGTGGTAAAGCTGCATGGAGTAAAACTATTGATTGTATCTAATTGAGGTAATATATTCACCTTAATTTTTTTAAAATTCTCCAACATGATCTAGTAATTGAGCTAAACATTAGTTTTAATATCATCCTCAAACTGATTTCAAATATGATAAAACTATTATAAACACCAAGACATGTTGGGAGTGTGTTAAATGAACTTCAGTGGAGGAAGAGAAAAACACCTTTCTCTGGTTGAGTTCTCTTTCAGAAATAGTTTTAACTCGAGCATCTTATGGAATCCATATGATTCCCTCTATGGGAAAAGGTGAAGAACGCTGATATTCTGGGATGAAGACAGTGAACATAAGATTCTAGAACCTAAAATGGTCAATAAAATGGTGGAAAAGGTAAAAACAACTTAATAGCAAATCACGGATGAACAATTTCATCAAAAGATATATTTAGGCAATCATAAATGGGACATGGAGTTTAAGGTTGGAGACAAGATACTCCTATTCCTATCTCTATTGTTGAGAGTCATGATATTTGGGAAGAAATGGAAACTATGTCCCATGTAAATCGTTCCATTTGTGATACATGACCTGTTCATAGCTATGGTCTATCGACTAGCATGTCAACCAATAATGTCTCAAGCACATAATGTATTCCATGTATCTCTCCTAAAGAAATACATGGCAGACCCCTCACATGTAATAAATTCAAATATGGTATAGTTATAGAATAATATTCCATAAAAGGAGCAGCTAGTGAAGATCTTGAACCATATAGATGAATTTATACGCCAAAAAAACTACTCACATGGTCAACATAACATAGAGGAAACATAAGTTCAGTGAGGATACATGGGAACCTATGGAAGAGATGAAGGAAAAGTACCCACACCTGTTTTTAACAAAGAATGTAAAATTAAATTTCCGATGTGACAATTAATAAGGGGGAATAATTTAATGACCCAAAACTTCTATAAATGAAATTACCTTCTTATTATTATTTTATATAATTATAATAACATTAAATCACATTAAAAACACAATACAAACATTATAAAAGTATAATTAATAAAATAAAATGAATTTTTATAAGTTAAGGAACAATTTTAAATGGAATAGTAACTTGACCTTTGGAATTGTAACATGAACATTTTGAAGAGTAATCTAGATAATTGAAAAGTAACATCACTAATGAATGTATAAATAATATTCTATAGTAATACATGTGAAAATATTATATAATTATATCATAGTATATGTAAATAGTTATTTTAAAAATTATTAATTATTTTTTGGTATTTTTGAATGTTATTAATATTTAATTATATATTTATATGTAATTTAATAAATTAAAATAAATTTTATTTTAAATTTTTATATTCATAACATGTATTCTAATTTATTATCATTAAAATACAGTTTTATGAGACCTTGGTTAGTTATTAAATATTATATGAATGCAGTTATAATTTTTAAATCCATATTTTCCATGTAAATGATGATTTTAACTGAAATTAAAATTTATCCTATTAGGAAATTATTTTCAGAAACTAAAGTTCATTTATTAATTCTACATTTCCTAAAATGGTTAGGTTGAATTTTTTGGATTTTTATAAAATACAAGAATTTTCATTGAATAGTGAAATACATTACAAAACAATATGTGTCAATAAATGACTTTTTTAGTCAATCTTGGGCCATGCGTAATGTATGTGAACAATTTTCATGAATTAAGATTCAACAATAAATTTATTTAGCCTCATTAATTAGAAATAATTCTTGTATTGATAAAGATAATAAAATACTATGTAAAATAATGATAAAACATCTATCTCGTCCCTATAAATACCACCCCCATCACCTCATCTCCTAACACCTGTAAAAAATTGATCCTTGTCCAAATTATATTAAAATATCATCCCAAGACCCTCCCCCATGTTTTAAAGATTATTTTATTAATTAATGTCCTAAACCAATTCCCTATGGTGGTTCTCAATAAAAAGGAATCAAGCGATAAAACCCTCTTCCTTTTCATTCCATGTTTCATTCATTTAATTTTCTCTCCTCACACCCCATCATATAACTGGTATGACAAATCCAGTACAATAGATATAATAAAATTTATTTTTTTTAATGGAATAACTCATCATCATCACTCTTTCAACAAATATTTATACTAAAAATAAAAACATTGTATGTGATGTGTAAATTTATAATATTCAAGGGAGAAAGAGTTTTAAATTTCCATTACTGTATTCCATGATGGACATGAAACCATTTTTATGGTTGAAAAAGATTATAATATATATAACGTTTTATTTAAATTTCCAGAATCATTTTGTTCACATGATAATAATTTATATAAAAAACTTGTTCATTATGATCCAAAACCGACAAAATAAACCCAAACGATTAGCATTAACTATTTATATATTGATTATTCCTCATACCATAAAACCAAATGACATATAAGACTAATGTATCCTATAAAATTTCATTAATAACATATTAGTTAAATTTGGGGAAATTACCCCCACTCTATATGACCTTTTGTACATGTATACAAGTAAACAGACCGAGAAAACCAAGGAAACCAACTATCATAAATGTAGAAACAAAACCCCTTAAACTGTAAATAAATCCATAAATTTCCATTATAATTTTTAATAAATAAAATACATGTATAAAGGGTTATGTAATTATTAGTTAATGAATCTAATTTTATTCTCCATTAAATTAATATCATGTGAAGAATGTATTCAGACTTAAGGTAAGGGATTCAACCCAAACCTCCATTATTCAATTGTGTTCCTCTTTCCCTCTTATTGCTGAATTAATATTCTATTTTATTTTTATTTATTTATTCTAAATTTAGTTTATTTTTTCCAAAAAATTATACCAAGATCCATTCATTCTTCTTTCTTCACTTGTATACAGTATTTAAAAGGTTCTCGACTAATTTATTCCGGATAAGCAGTTCTGATTTAATAAATGTTCATGAATTCTAACCCAATTTCTTTTGCACACAATAATTTTTTTTATGCCAAAATTATTTTCTAAAATTAAATCATTTCATTATGAAAATTTTCATGGTTCACTTCTTGTTTTATATAAAATATTAATCCATTTTTTCATATAAATGAGCTTTAATATTTTCCTTAAACCACAATAAAATATTTTAATTCTAATGTTCCATAAATATTCTTTATACATGTTATTACATCATTTTGAAATTAATAATCAGGATCTATTCCTATTTTAATTTATTAATTCCCATGTATTAATTAATTATATTCTTTTATGGACACTTTTATGATACTCCAAATTATTATGATTTATGACCTGATTATCATACCCAAATCATTTCATGGGTAACCCTTATGTTAATTTTTGATTTATTATATAGGATTATTTATGTGGAAATCATATTCATGAAGCTATTATTATGGGTTCACCTAGATAGTCCCCCAATTAATTGGGTAATGTGGAGTCCCATAATACATTATGTGATACCATCTTGGTGGTCATCCTTAACTTGTGCTCTATGTACAATAGTCATGGTGGTTAGACTTGAATCATTATAATTAATATGGAATAATCCTTGAATAATTACAAATTCTTTTTTATGTTTCTTATATATTATTATGAATCCATGATTTTATGATTCCATGTTATGATTCCTTATATTTAATTCATTTTTTGTTCCATTTTTTATCATTATATTATTCCTTGTATCATATGTTAAATGCTTTAATAATATGATTATTCCCTTACTGGTATTTTACGTCATCCCTTTTTTCGTGTTATCCCTAGGTTTTCTATGCCGATGTATGGGATCTAATAAATTTATAAGATATTTATGAAGATCAAATAAAAAATGTTATTATTTTTGAGTAATCATATATAATTTTATACCGATTTTCTAAGAGACAAGAATTTATAATCCTTGAAACGAAATATGATGATTAATTACTCATAAAATCATGTATTAGTATGTGTAAAGGATTGAATTTGTATAGTATCTATGGAATAATATTGTTTTAAATAGAATTTTGTGAAATATGATTCTTATTTATAGGTTAACCATGTCTCAATGAGACCATTATGGACCAATTCCATCCCATGGGATAATCATGATTTAGAGAGATATTTATGGAATGTATATATTTTATAAATTTTAATGAAGTTATAAATGGAATAGTGACAATTTATATGAGTTTTATTGTGAAATATCTATAGACATTATTCATGTTGTGGTTCTTGTACATTTTAAAGGATGGGTGTGCCGATATAGTATCAGGTGATCCCATTATTGCTTATATGATGGGTGTATCCATATAGCACTCCAATGTATTGGGGAATTATTATGTCATATATTTAGTTATATTGGATTTAGTCAATATAGTTATTGTAATTTGAAAGGATTCTGTAAGGGTTTTATGAGATAATTTCCTAAGATAACAATATTTATTATTGTTGTTTGTTATGGGTATATGATGTTTAATTTAATCAAGATTGATATCACAAGGCCCATGATAGTGGATTCATATTACCCATTCCTTTTTCAACACATTATTCCATGTTTAAATGTTTGATGATCTAGGTATTGATGGGTATTCTTATTTTTATGTCATACTCATGAACATTGACTATTTCATCATACTCATATGCTCTCCTCTTTCTTCCTATTGAAATTTATTAGTTGATGCTTTAATATTTCCATTATTTATAATTTGATATCACTATTATTTTGTTTCTTCATCTTAAGGTTATAAATAACTTGTTTAAATGAGTTTGGTCAAAATAAAAATTCATATATATGATTATGGTGACATAATGTGGAAATGAGAATCTGGGTAATGTGGAATAAATTCTCAAATAATGTCCTAAGAATTAGTTACGTGTGAGTTTTTCCCAATTCACCAAAGCTCTAAAAATTAAATTTACTTTATAATTTATGTGATAAAATTATTCATTTTAATGTTATAATGATTATATGTTAAAAACTGTCTCACGACTATCAAAAAAAGTACTAAAATATAAATATTTTGTTTCATCATCGCTTATGGGAGTGTGAGTTTGGATTCATTATACATGGTATCAACAAAAATTATTGAATAAATTTCGAGATTATGATTTTATTCATGTGATTTTACATTAATAGTTATGGATACCATTAGATGTATATAATTTTTATGTTGATCATAAGTTAAAATTCATAGACACCCCATTTGATGTATTGAGTAGTAGTATTTTTGAGGTTATTGTTGGAATTATTGGAGTCTTTTTCTTGATATGATGTATTTTTTATACCTATAATAAAAAATCTATTTTATTTAAGTAGATTTTTTCAATTTTTAAGGAACAAAAGGGACAACCTGAAGGCCATCAAGTTACTCATATCATCCAGAAATTTTACGGGATTGAAAACATAACTGAAGGATGATAAGGGATTCTGGAATACCACTCTCCTACATGATATAATGGTTTGTATGATATTTTTTATAGGTCATGATTAGTATTATTTCAGAATCATATTGGATTTTATATGAGGAATAAGGGTTGATTTATCTTTTACGAATATGTGGTCAAATAATTCTACTCCTCGGGTTTTAAAAATATTTATGAAATAATTGAAGAACATATTTTATTGTTATATATATAATGATTTTGAATGAATATTGGGTATTAAGTTTTATATTTGGAAATAAATTTATGAAATATTATTCAATTTGGGAATTATATAACCATGTGCTTACTTTATTTTGTTATGGTTTATTTATAAATACCTGGGGAATATCTTGTAATCTAATTTATGGTTTTTTGGTCATTAAAAATATATATTATTGATTCATGAATGAAAAATTATTCATGAATACACATCATCTGGAGAAAAATATCATATTTAAGTGTAAATTGATTAAAGGATGAATTTATACTTATTAGGTATATATATTTATATTTTATCATAGTCATGATCGTAAAGTAATTTATCAACTCCATGAATAGATCATGTTAGAAAAATTTTATCCTACTACTTTATATTCTATTAAATTGTTAATATTTTTGATCATCATATATTAATTCATTTGGGTCCTATAAAATTCTATTAACCATTCGATTTTTGTAATCAATTGCCTCAATAAATTTCTATAGTTATTTATTATTTTTATCTAGACACTACTATGTTCTTCTTTTTGGAATCCTAGTTAGGTGTTATTCCATATGAACTTTTTTACATTCCTTTCTCTCTTAGTAAGATGGTGTTTTATTAACCCTATTTATTATTTGGGTTTACAATAAAATCATATTAAAATGAACAACCGTTCATAACTATTATAATGGTAAAATTGCAAGGATGTAATTTATTAAAAGAGGGAGGATGTAATACTGTGAGATTTTTATAAAATAAAATTATATTCTATAGTGGAAAGGACATAAAATCATGATTTTAACAAGAATTATATGCAAAACTCAATTTATCTTTTGTTATACAAGTCCCTAATATTTTTAATCA
This sequence comes from Viscum album, assembly GCA_963277665.1. NCBI lineage: Eukaryota > Viridiplantae > Streptophyta > Magnoliopsida > Santalales > Viscaceae > Viscum > Viscum album. The sequence goes on from OY728133.1 coordinate 279,668,242, forward strand.
TGATAGCATACATGAAACAAAACACTTGGCCAAAACCAAATGTGAAATATTATTAAAATAGTATCATCTACTATGAAAATTGTCAAAATAGTTTTTGGAATGGAGTTTATTAATATAAATTTATAAACTATGAATATTATTTTTATATAATTTTTTTAATTAAAAAAATAAAAATTTAAAAGAATAAAAATGTTATCAGAGAAACTATATTTTTCTAAAAATTATTTAATTGTAATTTATGAACATAATTTAAAATTAATTATTACTAATGAAATAAAATAAACTAGGAATAAGAAAATTTATTTTTGAAAATGGAATGTTAAATTTTTCATAGCGTGAATTTTTTGTTATTTCCAAAAAATATTCATTTGTAATAAATTCTAAAAAATGATGCAATTTAATTGAATACTACAATTTCATTTTAAAAATACATGATTTTGAATTATATTATAGATTTTTATTTAAATTATATTTATATAAATTTTATAGAAATTAATCTATTTTATTTCAATCATTGTATTCATTTATTATTTAATTTTTATAAAATAAAATTGTAAACTTTTGAACCATTTCACTACAAAAACACTCTTTCTCATCATGTCCACGAGATAAATTTTATATTTAATTATGCCAATTCTGTGATTTTAATTTTCCAAACTAAATCTAATATTGGGAATAAGAATATATTATACAGTCTAATTTTCTTTAAAATATTTTTTAAATTTGTAACAATTAAAAACAATTATAATTAATTATAGTGATTAAGTTAAAAACGAGCATTCTATATAATTAAATGTTAAAAATATGATATTTAATGACATTTAAACTAGTAAAACAACCATTTAATGGCCTTATTTAGACCCATGTAACCTCTGTTTCGAATTTTATAGGTTATACAGATAATATTTCATGAATGGGATGTATATAATAAGTAAAGTAATGAGAAAGACAAAAAAGGAACCTTCTGTGCCTTTAGTTTATATAAAACATTGGGATAGGAAAAAATGATATATGTTCTATTATAAATATTATTTTAGATCTTAAGTGCTTTTTTGTTAACATAATAATTTATATTTATATTTTATGAATTAAATATTTTTATAAAATGATTAAGGAATTGAAAAAGAATTAATTATTTAGTTAATAAATAACAATAATAAATGATATTAAAAATATTAAAAGTTATTTAAAATGAATGAAATATTTTCCTCAATTATTTTAATATATTAATATATTATTTTAAATATGTTTTATCATAATAAAATAAAATTACCTTATTGCTTTGATGTTTTTAAATTATAATTATATAAATAATTTCAAATTTGATATTAATGTAATTTTAATGTAAAATATATTTTTATAAAATAATTTAGCATAACTTCAAATCCTATATTCATCCAAGAGATTATTAAATGTTAATAAATATCAAATATATTTCATATATAGACCATTTTATCTTTTATAATGAACATATTCACCACTAAATAGTAAAAACTTTGTTAGTTTTCTTAGGGTTAATGATGTGTTTTTTCTAAAATACATGCACTTCTATTAAAATTATATTCCAACACAAATGTGATTTTTTTTAATTATATATAATACATATTTTAAGTGTGTCTAAATTTTCTAATAATTATCACTTAAATTTATTTTTAAAGTGAAAATTACCAATGTTAGAAAACTAGTCATAGTGGTAAAAAAATTATTAATATTGAAAAAACTTTTCCTTTTTATGTGGTGGAGGGTTTTATTGTTAATAAAAATCCTAACATCAATAATAATTCTATTTTGGAGTAATTGGATTTAATGGAGGCATCTGAAGAGTCAATACATTTGGTTATTTAGAAGAATTACACTCCTCCATTATTAATGGATATTCACTCCCCTAAATTTTTCACACAATTCAATAAATTTGGATTGTCTATAACCTTACCAAATAACATCCCAACATCCATCATCTCATAAAATAAGTTGTTAATTGAGACAAACTAAAACAAATTAATTCCTTTGATGGAATCCAAAAATAGTTACCTAAATAAGACTTAATGTCCATCCACAAGAATTTATTTTTTTTGTTTATCCAACCCTTGAATTATTATTATATCATGATGGTATAATTACCTACATATAATCAACATACAGAGTTATTGTTATGTTATGGGTCATTCCTACTACTTGACAAACTTCTATAAAATGGGATACAAAATCATCATCCTTGTGTACAGCGGACTACCACCTCACAAAATGATGTCATTAATTTTCACATTCTCACCACTCACAACAATATATGATGATGATTTAATGTAAATATATGAAATTTATAAAAAATTATACATATGGGTTCATTATATCATATATACCATTTTTAATTCCATCTTGTAGGGGAAATTATAATGTCGCTCGTGTATATAGTGGACCACCCCCTCCTGAAACTATACAATTCATTTTCACAAACATGCTATATAGAAGTTAATAAGGTCAAATATAATTAATATATTTGATATTAATGGCATATTTATGATATTAATATAATATTTATCATTATGGAAATAAAACATATCAGTTTTATTTTACATTTTCTCTCACTAGAAGAAATGATATTGTCATTCATAGATGTGTGGACTATTTCATCCTTAAAGTGATAAGATTTTTTCTTTGTACACCACATCAAAAAAATGACATATATATATTTATATGATTAAATAATATTTTATTTATTATATAATGATAATTTTTGATTGAAAAAATGATACTTACCCATTATAAATACTGATTATTGACAAATAGAAACATAACTCATGTGTTTGTAAGACATACTACATCAATGATCGTAACATTAGTAATTTATTCATAACCAATATTTGTGATTGGTTATAAAATAATAATTTCTATATAAATTTTATACAAAATTAATTATTAATTTAATTTATACTTTTAAATAATGACTTCTATGTACCATGTTGACCTACAAAATCTATTTTTGACTCTGAATATAGAAAATACATATAAATTAAAAATAATTTATTGAGTAAATGTAAATTACTTGATAAAAATGGAAATAAATGAGATAATAAATGTTAAAGGGGTTCTCAAGAATGTATGTAATTAACATATTTTTATTATTCTAGAAGATAAATGGAGATGTGACAAGTTAGACTATGTATAAAGATTTATATATATATATATATATATTTAATTTTAGAAATAAATATATCATATTAAGAACTTATATATATAGTTTCATGTATATAATAAAAATCAATATATTTTAAAATGTTATACTTAAATTTTTGGGGATTAAATTATCCATTTTATGATCTCTCTTTCATGGGGTTCATCGGTTCAACGTTTCTAAAATAATAATGGGTATTTGTAACTATTTTTCATTCTTTGGGATGTTTCTTATGTTATAAAACTATCCTATAATATTATATATACAAAATGATCCTTTTACAAGTTATGAAATGAATAGACTTATTTTCAATATATTTTATCTCTCATTTTATGTTAATATATCATGGGGATTACGATTCAATGTTTCAAATTTGGTAAGAGTATTTTGGGGCAATCTTGTCCTTTATTAAGATTGTGTATGATTATGTCTTTGAGATAGAAAATTGATAATTATCATTAAATATATTATTTTTTATTTTTTAATTAAATATTAATGTAATTTTAAAAATAATCTACTCTTAGAGACTTGAAATGTATAATAAATTGTCTTTTATGAAAATCCAACATAATTTCTCTCTTGGGTCGAAAAATAAATTTTCTTTGAAAACATGATTTTATATATTTGTTTAAAAAATTAAACTTTTCAAAATGATTTTTTATATAGATTTTTACATATTTATTCTTTTTAATTTTTATTCAATTTAATATTATTCTGATTTTCTAATCGAGGATATTTTCTTTAATTTTGACCATGTAAAAGGAATGTTCAATTATCATGTATGAAATGTGGGAATTTACCCATCATCATTACCCTAATTTCTTTTAAGATTACATGGATAGTTTACAATGTTATATTTGATGAAATTTTCTTCCCAAATATTTTTGAAATTTATTGCATTTAATTTTTTTTCAATGAAATGGAATGTGAAATAGATTTGTGTTTTGAAAAGTGGTTCTAAAAATGAAAATAATATTTCCCAAATAATTTTTTTAATTTTAATTGAAAGATATTTCAATTCTTGAAAGTCAACAACCATTATTTATGATTATCTTTAATTAGGGATATTTAGTATTGATACCATTCTAAATCTCAAAAAAAATTGAATAAGGTTATTTCAAATAGAGTATTATGAAACATGTTTCCTTTACATTTATAAAACATTTTTTAGTTATATTTTCATGGTTATAAGTTCTTTTCTCCAATTAATAATGTTTCGAATTGATTTTAATATAACACATTTATCTTATATGTGTAACTAAATTTATAGGGGAATAATGATTTTTATTTTAGTTTTATGATGATATATCTATTCCATTTTTTATTGTTGTGGTTCTAAGATATTATAAATGATGGTTGTTCAAAAATAGTGAAGAGTGATCATATAATAGTATATATGATGGGTGAGGTTAAATAGCGATTCAATTAATTGAGTAATGATTATGTTATCTATATAATTAAAGTTTATATTTTCCATTTGGCAATTACAATTTTTAAGTGTTCGTTATGGGTTCTGTAAGGGTTCTATGAAGTGTTTTTCTATGATAATAATTTATTTTATCTATTATTTCAATTATTTTATGATCTCTCATATGACCTATATTAATATCAAATGGCTCTTGAGTATTGATTTTTTAGACTCAATCCTTTCATAATTTTTTATTCCATGATTTTATAGTATGATAATCTTGGTATTGATGTGTATGAATATTCTTTTTCTATACTCATGCACTTTGATTATGTCATCCTAAACTAATTCTCTTATAATTCTCAATAATAAAATTAATTTGATAATTCTTATTATTTTCCTATAAAAATTATCTAAGATCGTTCTTCTTGTGTTTAATTCTCATTTGGTTTTAAATATTGAGGTTGATTTTGTATTTCTATTAGATATTTCATATAGATGATGATGATTTCTTAATGTGGAAATGAAAATCTCAGTTCAGTGGGGGAAATTTTTACTTAATTTTGTATGACATTTTTTATATAGAATCATTACCTAATTGTCAAAAATAGTAAAACTAAAATTTCATCGAGGATTTAAGTGATAAAAATTTTCCAATTCAATTTGTATGGATTGAATGAAAAAAAATTATCAAAACTATTGGCATTAAATCAATATATTTATGTATTAGGTTTTCATCCCCAGATCCAAGAGTATGGGTTTAGGGAAGTTATAAAAAACAAAATAATAATGATCTAGTTTCACCAATAACATTATTCACATAGAGAATATAATTCAAGGGTTCCCTAGGACGGTATAACCTACCGAGTTTAATTATTATGATTTTGAAATTTTTTTCTTCAGAATTATTATCAGATATAGTATATAGGGAGTTTTCCTTTAAGGTCCCATTAAATTAAAATAAACTATATTCATATTAAAATTATATGTATTATAATGTATATATTCATTATCATATCAGTTGGTTTTTCATTTTACTGTATGGATGATTCTAGTATTTATTTTTTAGAATCCTTACTCCAACCATCAAATTATTGTGTTCCTGCCACATTAATGTACATCCTTTTACACAATCCACAAGTCTACATTAATCAATATTAAATTTAATTCATGTATATCCATATGTATACACATTAATAATATGAATAATTTGTATTAACACATAATATAAATGAGTATAGTTATATTCAACTAAAAAAACAACATGAGTGAGTATGCAGTGTTAGATAGAAAATCCCATTCAATTTCACAACCATGGAAGTCCTTTAGGAATGTTGGTGGTCTGACCCTAGGACCCTTTACCCGGGGGACAATTCTCAAGAGGGAATTAAATTCATGGGAAATATGACACTTAATATGCACAATCTAATCCCAAAAAGTAGATCTGATATCATATCTAAAATTTCAATTTAATGTCAAGGTATAAAAAACTAAATATTATGATATCAAACCTCACCTAATTTGAAAGCCTTTATCCAATATTTAATTCATATTATAAATTTTAGAATAGAATCATTCGTAATTTAAATAATTTATATGTATTACTATAAATAGAAATAACTATTAACTAAATGAAGAATTTAATTATTTAAACATGATATAAACATTTAGGAATAATTTAATAAATAAAAGCTAATTATAAACAATTTTATATTTCCAACATTAACAATACGTACATTCTATTAATATTTAATATAAATTCATTAAATTCTATCCAATATTGAAATATTCAAATTTATCAAAATATAAAATTTCTTATTTAAATAAATTATATTATATTAATTATAAATTATTTAAAATTAAATTTTTATTATGTGAACCATTTACATAATCTAAATATCATATACATAAATATTATTTAAATCGTGATATTTTCACCTACCAATACACAGTTTCATGTTTCTTAAATATATCATAATAATTCCCCTTTAATTTGAATGATTTAATATTAATTAATAATTAAATAAACATAAATATAATATAAATTTAATAAACATTATTTTTTTTCAAAAATATGATAAATTTATGAACTATTTGTAAATAAATTTTTATTAAAATATTTATAAATTAGAATAAATATAAAATTTTAACATTCATCTTGATATAAACCCTTTCACATTTATATTAAATAGAATTTATATTTCATTTAATGAATCATAAATATTTTATAATTCAATATCTGTTATATAATAATTTCTTATATAAACGATGTATCATATATGATAGAATTTATAAACTATTTATAAATTTCCTTATAAAATTCCAAAATGAATCCTTTTTTTTCTAAATCATAATTAGGTCCATTTAATTTACATATATATATTTTGAATATTAATTTATCAATTAACTATAAAAATATTATAGTTAAGTAATTTATAAAACACTAATATATATTTATATAAATATTTTCAGAAAAACCATTATCATTATTTATAAAACAATTATAAATAATATAATCAAAATAAAAAATGACTTCCAAAGACTAAAACAAATTATTAATTTATTTTCATAAATATGTTTTATAATGATTATTTTTAATATTTATTTCTATAATAGAAAAATGAAAATTTTCCATTAAATTTTTTTATTCATAATAAACCCATTTATTTCTAAAAGAATCCAACCTTTTTATACAATTAGTGGGTGGTGGAATTTTTAATCTTAATGTGAACATTTCCAACGGGACATCCATATGATCTTAACAAAGGAATCCATTTCCCAGACCCTTTATTCATTTAACTCTTAGCCCCATAATAGACCTCCTATGTAGAGAGCCACACATTGCCACCATTCATGTCTGATAGTTCATGGGAATCGTCTATCCCTTTAAACAATATATTGATACCATTAATGAGGATTCTAATAACATCATATGACCACGTTCTATGGAAGAAACCTGAAACATCAGAAGATCTATCCTTAAGAGCCAATTCACAAAACAATTCGATAAAACAAGATACTTAGAAAATGTCAATAGACTCACTATTATTATGTATTAGTAAAGGATAATGAGGGATGAACAACATTACGTATTCAAAAAACCACTTTTCCTTGTAGGAGTTTATACCATCCAATGGATATATGAGTGTATCATCAGGTTACCCTAATGCTAATGGGGTGAAATAACCTTCATCTCACATAATGAACAATAATAATGGAAGAAGATAAAATATAAAGACATTATCAGAATTGTATGATCCATTCAAATGGAAGGTTAACATTATTTTATATTAACATCTGTGAAGTTATTTATTGAATGAAAACACATAGAAATATTCATAACTCCATATATATATAATCACATTTTCATTAATTAATTGAATCATTTTCATTGATTATTAATGCATTCAATCCGTTCATAATGGATTTATAATAATGATATTTGGAATAAATAAATAAATATATATCATATAAATATATATTTTTTAGAATTTATTTAATTATATTTATAGTAATGAAAACATCTAATGGAGATTATTAAATATAAATACACATATATAAGAAAATAATATATATATATATATATATGATGTTTTTTAACACATCATATAGAGCCCAATCATCAATGGACACCATCTCTTTACACCCATAACCACTATCAACCAACATCGCCTAATCTCATATTTCCACCACACTCATAAGAATTCAATCAGCATCACAAAGGGTATCAGATGGAAACCCAAAGAGACATAGATCCATTAAAGAAAAATATACGATGGAATATGGTACTATACATACGGGGTTTGATTCATTTCTTTGTGATATACTATATATATATATGTGTGTGTGTGTGTGTGTGTAGTTTAGTATCTATATTCATTGCATATAAATATAGTAATGTTATAAATTTAACAATAGGAATCCTTGAAAATTTATTATTCTTTATCCATTGTAATGATATTCAATCAGTTTGTAAAAAACAATCTCACTTAATACTGAAAATAATAAATCATAGAATGGGGTGGGAAAATATTTCTTCATGGATGAACATGGAATGAATCTATTTGTCCTACCTCTGTTTTGTAGAGATCAACCATGAACACTTCAATAGTTCTTTAATTATATTGGAAATAGAAATCAATCCATTTTAATATTCACAAAAATCTAGTCAAGGTTATATGCATTGTTGACATCATGAAAATTAGTTTAAATTTTTTTAACGTTTTTTATTAAGATGAGTTTGTATCTATTTACTAGATACCCATGTCTCATCAATATTTAAATTTTCTATTTAATACATATATCATTATCAATAAATACCATTTTTTAAAAATTTAATTTAGATTCAAATATTTAATAACAAACATTCGATCATGACCCATAAACGCAATTAATACACCAAATCAAATTAAAATATTACTAATCTCTTAATTCCAGCCCCTAATAACAAATTAGCGGATTAAAATATAAAATGAACCAAACAATCCACGAGGAACAATTAATCACACAACTCTAATTCTAGCTATATACATGTAAATATAGTACAAATTAAAGCAATCACTATAAATGAATATAATAATACATACATTAATAAAATTATTTCTAAAATAAAATTTAATTAGTAATACGAATTTAAAAAAAATAACCCAACTCGTCCATCATTATTCTTTTTTTAGCACCCCATCACCCCAAAACCTCTCGAAAATTTATAGTCTTAGGGTGTCACGTGATGATAGGCATGATTCATCATATGTCAAATGATTTCTACTAGAAACCAAAACCTATGGCACTATAATGGTGAGACTATATCCTAAAATTATATTAATAAATTAGTGGAAATAACCTAACAACATCCAAAATAAAAAATTGAATATGCAGAAGTAATTAAAAATTCCTTGTTATATCAAATGAAAATGAAGAAGCGTGCAAATAGAAATCCAAATTGATGGACCTTTGAATAAATAAAATATCTAAAATAAAAAAATAGATGATGATACATAAGAGGATATAATGTCATTCTTAATCCTACCTCCAACCAATCTATATCTATTTTATTCATTTTTTCAAAATCCAATTCTAGGCCCCTCCCCTACCTATATCAATAATCAATATGTTCCTATTGAGTACAAACATTACGAGGCTCCCTATTAAATGTATAAGAATAAACGAGTTTTCAACCACTATTAGTGTCCCTAAAATAATTTGTATCGTTGGTTAATTTTCATGTGATATTATTAAAATAAAATAGACATTCCATTAGGACAAATAAATAATCATCGTTGATCCTTGGCTTTTAAGTTAACACTCAAGGTTGAAAAAACCTGCTTCCACTAGTTCTAGATAGAATTTAACATGTTACATAATACATGGGTAACCATGTATTACACTAGGACCTATAGAATATCATTCAAGGAGATTAACAACCTTCCATATAACATTCACCAAAAAAATCACATGGGGGGAAAGTCCAACATCTGAATCTATATTTTTGAATCCATCCACATGGGGGTCACATCCACTAACCATAAAAATGTTATATAATCATTAAAGGTATGGTTAGGGTCATATCCCATACACAAAAACAACATATATCATACTTTCATGTCCACATATCATCCATACTATGTATAGAATACAGAATTTGGGCATCCTTCGGAAGAAACTCATATAGCATAAACCTCGTAGAATACTCTCTCCCAATAATGATCATATGTCATAAATATAATGGGATCCATGAACAACCTCATAACAATTAATATACTACTTAAGGGGGTCCACATCCATCTAAATCCCTTAAAAATCATACTTAGGGGATCTATGTACTTCCCCAGAACCATGGGAATAATATACTCTTGGGGGTCGCATACCCTACTTGGAATAAGTACAATCTGATAATTAACCCAATGAACATATACCACTATGAGGAATGAACCATCAGTCTCATACACTAAAGGATATATGAAAATCATAAACATGTATATAATTAACCTAGGTTATCCCCTAGGGGTAGAGCCTAGTGGTGACATCTTTGAGGTGTCTTGCAGGTGTCTTGGGATCAAGTCTCCCCAATTACCTATTTTTATCATAGATTTTCTTTTTTTACATTATACCCCCCACTCTCAATAATATTTAATTCTTATGGACAAAGGGAATCCCAAACCATAAAAACAAATATATCACACACAAACACAAACACACGCACACGCACTCGCACACACACACACCTGGGAAATTATCTCCACCAAAGACTTCTTAGAATGTACACATGAATTTACAACTATATAGGAATTTGCATACATCTCCTAGGTCAACATATCACGAGAATAACCAATCCTTGTCACTATATCCATCATATGGTCAAACTGTCAATTTTCAAGTTCTATGGTGTCACTTGAGCTAGATAGTTCCTACTTCATTTACTTTAGCATTATTGGAAAAAATAAAATAGGGGAACCCCCTATGGTCCCTTGAGAACCATTATAGTCTGGATACCCACATGGGATTCTCTATCTCATTAATATCTCTCAAGTTGAGAACATCCCTTAGAGGGAATCTTATTCTTCAACATAAACCTCCTTAAATCATGGCCTAAATAGTCTCACATGTAATACTATACTGACATCTCATTTTTTGTATTTCCCAAATTCCATATCCATTCCCAAAGAAACAGAGTTAATCTTATTTCATCCAATATTCATGTAGTATTGCACATTGAATACCTACATTGGTACTAATAGGCCAGTGAGGGATAAACACCTTCCCGTGTTCACTTATCAATAGGCCTAATGGTTATAAGGTATCTCAAGGTTAATCTATGGCCCATTATAAGGACAAAATATCGTATTACATCACTCACCCCTACAAAAAGGGTTGTAGGAGAACCTATCACATGGCCACTATGATGATTCAATAAAACACTACCACTCTATGGTCTAAGTTCCTCATATAAGTTATTGTTAGTCGAGAATATGACCATCAGTGACCAAGGCATAATGCCAGTATCCAAGGGTCCAAAAATTGGGATGAAAAATTATTGATTGAATGTATTTATAATTAAAAAAATCATTTGAATATATTTTCAGTCATTCATTAGTGGATGAAACACAAATCACATGTTCATGATGGATAAGAAATCACCATAAGGGTATTTTTCGGGTCTTCTAAGCTCACACAGATTTATTAATTGAAATATAAGCTCAACCATCGTCACCTAATATCAATCTTGTATTTTAAATTCTTATATCATCGCTAGAACTCTTTTCTCTAGAAATAATATACAATTTAAATAAATATAATATGATACATTCAATTTTTCAATATATTTAAAATCTTAAAAAATACATAAAAACACATCATGTCATTTCATCTCACCAAAACCAGCACTAAACCGCAGTTATACAGTTTGTGGAATACCTCTAACACCATCACATGATAATTTCATATCAAATAAAATTTCTTAATATATATTTTGATTCAAATTAAATCAAAATTGAAAAAAAAATCATAGTAAACATACCTTCAACCAAATGGTGATGAATTTATTACCTTCATCATTATAGTATATCTTACACCCATCTCTGATAAAGGTTAAATTTGCAGGTTTGATTCAACCATGTTCTGTTGGGATTTTTATTAAACACTAATCCATACATTAACAAAATTTAAATTTTATTAAAGGGGATGAAGAATAAGGGAAATAAGTGAATAAAAATATTGATCACTATGGAAAACACCCTACTTAAAGGAAATTTTATTGAGGAATGAATGATTATGAGCCACAAAAATGTCACTCCTAGAGTTCTACTCTTGATAAGAAATACCATGTCGGAGACCCGTAGATTACCATTTTCCCATGTTAAAAAACATGGTGATTATAAATCCTGAAATGATCATATTGGTCATAATGATACCACCCTCAATAAAAAAGCCCAACACCCCTATATATATATCTATCATGAAATAAAACCTATGGGTTATTTCATGATTTTCCAAAGATGATAGATAGAACCTCAATGAAGCATCACTAAATAATGAACATCTAATCCCCTGTCGCAAAACCCCATATAAAAGAACCAATCATGAGGCTCATCTCCTACAATAAATGGCATCATCCACTATCATGATGTGACATTCCATACCCCCCATATAAAAACCATATTATAGTGTAACCTAAGATCAATGGATTAAATTTCGACCTATATTCTAATCAAGGAGAAAGGGATGGGCGGTGATTCACCGTGATGCTTCTCCAATTCTCTTTCAAGCACCCAATTCACGGATTGAAACTCCATCGATTGAAAAATTACATCTTCTTGAGATTTTAAAACATTAAGAATCCTGACCCAAATCCAAATTCTATGGAAATACTCTCATCTATTATTAAAAAGTAAAATTAAAAATGAAATTAATAACACATAATAATATATTGTATTACAATTTCCCCACTGTGAGACTTCTCTTCCTCGAGAAGTCTTATTTTGTCTCATTCTACAAATCCTTCAAAAATAATTCTCAACCCACCTGTTTCCATTCTATAACATCACCAGAACAAAATTTTATAGCTCTAAAAGAATATTTAAATCATATAAATACCCACATAATATTATGAATAGAATATCTATGAAATCCCACAGTTGTTTCCTCAAACCACTAATACATCCATTATACTACCATCTCATTCACTAGTACTCCTTTGTTCTGACTCACCTACAAATCATATCAATTATATCGTCAAGAGAATTCCATCACATGGAATATATCCATCACAAAATTTGACCCCCCCCCCCAATTCTGATATTTATTTAGGGACTAAATAAAATTGGATCCATCTATACATCAAAAAAAATCAATTTCAACCATCCCCTGGTCACTTTTATCTCACCTATAACCCCACTAATTTAATATCATATCCTTCCTGATTAATAAGAGGATCCAAAATTCAAGAGTGTCCTTTTAATTAATCTAAATATAAAAAAATGATATTTATAGACCAAATTCTGTCTATTACTGCATATATCTACATATCATGATTTTCCTCCTCACACACAATCATAGTCATAAAATATCAATCAATACTCGTTATCAAATCTCAAGGAATGTATTCCTTAACATCCAATTAATTTTCATATATATTGATGTTCAAAACCTCTAATGGTAAATAGTACACTCCCCACCATATGTACCCCTTTATACAATCCCTCAATCAAATGGACTTACTGAATTCCAACATTACACATGTTTCAATCCTTTTATGTGATGATCATACCATTTCATACCAAACCTACCATTGATAAAGCTACGGTCAAAAACAACATGGTACCACGATCTACTCTTGTTGTCACTATCAATCATTGATGATACACCTAATAATTCTATCAAGACCCCAACAATCTATTATAAGAAGTACCTCCTCAAATCCAATACTTCTTAATATAAATGTGACCACTTACTGATCAAAAAACAAAAAGGATAGCACATATACTAAATAAAAAGAAACTATAACACATAAAGGGTTTTACGAAAAACAAATTCCAGCATTGACTCCTCTCCTGGGTTATAGAGATTCTCCAAATAACCTTCTCACAAATTCTCATCCATTACCTACCACAATATCAACCAAACTTAGTAGGTCTAATATCTCATACAACTATATCTTATAACTTGACTCATTATCCAATGAGGAATGTACCATAAAACCTAGTCTCAAAAAACTATACCAATGGATAAATCCAACTCAATGTAATTATCATTTATCTAGGAGGACCACGAATCATTCTTTTCGAAAAACTGAACTGGCCACCTATGCCAAGTCTATTTACATGGTTACTAGCCACCCATGCACTCTTCCAAAGTAAAAGGTCTCTACCCATAATATATCAATCATTGGCCCAACCATTATGTTCTATTATTCATGATACACTTTCAATATTCATTCCTTCACAACATATCAATTAGAACATTCCATGTGTGAATATGAAATGTAAATCATTAACACACCCTTTCATTATCTAATGGAAATCGGAATCCTAGGCTAACAACACTATCAGGGTATCCTCATATATCAAAAATCATATATAATACAACCAAAAAACATCATGATTTTGATTTCTAACACTCGAAGCGTTAATATTTCAAGTCTGAAAATCAAAATCTCACATTGGTCATAGTTCATAGGGAAACATATCCACTACCATCCCAATATCACAATTTGATTCATATTCCAACACAACCAGTATACTATCTCACATGTACATATAAACCATCAAAATCTGACTCAGACTCCCATTATCTGGTACCCATCCCAATTTGGAATCTTCACAAAATACAACTTCTTTGGGGAATGGTCACATCCATTTATAGAAAATGACATTTTCCTATGATGACTAGTATGAAGATAAAAATAGTATTTTATAGGTTTACTATAATTAAACCAATAATATATATTATAAAACATCATATATTATACTATTTAAAAATTTTAATAAACCTATTTCATTTTATAAAATCATATCATGGGGCCTAATGCATGTACTCACCCACTAAAGGTTACTATAAATTGATAAATCGATAGAATATTTTTTTCCATCAAAGGATATCCCATCTGTGATCCAAAAGGCCTATCATCATAAATTAATTGACCTATTTATTGATGATTCACCCAACAGGTTATTTAGGAATACACTATATATGTTATTGTAATCACATAAAATAGATAAACATTGATCCTGATTGATATCAATTTGGAAATGAAATATACTCCATATGAATGATACATTCTAAAAATGATGTATGTGTACGTGACTCATAATAATTTAATGAGATCTAAAAAACAATATAATGATATAAAATATACAAAACACACTTGAAGAAAGACCACATTCATAATAATGAAGACACAGAATAATGATCCCTTATTTACATTATTTTAGACACCCCATCAAAACAGGCATTCACGAAACGCCATTTTAAGGCTCATCAAAAGTTACAAGGCATACCTATTCCATGTATACTATTTTAATCAGAATAATATAAATAAAAAATTCATTTTACCATATTTTAATTCCCCTTATTCCATGAATCCAACATCATTTTTTGGTCGAGGGTTTTCACATGACCTTAGGCTTAATTTCCATTATAGTAAAGGCTTCCGACTACCTCCAACGGTATAAGGTGTTACCTATGGGATAAAATATTATCAAATTAGATTAAAAAATAGTGAAAATAGATAAAAGATATATATTAAATTAAATCACTATATAGGAATGTAATAAATATATCAA
Source organism: Viscum album (assembly GCA_963277665.1). Classification (NCBI taxonomy): domain Eukaryota; kingdom Viridiplantae; phylum Streptophyta; class Magnoliopsida; order Santalales; family Viscaceae; genus Viscum; species Viscum album. The sequence continues at coordinate 279,684,101 of OY728133.1, forward strand.
ATCACTATCAAATTATTATGTTGAAGCATACCTCCACACATAATAATTAGTCTTCCATTAGGTGAATAAAAAAGAACAAATAAAATAATGTATAAGTTAAAAATTGTATCTACTACAATTTCATATGATAAAATCATTAAATTATCGAACTATGATATCCACTAGATTATCCAATATCATTCCTCTACCCAACATGAATTTATGAATAGTGAGGCCAGATCGAGAACAAATTCTCCATGGTTTACCAAGTAGTGTGTGAGTAATACTCGATAAGAAACAACTAATGTTTTCAAAAAAGTATATTTTGTAAAAAAGGTAGTTACATATGATATGCACATATGAAAACACGCATTGTGGAAGAAAAAAATACATAGTTGATCATTGGGTTTTAAGGTGGCACTTAAGATCAACCTAACCTTCTTCATCATGTTTCTGATGTCTCTCATACATCACACTCTCATGGGGGAACAATGTAATACCCATGAACAAATAAATGGTCACCCATGGTAATCTATATCTCCCCCCATAACTATCTATATTGTATCACTAATGGGTAAACCAAGACCTACCTTAAATATGTATTAGAAAATACATAAACTTAAGGGGACCCTAACCCAAATCAATCACATAAAAACTATTTTTTGGGTAAACAATCTATCATGAATATGTGATACATCTTACTCCCTAGGACACATCTTAGTTAGAACCCTGTATAGAATATATCAAGGTGTTCCCCACCTAGTAATATTATATTAAATTCATTTTTATGAAGATTATCACCCTATAACCATTATATAAGATACATCTTTGGGGATTCATGTATATACTCAAAACCTTAAATAGTCAGCCTATAGGTATCCATATCAATCCATAAAACCATGAAAACCCTATTTATGGTCATCTACGGCCTCAATTAAAATAATTTTATAAACATAACTACGTACGACACATCTAGTACATGAAATAGGATCCATTATATCGTTACCTATAGAATTTATCCCTCCATAGTTCCTGTAGCATCAGTAATAATCAATTAGGGATGAAACATGTCTAGGATGTATTATTATATACCCCATGGGTTTTACAATAACCCAATCCAGATAAACATACCCTAGATTTTCTGCTGAAACTCACAACCCATCCTAAACACTAGTAATTATGAACTGACATGGTCAATTCTTTTATTCTATGGTGAAACCTGAGAACAATATTTCCCACTTCACTACACTAACCATTTCCATGGAAAATGAGAAACTAGGCCATCCACAGAGGTCCACTAAGCCACATAAAATTTCAAACTCTCTAAATTATATCCTATATATCATCCAAAAAATTTGATTCAAGATCATCACTATGAGGGAATAAAATTGATAGATAAAACCAAATTCACATTATATCTTAAGAAGACTCATCGGTAACATTGTAATGACATTAGACTAAATGAATACCCTAAAACAATCATTTTTCCCATACAAAATTGATCTATTCCCATCACACATGACCTTCACATAATTCTATATGAGGTATATATTCCCATGTTCTCACATACCGTTTAGGGAAGAACACTCCTCACACTCTCTTATCAGGTAGCATGAAGGCTATATAATATATAATGAATCTAATATGTAATATTTTATGTCCCACCATTATTATTCCATCACTCAAAAATATTAAATGTAAATATAAAAATGTCTCTTGGTCCCACTATGTTCATTCATTGAAACATTACCCATATCAAGTCCGTATATCTAGATCTAAAACATGGGAAGCTTGAGTATCATTCCATTTATTGATGGTCTTTCATTAACCCTAAAACATCATTCATTTCATGGCTTTTTAATTAAAAATATAAAATAATTTAAAATATAATAATCTAACTGTTGAAATATAAAAAACACATGAAAACCAAATTTTGACTAGGAGGGAATTTTATGACATCACCAACTTAATAAAAAATATTCCCTTTAATTAAATATCGAACATAATGTCTTTGTGGTATTTTATGATAATTTTTTCATAAAAAACAATTTTGATCAACAGATTTATTCATTGGAATCATATAAAATGAATTGGGGATCAATAAATAATCATTAAAATGTATCTGTAGAATTGGTCAGTTTCAAAATAGGTAACAAAATTAATAAATATTTTTATATATTTACATTAATTTCATTTTTAATTCTTATGAATTGCTGAAAATTTAATGCATTAAGATAAATAATTAATAATACATAATTATGATATAAAATATAACCATTCTAAAAGTATGATTTTTGTCTTATTTTAATCTAACAATATTACACAATAGGTATATAGTTTTTATTTTTAATATATAGACACTAAATTCATTACAAAATATTTAAAATAAGGATAAGTATTGTAATTATTTTATAAAAAGTATTTTTTCTAAGAAAATAGTTTTCATAATACTTTTATATATTGATTTAAAATATAATTTCATTTTTTTATTTCAAATTTGTTAAAAAAAAATATAACAGACTCATCATATCAATTTAATCATAATATTGTTTTTGGGGTATCTCTGAAAATTTTATTTTTAAGGTGAACTGTGAAAATAGTGTGTTTACTACATCTATAATTTGTTTCACATTTTCTTAATAAAATATTACCTCAATAATTTGTAAAAAAACGTGAGAAATATTTTAATATTAAAAATTATTATTTTCAAATTATTATTTTTTACATAGAAAAATCATGTTTATCATTTTTGTACTTAATGAATTTTTTATCTTAATAAAAATCAAGTTTGGACTTTCCTTTAATTCAAATATTATTATCAGTAAAATTCATTTTTCTATTCTCCTAAAAGACAAAAAAATATTATCTTTTATTTTTGAAAAGTAATTTTATGATTATTAAAATAATTTCAAATATTATCCCATACATAAAATTTAATCCTAAAATGAATATTTTCTATAAAATATTTTTTACTAGTTATATGTTATAATACTAAAATTAATTTCCCAACCCTTCAAAATTTTATCTATATTATATTTTTTATATTTTAAGTAAACAATATTAAATTAATAAATAATTTCAATGATTTTTTTTTATTAAAATTGTACACGTAGTAAAAAAATACAGTTCCCACAGTATGTGAAAATTATAATAACTGAGGGTATAATGCTTCCAAAATGCTAGGAACATGTTAGAAACAGGTATTCTAGTGATATTGGATGAATTTTTAACCATATATGTTCCCCACATCATTATTTTCCTTGTTAGGAACATTTACAATTGAATAATGTAATGAAATTACTGAAAAGTAAATAAATTCTACAAAAGGATCCATCTTTTTACATATAAAAGTAGCTCAAATACTATAAATTTACCCTCACATTCTAAATATGTATCACAGTAATAAAAAAATTCCCTAGTTTCACCTCAAACCCCATCCCACATCCTACAATCCGTGGTCTTGTCAAAATATTATGATAATAAGACCAACATTTTTAGCCAATGGGGAATATCCAATAGGAGTCTGAAAAAATATCATCAAATATTTCTTAATTAATTTATTCATATAAACCATAAAAAAGTTTCATTCCATGAAATAATGATAAAATAATTTGGACTGATATTTTGAAATTTTATTATTTTTAATGGAACACCACTTATCTATCTTCCTAAAAACCCATTAGAAAAATTGAGATGTTGTCACGTGTTTGTGTGTACTACCACCTCCATGAACGAAAGGATTTATTTTTCCTAAACTACACACATGCAAGGATATGATTATATATTTATTAATTAGCTTTAATAATGAATAAAATATTAATATCCTAAAATTAAATTTATTTTATTTGAATAACCTCCAATAATAATAGTTGTGAGAGAATAATTCATGTACATTCAGACTACTACCTCCATAGAACAAAATGTTTCATTATTTTATTACAAATTAACATGGATGATTTTAAATATGTATATATGAAATTAATTTGATATTTAGTAAAATATTAATATATATAATTATAATATTTCATAGTATGAACATAATATTAATAGAAAATTGTTATTGTAAATTTAATGCATTAAATGAACATAGCAAGGTTCCATTCATAATTTGGATCCATTTTATGGAAATCATATGAAACAATTAAAATATTTGGATAATATAACAATAAAGGATATAAACTTAGATATTATGGGGATCATGATGAAACATTACAACACCATTTATATGGTCAACAACCAAAAATGGTTATAATTAAATGAATAAAAACCCTAGTAATCAACCTATATGAGGATTATATTTATAAATAGAAATTATAAGTAATTTAAAATTGAAAATTTAAAATATATAAATATTTATTGTTGTTATTAATTTTTATGAAATATTATTTATGTTGTTAGCAACAAGCAAAGAATGAATTAGGACCCATGGTAATGGTTTTTGGATAAATTTTTTGTTTCTTTGAGATATGATTGATTTTTACCGGTTTTTCTTTTTTGTGATGTATGTGTTTGAAATAAATTTCTATTTTGTTATAAATTTCATTAAATTAAAGGGAATTAAGAAATACAATTCATTTTTTATAATCCATTTCCATTCAATTACACTGATTTCAATGTTTTATAAGGTTCCACATCTCAATTTGATTCATTGGGATATGGTTTTGATTCAATACTTGTTCCCATTTTATGATATAACTATTTCCATTGGTTATATATATTAATACCTTTTTTGTAATATAAGTAATTTAGAAATAAATTTCATGTTCTACCATTATGGGTTTTGATTCATAAGATAATGAAGAGGTAACGGTTCTACCGAACCAACATCAATACATTTAAGTCACAAGTTTTCTATATATTTCTCCATTTTTATCAATATTCATATCACTTATTTCATACATATTGAATATATATGTTCATAAAATATATATCAATTTTATATTAACATTCTATTGGGGACAATACTTGTTCAATCTCCCTATTAGAATTCCCACCATTATGTAAACCTAACTAAAGTTAATATTCTGATATCTTATTTCCAGATATGTTTCACCTCGTTAAAATGTTTTTTTCATTCAACGATATATAAACAATTAATTTTTATAGAACCATTCTGGTTCAACTCTTGATTTATGGAGTATAATAAACTAATACAAACAATGATAATTGGATTTATGAATGAAGCTAATCCACTATAGGACATTGTACACTATGTGATGATAGTCATAAGAGTGAACCTTGGATTATTATTTTGATTCCATGATTTATGTTTTTTTCACATATATATAATTACTTGATATTGTGATAAAATATTCTAATACAATATTTCCACTATTTTGATCATTCCCCTGATGAAATACTTTTATTCTTAAGAAAATATAATTGTTGTTGTATCGTCAACAATTAATCTAGTTATTAAATTAATATGTATTTCATCTCAATTGATTCAATTCCATAGAAAATGAAGATGGGAATAGGTTATGGGAAGTCTAGAAGGATTCTAATATTGAAAATATATATATAAATTATCACATGATAAGTAAAATAAATTTCTTATCAAACTAGAACTCAATGAAACTAATCCTTTCATTCATGGGAATATTATATTTTTTTATAAGCAATGTAAAAATAATTGAAATTATGTAAATAAAAAAATGATTATATTTGATCACTATAAAATCATTTCCTAATATTTTAAAATATTGATACATTCATGTATCATAACATAAGATATTTTCTCAATAGATAACATCTAATTTAATTAGTTATAACAGATTTAAAATTAATTTTTATTTTATTTAAACTATGAATAACCACCTAAAACAGGTTCTGTAATGTTGTCGCATTGAATCCCTGACCAACCACACAATGAATGCTAGATTCATAACCTAAACATCATATTGGGAAAAATGCATATAAACCGAAATAGATTCATTTATTAATTTCATCCAATAAAATAATAATACCTATAAAAATTAATATATTGACATAAATAGAGACAAATTATGACCACAAACATACTTTATTCATTAGGCGATGTCCTATAAGGATCACATTGAAAATACCCATCATTCTAACATGATTTTTCCAGGATCTGATGGAATATTTTTTAAAACACTAAGATGTAATGGCATTGAATTCTGAGGTGATCAAATGGAAAATGAGAATAGACTAAATTAAGAGAAACCATACATTAATCATAATAGAATACAAAACAATAAAAAACCATTTCAATGGGTATCTATGATGTAAATGAACTAGAGGAACCAATCGAGTGGACCTCCTTGAGAACATCTCCCGACCCAAGAATTAGTGACTGATTGTAAAATTAACACTACACCTCCACTAAAAAATAGGGATGCATCATTGGAAAAAAATTTATTATAGGGGAAGAGGAATGACTTCCTTTTCGGGTAAAGATCAACAACAATTCTAATTCCCATAGTGGTTTTTTAAAGACCCATAAATCAGGTGGAAATTGTTTTTTAATTACTGGGGTTTTTACGAGTCCGTGAAAGTTTATTGTTCTTGATTCCGAGTCAAGGTGTGCCTGGAAGAAATTTTTGAGGTTTTTTTCAGGCATGTTCAGTAAACGTATGAGTGAGTTTTTATAACTTTTGAACTGGTGCTCGGAATTCAAATCTGATAGCATCATTGAACTCGCAGTGCAGGAATTCTATTTTGAAGACATTCACTTCGATGACAGTGATTCAAGGATAAATGTAAGTTTTGGGTTTTCATGTGAAGTAATAAAATAAATTAAGCTCACTTTATTTTATTTTTAACCGCCATGTGGAGGCTGGGTGGTTAAAACCTCCTCATAGGAGATGGAGGTGAGACCACCACACCTTAAACTACCTTGGGAGGTTATAAGGGTAGGGCCCACACGGGCATAACCTCCCACGAGAGGTTACGACGTGGGGACCACCCAACCCATATTGATGGAGGTGGATAAAACCTCTCAACTCTCCGTCATTAATGAGGGAGAGCAACTTGAATTCCTCAACCCCCCATTAAATGGGGAGAAACCCCTTGACCTCCCCTAATTAATCCATGACAACTCTCATGCATTAATTAGGTGGAGCCACTTAATTTAATTCTCCAATTTGAATTATTGGGCCAACGTAATATTAGACCGCCCAATCTAATATTATTTCAGTTGGCATTTTGGTGGAACATGAGAAGAGGAAATCTTGGGAGGATTAAAATTATTCCAACGGAGAATGCGAAGAACGCTGGTGACGATTTCTTCTTCGACTTCTTACACTGTAACCCCCTTCGACACGGGACGCCTTTGACCGATCTTCCCTCCTCATCGTCGTCAATGAATCGAAAAGCCTGGGATTGGGAGACCATGACGAACGCCACGAATGGTGAACTCCTTCATTCCCTTTACGCGATAATGTCAAAAAACGATAAACGATAATCAAAATTTAAGGGGTTTATTAATTGATAATATTATACCCTTTTCTTATCTTCCTCATCGGATAAAAAGGGGATTTTTAAGGACATGTTATTGATCATATACTTTTCTTCATGAGCCATTTGATACCTCTCTAAACATGAAGGGTGTGGACCAACCTAACATGGCCTGAAAACCTTCGTCAATTTCATTCCTGGTGTTCTTCAGCATGGCGATGCGGCAATGAGGAAATGTAGGCGGAAACAACAAAGTTCGTGCAACCCGCGGACTTCGTGAATCCCCCCTGTGATGCTTTGATGCTCCCGGCCAAACATTGTCTTCCCAAGCCGCACTGAACCAGCCAGCCCGACCACCTCCCAGCAGCAGTCAGGCCTACCTGCAGCCTACCCATGCACTGCCTGTGCACCCTGGTGGCCTCTCGGTGCCCTACCGGCCTACGCGTCGCCCTGCGGCCTGCCCGCATGCCCCTCCGGCCTACCAACGCCCTTCCCGGTACCCCACCGGCCTCCCTTCTCCCCGCCGGCCTTCCGGCGCCCCGAGCGGCCTCACTGCGCCCAGCCCAGAGCCCCACCAGCCAGCCCACGCCATGCATGGCATCCCAGAACCTGGAAATATCTCCCATGATGAGCCACCCGAACCACTCCCCTTGCGGCATTGGCCGAACCGTCCCCAGCCTCTGAGCTGAGCAGGCTACGTAGCAACCTTCAGGTCGTATCGCCCCTGTAGTCCGCTGGGCCGGGCCCAGCGTACAGGGACAAACCTAGTGGGATGACCCACCCAATGGGCTGGGTCAGACCCAACAGGTCTGACCGGGACGGCCCAGTTTGGGTTGGTCCGACCGGGTCGGACCGGGCCCAGGGCCATTACCAACCCTGTTACTTTTGTTTCCATATCTTTGGCATCAGACGTCTGTTTGATGAACCGTCAGTGGTACTGGTATTCATGGAATGTGATTTACTTTTTGAGAATAACCCACTAGAGTTTAGGGTATATTGGAGATACGGACAGGTTGTATCGTACAAGAATCCAACTTGGCCACCGAGACTAAAAGGCTTATAACCCACAGACTGAGTGTCTGATTGATGTACAGTCATTTGCGTTGAGACCTCTATGACAAGGTAGACCTTTGTGATACTTCTATGTGGAACTTAGTAGCTGTTGATGTATCAACACTTTTCTTGAGGAGTGGACACTCTCAGAATCAAACGTGATCTGTGGAAACCCTATGGTTGGATTTACTTTGACGACTGTTCCTGGATCATGTGTTGGTCTAACAGTTCTAAATTCTATTCATGGATCATGTGTTGGTCTGATAGAATAGCTGGTCTTGGATCATGTGTTGGTATGATAGCTCTGATGACTACTCCGAGATCATGTGTTGGTCTGACAGTTCTGACTTCTTTTCATGGATCATATGTTGGTCTGACAGAATAGCTGGTCCTCGATCATGAGTTGGTCCAACAGCTCTGACGACTATTCCTGGATCATGTGTTGGTCCGATAGCTCTGACGACTATTCCCGGATCATGTGTTGGTCTGATAGTTCTGACTTCTGTTCTTGGATCATGTGATGGTCCAGTAGAATAGCTGGTCCTCGATCATGTGTGGGTCTGAAAGCTCCAACTACAGTTCCTGGATCCTGTGTGGGTCCGACAGTTCTAACCACTGGACCTAGATCATGTGTGGCTCTGACATGTTAGATGATTCAATGGCTATATATGATCATCTCTATATCTCTCTATAATTTGTATACCTGTGTGAGCTGATTCGGTGACTTCTTTTTTTTCCTCATGATTGAGATGGGTTACTTGATAACTTAGGAATATGTATGGGCATATACATAAGTAATGGCTATCCATTGAATTCATACTTATGGTTTTTCCTTGTTGGATTTTGTGTTACCTTGAGGGTCTCAGGGTCCCTACTGAGTATCGTTATACTTACCCTTTCATAGTCTATGCTTGCACCTCATTGTGGTCGATACAGACGGTGGACAGCGCTGACCGAGGATGAGTGTACGAGGATTGGACGATACTCGTTGGTGGACCTCACAACGAGTCGGTACATGGAGACGACTGGCGGATGTGGAGTGATGAGGAGGATATCAGTACCTACCCATCAGGTAGGATCCATGGTGGACGTTCCATGAGCTTCTTTTTCACCTTTCAATAGTTTACCTATATTTATTTGTACTTGTTTTCTGTTTCCTTGTACTTTACAGTTGGGATGGTATTTCTGGGCCCTTTAAGTTTCAGCACTCCTTTTGTATACAGTCTTACATAGTTTTTTTCTTCCAAATTACTCTGGTTTGTGTGTTTCTAGTTTATAAAGGCAATGACTTCCTAGTTTTAGAGATTTACGCCTTTGGTTCTTGTCGCAAGCAACTGGAATATAGAAGGCGGGATTGGGGTAGTCACGGAACAGGCCCTCAGGGACAGGTCTAGACAAATTGGTATCAGAAGAGTCACTTCTACCTTGGAACTTAGGGATCTGATCTTTTCTGTGATGAAATAGTGTTATGGGTATTGAGTGTGGTTTTCAGTTCAGGGAGTCCAGTGTTGGTGCGGTGGCCGACGTATCCATACACCAGGATCCTGACATCTAATTTCCGACTCAGTGCACAAAAACACTGATTGTGTGTGTGTTTCAAGAGTTTTATTTGGGATATCTTTGAGTCAACTAACCAATTATAACTTATTGACCATGGCGCACCTGTTCCTTATCAGGATGTTGCTACAGAGATAGCCATCTAGGGTTTCCGAGAGAGTAATCGATGATGGAACACTGAGCGACGAGGCTCCGGTGCAGGGCCCTCTTACTATGTTGGCACCTTCGGGCTGTGTTCCAGTAGCACCACCACCCGTTGGGTAGTATATTCCACCAGCCGCACTGGCGGACGGTGAACGCCGAGTAAGCGCATTGAATGAGTTCCAACGGCAAAGGCCTCTGAGGTTTCAAGGCAAGATAGATCCCCAGGAAGCAGAGGACTGGATGGAGAACAATACTAGAGTTTTCTGCCTAGTTGAGACACTAGTATAGCAGATAGGTAGCTTAGATACTAGTGTTTTCTAGTGAGTGACTATGAGTTTGGTCTGCATAGTGATGAGGCGTCGGTACGTGGACCGTTGCTCAAGACTGTATCTTTAGGTAGTTTGTAATCTATATCACTTCCTGTTAGTCAGTAGTTACAACTGGAGGCACCGGTAGATGAAAAATGTAGGCTTAGTGTCTTACACGTGTTTCAGTATCAGATAACCCTGAGGTTCTGAGGTGAACCCGAATGACAGGAAGTTGAGGACTGGCCTAGGGAGGTGGCTGAGAGTTCTCTAGAGCTTGTACAGCTTCTTTATAAAGACATGTCGGTAGAAGAGTATTCATCGAGTCGTACCGATCGTTTCCAATACTCGATGAATATGATACGATCAGTGATTTGGAGATCGGACTACCGAGCGAGGTTTGTTTTAGGATATCCAAGATAGTACCTTTTTTATAGATGCTAGATAGAACCTTTGTGCTTGCATGATCTTTGGCAGAGTGGATATATCCATTGAGTGTTAGCAGTGGGAAAGCATGAAACTGGCGCCTGTCTCAGAGACTTGTGAATGTAAAATGTTTCGAGAAGAGGAAGTGTTAAGGACAGATGAATCTGAAGGGTAGCAGATGTGGAAGCAAAGCTAGGAGTGCAGAATGAGGTGGTATAGATTTCAACATGTTACAACCGCCCGCCTTTGTAGTCCCCGCCAGGCTTAGGGAGCTGGAGGGCAGGGGAGATAGTAGCTGCATGCGGTCAAGGAGTGTGACCCAAGGGCTCTAGGAATGATTCGATGTACGGTGTGTATCTACCACTAGTTGTCGTATTAATAGACATAGCTACTAATCATTACATCCTTCCACGAATCTTGTCCCAGACCTAGATTTTCAAATTAAACCATTTATTTGACCCTCATTTCTGAAGATACCTTTGAGAGGAGACTCGATAATCACACATACTCTGATGGTGTGATCTAACCCTTGAGGCGAGAGTTTCAGTTGGAATCTCTTGGTGGCAGTTTCTTGGCCTTACGAAGTTAGTTTGGGTACAGACTGGGCAATCACAGTTCATACAAAGATTGACTATATTAGGCAAGAAGGTTGTGGTTTATCTACAAAGTTAGGATGAGGTTTTCCTTAGTCAGCGGAAAAGGAAACCTAGGCAGCACAAGTTAAACTTAAGCATAGGGGGGTGCAGCCAATCACTCTTGATTCGGCCAGCCATTCCCTCATGGTAGCATGAGTTTTGAGTTTTCAGTTCCAAACAGGTGTGCTAGATCATGGGGACATCTTTTCAAAACATGTTTCCAGGATTACCCCCCCCCCCTAAAGAGGGAGGGACGTCTTCTTTGGCTGGTTACTACCGGAGATTCATATCAGACTTCTCTAGAGTTACAGCACCACAATAATCCTTGAAGAAGTAAGGGCAACCCTTTGTGTGGTCGGAGAGATACCAGAAGGGCTTTCAAGAGCTAAGGTAGAGGTTGATTAGTTCTACAATCTTGAGGATTCTAGAGGAAGACTTAGGGAACGTAGTCTATTGCAACACATCAGGGACCAGACTCGAGTGTGTCCTGATGCAGGAGTGAGTAGTGATCGCATATTGTTCTCAGCAGTTGAGACACCATGATCGGAACTACGCTACCCATGACCTGGAGTTAGCAGCAGTGGTCTTCTCCTTGAAGATTTGGTGACACTATCTGATGGTTGAATGTTTTACTGTGTACTCTGATCAAAAGAGTCTCAGGTATATCTTCTCTCAGAAAGACCTGGACCTGAGATAGTGGTGATGGCTTGAGTTCCTCCATGAATATGACTTAGAGATAGACTATACTCATGGGAAGGGGAACATTGTAGCAGATGCACTCAACATAATATACGGTATACAGCTGCTAGGTGAGGCGACAGAGCACCTGGCTACATTACAGATATCCTTTGTGGATAGAGATGGAGCATCTTTCCTACAGTCTCTTACAGTCACTCCCCTACTTCTTCAGCAAGTCAGGGAGGTGTAGCGTGGAGATGCTGACTGCGAGACACGACGTGCTCAGATATCCATAGGGAAAGCACCTGATGGATTTTCTAAAGGTGGGGATCATGACATTCTCTTTAGAGGACATACCTTGGTAACAGTGGCACTACAGGAGGGAGTGGTGAGGGTGTTCCACACATCCTCTCTAGAGGTACATCCAAGAGTGGCGAAGATGTACCATGACCTTTGACTATAGCATTGGTGGCCAAGTATGAAGAAGGCAGTAGAAGAGTTTGTTTCTCGATGCCTCACTTGTCAGCAAGTGAAGGTGGAGCACTAGGTACCAGTAGGATTGGTTCAGCCTTTAGAGGTCCCAGAGTGGATGTGGGATGGTATATCTATGGACTTCGTGACGGGTCTTCCATGTAAATCCAGGGGTCAGGACTTGATTTGGGTGATTGTTGAGTGACTCCCCAAGTCGGCCCACTTCTTACCGATCAGAGAGAAAGGTTAATTAGAGATATTGGGACGCCTTTATGTGTATTATATTGTGCAGATGCATGGAGTACCTTCTTCTTTTGTCTCTGATCATGACGCATGGTTTCCTTCTCGACTATGGAAGGGTTTCCAGGAGGATTACTGGATGCAGTTTCATCTGATCACCGCCTTTCATCCTCAGACGGATGGTCAGACAGAGCGGACCATTCAGACTCTCAAGGACATGATCCGTGCATGTGTTCTAGACTTAGGTCACAGTTAGGAGGATCACTTACCTTTAGTGGAGTTTTCCAACAACAAAAGCTATCACTCCACCACAGGGATGGCACCTTTCGAGGTTTTATACAGGCGACCTTGCATATCACCCTTGTACTGGACAGACCCAGGGGAGTCAGCACTAGTGGGACCAGAGATGGTACGAGCTACCACAGAGAAGATGAAGATCATCCAGGAGCGGATGAAGACTGCACAGAGAAAGCATAATTCATATGATGACAGGAGACGGAGACCTCTAGAGTTTGAGGATGGATACCACATATTTCTACGGGTCTCACCTCGATGAGGTCTACTGAGATTTGGCCAACGCGGCAAGTTATCTCCGAGATTCATCGAACCTTTTCAGTTCCTTAGTAGAGTTGGCGAGGTGGCTTACCACTTCGCTCTTCCACCTCAGTTTCACCAGGTGCATGACTTCTTCTAAGTATCTCAGCTGAGGAGATACGTACACGGCCCTTCACACATCATCTCCCATGGAGAGTTAGACATCGATGATGGGGATACTTTCACAGAGGTTCCAATGGAGATTGAGGATCGATAGGATCGGGTCCTATGTGGATGGTTAATACTACTAGTGTGCCTTCATTGGCAGCACAAAAACCTCCAGGAAAACACATGGGAGAGGGAGTCTCAGATGCGTTCTCAGTACCCCCATTCTTTCCCTTAGTTCAAGTTGTAGCTTACAGGGACGTAAATCCCTGAGGTGGGGAGAATGTAAAGACTCAGAAATATCATGGAATTTTTTTTAATATATGGGATTTTTACGAGTCCACAAAAGGTTATGGTGCTTGATTCTGAGGCACGGTGTGACCGGAATAAATCTTTGATTTTTTTTTCAGGTACATTCAGTAAATGTATGAGGGGGTTTTTATAACTTTTGAACTACTACTCGAAATTGAAATCTGAGAGAACTGTTGAACTCGCAACACCAGTATTCACTTAAGAAGACTTTCACTTCGACGGTAGTGAATTGAGGATAAAAGTTAGTTTTTGGTTTTTCATGTGACGTAATAAAATAATGTAAGCTCACTTTATTTTATTTTTAACCGCCATGTAGAGGTTGGGTGGTTAAAACCTCATCATGGTAGTTGGAGGTGGGACCACCACACATTAACCTCCCTTGGGAGGTTATGATGGTAGCGACCACTCAAGCATAACCTCCTGTGACAGGTTACGAAGTGGGGACCAACCTACCCCTATTGATAGTGGAAGATAAAACCTCTCAACTCTCCCTCATTAATGAGGGAGAGCCACTTGAATTCCTCAACGCCCAATTAAATGGGGAGAAACCCCTTGACCCCACTAATTAATACATGGCAACACTCATGCATTAATTTGGGGGGGGGCCGCTTAATTTAATTTTCTAAATTGAATTGTTGTGCCAACGTAATACTAGAAAACCCAAACTAATATTATTTCAGAATGCATTTTGGTGGAACTTAAGAAGAGGAATGCTTGGGAGGATTAAAATTCTTCCAATGAAGAACGTGAAGAATGTTAGCGATGATTTCTTCTTCAGATTCTTCCTTGGAACCCCCCTTCGATGCGGGATGCCTTCGACCAATCTTCCCTCCTCATCATCGTCAATGAAACGACACTGCCCGGGATTGGGAGAGCATGACGAATGTGACGAACGACGAACTCCTTCGTTCCCTTTCCGTGACACTATCAACAAACGACGACCGATAATCAAAAGGTAGGGGTTTTATTTCTTGATAATATTATACCCTTTTTAATCTTCCTCATTGAATAAAAAATGTATTATTGAGGAATTTTTATTGATCATATACTTTTCTTGATGAGCCATTTGATAACTCCCTAAATGCGGAGGGTGCGGGCCAACCTAACATGGCCTGACACCCTCCGTCGATTTCTTTCTTGGTGTTCTTTGGCATGGCGATGTGGCAACGTGGCGATGAAGGCAACAATGAAAAAGGTCGAGCTACCTCCGGCCTCTGCGAATTGCGCCACCCCCCCCCCCCCCCCACGGTGCTCTGATGCTCCTGGCCGATCACCACCAGCACGAGCAGCGCCAAACCAGCCAACCCGTTTGCCACACGGCCTTCCCGCGGCCTTCCCGTGCACCCCACCGGTCTCCCGGCTCCCTGTCAGCCTGCCTAGCGCCCTCTCGGCCTACCCACGTGCTGCCTGTGTGACCCATGCCTCCCAGCCCCCTGCCTGGCACCCCAGATGCTTCCCAGCGCCCTGCCTGGTGCCCTCCTGGCCTGCCCGTGCACTGCCCGCCCGCCCCACTGGCCTCCTGGAGCCCCGCCAGCCTACCCCACCCACCATGCGGCCTGCCCGCACCCCGAGTTGCCTATTCGAACCCTGCCCGGTGCCCCGTCGACCTTCTTGCACCCCGTGCGGCCACCTGGTGCCCTACTAGTGCCCAGCTTGACCTCCCAGGCCAAACTGCCTAAACCGTGCCCCTTGCGGCACTGGCCAAACTAGCCCCAGCCTCCGATTCGAGCCGCCTACGCGGTTACCTTCTGTCTGAACCACCCATGGAGTTTGCTGGGCTAGGCCTAGTAGACCAGGACGAACCTAGCGGGCTGACCCACCCAACGGGGTGGGTTAGACCCAGTAGGTCTGACCGGGTCGGCCCAATCTGGGTTGGGACGAGTCGGTCTGATCCGGTCGGACCGGGCCTAGGGCCATTACCGACCCTATTACATTCTTTTGGACATATCGTTGGCACCAAACGTCCGTTTGACGAACCGTCAGTGGTGCTGGTATCCTTGGAACATGATGGTCCCTTTGAAAATACCCCAATGGAGTTTCGGGTATATTTGAGATATGATCAGGTTGGATCAGACACAAATCCAACTGGACCCACGGGACTAAAAGGCTTATAACTCATAGATTGGGTGTCGGATTGACGTGTAGTCAATTGTATTGAGACCCATATGACGAGACAGACCTTTGTGATACTTCTACGTGGGACTTCGTGTCAGTTTATGTATCGAAAATGGGTTGAGGAGCGGACCCACACAGAATCAAGTGTGCTCTAAAGAAACCCTATGGTTGGTTGTACTCTGACAACTGCTTCTGGATCATGTGTTGGTCCAAAAGTTCTGACTTCTGTTCCTGTATCATCTGTTGGTCTGACAGAATAGCTGGTTCTAGATCATGTGTTGGTCTGACAGCTCTGACGACTGTTCCTAGATCATGTGCTAGTCCGACAGTTCTGACTTCTATTCCTGGATCATGTGTTGGTCCAACAGAATATCTGGTCATGGATCATGTGTTGGTCTAACAGCTCTGACGACTTTTCCTGGATCATGTTTTAGTCTGATAGTTATGACTTCTTTTCCAGGATCATTTTTTGGTCTGATAGAATAGCTGGTCCTGGATCATGTGTTGGTCCGATAGCTCCAACTACTGTTCCTGGATCCTATGTGGGTTCGACAGTTCTAACCACTTGACCTGGATCCCATGTGGGTCCGACATCTTAGATGATTCAGTGGCTATATCTGATCATCTCTATCACTCTATATATATTGTATATCTATGTGATCTGGTTCAGTGACTTCTGTGTTTTCCTCATGATTGAGATGGGTTACATGATAACATAGGTATATGTAAGGGAATATACCTAAGTAATGGATGTCCATTGATTTCATACTTTTGGTTTATCCTTGTTGGATTTTGTAATACCTTGAGGTTCTCGGGGTCCCTACTGATTATTATTATACTCACCCCTACAGGGGCTATGCCCGCAACTCGTTGTGTTGGATGCAAATGACGGACATCACTAACCGAGGCTGAGTGTATGAGGACTGGACGGTACTTAGAGGAGGACCTCACGACGAGTCGGTACATGGAGGACACTGACAGATATAGGAGTGTTGAGGAGGCTATATGTACCTACCCTTCAGGTAAGATCTATTGTGAACATTCTAGGAGCTTCTTTTTCACATTTCAGTTGTTTACCTTTCTTCGATTGTACTTGTTTTCAATTTCCTTGTAATTTATAGTTGGGCTTGTATTTATGGCCCCTTTACTTTTCAACACTCCTTTTGAATATTGTCTTACTTAGTGTTTTGCTTCCAGCTTTCTCTATTGTGTGTCTTTCTAGTTTATAAAGACAATGCCTTCCCAGTTTTAGAGATTTACGCCTTTTTTGCTAGTCGCCAGCCCCTGGCCTACGGAAGGCGGGCTTGGGGTAGTCACGGCATGGGCCCCGAGGGATGAGTCATGATAGGTTTGACTCTTATAAGTCATGACCTAAATGGAAAAATAAGTTTGATTGACCCCCTCTCAAGAACCATTACGGTTCAACCCTCACAACTCATGGCACAAATCTACCAGTGGGAAAACCACACTTGTGGATCCCACCCCTCATTACACATCCTCCAACTATCTCATGATTTGACTCCCTTTTCACTCCTTCATAATGTGGTGGCCCGGGTGAGTCACTCTTCCTGGAATACCAATCATATCATTACCAATTGGTCATAATGTAACTAGACACTAGTATCCATGAAAATGTAGGTGGATCAACTCGACAGTGCCCCAACCCTCACCAAATAACCCAATAAACATCTTAAGAATAGACCCCTACTTATAAAACATCATGAAATTTAATAACATTCAGAATTGTGATTTGAATCCCAATTCTCCAAATGTCCTCATCTCAAGTACTAAAAATTTGACATCATTTTTAAATTCATAACCCATAAGGACATGAGGCTTAACATAGTAATATATTATGTCTACTACTATATCCAATCAATGATGCAATTACTTTAAAACCAATGCCTAATACTAAAAATGAACAATATGTGCACCAAAATTTAGTTATGTGGGATAAGAATAAATTCTCTTGTGGGTTTCCTTAATGCCTTCCCATGCATCCCACCCATTAAAAAATAGTTTTCTTAAAATTTATGAAATTATGTGTAACAAATAATAACAAACCTAATCAAACCAAACGTACTAATCAAAATAAAAATATCATGAATTTCATCAAAGTTGTTAATCAATGATATCATGAAAACATTATACTAATTCTCATTCTTGGGATGTTATGGGATACGAAGGCATGGTGAACAAAATACCTTTTTCAAAATTGTATCATTTATGAGTGGTCGATCATAATAGTTTAAAAGAAAATAATATATAATTTTAAATTCATTTAAAAATAATACCATAATAATAATATTTATTATTATCATATATATCATTATAAAATGATTATGAATATTTATAAATTTAATAAATGAAAGCATAATTACATTTATACAAATATAATAAATATGAATATAACAAATAATCCTTTTTCCTATTCATAATATTTTATCATAAAGAAGTAATTATATAAAAATATGATTCTAAAAAATAACAAAAAACTTTCAGAATTATTAAAAAATATCTGTTTTATATTTATATAATTTAATTATAACAAATATTTTAAATTACATACAAATATAATTTCATTTAATAGTTATTAAATATATAATAAATTTAAAAATTTCACAACTAAAATAAAATATATATTTTTATTATTCAATGAATTTAATATATATAATTTATTATATTTTTAGAAATCTATTAATTAAAATAATAATAATTTATTAACTTTAAATGGTGAAAATTTATATAATTGTAATTTAAAAAAAAATTATGAATATATGTATACTAATATAATAGTAATGAGACAAGTATTTATTAAGTCATTTTTGTAAAATTTTATGTTTACTATTAATTTTAATATTAAATATATTTGTTGAATAATAATTATAATTATATTTATATTTATATTTATTAAATTATAAATATATTTATAAATATATAAAATTAAAAATATATTTTTTTTAAATATTAAAATAATAAATATATTTTTAAAATTCTAAATATAATTTTAATATTATTATAATTATCAATTTAAATTAGAAATATATTTGTTGAATTTTAAATGTATTTGTTAGGTTTTAATTATATTTATTTAATAATAATTTAAAACAACATTTAAAAATATATTTCATATAATATAATTATAATATGACACATATATTTATTAAACATTATGCATCAAATTATAATGATATTTATATTTTTAAATATATTTATTAATTATAAATACACTTGTCAAATTATAACAATATAATTTACTATAATTATAAAATTATAATTTAATAGGTACATGAGTGATTCCGCCGAATCATATAAAATTTTTAGTAATTAGGTTGATGGAATTACTTTTCCACCAGATAAATGACCTAATTCCTCTCAGGATGATACATGAGTGTTAACTGCATTCATGCTTCATAGACCCAATTAAAGTTGGTGAGGCATTATGAACTGTAGAGAGACCAGATTGTCAGATTTTTGATACCATTATTGTTCTCATAATTTACAAATTTTCTTAGATAAACTATTTTTTGATTGAGATAACGTGTTTATAGATCCTCGTAAGGGGAATATGTTGGTATATTTAAATTATAACCATTTCATGAAATTTCATTGCTTCCCTCCTTTTTTAGTTAGAAATGTAGTTCAAAAGTACCGAAAGTTGAAGATTATTTTTTCCCAATATGTGAGCAACTAGTTCATGATTTTTGACATGATGATGTATTTTGATGTGCTACAGAATCCCCTGATACTAAATAAGGGTATATAGGAGGATAAAGTAGAAGGTGTTATTTATGGCTTTGGTGCACTGATGGGTGGTACATGTAGTGATACAAGGAGAACCTTCATTGAAAGTTGGAATCAGAAGGTTGATGAGGTGTGATAGGGAGGATGTAAATAATTGGAGTGGAGTAGGTATTCATCAGCATCCTCTTGGAATAAGTATTGACTTTTTCTTTGACCATGGTCATAGTGGACACTGTCTCATGTTTTTCTCAAAATCAAAGAACTAGTATTAATGATGTGGATGATAGAAATTTTCAAGGTTTCTTTTTGAGTTTTCTATTGTCATGTCTCCTTCTAGGTGTTTTGAAAATACAAATTTTTTGTTAGGGAACTGAAAATTGTTATAATGAGTGTGACCATAATCTTTCAGGTTTCATGAATCAGCTGAACCAAGGGCCTTAGGGATAGAGTCATGGGACCGAATTAGGTAGAGTGTGAGTCATAGATCATGATAAAATTAATGGTGTTGATAAAACATATATGGTTATAAGAATTATTTTCATTACCTATAAACATTATATAAATATGTTTTATAAATGAGATTTACATTCTTTAAAATATTTTTAGGTCCCTTTTTTATTAACATTTTTTGTCACATTATCTTTTGATTTTATTTCTCTTCATACACCCTTGTAGAGGTAGGTAGGACACCTACAGAGATTTCAAGTGAACCCTGTAAAAATTTATTGTGATCTACATCAGAGGGATTTCATGATCATAGAAATGTATATCATTGATATGATTTTAATTATATATAGGTTCAGAATTTATTAGAATCACATGTACTACTACAAAGGTTGAGTATCCTTTACCACACCTAAGAGGGATAACATCTTTTTACTAGGGAATCAGATGTTTGAGGGGGGTAATGAGACCAAACAAGATTCATTTATCCCTATTATAGTACATGTAGTAGGCATGGTTCCTCTATAATATCAAAATATAGTTTCCTCATCTTTTCCTCCAGCGGTGAACTATCACAAGAATGTCTTACTAGAAAATTTATCATGACCTCCACCAGATTGATAAATTGATTTATAGATCTAACATATTCTAAAAACACATCCTACATTTGTTCCTCTATATCCTATAGAAAACTTCAAGTTTAAGGAACTCTAGGTATGGATCTAGGATTTAGATTCAAAATGATTTATCAGAACTATAACACCTCCTTAGTGTTCTCCCATTTTGTTCCCTAAATTGGTATATCGAAGCCTTCACCTATTCATGGAATATAGAAACCTAAGCTTGGTATTAAAAATAATATGTTCATATTTTCATGTATCAGATATTTGGTTAGTCATTTGAGGGGGATAATGATGGATTTTCAATATTTAATTGTTATACATCTTCCACAATTTGTAGGTATGTGAAAAAGATATACCTTAGGCACATTCTAAATGAATTTATAAACTATATGAGAATATATTCATGCCTTTTGGGATGATTAGTTCACTATCTGTGTTCATGGTTCTAATGAAAAGGATATTTCTTCCATATCATTACATTAGTATCATTTTAATCATGTATGATTTCCTGATATACACATAGAAAAGGAGATCCATTCATTACGCCGTCAGATCATATTGAGTAAAAATCGTGAAACTGGACTTTATATGAATCATTAAATGTGTCATTTTTATGAAAATGTTGTGAATCATTAGGAATGTGGTTTATATGGTGGGAATATTATATGATCCAGATAAGGTAAAGAAAATGATGTCTTTGTAACTATATAGTAATTTTCTAAGATAAGCATATCCCTAGTAATTTGTCCCACTGGGCCTGCGGGCGGGCATGTAATGGGTTTTACCTTACCCATTTCAAAAGGTTTTACTGTCCTTTTTATTTTATTTTAATAAAGGGGCATGACCCCAAACCTTTCTGGTAGATTGTTCATTTAGGATTTCAATCAGTACGAAGAATATATTATCGATATTACAAAGAAAGGTGTTAATTTTTTGTAGACACGTTATTGTGAAGAGTGATTCATTAATATGATGTATAAAATGATATTTAATCAAACTTTAATCATACATTTTCCAATGATTATATATATGGTTTACTGTGATTCTTTGGGAGTTGGTTTGAGAACTGGTTGTATATATATAAATCTATGGCTTTATATGGGACATTACAGTGGTTAATACACAATATAAACTACTTTTTTAGGATATGAAGTTCTCTATAGTGGTTGATCCCATAAAATATGAGAAACATTATCTATTCAGTGAAATATTTATCATCAGCACAGTCTATAAGAGAATGTAGTACATTTTACATCAATTGGGTATTAATGTATAGAAAATAATTTTTTTAATATATGAAGTATTTTTATATTGATATGGATTATTATTCTATATATGGTTATTATTTTATAAAATGTTTGATTATGATGAAACAAGAGAATAGAGAGTGATTTTTTAGAGGTGTAATGTAGATTGACGCACTTGTTAAACAAATGATTGGTGGGTTATTTTTGTATTAAGTAGTAAAAAAATGTGCTCCCTTAGTTATTTGGTATTCCTTAGAGGTATATGGAAATATATTTTAGACTGGTGAAATGAAATCTTTGGGTAACGTTAAGATAATTAATATAATCCCATAATGTAAACCAAGCTACAACCCCTCATATAATATTTTATACATAGTAGAAATTATGACTGGAATCTAGAAGAGCTAACATGTGAGACTTACTATGAATTATAGCAGTATATACATTGACATCATTATAGTATAATACCAAAATTATGGGCTTGTGGTA
Organism: Viscum album; assembly: GCA_963277665.1. Lineage (NCBI taxonomy): Eukaryota > Viridiplantae > Streptophyta > Magnoliopsida > Santalales > Viscaceae > Viscum > Viscum album. The sequence goes on from OY728133.1 coordinate 279,706,681, forward strand.
TATTAAACTAATATAAATTTATACACTAGTCATAATGCACCATGTAATTAGTGAGAATTTTTTTAAATACATTAACAATTTTATTTATGGTCTCATTTAGGCTACGGTTTCTTAGTATGTGATACCCAGTGAAATTCTTATATAATTGTTCTTCTAAATTATTGAAATTATTTTTTCTTTTCTAGAATACATATATTATTCCCAACCCACATAAATCCACACATAAGTTTCCTTCTTCTAATTTTTATAACTTTCCCTTTTACAATAATTTATGGATTCATTTTTTAATGTTACTCTTGGATTATCAATGAAAAAAAACTATTCAAGATTCAAATTCAAAGTTATTACAAATGGGGGAATGTTTTTTGATGAATTAAGAAGTTATAGGATAATATTTAGATTGATATGATGTGAAATATATTAATACATGGGTTGTAGTCTTAGCTTCCATGTGGGGAGGAAAAATGAGTGAGTCTTATGATTTTTATTGGTATTTTAACCCATAATTGATGAATATGTACAATATTATCAGATGATCGATCTGGATTTAAAGCTTAAAGAGGGACTTCACTAGTTTTATCTCCCATTTTCATACCTATCGTATGATTAACTTTGATCATAAATGACCATGTTTTTTTCCACTTCCCATGCCTATTTATAAGTTGGTTGAGTCGGTTTTGGAAATTATTGCAGGGTTACTTAGGACCTAGATAGGATGAGATTTTTTTTTTTGTTTTAGGAGATTTGATAAAGAAGATGCACATATCATGCCTATTTTGGAGTATCATTCTTTAAATGATTTGGTAATCATTTAGGTGTGATATATTTTATAGTTGTGTGCAATGTGTATAATCGTATTTTGTTATTGGAAAGATCATTGCATGACACAATTTTGAAATGGATTGTTGACGTTTATGGGGAATCTATTGACATTAATTAACATGAATTATCTATAGACCAATGAACATTTAGAGTGCATAATAAATATTTTAGAGGATATGATTTTGGAGGGATTCTAAGATTTCAGTTGAGAAAGGGATGATCATCTTGAATTGGTGGAGTTTTCATTCAATAATAGTTACAGGACATCAATTTGGATGGTTTGGTTTTACTCTATTTTGTTCATTTCAAATAGTACTATGTTGGCATGAGGAAAGTGAGGTAGTTCTTATCAATCTGAATAAGTTGTCGGAGACCTCTAATCATTTCAAGATTATTTGAATATTAATTGTTACTACTCAGAGTATGCATAAATCATATGTTTACCAAAACCTACGACCCTTATAATTTATTATGGTAGATTAATTTTTCTTTTTGGTGTCACCTCGGTAATGGAATTTAAGATTATAGAATAAATGGAAGTTATTATTGTGTATTTTATGATTGTTTGAGAACACAAAGTGTATAAAATAAATATAATATCAATTGAATATATTACCATATAATCAGTGGATCATAACAGGTATTAATGGTAATAGATTCATATTTATGCACATAATTTTACTTATACGATCAACTGTGTGGTTTTGGAGTTTCAACCAGAATAATCATTTATTATGAGACCGATATCAAACATGGACCAAATAAAAAATGTGTTGTGAGGTAAGATGGTTCCCCATGTTCATGTTATATGGAAGCGAAATTTAATACTATAGTAAATGATGGAGAATAAATCTTATGTACATAATCAATGTCTTGATATGTTTTAGGATTACTCTTATCGACACTTCAAAATGACTACAAATCCATTGAGGAAAATATTTTAACAACATATACTTTTAGAGTATTATACACCATATTTTTTCCATTGTTATTATTATATAGAGATTTTCATTTATTAGGAATGTTATCTAGTAACATATGAATAGGTATATGGGTTTAAAGATTTATTCACAAGCTACATTAGTTATGAATGGTTTGGGAATAAATTGTAGTTATCCCCAGAAAATGGTGCGGCTTGCTGGTATGGGTGAATAAATGGATCGATTTGGTTAACATTTATAGATAATAATTATATATTAACGATAATTAATGTTAATTTAAATAGAGTTAAAATTCATGTTTTTTTTATGATTTACCAACATTTGAGGCCAAATTGTGATGGAGCTTGGATGATATCGTGATCCTCACATGGTTGGTGAGAAGTTTTGTAATCTATATAACCAAAACCTATATAATAGATTAATGAAAATAAAATAGGTATTTTAACACAAAAATATCATAAAAATAAACATTCTTTCTCCTATATATTACTTTCTCAAACATAGAGATTCTAGTTTTAGTTCATGGAAATTCCCTACTGTCCAATCTCCAATTTTTGTGGATCTATAGGCCTTTACACTTGAGAGATCACGATAAGTGGTATATCTTCTTCTAATAGTCATGTTTTGAAAATTTATCGTCTCATATTATATGTATTAATCATAGATATATGAATTTATATCAACATATATGGTTTTTAATATGTTCTAAGGACTAATCCTAGTCAGGTTGATGGTGATGATGATGGGGCTAATGAATTTCTATCTTATTCATGACTTTATATAGATGAATCATTATGGGTGGATCTTGTTGGGTATGTTAATCCATTTCTATTTCCATTTAATGTTATTCTAGTAAAATATGGATCATATAATCTCATTTTGGACTAATTGGTATTTTTTTGGAATCATGAGTTCATAGATATGACTTAGTGATGGTTTCAGAAATTTTGAATCAATGAAGTTAGGTATAAAGTCCCTAACACACAAGATCATTATATACAGGTTCATGGTTATTTTAAAAAATTTGGGTATAACCATGAGAATTATTTTTTTTATACTGTATTCTGATTCTTTTCATATATGTGTTTTTGTTAGGATTATGAGACATGTGAATTATGTTCTATGATAATTCATTAAAGGATATTACCTATTGTGTGTTAATCTTTTTCTTGTTAAGGTGTTATATCTAGTACCAATTTGATAGGTGGATTTATGTTACTTGTTTTTTACCTAAGGGGGTGCACATGAGATTCTGAAATAATGATAATACTGATGATGGGACCTGGTGATTGGGCATGGATATGAAGTACTTTTCACTTAAACAATTATTGAATATGGGGTGAGATGATTGTGTTCCCTAATGCAATACAAATAATTGGATATAATAGTCATGTGTCCTGACATGAGATAGAATATGGTGTATGACTTAATTATGGTCAGATGTTGTAGAGTTAGGGGAATGAAAACCATGTGTCCTAACATAAGGATGCACTAGGGGTGTGATGGAATTTTGGTATGACAAAGGGATCAGTCGATTATAGTACATAATTGGAGATATGTTTTGGCCTTGTATCTTGATTTGATATGTGATGACATGTGATCCATTCTATATAAAATGGATTTGTTGCAGGTATGTCTACAGAACCTATAATCCAATTTTTTTCATGATCTCCTGATATGATTTATTTCTTGTTTTTGTATTTTCTTATTATTAATAAATAATTCTTGTATATATGATGAAATAATGTTAAGGATTCATTCTTGGTTTACTACCCAGTGTCTACTCAATCCATACATGGGAATCTCAATGCACATGTAGATTTCTGGGATGATGTTCTAACTTTTTGAAAGGCCATTTCATTTGGATTGATGAGATATTAGATCTTGGGGGAAAGATTCATTTTCGGGATGGGTTTAAAAAAATTGTAGTAAATTATTATTATTTTTTATCATAATTTAGTTCACATACCATAATAAGAGTCTTCGGTTATTATTAAATGACTTAGATAACATATTTTATTTCATGATGATTTTATTTTAGTTTCAGTTGTATTCTTCTATGATTATCAATTTTATTATATTATGATTATGGTGTATGTATTCCATTAAAAATGTAATATTCTCTCCACACCATTATTTGGATCCACCCTATTTTTTATTTTATTCTCAGAAATTATTTTGGTAATTTTTTAGTGATTTTAGAAGGAAAATATATAGATGTAACATTGGGGAACCCTAATAAAGTCATTGTAACGAAATCATGGAATGTCCATAATGAGTTTAATATAAGGTTCTTCATCATTAGGTTTTTAAAGGATTAGTATTTGATGATAAATCATTTTTTATTCGGATTTCACTGATTTTTTTTTCATTCTAACCAAATGAAATTGATTCTTGATGAACACTCAAGAAAGATCTATGGAGTCAAGACCAGTGTAATCAAACTACGAGGATAATATCCAGTGGTGGCACACTAGATTTTGATTACTGGAAGGGGATTACATAGGGTGGATCATAGAGGAAGATGGTTATTCTCTTGGGTAATGATGTGGCGAAAATTCATAGGGCATATTCTAATAACTTAATGGATGTTTCTGAGGAATATAATAAATTTTCTTGTCCAAGACACTATAATGATATGACATTGATGATTATATTTTCTAAGAAAATCATGAGGAATTATTGTGGGAGATATTAAGAAATATCATTGAAGAGAATATTATAAGGTGACATGAACATTGAAATCAAGGATTATTGTTTATGAAATAATTTTTATGGGAAATTATATGTAATTAAACCAACATATTTTCCCCGCACATATTGTATGATGGTGATGATTGGATGACTATTTTAGGGCCTCTATATAAATGAAAATGGTATACCTTTCAAAAGTTAGAGATTGAGGGGAACCGATGAGGACTGAAAAAGGATGACATGCATTTATATTATGGGGACACCAATAAAGGATCATATAATAATAAGATAATAAGGATAAGTTCAGGTATTTAAAATTAATTTTATCATAATTGTGGTATAAGACGAAGAAATGGTTGCGGACATTGGTGATATTTATTTTCATAGTTTGAGTAGGGTGACCAGAAGCTGTCAGTTTCCCTCTAACATAATAATCTCATTAAGTAAAAATAAGGTATTCTCATTTACCTCATAGGAGTTGTATGCGATTAAATACTACAATAATCGCAATTATGAATTTCTCTTTTTATTGTACGTTTTTTCTTGTTTGGATGTTGTTGTTTTATTAATTATTTAGAAGGATAATTAGTAGAGGCCAAAAACCAGATTTTGATATCACTCATTTTTCGTGGATGGGATTCTTGGACACCCTATTTCTAGATGCTAAAGTCATGGGGGTTCTCCTAAATTAGTTTTATATAGGTTTTAAATTGGTGGTATTGTCGCAACTTTTGATTTATTTTTTAGAAGAATTATCATGAGGGTTTTTTCAAAAACATGGTATCAATAGGATTTCGATAGAGTTTCTAGAGTAAGAGTACAGTGGAATAGTTTTTTAGTGATAATTGAATTAATTTTTTTAAACAAATTTCAATTTCATGAATATATTGTTCTAGAGGGTATATGGAAATCAAAAATGTTCATTAGTAGATAGTTTCATAAGGTTTGTTCCATTATTGAGGTGTATATTCATTATTGGATGGTAGAACATATGGTTAATCAGGAAAGGTGGTCTATCGAGTTCATAAGGATTCTCATTGGAATATGGTCGCAGCAGCAGCTATGATTTTGGATAATGAAATTACATTGTTTGTAGAATTCATATGTTTTTTTCTATTCATTGGGGGAATACCTAATGTTGTTTAATGAATAATGATGTTCTTAAGAAAAAAATAAAGATATTATGTTATAAAAACTAATATTAGAGAATGATAGTGATGAAACTCTTAAAGGATTTGGATGTCCCATTATATAGAGATATTAGTCAATGAATGGGAGTTAGTTGGAGGATGTGATAGCCTCATAAGGATTGCTCCAAAATTTTAATTCATATGTTTATTTATTTTATTATAAGTAGTTTTCATATCATAAAATTGGTTATAATCAAAAACTAACTGATATTTTAGTTCCTATTTATTGTAGTAATTTTTGAATAGAATTGGAGATTTCATTATGATTGTTGGTGATTGGATGGTTAGATTCAATAAGGTTATGTTCTAAATGTTCCCAAAATATATAGATGGTGAATGTTACTAAAATTTTTCAAGGTGTTCCCTTGATCCCATAAAATAATAGGGTGTGGTGTGGTAGGATTTTAGTGTGGAAAATTAATTTATCATATATATCTAGAGGATTAAAAAAGATTATGAGTTTCACGTAATGGAAGATTAATGGTTATGGTGAAGTGTTTCTAGTTATCAATATCTAGAAGGTGACAACCAGAATGAGTGTTGGAATATCTAGAATCAATTGAATATAATATATAAAATAAGGAATGATTCAGTAGAGTTACTAAAGTGAGGTACGTTGAAGGATTAAAATTCTATGGTTTGTGAAGGATTTCTAAAACTCAATGGTATATTGTTTAACCCTCAATAGACATAGATTAATGTTAATTTTTTCTCTAGTTCCTCTTATAAGATTACATTATACTGAAATTTACCTTTTATTAGATGAACCATGGTGAATATGGAATACAATTAAATCAATACGATGAGTGTATGGGGTGAATGGAGGTTATTTTATTTCAATTTGGTGATGATGACTTTCTAATGATTCTATAATTGAAAAAGTGAACATTAAAATATTTTCAGAGTAATTTAAATATATATATAGAATAGATGTGGGATACTAGAATGAGTGATAACAGGATATGGAAGTGTGAAACAAGGACCATTGGAAGCCTTAGTTTATCTTTATTATGTTATAATGGGAGTATTTCTTGTCGATGAAATCAGAATTTATAGAAAGAAGAGTTTTTAATGGAGGTAATTCTTATAAGGTGTCTAAATATTGTTGTGATTAAAAAACTATTGTGTTTGTAGAAGATCATGTAATTAGTGTTTCAGAATAATCCATTTGATAAAGGGAGGACCATGACACATTACATAATTTTATGTTTTTTAGGATGATTTTAATAATGGAATATTATGACAACAAAAAAGTATCTATTTTATTTGGAGTAATTCCATAGATGAATTCAAATAATTTTCATAAACACGGTGGTGTGGAATATAATTATTTCAGATGTTTAATGATGATCTATTTAGTGGATATATAGAATGAATATAATAGTTCATGGAGTTTAGATCCATGAAATAAATAAAATTGAAGAAGGTTTAATGTAATCTTAGATATGAGGGATATTTGTTTAAATCATGAGAATTTTCATCGAGTTGGGGCTTCTTGGACTCAACTATAAAATGATTTACCATGTTAGAGGTTTTTTGGTTTGGTGTGAACAATTTTTCTAGGTAAAGTGATGGAAATTGGTGAATGAAAATATGTAGAAGTAAAACATGGGGGCCTATATGGAAACATTTGACCCGTACCATGTATTTATTGTAAGTCACATCATCAAATGTGTTGAATAGATTGAGTTTATAAAATTATGAGAGGGTGGGTGGGACTTCACTAAAAGGAGTTAATTATAAACTAATGATGTTTCTTCTTGAAAAACATTTTTGAAGGAGCCATGGAGTTAGGATAAGTAGAATGAGGCTTCATAGTGTATTTTATACAAAGAATTGTAAATTATGTGTACTAGAAGTGGTATCATTTTTATGTGGGATGGAGTTAGTTATTCTTACGTTAAAAGAATATATTGTGGGAAAATCGAGTGAAATATTATGATAGGAGAAATGATTTTTTGAAGGATTCTAGTGATATATAAGAGGAAGTCACTCTAATTAGAAGATACTAAAAATATGTTACTGGACGCACTCCATGTTGTCTTATTGAATGAGATATTATGAATAATCATCTTTTATCATACTAAAAGGTTTCTTGTATAGTGATATGGGTGTTAAATGTTAGTGAAATTACTAATATAATTAAATAAACATCTCCATATATAGATGATATTGTCACTCAATTATGTGGTGGTGGAAATAACATGATGAATGGATATGGACATTTATATAAAGGTTATTTTCACACATGTGAAACATAAGGGGCTAAGTATTGTTGATGAGGACTAAAAAGGTTGGATATTGATTTACCTTATAGGGAGACCATGCTCGGTGAACCCAATAAACTGAGGTGTCAAATCCAATGGTGAAGGTCAAGGATCCAGAAGGAAGATGAATTGATGGAGGGTATCATAAGAAGAAACATGTATAGTTGTTGGTGATATTTGTTCTGGTAGTGTGAGTAGCATTATTGAACCATTTCAGTTTCATTATAACCCAAATATATCTTTAAATTAATATAATGTTCTAACATTTATCATCTGGATATAATGTGAATGCTTAAACTAGGTAAATACATATTTTTTATTTTCCCTTTGTTTTTACTTACTAGGTTTCATGGTAATTGTATCCTTAATCAAATGTCATAACAATGAATTGAGGAGAAGAAAACCCAGATTGTTTTATGAATCTATTTAGTGGATGGGTTCGTGGACATCCCATTTTAATAAACTATATTATGAAGGTAAATTCTAGGGTAATGTTTAATAATTATTCTTCTACAATTTTCAGAGTTTATTATGATTATTGTTTTAGAAGAAAGCCCTTCCTTGGGATTATTAATATATTCTTTTCATAAAATCTTACATAAGGGGAGGAACGCATAAGGTTATGAGATAATCCATCCAATATAGGATGACTCAGGATAAAATTATACCACTTCCACATCGTTAGAAAAAAGAAATTTGTATTTGTTCTTCTTTTAATGAATCCTAATAGACCAGTTATGTTCTTTTATATCATGATATGATTCTTCTTTCATAACTAATAATGAAACCATATCATCATCCAACTTATAAAAAATAATTTTTTTAGTCATGAACTTCTACAATATAGAATTTAGTCCCATTTAATATTTGGTTGATGTGTTTCATAACATGTAAAAACTATATTTGGAGACTAAAAATATTTTTTGAGTGGGATTATAAATTTATTATTTCATAGATTTGTGGCTATAGTAGTCTCTATATAATAACCATGGTATGAGATTAAAATATCATAATAAATTGTAATAAATTAAACCTTATCTAATAAGTTATGAATACTTATGATAGATAAATTATTTCATTGTGGAGTTACAAGATGAGTTAGTTGTAAAACTATTCCACAATCTATCATTTTACTAGTAGACGACATTCTCAAGTATTCACCCCCCCCCCCAAATTTTATGGTAGTATCCGGATAAGAAATCCAATATAATATTTTACTTCATTCTAAAAATCATTGATATTTTTCAAATAATCATAGTTTTTCTCTTTAAAAATAAAAATCCATGCCTATTAAAGACACTTGTTGAAGTAAAAAAAGGCCCTAAAACAACTATTTTCATCAAAAGTCATTATTTCTCATATATCAAAAAAATTGAAACAAGCTTTTTCCACTTTTTAACTAAAACATCATTTTTCATATTTACTTAAAAAATTCTTATAATTCAAAAATGTGAGGCTCATGTATCTAATTTAATGTTTTAGTTGTTATGAAAATATTCATGGTGAAAATCCATCAAGAATAATGGTTGAGATATTAAGGATGTTGTTAACCAGATTCTACCATAAATAAAATTTAAGATTTGAAAAGAACTAGTTTGGAGGGGACCCTTACTAGCTTAAATATGGTGATAATTGATATCTTGAATAATATGAGCAATGAATCATTGTATAAATTTTGTTTATTCTATTCTATTTTCCCTCTCTATTTTTTAGTAGCATCATGTTGAGACTCCATGATGTGGAATATCCTCTGTAATCATTTAATAAATAAATGAAAATTTTTCCCCCCTAATAGATATCTTTTATCTTATTATGAAATTTTATTTCATCTAAATTGTTAATGTGTTTTGAATGATAATAACTAGTATAACATGAATTGTTTCTTCATTATATGTCTATATCAAACCCAAATTAGGATAGTCTTGATGACATGACCATGTAATGATAATATTTTTTCTATATCCAAGGGACTCATCAGGAGAATATATGACTACTTCTAGAGTTACATGGATAACCCTAAAAACAATGTGTATTATCTGTTACCACCCTAATTTTTTTCTAATGTGTACTATGGTATGGGCTAATTAGGTGTAATTTGGATTTTTCATATTCCTCCCTTCGGGGTTCTTCGATTTAACTTGTTTTTTGAATTTTATTTTCCTTTTTATTGCTCAATTGATTCATAAATCATACTAATAATAGGTCTAGTGAGAAGGTATGTGATTTTTACCTAGGTTGTCTTTTTTGGGTTTTCCACCTATCATGTTTTTTGTCTATTTTTTGGGAGTTTTATGTATTGAAAACCAAACTAATGAAGCCAGTGTTTTTTTATCATATTTGACCAATAATAATGGAGTGATGAATGAAACCTAGCTCAATATTCGAGAATCTATCATTTTTTTATACATGAGTGTGGTATTTTTTGACACTGGTTTTTTTATTTCTAAACATGAGACATGATATAGAGATATTATTCAAGGAGTTACCATAAAAATGTTTTCCAAAATGATGTATTTTGTGTGCACTGAGGTAGAAGTGACTTCTAATGGGGACAAAGATTACTTTGGTTGATAGGCCTGATGTGTGGGAAACTAATGTAGAAACGATTGGGGAATATTGTGAATAGTCAGGAAATAATTATTCATGAGACTCAACCTATATATTTTTTTCAATTAATTTGTCAAAATTTAGAGTTCTCGAGAACATAAAAAGTGGATTGTTAAAAAATGATTTCATTATATGAAAATGAAATCTGTATTGACACGACACATGTATTATAAACCAATCCTATAATAAATTGGCAATTATAAAGAAGGTACAGAGTAAGTTGTATTTTAAATTCACACATATAAGACATTGAACATGTAATTTAATGTCTTATAAAAATCCTATTTAGTGTATAATATTTGTGGTCACTTCACATTGACCAAATGATAAATGAATTTTCATTTTCACATTAATAGTTCCATGTATATTTAATCATCCTTAAGCATGAAGGGAAATTTTATAATCTTGGATTTTGGGTTTTCTGAATTCTAGGAGAGGTGTGGGGAAAAATGTCATTGTGGAAAATGGGGATAAGAAAAGACTGTCATATGGACAAATTTCCCTTTCATATATAGGCCTTTTTTGGAAGACCTGTGTAGAGATAACAGGGGAATATTGTTTATAGTCAAACAAAGGTGTCCTTAGCACATTTATCATCTATTTCTAATCCCCATATAGGTTCATTGAGATTCTAACATCCATGGACATAGAATTTGGTTTGTAAAATAATGTTGTATAACATGAAAGGAGCATTTCATGTCTATATTTTTAGATATTGTGTGGTGATGTTCCCCGTATGCAGTTTTAACCCATATATTAGAAAGATATTTTTTGAAATGTCTTGTCCTAATACAAAAAAACATAGATCTCAACATAGATTTTCAAAACATGAATCAATACATATGCAGTTCCGGTATGGTTTCTCCATTAATCGATTGAGCTCATGTGTGGGGAAGGGGAAATTTCTATTAAATATGAGCTCAAAATTTTGATAAGGAATATATTGGACCCTCTGATGAAGATCTAGCTCATTTCTGGGAGAGAGGGAAAACAATTTTTTTTGGATAAATAGTGATAAGTGATCTAGGTGTAACTGTGTATCAGGTGAAAATAATAATCATGAAACATATAGTTATTTCAAGGTTCCAAATGTAGGTCTAACGCATTCACATGGGATGTAATTCTTTAATTTTTTCCATGGTTAGACCCAATATTGGAAATTCATGTGTCACTGCATGTACTATAGTTGTAGGAATCTCACCATGTGATGTTTTTGACATCGAGCAATTTAGTTTCATGTTACTATGACATAAAATGAATAGTTTAACAACAAGTGGGGAAGAATCCATGGGTTCATATTGTTATAGGTTATACTCGTAGGACTATTTTCACTTGAAAATATGAGTAATATGAGTATGATTCGGTCAGGATGTTCGGACATGTCTCATATGTGAGGGGAAAGAAAATGTAAACCATGATTTTGTAGATTCATGGATCATGAAGAATGTTATGGGGAAAAATGATACATTGGATTACTTAAAAATAATAGGCCCCTCCTAGGGATTAATTTTCCATTATTTAAAGGAATTTTTGGTTAGAAACATATGAATATATAAATGGTCCATATTCTGTAGAGTTAAATAAATGTTTCATGAGAATACAAACCCCCATCTCTGATGGCCAGATGAATAGTATAGAGGTTTGATATTACATGGGAATATAACATGATGAATGAATGGAATGTGTCCATGTAAAAAATAACAATTAGTAATATTATAGAACCAAGATCGAAAATTACCTAAATATATCAAACTCATATGTAGGAGAGGATGTATCAATTTCTAAGAGGGATCTCTAAAATGATTAAACAAAAAATTATAACCTCCTAAATATATCTTTGACTGTATTCAAGATATGAGGACACATATTTTTTTCATTAATCCCTAGTTGAGATTATTAAATCATGTTTATGGGCCTCTATGTATTTCATTTGAATGAGAATCAATCCACATGTAGGTCTTGACTAACCATGTAGTTTAGCATCTTATGGAAAAGAAATGTGATGTCCCTTTTAATGTATTACCACAAGGACCATGTAATCAAATATGTGTATTGATAAACCTTGATTATATAGGGAATCCCTTACCAAAACTCCTAATCAGACATTATATATACGTTATGTAAGAATAAATTTGTCAAAAGGGTTTATTCTTCCACACATGAGTGATAAAATGAAAGATATCATCCTTTTTAATTACTGGAGGATGGATTGGGATAATAAATTTGAGCATCGCTACGTATATCATCATAATTGAAATCAATACATACATCTCAAAAATCCCAAGTTACAGTTCCAAAGCATACACGTGGACGAGGCCATTTTTATCCTTTATTTAACCAGGACCTTGGATTATAGATTTTAGAATCAATATGTATCTTATAATGACATTAATCAATCCACACATAGTTCTGAATGTATACTCTCTATGAAATTTTGATTCATATACAGATGTGTGTTTTCTTCCATTGATTTATTGATTTATTTGAATAGTTCTAGGATTGGAAATTCGGGAATCACTATATATCCTATGTGGAAAAGAATCAATTCCCAAGTATTTCTAAACATTATTCCCTTCACTGATCCTACTCATGTGTAGGTAGTGAGATCATTACCCCAAATTGAAAAGTAAATTGACCCTTATATGGATTCCACTATATCAATTTATTATTTATGTATGGGAGTTATCTTTTAGTGTATTCATTAGATTATCCCTAGACATGAGTTCTAAGAATCACTAGGTATCCCATTGAAATGAGAATCAAGTCACACATAGTTCATTATGAACCATGAAGTTTAACATCTTATGGAAATGACATGTGTAATTTTCATATAAGTGAAGAACTATCATCATTTTTGCGCCCATGAATATAGACATATGTACCACTATGTATCTTGTGTGGATAAGAATCAAGTCACATGATATTTTGGGATTAAATCTCCATATGTTGGTCAGATACATACACAAAGAGGGAGATTTATTATTAGTTTTGGGTGTTTTGAATATTATGTATTATATAGGAATTTATAAGTATCTCACTAAGATGGGAATAAATAAAAAATAATTTCTTGATCAGAACATTGAAGGATTCAAATTCCTGCAACATTTTCATTTCAGATGATGACATAAAGGCCTCATGTTTTTTACACCGGGTACCCGACCACTGTCATGAGGTATAATTTTTTTTGTAATGGGGTTTGGATACAATTTTTCATCAGGTTCTAAGGTAATTTTTTATTTTTTTCTCTTATACATGACCACATGATGCATCCTAGGTTTTTCTTATGGTTATGATGCAATTTATAATACATTCCATTGATGGTTATAGAGTGAAATTTTCATAAAGGGTCTTGTGGGGGTAATAATTGAAGACCCATTGTGGAAAATGGAGCAAGGGACCCTTTTATCTCAAGATATAATACACAAAGGACAAAATTATAATGTCTAAGAGAAAATACATTTCAATTGGTTTATGATGTATTTGTACCTAGTTTGATGAACTAGTGAATCATTACATATTCACTAATATTAGGAATAAAGACAAACATAGTTCTAGGAAAGATTCCCTATGTATGTATAACCTATATATTGGGAGGGAATTTCACTTTTCATTCAGATAGATCTAGCTCATGTGTGGTTAATGTTCTCCAAGATGATGTTTCCCATTAAGTTTAACATCATAGATTTTGTACATTTTTGTCACATTATTTACGATCTTGTGACCTAGAAATTGTAACATGTAGTTTAAAATCATGTGATCAGGAAAATTATTTCCTGTGGTTATGGGAAATATTATTTTTAGAAAGCTAGGAGTGATAGTGTGTCACAAAATGGGACCTTGAGACCAAATTATGGTTAAAATCATCTTATGAATGGGGATAAATTTTAAGTTTGTCCTTGTACAAGGGGTCTATGTGTTATTATGTAACCAATTCGAATCAGAATCTAGAAACACATTTTTATAGATTATCTCATGGTATATGACTACTGTTGGGGTAAATGTACTCTATTTTGAGAACATTATGGTGTTATTTAGTTTAACATCTTATAGTAAGGCCTTTGTTGTCATGCAGTTTATTGAATTGGGACATGGACAATATACCATTTAGTTTAATGTCATTTTATTAAGAGGATGAGGTCATTTTATTAGACAAAATACTTCTTCTGTGACATTGTGTTTATTGGGTCGTGGTATGCTTCTAATCCATTGGTATAAAATTGTTGTCTTCATTGGTGTGGAAATTTTTTATGTAATATGTTCTCTCCAACATTGACTCCAACATTTGAGGTTTCATTCTGAGTATTATCGTAGTCCATAGGACCAACACCATCTCTACCTCAAGGAAATACAAGAGGGTAACTCTTTTATTAAAAGCCCATGCATTACAGTATTGGTGGACTTCCAAATGAGTATATGTGTGCAATATATTCTCCTCCAATAAATCCAATTCATCCAAATATTTTTTTGTTTGGTAATAAATTTACTTTTTATCATAGACATAGATAATAAGTTAGTGAAACAGAGTTTAAATGGGTAAAAACACCTTTATAAAATATACTAATGGGTATGGAGTTTCTAGTGGAGTAGTATAAGTCATAGTAAGTTAATCCCACAAGTCATGTAAAATATTTTATGACTAATAATTTTTATCCTCATCTATAATATTTTGAAGTATATTTGATGGGTTTTTTGACATCTATCTATTGGTTTCACTAAACATAGTAGTGGGATGAACTGTTGGACTTGTTTTTTTACTCCTTTTATAGTTTTTCCAATTCAAAACTACATAAATTAGGGATTTTGTCTTTTAATATTGTGTGAAGGACCCGAAGTATGGTGATGAAGTTGGCTCTCATGAAGATTAGAATGATAACTCCCCTGACCACATTGAGGGGTTCAGATTCTTATATCATGGAGATGAAGTCTATTTCAGTGTGGATGTTCTGAAAATTATTTGTTGTATCAAGAGGATGAGGACCCAGGATATCCATTCAGCATATGGTAAATGACCATGAGTTTTTTTATTTTTGAATCAACTCTAGGGGTTATTTAATGAAATTGGAATTAACTTTGTAGGAATGGAACTTTTTTGTGAATTCTATGCAATCCTACATTATGGTGGGCTAATAGTAACCAATCGTTTAGATTTCGATTGAAAGCATGTTTCCTAAGTTCTGGGTTCCATAGGATATATTGTACACTTTCATCAGGATAATAACTATCTCTTCACCATCAATTCACATAAAGAGGATCCCATCCAATATCCACTAATTGAAGACCTTTTTTATTTTTTCTATCATATAGATAATGGTTAATTACTCATATTTAGATATTCTTCCTTTGGTCTCAATCCAGTGAGAGTTATACCATTTTAAAGAATCCCACAATGTGTGTAATTTAACTGATGGTATGTCTAATGGTTTAGGTATGTTATTAATCACTTTTATCACTTTCATGTTATATCTAACTATAGGTGAGACCATCTAGTGATGGGAAATTCTACTGACATTTTCACCCAATCCTAATATTCTACAGATTTGACTATAATTTCACGGTCATCTTCCAAGAAGTTTTGTAAAGATTGGATGTGGGTCAATTTTATATCCAACGTAATTTCCTCGATTAATCCACATACATGGTTTAGTAGGGGAATAACACTTAGTTTTTATAGTATAATCTCTATTAACCTTCTTGATGCCAAGTTTAGAATCAACCTTTATCTTCAAGTGATTTATTTGTACATGAAGTTCCATCTCTAGTACTTCATTACATTCTAAGGTATAAAATTAATGTCAAATTATTGTAGGATGATAGCTCAAATATATAGACATAATGATAACATCGTATGGATAAAAATATAGTTTCTTGGATTTCTATGATATAGAAAATGAAAATCAGGATGTTGAATGAAGTACCACAGTTTCAAGACAACAAAGATTAGTTCTAGACAACTATTCTCAATACCTTATTTATGAATCTCTCCATTGATCATGGTCTAGATGAGGTAATAAAGGTTGTTATCATTTCATCGAATATTATTTTTTAAGATTTAGGAAACTTGTGATCTCTCTAAGGTTATCACATATAAAATTAGTTTCCTCCAATCAAATTATGGAATCAGGAAAGTTTGTCTCAAGAGATATTTCATGATAATTTTTAATTCTTCCAATAAATCATCATAAAATTGATATCGGACCCCCTATTTCTTCAATCTAGTTAAATGTAGACATTTTTCGATAAGTTTGGTTATGAATTTTTAGATATAATCCCATTTTCCTTTAATTACTTTGAAAAATAAATAGTTATTAGGATGTAACATGAAAAGGATGGAATTATTATTATGGGGTTATCTTTGATGCCATGATGGTCTATGAAGAAGTGAATAAATTCCCTAAGGTAACTCTGAAAGAAAATTTTATGGGTTTCATTTATAGGTTCATAAATTGGAAATTGTTGAATAAAGATTCAATAACTTCTATGTAGTCTGATATTAGTCTTGATTTGACCACTATATCATCAATAAAGAATTTGATGAAAATTCTTGTTATGGTTTTAATGATGTGTTTCATGGCCCGTTAGTATGTAGCATTGAAATTCTTATGGATAAAGGAAATTACCTGATACCAAATACACCTTATGGAGAACTAAAGGAATTATAATATTCGTATTCTTAGTCCATTATAATTATATTGAGACATAAATATCCATCCACCTAGGAGAGATCATGATATCCATCTACAGTGAAAATTTGTAGTTCATTGATCAGTACTGGTATATGATTATTCGGTAAGTGTAATTTGAGATCCCTCAAATTTATTTAGAATCTGATCCTATAATTTCATAATATTTATGGGGATTATATTAGTTAATAATTTTGGAAATAGGTCATCATGAATGATGTTGTATCTAATGATCTTGTCAACATCAACCTCTGTTTTGGAAGAATGTGTTGGTTGAAACCTTATATATGTCTGTTTAGAGCCCTAGTGGTTTTCATGAAATCCAATGGGGTAAGTGGACACCTACATATCAATTATAGAATTTTCTATGTAGTTATAGGTGAAATAATCCTAATTATTTTTTAGGATGCTGGTATAAACCTCTTTCTCTTCCAAATTCATGGTTACACTGATCATGGTGGATCATTTGACATCCTCTATACCTAGATTTATTTCACTATGTTCATAAAAGATGGTAGACATTCCTTCCAAAAATTCTAGAGAGGTATCCATATGTCTCTTATCATCCACTTATTCCTCATATTCATCTTCCACTTATTTCATTTAAGGATAATGTTTTTAAGTAATCTCTCCCATATTAGGAGACGAGTCAATATATTAACATCTAAAAAACAAATTGACTTCCTATGATGCAGCATACATTGTGATATTTCTATAATACTCTAGATAGAATGTATGATTAGTTTATTCAACTAAATTGGGTGATTAGACGACGTCTTATACCTCAGTTGGTGTTGCAAGGCCTTCATGGATCATCGAGTATGGAATGAGAGTATTTTCATCGAATCATTCACCATTGTATTTGTAGTGAAAAAATAATATTATACATGTCTCATTGGTAATGACTCAATTCTGGAAGTCCACATAATAATAATTTTTACATGGACTCATGTGATCGATATGATTGATGGGTAACACGTGTTTTTCACCAAGCTATTTTAAGTGGTTTTCCAACATCACTCTCTAAATGTTTAGGCACCGACCCAAGAAAAACAATCAACCAATCCTTGTTTCTCTTATTTATGATATAATCCTACATCAATATAGTGTGACTCATATGAATCGATTAATTCCTTATCAGTGTGAATCGTCTTTATGTTTTCATCAGTGTATTATTTCATCCATTGATGGTATAATGAGGGGTGTTTCATTGTTGATACAACCAAACCATTATAAAAAATACATTGATGTTCTTGTTCTGTTGAACCAAAAAAAAAATTTTGGCTACAAGGTCTCTGAATCGCTCCATGACCATGTAGTTACTAATTGGTTCTTTTCAATATTTTGATTTCCCATCAGTGTTATGGGGATGGTGTTAGGTTATCCCATTACAGCATATCAAGTGAAGGGTTCATACTAAAATTAGTCTAACTCCATATCCATTGTTAAAGAAATGTTTTTTGTTATCAAAATTTTCTATCTTATTCGAAACATAAAAGGTTATAATGTGTTCCTATATGAAGGAATTTTCATCTTGATATATGAAGAATACAACAACATAAAATTACTCAAGATCACACTCCATCTGATAGTGCTCGGCATTTAAAACCATAACATTATACTCCTAAAGGATGTGTAATGAATCGATGATTGTTTCCATTTTGACTTTTTGTTAACTTTGGGAATCTAGGATCAAAATTTTGGTAAAACCAATGATAAATATATTAGAATGACATAATTATATTGTGAACTCTAGTGGTTCCATTGGTGGGGATCCTTTTTCACATGTTCATTATGGTATGTAGTGCTTGATGTAGATGGATCAACCATCTAAACAAGATTTTAGGTTGCTCCATTCCTTGTTGGGTTTGTTCAGGTAGTTTTACAAGCATGCTGAGGGTAATTGGAAACTTGTTCCTATTCTAATTTCTATTCTAGAGTGATCAACTTAGGGTGAGTTTTGTAAAGTTCAAGATTATTTTCCTTCTCTTGATGGACCTATAGAAGGGATATTCTATAAATTTTTGCAACATTAACCACTTGAGTAGGGATGTGGCTATAATTCTTATTCAATCTATGACTTCATATTCCTCTATATCCATGTATCTTGTATAATAATACTCTAATAAAAAATTTGGATATTGCGAATTCAGGCTCACATCCATACTCATCATCAGACAAGGGATCCATAATTGAAATAAAATAAGGGATCTAATGATCAAATCCTCATCTGATATAAAAATATCTTAGATGATTGTTTCTGGTTGTGCTGTTTGGTTAGGTGTTTCTCATTGTTTCATGTATAAGGGAATAAAATATAATAGGTTCAAATATGGATTTCTCCATAACTTAGTTTCATCTTCTTATTTTTTTTCTCCATCCCATTCTAGTAAAACCACTTCCGGAAGGCTTTGTTTTAGATTTTTCTAGTGCTGATGGAATTGGATGAGTTGTTGTGGATGTTTCTAGGGTAAAAGTTGGTTACATCAAGTATTCAAAGATAATTCCATGATATTGTTTTATGTTCATTAAAATCATCAAAAAATCAATCTATATTTACTTCTTCTAACCACATTTTTTCACTCAGCTCCTTCCTTAAGTGTATTAGTTGAAAGATATGCTACCTTACTTGGTAGGTTTCCTAAAATTTAACTGTATGGAATCTACCATTTGTGACGAATGCCTTTGAAGATGAAGTATTCTTGAATGGAGTGTCCCAAAATCAGGTGAAAGGGAAAATAATCTAGCTGATCATTGATACCTATATATATAGACATTTTTTGATCTGATTTTTGGAACAAATCATTTTTCATAGGTGATATAAATTTTTTAGAAAAATTATCATATAGGGATAACTAAACATTGATCATTAACTCTTCGAATCGATTTTGCATGGATACCTTCCAATCATCATATCAAGGAGGGGGTATTGTTGATATATAGTGTTCACTGCATGATATGATTTCTATTTCAATGTTGTGGAATATGTGGAGGCTAGTTTAAGTGAGAAGGATTCCCCCACAAAATTTCCTTATATTTTCATTAGAATTGGTGGAGTTTCTAGCTCTTAAGAATGGTCATCTTCATGGAATCATCCATTTTTTAGGAAATGGTTGAAAAATCTAGAATCCCACCAGTATACATCACTGGGATGATATTTGTTCATAGATAATATTGGATATTCTCTATGAAAAGTTATTGAATGTATTCATGGGTATTTTATAGGTTTATGGAGTAGGATAGCCCATTCTATGTAGAAATGATATCCGAGACTCTTTTAATTTCTCACTATTTTTATCTTGATAGGTTACTGATTTATTTATTTTCTAGAACAGAGATAATTTGATAGATGAAATGGATATGGAGGACTTTTTACCTAATGATTTATCGAACATGAACACTGGTGTACTATATGGATGTCGGACCATTTTGGGTTCCCATTATGCTTTAAAGTTTCACTGATTTTTATTGCATAGTATTTCCCATCATTGTATTATAATGGGATATAATTTGTGTTCATTTTTTTCAGGTCTCATGAGACATTGAATATAAGGAACATTGGCATCCTATAATTTGGTGTTTGTAGGGTGTTACTCACACAGTGAGGGTCAGGCTTCCATTTTGGATGAACTGGTTTGTGACACTCTTCTATGACTTCCAACCATGATGATAATGGATCAACGGTGTTGATATTCCCCTGATGAGTGTTTGGTTGAGAAAGATCACAGATAAGAGAAACAACAGGAATGTTCTAGCTTTCAAGGTTTTCCATTATTTGTGGTTGATATCTTGTTAGGGATAACATTGTAGGGTTCCTTTGATATCATTCTAGTTTCCTTTTTAATGGAGGGAAGCTTTTATATCCATTCATAATCGATTCCTGGTAAATCAATGGTCTATTTAATGAGTTGGGCGGATTTTGTGACCCAACAGTAGTCACTAGGAAGAACCCTTATTGTTAAAGAAAATCTATATGGTGTATATATTTAGGCTCTACCCATGGAGCATATTTTGATAGAATACAACCTTGGGAAAACCCTCTGTTATCTCTCCTCAATGCTTTCATTTATTTCTCTTGTGAAGATAATCATTCATTATGAATCAGAAATATGTGTTACTTGAGTGGAGTAGGCCTATTTAATATAGGATTACCTTTATTCTTATTATAGATTCACTGAGGTGGTAGTAAGGGATTTTTACTAGGATGGAGAATGTTCTGGGAGATTCTATTGTTTTAGGTATGCACACCTCCTTAATTTACATTAATGTGGATTGTGTTCTAGATGAAACCATCTACTCCTTTATATTTTTAAATTTCATTATTTTTTGTTCCACTTATGGGATTAATGTTCACAATTTTTATAGATGGATAATGAATTTTAGGAATTACAATAGCTTTAATACTATAATGGGATTGTTTGCCTCATTTGTTTGACCACTCCCTTTCATTATGGGATTCTCTTCGATCTTCTTGATGAAGAGTGACTGGTAGGGAACCTCTATACAGCCTTGTCATGTTCCAACATTCTCTAGTAGATGGATTATGAGACGGGAAAAATTGGGAGACCTCACAACTTTTATTCCTCCCTAAATGAGAGAATTCTATTTTCTAGGGAGGGTGGTTATGGTAAAAATTCCCCCATCTATACAAGATGGGGTTTATCACATTCTCTTATTATTGTACCATGGGCCATGTTCATTGGACTTGGGTGGAATATTTTGAAACAATTCCACCAACCCAGCATTTTGGGGCTAATCCTATACTATGAAGACATCTTCCACTTTGACCAACCTCTTGATATCACACATCTTTGTTTGAGAGTGAATTAGATACGATTTCAAGTCTACACACGAACTACTTTCTTTTGAGAGAAAGTGTTATTATTGATGATTTTCATACCATAAATGATCATCCAAATGAATGTTCTTCATTTCCTTATTTAGGAGTATTTTGATGGATATCTCTTGTGAGGATTGACAGTTTTGAGACATATTCAAGACATGTTCTTATTGAGTGACCATCCTTTCCATGGTAGTGTTTTCTCTTGAGTTCTTCTGTAGAGTGGCGAAATTAAAGGTGTTCATTTCTATTGAATTCTTCTAAAATACATATTATATGAAATGAAAGGATACATGTTTCCCCCATACCTATATATGAACACCATGTGGGGTGAATATAATTATATGATATGACTCATGAAACACATTTAGTATTGTCGATTGAAGATATTTTTTTCTCATATTGTGGTTGTTGAAAATATATAATGGGATCCAAGTCAATTTGTTGATTATACTCCCCGAATATTTTTAAACTTTCTATATACCCAATGTAAGGCATGAATTTTTCTTTATAATGGTAGAGATTTTTTCAAAGATTCAAAAATATGTTGTGTGTGAATTACCCTTATAATTCCTCTAAAATTTTGAACTGAAAAGTGGATGTGGGCCAAAATATGATGGGTATTTAATCCATATCCTATTTTCTTCTCAAAATAAACATGTCATTTTTATTTTCTTTGAGAGACCCCACTACATTATCATCCCAATACAAGAGCTTATTAACTGTCTTTATGCATGCAGAATGGCTAGTGGGGTACTTTTTAGCATATAGATGGTCTAGAGGTGGTTTTAAGGATGATTGTTTTTATTGGACACTCATTCGATGAGAAAGGATGTTTTGTGTAATTTATTGTGTATCTAGCATGTCTGGACCAATATTTCCAAGAGCCTTATAATATGAGGTTTTATTCAATTTGCATCATTCAGGGGAGGACCTTATTGTCGACAAGATATGTTACTCTTGGGAGGACACACTTATAGGATGTTATCATTGAGAGGATAACATCATAGCTCTATGTCTAAATATAGGGGTAATTTCTAATGTGAATTCATGAGATATAACAATTAGGGTGGAATAAATAAGGGGTACCATCTTTATATTTGATCATCAATCCATGATCAGGGTATGGTGCCTCTCAACATGATATATTCTATTGCGACTGATAGGCTTATTGCAATGAAAGAATCCATTATCGTAGATACTAGGTGGAGAGGCAATAGAGATTATAGAAATAAAGTATTTATGAGGACCTTTATATATGCTACTTCCACTTTAATAATTTTGTAGTGGATTCAAAGGATCCCAAACCATTACTTATAGTTTTTTTATGTCCTCAAAACTCCATCATCCAGTAGTGTAGGGTTATGATTTCTCTCTTCATTTACCAATATCATTTAGTGTGATTTATTTTTTAATATCTCTCTTATGGGTGATTGCAGCAGTTTGTTGTGACTAACAACCTTCATATATGGGTTCCTATTTAAGGAGATATCTGTCTTCGGTTGGGATATTCAGGTAAGATGGTGAAATTATACAAGGTAATATGCTTTCCTTGGAGTGTCCACTGAAGTGGAATGGTGTCCCCTAGTTGGAATGGGTATTTGTGCCAAATCATGTTTTCCATTTATAGAAGAATACTACAGATGACCCACCTAACAAGAGCACCAATGCATGTCTACTCTTATGTGACCACACTATTTTGTCGATGATTAAACCCACATTGCTATTTGAGGTTTTAGGCCTGACTACTAGCTCTTTCTGTATCCATAATTAAATCATGTCATGCCATTAAGATAAGTTCAAGGATTGTTGTCTTTCCCTCCATCATTGAAAATACATGTTAATAGATTTCATTGGTGGGAATGAGAATGTAGTCTTATTATGGCGTTAGTATAGGAATATTTACAATCTCAGGTACTACATTTCCTTCCAGTAAGTACTGATTGTCCTCATGTGAAAGGGCATAGGTGTGAGTTTGACTTTGATTTACAATTAGAATATGTCAACATCATTATCTAATTGATTTTGTAATTTTCTAGAATGAGTGATATTAATGAGAAGGAATTTGTGTTGGATCATAGTATTCAGTCATATTTTACTGATTGGGATGATATAAATTAGCATGGAAATGCATCTACTCATAGTTTTCCATCATGTTTGTCTTCTGGGATTCATATAAATGAGAAGTGATTTTCATCAAGTCATTGACTACTGATGTGTTTTCTTAGAGGTCGTAATTTGAATTACAAGGTATGTATATCTTTTAATAGTTTCCAAAAAAATTCTAAATGGAGATATGTATATGAATGAAATATAATTTTATTCTACTTATATTTTTCAATTAAATTTGAATGATAGTATTGATATAAATTCACATGAATTTTTAAATATGAATTTTTTTATCGCTAAATTTGGATGGAAGGATTCATATGAATGAGTAGGTAATTAATTATTATGATTGATTACTACTGTATTTTCATGGAAGGATTGATGTGAATTTTTAGGGTTATGCATCTGATCATAGTTTTCCTCAATATATGAATAAAAAGATTCTTCATAGAGAACTAGAAAAATGTCATGTTCCTGATTGTCTGGTCGTCAACCATTGCGGGCCTCCAGGGGTACTCATGTCCATCTAAAATCTCTAGGTACTATGTGGTGGTATCCTATTCATGTCTAAGATTCAAGGATACATAGTGTTTTCAATGAATAATACTAGTATGTTACCTCATGTATGACTCATGTTCTTTTGGAATGATTTTTTTGTGAACCACTACATCGTCCTCCCTAAGATACAGAATGAAAATGTTATCACATTCTAAGGATGGGGTCCTAAAACGGATTGAGATGGATATTTAGGCTATCTGGTTCTATACCATCGACCATCACTGGTTAGATGTATAGCATGGCATTATGGACTGGATGGAATTTCGATCCACCTCTAGGGTTGGGAGAGTACCATTCTAGTGGTTCCCCTAGAAAAATGTATTTTAACACATATTTGAAGATTATGGTTGGGTGATGGAATCCCTTATTTGGTTGAAGACCCATCCTATATAGTGGTTGATGAACATGTTCTTGAGACCTAGTGAGACACCATTATATATATGATATATCTAGTGAAAAGTTCTCATAATATAGATGAAAACACAACTATGAACAGATCTTTATTAAAGAATCTCATGAACAAATGTTTAATTGATTGTCTCATTATTCCCTCATCAATTTCGAATGCATAAGGGGCCTATCTTGAGGAAACACTACCACCATGTTTAATAATTCACATCAGATTCACTATTTTTTCTCTAAAAAAATCCTTAACTCTTGAATATTGATAATATAGTGTGGAATTTTATACCATCACTCATGTCTGTCTCACTATCTCTGAATAGTCTCTAATGGGTTTTGTTCATTCTGTTAAAAACACCCAACAACAATCCTATCCACTATTACTCATGGACCTACATTCAATTATTATTTTTTGGAAAATTAGTCAATGATCCTATAGATGTCACATTGGTTGAGAGGTCGGGAAATCGGGTTTATCAAGACCTTTTGGTGGGAAATATTTCCTATTTTATAACTCTCTTATGTGCATAATATAGGTTTGTAAATACTTTGTTCATTATCATGTATGTTAGATGTGCATCACTATTAGTTATCTAGGGAGTCCCTATCCTTTTACAAGCATCATTACATTATTCGAAGCAAAACTAAATATGAAATTACAATCCATGTATCATATTGTCTAGTGTCTTTGAGATTAAGTACATAATTAAACATCATGAATTCAAAATAAGAACATATTATATTGAAACTTCATAAGTTATCCTAAATTATTGTGATCTTCTACATCATCATAGGATAACATGGGGATAACATGAATGAAGTTATGTGATAAAATCTTGGTATAGGAAAGAACATAAGAATAAATCATGGAACATTGGTTAGAAGGCTTAAAAAATATATATAAATAGTCAAGGATTATAAGGAATAATAACATAGGATCATATAATAACGAATTAATAGTAATTTGGATATATCATAAAACATGAAATTAGCATGATTTAAGGTTCATTTAACATATATGATCACAATTCAAGTCTCGTTGCATGTATAAGTGAATGAGTCAAGACTAAATTCTATGATTGTTGCACATAATGTTTCATGAGACTAAACATTACCCAATTAATTGGAGTGTTATTTGGTAGTACCCATAATAACATGTTTGTGAAAAATATTTCCACATAAATAATCATACATAAGTAAGCAAACATAAACATAATGGTTATCCATGGAAATAATTGGGAATCATAATCATGTCATAAAGAACAATAAATGGGCCTATTATAAAAGTGTCAACAAAAGAAAGGAATTAAATTATATATAGACATTAATATAAGAAAATAGGCTTACATCATCGTATTTGATGCAATATTTTTTTGAGTACATTTAAAAATGGATTTTAAGAATCATTGGGAATCAAACATTTTAGTGCAGTTTATTGATAATATTAAAGAGAAATTAAAGTAGAAAGGGGGAATCATTTATATAAAACCTAAATATAACAAAGATATTTTCAAAATAAAATTATTGATTTATGAAAATAATGTTGGATTAAAATATATTATAGAGAGAACTTAAAAATGGGTAACACTTTGGGAAGTTCCCTTAAATTGGGCATGGTTGTTTTAAATAATTGAGAAGTGAACCTTTTAAAAACATGAATATACCAAAAAAAGAATTTTAATGGATAATGATACATATGTTTGGAACATATCAACATAATATATAATATGTAAATAGATCTATAAGAGAATTTAATTTGTGTAAAATAGAGTGAAACAGTAACCTGAAAGAATTATGGAGGTTTGGGAATAATTTATTACCTTATGTCTGAAACGATCTTGAACCTGATCTTAATGTCCTTAATAATCATATTACGTCAATTAATAAATTAATTATGAACCTTTTATACATTTATTTGATTTATTATATTTTTATTAGGTAAATTAATTACATATTTATGGGTTATGAGATTTAACTTAATCATTTGAGAGCGTCAGTTTCCAAGGGTTTCATGATCAATTTACTTGAATATGTTCATAGAAAATCATGTAGGAGGAATATAGTTTTCCATATCTTAACATATATGTTTTTGATTTACTTTTATAATTATATAGGACCATTTTTTCTATAAGTGAGAATAATTAATTAGATTAATCATCAAATATAATTGTTCAGTTTAATTTATCATTTTTTTCATAAAAACTACTTTTGTTGTATTGTTAAATATCATGTAAATCTACTGGTTAAAGAAAATTAATTAGGTTATAATACATATTATATAATTTGGATCATCTATAAATATATTTTCACGACCATACTAGAATGTGGAATTGAATGAAGAAAGAGAACCGTCCACGAAGGTTGTAAATAGGCACCTCATAGATGACTTTTTCATTCAAAAAATAAAAGAGATAGGTGAAGATATTTGATGAATAATTATTCAATAAACATGATAAAATTATAGTATATGTTTGAAACTATAGTTTTTATGCCACATTACAAAGGTATGTGAGGATAATCTATTAAGATAAAATAACATAAAAGAAACTAAATGAAAACGGAAGACAGTTTTTCCCATTGATTCATTCTTAAGTGAAACTCTATTGGGAATTGTATTTGGAATTCTGTTAAGACCAAAATCTCCTAGATGTGGGAGAAGGCCTTAATAAAATATTTTATAAGAATATGGACATGTTTCAAGTCTCAATAAGTGTGAGGTGAATAGGTGGTGAGGGGTGGTATTTATATTGGAGAAGTGGGGTGTTTTTCTAACTACATAATTCCTTAGTTAATTATTTTCTTTTCAAGAAAAGAAATAGTGATTATTATTGATAAAAATACATTACTTATATCATGTGAGTTCAAACCAATGTTTATAACATCATATATGAATCATTAAATAGTGTATTTGACTAATAATATATATATACAGTTAAATATCGTATATCACTATTCACTTAATGTTCAAGTAATTTAAAAAAATCTCAAAAATTCACCATAACCATTTTTTGAGTTTTAAATGTAAAAATTAACTCTATTTTATGAAAATAATTTTCTAAATATAAATATTTTAATTTCAAATTAAATTATCATATACATGGAAAATACAAATTTTAAAATTAAAACTGTATTTCTAACACTTAAAAAACATAATTAAGGTCTTCTAAAATTGTCATATAATAATGAGAAATTAATATATTATCTTTTGAATATATTTTATGAAAATAATTTTTAATTTAATTTAATAAATTAATTATAACATTTTAATTAAATATTTTTGACCTACAAAAATTCCCACACTTAATTAATAATTTTTAAAATATTTAGTTACTTATATAGTGATATAATTATATCATATTCCTACTTAAAATGGATAAATTTTATTTATAAATTCATTAGTCATGATACGATTCAATTGTCTAGTTTGCTATTCTTAGGTTCCAAATAACAATTCCAATGGTCATGTTTCTATTTCATCAGTATGGGATCCTTATCTTCTAAAAATACTTATTGTTTCCTTCATTATTCATTTATAATGTTTTTATAATATTCTCATAGTAATTTTATGTTATTATACAATATTAAATAATTATACGATGGGAATTTTCATTGATAAAACTTTGGGTCATTACAATCTTCCCCCCATATGAAATTTCAAAATCAATAATTGTTTACATTCAGAGCCTAAAAGTTGTGGGTACTTTTCCTTCATAAATTCCACTGTTACCCGTGATTCCTTTTCATACATATGGTTCTTCCATAGTAATTTGGCCATGTGAGTAGTCTTATTACATATAAAATTATATCTACAATCTAGGATCTTCATTGGATTCTCCTTTAATGAAACAACATTATCTAGCTATACCACCTCTAATGTCATTACATGTAAAGGATCTAGTATGTACTTATTTTATAAGGACATGTCAAATACATCGTGTACTTTAGAAATAGTAGGTTGAATTTCTAGTCAATAGGCCACAGATCATACATGATTGAGGATCTAAAAGGGGTTGATGTACCTCATACATAGCATCCCTTTCATCCCAAATCTCATGATTCTCATCCATAGAGATATGTGACATAGTACCCTGTCTCCAACCATAAACATGATTTCCCATCGATGATTGTCTCCATAAATTTTCTATTGAATTTGGTCTAACTTGATGTGTTGATGAATGGTTTTCAAATTCTTCACCATTTAATTGGCCATTTTAGGTCCTAGATGCATACATTAGCCGACTTCCTCCAAGCATCTCAGTGTTCTACATATTTTAACATAAGGGGATTCATATAGATCCATTAAAATGGTCGAGTAGAAACTATTTATGTAGGATAATTCAACTTGTGGAAGATATTTGTCTCATCCTCGCAATATTTCCATAGAAAAGAATCTCAAAATATAATCTATATTATGAATAGTACACTCATATTGGGCATCATTTTGATGATGATACATCATACTGATGTTTTTCAAAATGCATAGAGCATGTTGGAGATTTTTATAGAACTTCAAGATGAATCTTGGATCTTAATCACATTCAATTTATAGTGTTACATATTTTATCCTTAACACCTTGTTGATTTATATCCTTGTAAGTTTATCTAATAATAATTCCCCTTTAATTTTGATAAAGTGGTCTATCTTTGTATGATGATCCATAATAAACCATATAAAATTGTTTCCAATGGATTTCATTCAAAGTCCAGTGACAATTTCCATGGTGTTTTTTCCAATTGCTATGTTGGTCTGGGTAATGGTCTCATCATCCCTTTATAATTATTCCTATCATCCATAACATGCTGAAATACCATGCTCTATGATGTACATTCAATAGTCTCTTTTTTTATATTGTCCCACCAAAAGATATCTAGGATATCTTGATATATCTTTTTGCTCCATGGGATAATAGATATTGTTGAACTATGTGATTTATTTAGAAGATTATTATTTATATATGTATTTTATTCTACACATATTTTTAACCAATATCATATGAATTCATCCATATCAATCTGAGACTCATAGGATATCCCATTTCTAATAGCCTCCACTATTTTCTAAATTTTGACATCATTTCATTGAGCATCCATCACTCTCTCTAAGTGGGATGGTTGAGAAATCATTTGACGATGGATTAATGATTTTCCTCACTCAAAGACTCCCATTTCCATCATTTTTATGTATATTAATATTATATCCTTACGAATTCTTATCATTGATAACGAGGAAATATCTTTTCTAATTAGAGCATCTGTAGCCTTATTTTCATTACCCGGATGTTAGTGGATTGATAAGTTGTAATCCATGAAGAGATATGGACATATTCTCTGGGAAGTATTAATATCCTACTATGGAAATATTTTTTTGAGACCATTGTGGTCATTTAATATCTCAATCTTCTCCCCTCAAGGATAATTCTGCTAGATTTTCACTAAAAATATCATAGCTACCAATACCAGATCATGCATAGATAGTATTTATCATGAATTTTCAAATAAATTGAGGAATATTATTTCTCATTATCATTTTTGATTAGTAAAATGTCTAATTAATTCATTAAATAATCAGTGTATACAACAAATATTTCTCCACATAATGGATGTGTGAGTACTGGTGTAGAAAAATGCCTCTTTTGTAACACCCCAAGATTTTATAGTGTGTTATTTCTTCAAAATAATTCAATAACTTTCACTACATGCAACACCAAGTTCAAGCACACCATGACTTACCAAACAAGCCGTTCAAAAGAGGTTATGAATAGTATTAGATAAATTTTAATGTTTATATAATCCTTATAATTTTAGAATCCATATTATGAGTTTCTTAGATATAATGCAAGAACAAATTCTTTTTCAGTATTTCACTTTTATCAAATTTAATAGTGAACCCTTTTTAAATACTATATTTTAAACTTTTTGACTAATTGGGGACATCAAAAATTTAAAATTAAACATCCCAAGCTTCTACAGTACGCTTCTCTTTGAATAATGTGATAGCGTGTGTTGTACGCAACACCGAGTTCTAACAACCAATTAAACTAGCCGTTATGAATAGTAATAACTAATTTTTGAAATTATATATATTTTATATTTCAAAATGGACTTCATTTTTGGATTCAGAATATCAAAATTAGCCTAGGGTGAAATTTTGGTACTTTTCGGATAACTTTTATATTTTGATGAATAGTGAAAATTACTAAATTTTAATTAAAAACAACTTTCTTAATCAAAATAATTAATATTAATAAATTATGAATTTGAGTGGTTTTAAAGTATATTTAGAATATATTTTTACCATTTAATATAATGTTGGTCATTGGACATAATTTTACAATTAAACCGAACATAAACAAGTGTCAATCTTTTGATAGATATTATCTCTTAAAAACACGCTTTTTGTTTTGACAGCGGGAATTAATTTTAAATTAATTTCTTCCACTTCTGTGTTTTGAATTTAGGAAAATGGATTCCATATTTGGAATCAGGATGTTCAAATTGTGTAAATAGGTAACTTTTATTTTTAGACATTTTGAATAATTACTGCGGTAAATATTTTATTTACCATGGTTAAGGGTAAATCCGGTAAATAAGGGTTAAAAAAATAATATTATAATAATACTAAATTACCCTAAAACGTGTCTTAACCCTATTGGTTGATACATGGTCGACCATGGGAATCTTTGGGTCTATTTTGGGACCCCATGGATCCACTTGAAAGTGATAATGACACTTTATTTTAATTAAGTTAAAATGAATACAAAAATGACACAAGCATATATCTTTTAGTAAAACAATTGTTATATAGGGTTATATATGTTGGATTTTAGATTATAAATATTCATTATAAAGATAAAACGATTTCCTACATAATGGTAATTTATTTATAATTTTTAGACATTAAATAATTTATTTTATTTATGACACAATGATGATACAGTAATTACTATAATAGTGAAAAATTAAAAAAATTGAAATTATAAATACCCAAATAAATATAATATGAAACTTTTAATGAATTAAACTAATTTTATAGGATAATATGATATATTAGGATTGGTTTAATCGACTTTTTTCGAAGTAATCAATCTGTTATGAGTTTCACAAAAATCAACTATTGAATAGTGTCAAAATTGACATAAAAGAGTTCTTAAAACAAATATTATATTATTAATTGATATTAAATTCCTAAAAATCTAAGGTTAGGCCAATAGACTTATATCATGATAGGTTCATCATTTATGTACCACTTGGGGGGTCGCTTGGATGTATATAGTAAGTTTATTAACCATATTATATAAAAATACAAAGAGACATTGTAAAAGTGAAACTAATTAACTTAGAGTTAATACTTAAAGATAAGGTTAATATAAGTACCCAAACCTGTCTAAATTCTATTGGTTGAGTGGTTTTCGACCTATCCCCACCTTAAACTTTGAATAATAAGCTTTTGAGCCTTTATAAACCGAATATGAATTTATTATAAATTAATATTTCTAGCTTTTCCAAAGGTGCCCCTCACCCCTCTTATAAAAGGGCACTCCTCCTTCTCATTTCTTCACACCTTCAAAGCCTTTTGGTTCGTCCAAACTCTGCCCAAATACTCTCCCAACATCCCTCACTACAACCTAGAGGCCTTAGTTTGATCAGAAAGCCAACCTAAGGAGCCCTTTTGATCAAATCAAAAGGAAGAAACCGAAGAAGAGGTAATGATTTCACCACCCTTTTCTAAGTTCCTTTCTTCTTCCACTTCTTCTTCCTTTGTTCTTACCGTTCTAAAATAATAAATCCAGTATCTCACATATACTGTGATGTTATTATAAATATGGTACAACCATATTCAGTATTCTATCCACCCTTTGAATAACATGTCACCATACGTGCGTACGTACGGCTTACCGTCTCCACGTCGTGGTGTAATTGTTATTCAATATATTATTATTTGGATGGGTATAATAATGATGTGTAACTCGTGTAAATAATAAATATAACATGTTAATGATTCTGTATATATGATATACCATCCATTTAAATATTATTTTAATATCAAAAGAATGATATCGTCGCTCGTGCGTACGTACGGACTACCGTCTCCACGAACGCGATGAGATTCATTCTCCATCGTATCCATTCAAGTATAATTATCATTTTATGATTTAAAAATGATGTTTAAGGACTTGTTATCATTCTGGATATGAATAAGATACAACAAACATGGCTTATGTAACAAAACATATAAAAGAAAATGAGTAAGTTAACACCCGAAACGACGATAATTCTAAGATATTATTAACAAATCAATGTTAAAAGATAATATATGATATCATATTAATATATATGATTCTTGTATAATTTAATAAAAATTATTTCACCATTATACAGGAGGTTAACCTACCCCAACCAAGGAAAAGTACAAGGTAAAGGTTATTTCACAATCTCTTCATTATCCGAGGTTGTTTATACGTAATAATCTACTGGGATATCTTTATCATCCACATCCATGTTTCTTAAAAATGTATTTCAAAACATTTTTACTATTTACAAGAATATGGGTTAAAGTCATTTATACCCTTGTTTGACTTTTTATAAGAAGTTTATAAAGGAATCTTTCCGTCGTTTTCAAAACAAGGTCTTTTTTAACCTTTTCGACAGAATTGAGGTAAGAATGTTTTTTTTAACTTATACAGCGGGTGCGGTTATTTTACGCCGTTATAAAATCTTCAAAGCTTCCCTTACAAGCTTATAAGAATATTTTCAAAGAAAATGTTTTATTTTATATGGATCTTAAATGATTTCAAAATAAAAGGAGATATTTATTTTAAAAGAATTTTGATTTCATCTATGTCAACATCCTTTGATGGATTTTAAGATTATTTGAAGTTGATTTATTATGATACAAAACTTCTATATTGTATTGAAGGTTTTGTGATATGTTTGACTGTGGATGTGCTATTTTTATACCATTCATAGTTTATGGTGAAAGTATTGACATTTCGTATGCTAGTTTTAATACGAATGTTTATGTTATGTTTAAACCTTTTCATATGGGAATGCATTGGACTTAATAAGTGACGGGTGGAGCCCGCTATAGCTCCTCGATGCATCGGTAGGTCTCATGAGACAAACTAGTGTCTTGGCACAAGGCCTTGACAAAATCTTATTTGTAGTCTTGGCACGAGGCCTTGGCTATGTGGTTATGATAGTCTGGAATTATGCATTCCAACATAATAAAAGTGGTTATTTATTTTTCCATGTGATTATTCGATTAGTAGAATATCCATTAGAATAAGTAAATGGCATTATTTCATTTTATTTATGCCATACCATGTTGAAATTTCATATTTAAAATGCTTTTGTTTTAGTTATACATTGCCTTAAATGTTTATTCTTATTTATGAAAGTTTCCGCTATATTGTTATCCTTACTGGGCATTTGAGCTCACCCCTTTTCTATGTTTTATTTTTCCCAGGATGTGAAGAAGTAAGTTATGAATGACCTGCAGGGATTTTATGAGGGGTTAATAGTGTGGATTGTGGAAACATTATGTTTTTGTAGTAGTTTTTCATTTTATGATGTAATGTAAAACTTATGAATATATCTAGTGTTTCCAAGGCTATTAAACCAATCGGTCTTTCGAGATTTGATCTTTCTTGTGATCATGCCAATTTTATGTAATAATGCACCGACTCTGGGTAACCGGGGTCGGGGCGTTACAGTTGGTATCAGAGGAAGTTTAGTACAAACCTTGGAAGCTAGATTTAGATAAACTCTGATTAGAGCACGTAGACCTAAGATGAACTTTGAGGATTAGTATAGAAGAACTTCCTAGAATTTTGGTATTGTAGAGATTTTGTGAGTTTTCCAAGCAATACATCCCTGTCTGGATACGAGCAGGTAGAGGCGGCTCTGGCACAGATGTACCTAGGGGTAAAACCCGAAAACACCGCTTTGAGCTAGACTCGAACGGGAACTGGTGCACGACAACGGGCCTTGCTGCACTCTTGGTTACGACACTCCCGGGGGATATGCTTAGGATAACTCTCATTTTCTTTACAAATCATTTTGAAGGGATTATGAGTATATACTTCCTCAAAAAAAACATTCTTATGATTATGGATTATATCCATAAATAGTTCAATTTATGTTAAGTGTTTTATAAGTATGGGATTATGTATTTTGATTCATAAACTGATCTAGTGTATTCCATTGTTTAGAAATGGCACCCAGTAGAAGGAATGAGAACTCCAGAAATGCACATGATCCAAAGAGAAGGAAGGATCATATCTTTCATGGTCTTAAGCTAGAATTTATAAGAGAAATAGTCTCCCATGTATTATCATCATATGAAGAAATAATATCATGTGTTGATAAGATAAGTAAAGAGTTTACTGAGTCATATGGCTTTGAAGGGAAGCAAGAGAAGAAAAGGATAGAAGAGAGAAAGATGGATAAAGGGAAGAGGGAAAAGAAGAATTTTCCCATATGTGGTAACTGTGGAAAGAAACACCCTGGAACTTTCCTGAAAGGAATGGGAGTTTGTTATAAGTGTGGAGGAAAAGGGCACAAAGTACATGACTGCAAGGGTAAGAAAATGGTTTCAAATGTACAATGCTTCATTTGCAAGGAGTTTGGACACTACGCGAACCTATGTCCCAGTCATCAGACTATGCCGCAAATGATGCTATTGGATAATAATCAAGTTATGATACTACCACAGATGAAGAGGAATGATTAGAGTTATTATGTTGATTATATCAATTGAGTGTTGTATCAACAATGTACTTGTTATAATAATTATGGAGTATATAAGGATTGTACTGCAGTACTATTTCATTAAGAACTTGAGATGGTGTGGAACAAAGAAAAGTGACTCAGTAGCAGGTTAAATGTTTGGAAAATATATGGTTGAGAGAAAGATAAACCATAATATGGTTCAGATACCGAGGTGGTGATTTTAGAATAATACATGATTGATTTGGATAAATTATATTAAATATTATTGACTACCTTGAAGCTGATTAATGATTTGTATATTCCATAATTGTTGGGGTTTAAAACATTTTTGGATTAATGAAGTATATCCAGCATTCTATACGGAATAAGGGAACATGAATGTAATCAATAAGGAATATGGTAATACATGATGAAGGTATTCATATGCTATTACGGGGTAAAAAGGATCTATATTATGTTTACCTTCCTTATAAATGTTGGACTTTGAGTTTGGATAGAAGTATTTTGGATAGTTCTAGTTTCGATTATTTTGGATTTCCATAAAAGGACAACCCGGAGGTCGGGCGGCAACCCGTCGCGTCCAGCAAGGCTGCGAGACTTGAACCCGAAACCGAAGGGCGACAAGGGTGTATCACCTACCACTGGCCCACGAGATGTCCTGGATTAAATAATGTAGTTTTTATTAAAAGATCTTGTAGATGAATTATAAATTCCTTTATTTTGGAACCCCATACTAATAGTGTAAATAGAATTTTTTTACATTCTATTATCTTTTAGAGTGAAAGATGAGTTTGTGGTAGAAATTTATTAATGGATAAAACTCTAATTATAAAGTAAGTATATCTCCTTATGATCTTAGCCAATCTCATAAATAAATTCCTCAATATTAAGAAAAGCAACTTAGAACAAAAAAAAATTCCTAGATGGTACCTTAAATCATCACTAATTTATGGCTTTGGGATTGTTGGCCTTTTCATAGCCATGTTCTCTACCACTCTCCATCAGGTAATTGATGGTTAGATTTTTCTTCCATATCCATATTTTACTACATGGAATCCTAGTATGTGTTATTTTCGGTAATCTTCATACTTTCGACTCTTTATTTTAAATAGAGGCCTCATTAATTCATTTTTCGATGTGGGATTTCAACTAAGATATTTGGAAACGTCAAAAATGTGTTATCCTAATACCCTATGTTTTGTTGAAACGATGGTATTTCAAATCATCATAGATTGATGAATTTAAGGACCTCAATTTTATACTTGTTTGTGATTGATGACCTCAATCACTACCTATAAATATTTACATTTTTCCTCCAATTATATGTCTCAAATTGCCACCAATGTTCTCCTAATCGAGATCGTAATTTGGTGGTGACCCTTTCATTTCTCTTTTCCTCATATTAAGACTAAATTTTAGTAACCCAATTTCCGATGTGGGTTTTCCCACAAATATATTATCTATTTTCAACCTTTTATTTTCGAAGAACAATTTCAAATTGCGAGGACGCAATTTATTGAAGGAGGGGAGAATGTAACACCCCAAGATTTTATAATGTGTTATTTCCTCAAAATAATTCAATAACTTTCACTACATGCAACACCAAGTTCAAGAACACCATGACTTACCAAACAAGCCGTTCAAAAGAGGTTATGAATAGTATTAGATAAATTTTAATGTTTATATAATCCTTATAATTTTAGAATCCATATTATGAGTTTCTTAGATATAATGCAAGAACAAATTCATTTTCAGTATTGCACTTTTATCAAATTTAATAGTGAACCCTTTTTAAATACTATATTTTAAACTTTTTGACTAAATGGGGACATCAAAAATTTAAAATGAAACATCCCAAGCTTCTACAGTACGCTTCTCTTTGAATAATGTGATAGTGTGTGTTGTACGCAACACCGAGTTCTAACAACCAATTAAACTAGCCGTTATGAATAGTAATAACTACTTTTTGAAATTATATATATTTTATATTTCAAAATGGACTTCATTTTTCGATACAGAATATCAAAATTAGCCTAGGGTGAAATTTTGGTACTTTTCGGATAACTTTTATATTTTGATGAATAGTGAAAATTACTAAATTTTAATTAAAAACAACTTTTTTAATCAAAATAATTAATATTGATAAATTATGAATTTGAGTGGTTTTAAAGTATATTTAGAATATATTTTTACCATTTAATATAATGTTGGTCATTGGACATAATTTTACAGTTAAACCGAACATAAACAAGTGTCAATCTTTTGATAGTTATTATCTCTTAAAAACACGCTTTTTGTTTTGACAGCGGGAATTAATTTTAAATTAATTTCTGCCACTTCTGTGTTTTGAATTTAGGAAAATGGATTCCATATTTGGAATCAGGATGTTCAAATTGTGTAAATAGGTAACTTTTATTTTTAGACATTTTGAATAATTACTGCGGTAAATATTTTATTTACCATGGTTAAGGGTAAATCCGGTAAATAAGGGTTAAAAAAATAATATTATAATAATACTAAATTACCCTAAAACGTGTCTTAACCCTATTGGTTGATACATGGTAGACCATGGGAATCTTTGGGTCTATTTTGGGACCCCATGGATCCACTTGTAAGTGATAATGACACTTTATTTTAATTAAGTTAAAATGAATACAAAAATGACACAAGCATATATCTTTTAGAAAAACAATTGTTATATAGGGTTATATATGTTGTATTTTAGATTATAAATATTCATTAGAAAGATAAAACGATTTCCTACATAATTATATTTTATTTATAATTTTTAGACATTAAATAATTTATTTTATTTATGACACAATGATGATACAGTAAATACTATAATAGTGAACAATTAAAAAATTGGAAATTATAAATACCCAAATAAATATAATATGAAACTTTTAATGAATTAAACTAATTTTCTAGGATAATATGATATATTAGGATTGATTTAATTGACTTTGTTCGAAGTAGTCAATCTGTTATGAGTTTCACAAAAATCAACTATTGAATAGTGTCAAAATTGACATAAAAGAGTTCTTAAAACAAATATTATATTATTAATTGATATTAAATTTCTAAAAATCTAAGGTTCGGCCAAGAGACTTATATCATTATAGGTTCATCATTAATGTACCACTTGGGGGTCGCTTGGATGTATATAGTAAGTTTATTAACCATATTATATAAAAATACAAAGAGACATTGTAAAAGTGAAACTAATTAACTTAGAGTTAATACTTAAAGATAAGGTTAATATAAGTACCCAAACCTGTCTAAATTCTATTGGTTGAGTGGTTTTCGACCTATCCCCACCTTAAACTTTGAATAATAAGCTTTGGAGCCATTATAAACCGAATATGAATTTATTATAAATTAATATTTCTAGCTTTTCCAAAGGTGCCCCTCACCCCTCTTATAAAAGGGCACTCATCCTTCTCATT
This sequence comes from Viscum album, assembly GCA_963277665.1. NCBI lineage: Eukaryota > Viridiplantae > Streptophyta > Magnoliopsida > Santalales > Viscaceae > Viscum > Viscum album. Next base: position 279,745,971 of record OY728133.1, read on the forward strand.
TCTTCACACCTTCAAAGCCTTTTGGTTCGGCCAAACTCTGCCCAAATACTCTCCCAACATCCCTAACTACAACCTAGAGGCCTTAGTTTGATCAGAAAGCCAACCTAAGGAGCCCTTTTGATCAAATCAAAAGGAAGAACCCGAAGAAGAGGTAATGATTTCACCACCCTTTTCTAAGTTCCTTTCTTCTTCCACTTCTTCTTCCTTTGTTCTTACCATTCTAAAATAATAAATCCAGTATCTCACATATACTGTGATGTTATTATAAATATTGTACAAGCATATTCAGTATTCTATCCACCCTTTGAATAACATGTCACCATACGTGCGTACGTACGGCTTACCGTCTCCACGTCGTGGTGTAATTGTTATTCAATATATTATTATTTGGATGGGTATAATAATGATGTGTAACTCGTGTAAATAATAAATATAACATGTTAATGATTCTGTATATATGATATACCATCCATTTATATATTATTTTAATATCAAAAGAATGATATCGTCGCTCGTGCGTACGTACGGACTACCGCCTCCACGAACGCGATGAGATTCATTCTCCATCGTATCCATTCAAGTATAATTATCATTTTATGATTTAAAAATGATGTTTAAGGACTTGTTATCATTCTGCATATGAATAAGATACAACAAACATGGCTTATGTAACAAAACATATAAAATAAAATGAGTAAGTTAACACCCGAAACGACGATAATTCTAAGATATTATTAACAAATCAATGTTAAAAGATAATATATGATATCATATTAATATATATGATTCTTCTATAATTTAATAAAAATTATTTCACCATTATATAGGAGGTTAACCTACCCCAACCAAGGAAAAGTACAAGGTAAGGGTTATTTCACAATCTCTTCATTATCCGAGGTTGTTTATACGTAATAATCTACTGGGATATCTTTATCATCCACATCCATGTTTCTTAAAAATGTATTTCAAAACATTTTTACTATTTACAAGAATATGGGTTAAAGTCATTTATACCCTTGTTTGACTTTTTATAAGAGGTTTATAAAGGAATCTTTCCGTCGTTTTCAAAACAAGGTCCTTTTTAACCTTTTCGACAGAATTGAGGTAAGAATGTTTTTTTTAACTTATACGGCGGGTGCGGTTATTTTACGCCGTTATAAAATCTTCAAAGCTTCCCTTACAATCTTATAAGAATATTTTCAAAGAAAATATTTTATTTTATATGGATCTTAAATGATTTCAAAATAAAAGGAGATATTTCTTTTAAAAGAATTTTTATTTCATCTATGTCAACATCCTTTGATGGATTTTAAGATTATTTGAAGTTGATTTATTATGATACAAAACTTCTATATTGTATTGAAGGTTTTGTGATATGTTTGACTGTGGATGTGCTATTTTTATACCATTCATAGTTTATGGTGAAAGTATTGACATTTCGTATGCTAGTTTTAATACGAATGTTTATGTTATGTTTAAACCTTTTCATATGGGAATGCATTGGACTTAATAAGTGACGGGTGGAGCCCGCTATAGCTCCTCGATGCATCGGTAGGTCTAATGAGACAAACTAGTGTCTTGGCACAAGGCCTTGACAAAATCTTATTTGTAGTCTTGGCACGAGGCCTTGACTATGTGGTTATGATAGTCTGGCATTATGCATTCCAACATTATGAAAGTGGTTATTGATTTTTGCATGTGATTATTCGATTAGTAGAATATCCATGTGAATAAGTAAATGGCATTATTTCATTTTATTTATGACATACCATGTTGAAAGTTCATATTTAAAATGATTTTGTTTTAGTTATACATTGCCTTAAATGTTTATTCTTATTTATGAAAGTTTCCGCTATATTGTTATCCTTACTGGGCATTTGAGCTCACCCCTTTTCTATGTTTTATTTTTCCCAGGATGTGAAGAAGTAAGTTATGAATGACCTGCATGGATTTTATGAGGGGTTAATAGTGTGGATTATGGAAACATTATGTTGTTGTAGTAGTTTTTCATTTTATGATGTAATGTAAAACTTATGAATATATCTAGTGTTTCCAAGGCTACTAAACCAATCGGTCTTTCGAGATTTGATCTTTCTTGTGATCATGCCAATGTTATGTAATAATGCACTGACTCTGGGTAACTGGGGTCGGGGCGTTACATCTTTTTGATCCCCTTAATGATTTCCTCATATTCTTGAGTCTAAAAAAACATCCCTTCTTTCTATATCAACATGGTTATTGAGTTTTAGAATGATTATAAGTTTGTAAAAAAATTCCATTAATTCCCAGATAGGCTAAGGAAACTATGGAACTTTGTTGCATACATTGGAAAGGGCCGCTCTTCGATTAACATTATCATGGAAGGGTCCACAAATATCTCTTTCATGGTGATAACATGATTTATTAATTATACTTCCCCCATCAAGAAAAACAATTTCTACACTTTTCATATATTTTATCCCTTCTAAATTTCTTTAGAACATTATTTAGATTCTCCCCATGTTCCTCCTTTCTCATGGAGTATATCGGAATATCATTGATAAATACTACCCCAATGTTTTAAAGGTGTTATAAAAACACTATATTCATTAAATTCATTAAATTTATGTAGTATTAATGAGTATTAAGGGAATAACTATGAACTCATAGTGCCCATGACATGTTATAAAGGAATTATTTTTAATATATTTCTTCCTCACCATTATTTGGAGATATCCTGATCGAAGGTCCACATTAAAGAAATAACTACCCCCACAGAGCTGATCAAACAAGACATCTATATATGTTAGGAGATATATGTTCTTTATTGTAATTTTATTGAGCTCACAATAATCAATGCATAGGTGCATTTATCCACCTTCATATTAATGAAGATGGCTAGGGCACCCCATGGTGAAGCACTTGGGCGTACAAAACCCTTTTCTATATTTTCTTTTAACTTCTTATTCATCTCATCCATCTCAAAGGTTTCAATTGTATAAGGTGTCTTTGATATAGGTAGATATCTATGAATAAGCTCAATTTATAACTCAACCACTCAATCAAGAAGAAGACACGGAAACTCTTCAGGGAATACATAAGTGTAGTCCCTCAAGATGGGTTTGTCTTCAATCATGATTCTCTCTATTGTCTTAATCAATTTAGAATGATATGATTTCTCATAAAGAAAAAATAACCACACTTGAGATTATTATTATATAAGTGATTCATCTTCCTCTATACACTTGAACAAGATTGGAGGATGCTCTAGGATGTGAAGAGTGATATACCTTTACTGAGATTTGATGTTGTATTTTTATAAAGATAGCCAATCCATGAAAAATATAGCATCAGACTCTACCAATGAGATTATGACATGATTTTTGTGGATTTTATGTTCATAATCATTTATTGGGAAGGATTTATAAACATTTGGTGCAATAATTTCCCCATTATCTGCTCTCCCAGACAAATAGACATCTATATTTTTAGGTGGTGACTAAATTATTCTACAATATTTTTATGATACAAAATAATCCATAAAACCATAATCAATTAATATGTTTTCTATTCTTGAATTAATAACCAGATTTCCTATCACCAAATAATTTTTTGGATCCACTTCAACATTTGGGATATCATAATACATTCTTTTTTCCTTGGATATTTTTTTTGACTGCCTCCAACAACCCATGGCTTAGGGAATTGGTTTGACAAATGAATATGTTCCTTTCAGTTGAAACACTACACTATTAGATGAGTATTGATATAAACATTCCTTTATTCTTATTCGTTACTCGTATTCATTACATCACTTCTACAATTCATATCCATATGTTCAATTCGTAAACATTTGAATAATTTCTTAGTTCCCTTTAGGAAGTTCTTAGGATGCTTCTTCCCAAAATATTACACGTGGAAAATTCAGTCTTCTTTCCATCATTGGATTTATTTTCTTATCCACCCATATTAGACAATATTTTATTATTTTTATCATCGATCCCATGATACCATTGAGATTCCTTAATCTAAATTTCATACATGAGGAAAAAATGGAAAGTATCCTCTTAAAATTAGAAGGCTCAAATCACTAATTATTTTCATATACTCAGATTTTTTATGCTAATGTAATGATCTACATTGCCTATGTTGTTCATACAAAGCTAGAAGAATATCTTCTCAACCATGTAAAGTTTTCATCATACACCCTGATAGAGTCGTCTTCCTTCAAATTATATCTAATAAATACTCATTCCATATTGAGATGGACGGTTTGGGGAAAATATTTATCAAAAAACATTTTCTTAAATTCTTTCAATCCCAATGAATCAATTTCCTCCGTAGATTAAATATTTTTCATCAGTTTCCACCACTGATTAGCTTACCCGTCAAAAAATCGACATCTAGCACAACATTGTAATCTTCTATGAACTGGCAGATATAGAATATAATTTCAATAGAGTTAATCCACTAGTCTGTGATGAGGGGATCCGAAGATCCACTAAACATTGAAGGAATTTTCTTAATGATGTATTTGACAACAAATTTTTATATCCTTGTAGAAGGATGGCATTAAAATTGATTTATTTTATTATTATTAACCTGATCCAGTTGATAAAGTATTATCATAATGTTTTGATCACATGTTCCCAAAATATGAGGAATATTATTTAGGAAATCATCACATTACCTATTACATTGGTTTTTCGAATGTGTTCTTGTATATCCTACTATTAACATTGAAAAATAAAGAACATTTTGGTGGGACTGAATACATAGATAATATGTATGATAAAATAATACATTGATCATAAAATGTTAAACTCATAAAAGAAAAGTATATCCTAACTTGTGATTCCTGAGTTTTCACTCTAGGTTATATATGTTATATTTCTTAACTTATATTCTCATAGTCATTTTCTCTATTTCCTTAATAAACGTTTTTAATGAGCTTATGAATATATTGAAGAATATTCCCTGGGAGTGTCAAAAATGCTGTTAATAAAGGCATGTTTTCATGTTTCTGGTTACCTTGAGGCAAGCTTAGTGCACCATATTGGATTTGTTACTTCAAGTTTCATATGTTCTGGAGCCACATAAATTTCTAGTATCTACACATGGATATATTTTCTTGATAAACAAATCACTCTATACTTACCAAAATTTAGGGATGTTTTACTAGAATTATTCATATCACTAAGGTTCTTTACCAAAGATGCCTATTCCTAATCACCAAAAATAATAAAAAAATTCCCTCTGATACCAACAATAGTTTTCATATCCATTTACACTTATCATTACATGATTTCAAGCATAATTAAACTTAAAATTACAATACAAGGATCATCAAATCTAGTTTCCCAAATATTGGGTTCATAATTAAACATCGTGATTTCAAAGAAGAACAACTTTCATTTAATCTCAATAAAAATATCATAACTTCTTTTAAGACCTTACATCAACATTGGATTACCTGGGGATGAAATTAACAAAGAGATGTGCTAAAATCCATGTAAGGTAATAAATATAAGAATAAAGCTTAGAAAATGGGATTGAAGGAACAACATAGGGACATAAAAAGGCATGGAATATAAAGAACCATAACATGTGATCATATATTCAAGGATTCATAGTAATGTTTAAGAAACATAAAACATAACTTTAGCAATATTCAAGTCTTGTTTCACATGGAGGATCATGAGTCAAGGCTTGTTTCATGTATATGTGCATGAGTCAATGCTAACCACTAAGAATTTTTCACATAATGGATCATGAGACTAAACATTACCCAATGAAACTTAGAAATATATATTTTCCACAATCATAACATTTTCATGAATTTTATTTCATCATAGATAATCAAACATTAGTAATCAAACATAAACATACAAGTTACCAATGTAATTAATTTGGTATCACGATCATTTCATAAACAATAATAAATTGTCATATCAAAAATATGTGGATAAAATAAATGAATTAAAAAATAAATGGTCATTAATAAAAGGAAATGAGAAGAGATAGTGATAAGTGATTTCAATCTGATGTGAGTAATTTTAAAATTATATTAAGGAAAAATTAAAAATAAAACATTTTAGTGCAGTTTAAAGAAATTATAAAATATAATTTATTGAAGAAAGGGAGATAATATTTTTTATAAAACTAGATGTTAACCAAGGAAGTTTTCATAATAAAATAAGTGATTTTAAAAATAAAATTTTTTGTTAAAACTGATTATGGATCACACTTTCAAATGGGTAAGAATTAGGGAAGTTCCTTTAAAACAGTTTTTCTTGTTGAGAAAAATTGAGTGGGGAACCTTTTAAAAACATAAATACCCAAAAAAAGGAATAATATATATTGATAAATTATTTTGGAACATATAATAAACATTTATAATATTTACATAAAAATAAATGATAATTTCATTTGTGTAAAAATATATAAAGAGAAACCTGGAGGAATAATGGAGGTCTGGGTGAAATCTGATACCTTTTGTCCAAAATTATTCCACACTAGATCTTAAAGTCTGGAAAAATAAAATTAATTATATTAATTAGAAATTTCATAACAATTTATACATTAATTTTATTTATTAAAATTTCATTATGTTCATTTATATCCCCTATTATGTGTTATGAGATTCAATTTCATCGTTCAAGCGTGTTAGTTTCCCTGGATTTTATGATTACATTACATGAATATGTGTATGTAAAAACATATGGACTAAGGATAGTTCTCAAAAAATGAAATTATTTGTTATTAATGAACGTATATAAAGTTATAATACCTTTGTTTCTTGAATTTATGATGGTAAATTAGATTAATCAGTACTGATAATCATTTGTGTTAATTTAGCCTTTTCTACCATCATAAACTAGTTTTTTTATATTATTAAATACCATGTATATATACTGGTTAAAAAACATTAAAATTGTTCTAATATAAATATATTAATGTAGATAAATCATAAAAAATGTTTTCATGGCCATTCTTGAAGGTGTAAATGATTGATGAAATAACATAGTCCACGAAGGTGGTAAATGATCACCTCAGGGACAATTTTTCAATATTAAAACAAAAGAGATAGGAGAAGATATTTGACGAATAATTATTACATCAGAATTATAAAATTAATGTATATGTAAGATACTTGAGTTTTCATTCAACTTTTACAAAGTGATATGTGGAGACGATATAAAAATAGAAAACATGAAAATAAATTGAAATAAAACAGAGGAGGGTTTTAACTTTAGATTCCCTCTTCTTGAGAACCTCCTTAGGAGATTGGTTTTGGTATTCTATTATGAAACATGCTCTAGGATTTATTGTAGGGGATTTGGAAGATATTTTAGTATAACATCAACAAGGATCATTGACTGAGAGGTGTAAGTAGATCGGGTGGATAGGGGTGGTATTTAAATTGGAGGAGAGAGGTGTTTTCTTATTACATAATTCATTAGATTATTATTTTTCTCAAGAAAAGCAATATGGTTAATTCAAAAAACTAAATAAATTAATAATATCAAGTTAGTTCAAATAAATGGTTCTTAAATCATAAATAACTTATGGAATAGTTTATTTGACATATAATTTATATATACAATAAATAATTGTATTTCACTATTCACCACAAATTCTTGTACTTTGGAAAAATTCCAAAAACACACCCTTAACATTTTTATATGTGTAAAATTCAAAAAATAACTCCATTTTATGAAAATATTTTTCTAAATATTAGAAAATTTATTTTTTTATTAAAATGATCAATTACTTGGAAAATTCAAATTTTAAAAATTAAACATCTTTTTTATCAAATTGAAAACATAACTAAGATCTCATATAATGGTTTTATAATCATAATACATAAAGATAATTATTTATGAATACATTTTATGATGATTTGTTTTATTTTAATTTATTAAATTAATAATATAATTGTAATTAAATACTTTTCCTTACAAAAATACAAAAACTTATTTAATAATTATTAAAATATTTACATACTTATACTATAAATGATTATATCATATTATAACTTATAATATAGAAAAAATTATTTATAATTTCATTGGTGATATTACTATTCAGTTGGTTGGTTTACTATTCATAATTGTCCTATTACTATTCCAATGGTCAAGTTTCTAACTCATTGGTATCTATTACTTGACTTCTATAAATAATTTTTATTTCATTCATTCATCATTTATAATGTTTTTATTTTGTTCAAAAATTAAGTTTATGTGATTATACTAGATGAAAAAATTATTATAGTGTAATTTTTGTTGATGAACCTTTGGTTGGATACAATAATGATCAATTGCGAACATGTGTGGGTTAAGAATAATCATCATGTATCTGAGGTTCTACATAAATTCTACCATGTTATGGATTGGTCAAATATTCATTAATCGTTCATTAGGATTACACTAGTTTTAATCTATTTAATGAGACTCTCTAATGTTTACTATCAACTTGGGGGACATAAGCTATTTTTGTGTTGGGATCGAACCTATAAAACGGCCTTTCTACATGTCCTCATAAAACAAGTCAGAACTTATGTAGTTCAGTTCTTCTTAATATGACACTAACCTTTTAAGGTATTATGATGAGAACCAAACCATTTTGTTTAACATCATGTGGAATGTAAATCCAGATAAAACGTTCAACATCAAGGATAGTGTGAAACATTGAAGGACCTGGAAGAGATGTGGTATCCCAGATGGATATAAGCCTACAAGGAATTTTTTTCCTTTAGAACATTATGGTGATTTGGTTATTGGGTTTGTACATTAGGGTGGATTCTTACATATCCCAGTTATGTGGGAATCAAATCCCTTGTATTTCGGTGTGTTATGGGTATTACACTATATAGGAAGACCATTTGAGTGAATATTATTGTGGTTTAAATGTTATAGGGGGGCCAATGAGGGGTGGGATTACACTCATCGGGATTTTTATTTGAATGTAAAGATTAATTATTATCTTATATAATGTTGTGAGGTGGGATTACCTACAAGAAATAGATGTATCTCTCCCAATTTCCTTGTTATTAACGACTCTTTATGTCATCCTAGTTATTTGTAACCTTCATTCATACACTTCTTAGTTCCCCCTCATGATCCTTTTTTATAATAAAGGATGGACCATTTTTTTGGCATAGACATTTTTATACTGTGGACCAAAGGGATTCATTTGTGCGTGCCCAAGGAGGATGTACATGCATTCAAATGATTCCTTGGGGGGTTTGTTATTTGTGGGAGATGAAATTACCATACATCCTAAAAAATGACTTGGTTTAATTATGGGGAATATTTATTATTATATCATCCTATGAATGATTTTTCTCATGAAGGAAGATATTTTTATGGGTGAAAATTTCCATTCGCCTCTGATGAATACATGGTTTCATTCAAGGGAGTCGCCAGTACCATCACTTCTCACAAAAAATTTTATTCTAGGGGAACTTTACAATGTGGTAAAATGCCATGAAATCCAGGGATCCACATTGTGATTTTTACTATCTGAATCTATCCTTCCATCAAGGCTTCATCCACTTTGAGAATTTTTCCTTGGTCTGTACTTTAGATAACATTTCCCATCAATGAAACTAATCATATCCTTTTCTTCTTGCATGTGGATTTTCAGGACCCAACAATGTGATTGATAAAAACTAATGTGGATCACATTATCCATGAGGCACACATCACATGGTTCATTCCCAAAGTTAGAAAAACTAGTCACAAACTATGCATTTTAAATTTTTTTATGACCTACACCATGCACAGTCTCGAAGATGTGTTAGAAAAACCACTATCACACGAGATGGGTTTCACCTATGGTTTATTGTATGATTTTATAGTCATTTTTATAGTGTCACATGCTTTTAATATATGGATATTATTCCATTTTACATTAATATTAATTATGTTATAGATACATGGACTTGAAGAGAATAATAGTTTTTTTACATTAGAAATATGGACACATAGTCCTGTAACTTGGTGATATATATTCAATGTCTTCCATAATGATCATCCCCTTTCGTACTCCCACATAAAAACTTTATTCATAACAACTGGTAAGTCAATATAAGAATGGGTGAGCTCAGATGATCATTAAGGTAAATTAAAGGATATGTGTAATACATGAATCAAAATCTTATTAGAAAACATGATGAGTTATAGAATAACATTTTCATAAGAAATTCTATTTTTGTTAAGACGTCATCTTTAGGAATTTGGAACACATGTTAATAAAAACAGGTTCACTCATTAAATTATGGACATGTAATAATTCCATCACATAAATATAGAGAAATTAAACTAGATCCACACAAAATATTATTGATGGAAATTATACGTTCATTCAAAGTATTGTGAACAAGTAATCTGGATGTTGACTAACATTGTGAACATGTAATCATGATCATTCATAAATGTGTGGACATGAATGGTAGTCCCACACATATCATCATAGTAATCAAGGTTCACTATCAATTCCATCATTCTAGATAATGTCCCTTATTGAACTGGGTTCACTTTCTGTTCCAATATTTTTTATCTCTGGAAATATAAATGATTCCCTAAATCAATAGAAAGAGATATAGGTCCCCTAATTACCTAATGAAATTATATAAATGTGTTCCAAAAGATCATAATATTTCATTATTTAAAAACAAATGATGTGAGATCGGTAACATAAATATTTCAACATATCATATAATGTGGAAAAGTGACATGTTACATAATCTTTTCTTCCTAGAATATTGTAGGAAATGAAGCGGGTTACATTGGCATTTCATCATGGAATACCCCATGGAAGTTAAATGTGTTTCATAATCAACATGTCATTAAAACAAGATCAATTCATAGAAATAATGAGAATTGTATCATTGGGCCTTATCCCCAGTATGGAATAGGTAATACGAACTAATTTTATAATAGATAAAAAATTATTTTTAAATATCATTTACAACATTTCCTATGGAAAATATAATTTATTCTTTGAATAATAGTTTTAATGATGTGAAAAATTTTGGAAAAAATTTAATATGGAAATAACCAATAATGTTTATAATATAATATCTAAAAATAATTTAAATTACTATTAAAATGTATAATATTTAATAAATAGTTTTTATTCAAAATAACATTCAAACTAATAAATGATGATTTGAATATCATTTAATAAACTTTTTTATAATAGGAAAATTTTCAAAGACCTTTTCTTTTAAAATAACAATTGAAATATAAAAAAGGTTGGTTTGAAAATAATTTAAAACAATTATTTATACACAAAACACTTTGAAAATAAATTTCCCTAAAAATCATATAAAAATATTATTTGAAAAAAGCTATGAAAATTTTTTTAAAAATATTGTTTTAGACAAGAAAAAATTCTGGACCGAATGGAGTAATGAAGTCAAACATTCTTAAAAACGTGTTTTTAATTATATTAAGTTCCATTGAGAAAAAAAAGGTACCCTTATAAGAACATATCATGAATAACCTAATGAGAAGATAATACATGATAATTCATAATAGGTATATTATTTGATTTCATCATTAGAGACCTAACTATAAACAATCCAAATAAATGATGAGATTATATCATAAAATCTTCAATAATTTGGTAACAATCAATCATAATCCCCTTGAAAGAATAATGTAAATTATAAAATAAAATATCAATAGGATAAATAAATTCATAATATTACATTAAAAATGGTCTTTATATAAACCTTTTGACATAATATAGTTTCATAAAAATTATATGTATCAAAGAATGAAAATTGAGACAAAAATCCTTCTAAGAGTTGTGAGATTTTGAGCCATAAACTCTATGAAAGTGAGATAATAAAATTGATATGTAAAAAAATACTTTTTCAATTAGGATAATCATCATATTAATTTATAGGATATATATACACCACATAAAAGAAATATATGGTAAATTTATCATTTTTCTATAAAATTTAAAAGTGAGATGGATTCTCTTAACTGAAGTGTTCGCATATATTGTGCTGTTTTAAAACCACATTATATTAATTATATATTTATTATAAATATATTAAAAATCATAATTATATATTTATCATAAAATATATTATATTATATTTACCATTTTATTACATATTTATTAAATGTTAAATGTTAAATTTTTGTTTTGGGTAACAACCACTTTGTTTTTTTGTATATATTTTGACTTCTTATTTTTCATGATATTACATAGTACATGGTTTAATAATATATAGATTTTAAAATTTTTATATAAATCTAATACACATTTAGAATATATTTATTTACTGTAGTCCATTACATTTAGTGATAGGAAATGATATACATTGTTCCTAGAGATGGTAGGTCGGACATACACAAGAAATATATTTCTATTTTATTATCATACTAAAATAAGGAAATCACAGTGATATATATATATATATCAGTATAATATAATTTTTAATATCATATATAAAAAATATTTTTATTTAAATCTATACTCTATACATTCTATGTAAAGCATGAACAAATCACATCGCTTCGCGAGGCGATAGTCCTCAATTAACATGAATAATGTTATTAATTTCAAATGAAATTAAAGGTATTAATATATATGAGACGTAATATTTAATGAACAATAATAACTTCATTAAAATATGTGTAACACAATAATTACATTGTGTATCATATAATTAAATCCATCAATAAAATTTAATTTGATAAAAATTAATAAATAATTGAATCTTAGCGTGTAACATTCTACCCCCATTAAATTATTTACAGCCTACAAATTCATCTCGGTCATAAAAGGTTTAATACTAGAATTTTTCATTCATATAAACAAATATCACAAAAAGGGTTAATAAATAATCCTATTGAAAATAAAAAATGGATGTGTAAAGGTCATATAGAATTGAAAATACCAAATTTGAAAATAGGATAACATAGCTTGGAATAGAGGATTAGGAAAAAGAATAAAATCATAAATATTTATAGTGTTAGATAATGATCACTAATCAGAATAATGTGTGTGGTCGAGTGAAAATTAGTGATCATAATAATGAAGGACAAATAAGAGTGAAAATGTTAAATGATATCATTAAAATTGATGATAAATGGAAAACATTTTATGTCAAGACTATATTTATAATGTTTAATAATTTTCATGGGAAGATATATATACATGATTCAAATCCTTATCATAACATAACCTCATCCCTCAATAGCAACTTTTTGAATTCCAACGTAATCTCTTAGTCCATAAAAAGGTGAATTTTTTAAGCCTAAAGCACTAATGGGTCATAATATCCTTATATAGAATTATAATTCATTTTTTACCATTAGTTATCAGATCTAGAATATGGTTAGCACATGTTATCTGAATAGAAATAAATAATTAATTAATCTCTAAAATCTCCTTCAATATTTGACACAAACAATTTCATAACATGATAATTTTAGTACCATTATAGATTATTAACAATAATAAATTATAATTAATGCCATTAAATTTCCACAAATGAAATTATATTTAATCCAACAATCTGTATGATATATCTCATAATTATCCAATACCATACATTTTCATACCATTATCATGTATTCTCTTGAAACATTACAATAAAAAATCTGTTTAACCTTATTGAAATAATTAATAATTCCTCATTCCTTTAATAAAACCTAGATAATTGTATATATTCATTAAATCCAAAAAACAATTTCAATATCCACTAATGATTACATAAAATAATTTTTCAATAAACCATTTATTCATTCTGAGGTCATCAAAACTATGAAATTTAATCTATAAAATTAATTGGCTCCTTATCCAAACATTATTATAGTTACATCAAGAATATATTAAGGGTTTTAATCCCATAATCTTGTATTTTACATTAAGATATCCCATACATTTAATAAAATTTTTTAGTTATTAGCATCATTACTCGTATTCGTTTAAAACATTAATGAAATATTTATACATATTAATATTTGTATATTTTAATATTTATGATTCCCAATAGATAAAATCATCAATTATTACACCTCAAAGGTAATCAATTAGATGGGTTTCATCATCTTAATCCTAAAGATGTATTTCCTTTGACATGTTATTTTTAGTATATTCAACAGCAACATTATATCCATTACTCGAACAACTATGCTATCTACATTTATGCACTTCCCCCTTATGACATCAATTTTCCTAATTCCAAAAAAAAATCCCTATTTGGAATATTCAATAATCTATTATATCATAGGGAGACAAATAATCCCATTCATTTAATTAAATTACTATTAATTTTTTAATCTATAGTTACATAATAATTTTTCATCTTTTCCCTGAGTAGATCATTTTTCTTTACATCAAATACATACACATGAGTGTTTGTTCTCATATTCTCAACATATAAGAATATGAATCTACTTCCCTCCATGGTATTAACTTAATGAACTCTAAAAAAATAACTTCTATTATTTGGTTTGTTTGATATTTGGTTAATTTAATCATTTTTAAACATGTTATATGAAAATATATTTGAATTAATCAAAATTTCCCTTAATATACTTACTATCCAATTTGGATTCTCAACAATAAATGTTATGTAACACAAAATGTAATCCCAATTACTTCTAGTTTCCTCTATTGACTAAAACCATAAATCATAGTGTGAGGAACCCTAATCATAATGGTGAACTAAATAATAATGAATATCAAATATAGGATATCTAAATCATGACACCTTCTTCGTTAATATTTAACACATTAGGTTTATCAAATATCATGCATAGGAATCATTTATTTAAATATTTCATGATTTTTTTAAAGTGTTTTTTAATTTCCAATTATTATCCCCTAGAAGTGTAAAAAATTGTTATTAGAAAGTACCATTATCATGCACCAGTTCCTAATCGATTCTTACACAATATTCGATTTTCAGTGTTGTAACCACTAGGTACATCAACAACAGATCCACAATCACTTTTAGTATCTGAACATGGATGTAATTTCAGAAAAAACACTCACTCTATAAATTAAATAAATAAAAATAATTTTCATATAATTTTACACATCCTTAGTGTTATCCATAGTGAAATATAGAGACATATCCATTGAAATATCTATAAGGATATCACTATAGTTTTTTCATACTAGTTTCCAATGGTTAACTAAACAGTTATTTGGATGCAAAGTATTAGAACCTATGATTTTCAAACATTGTTAATATATCATTTTATTTGAATATTTTTACATTACACAAATATACACATGTTGACCAAAATAGTTTAATGCTTTTTAATCATTGAAATGTAATCTTATAACATGGTTAATGATAAAAAATGTATCCCATAAAGATCTTCCATGTTAATATTCATAAATAGAACCTTTATTCATGGCATGTGGAATATAAAAATAAAAAATGGGTGAGATAAGATTCTAGTAAAGGATAAATAAATTAGATACATACATATAACATGAATATAATCTTATAACGGCATGATGATAAAATTTTGAAACCATACCCTTCATATAAAATATCATAATCACTATCATGTAATAAATATGGTATTTTCATAAGATATGAATCATAAAATATTTATAGAAAATGATTCATCAGATCATAATAGTTGAATAATAAATATATCTGTTTCATACATATTATATTTAACCATTGGGGACATGTATAAATAGAAAAATATTAACTCATTAATTTAAGGTAATTATATTAGACCTGTGGATAATATTATGGGATTGAAACTGGGTTCACCAATAACATTATGGGCCAGAAAGACACGACCAGGAAAATTATGGTGGCTATATAATTATTTTCATTCAAAACATTGTGAGAATTTAATTTGGTACACGTATAATGTTATAGACATAAATGAAAAGTCCTAGAATAACATCATAATAGTCAAGAATCACCGCCATGACCATAATTTTAGACAACTACCTTACATATACGGATTCAATCATTATTACAATCCTATTTATTACATGATATTAAAAACATTACCCAATTAATTGAATTTATATATAGGTAACACAAGCCACATAATGAAATCAAACATCTTTTTGACACAATATCATAAATACACATAAAATTGTAACCCAAAAAAATTAATGGGTATTATAAAAATTTCATTAAATCACAACTTGTGGACAATAGATTGGATTCATAATCATTTAATCAAAACATAACTATTTAAAAAATAGGGTTTCATAATTTTTATCATGATATTACTAGTGGAATAGAATTTCGTTTCTTAAGAAACTCTTGATTAAAAAATAAACCATTCATAATAATAATGTAAATTTTATCCTGGGATCAGGTCCCTTCTATTTCATATGTAACAGCAACTAATGTCATCGTAGATGCGAGATAATTTTGAAATATAATTGAAAAAATTAATGAGTAAAATATCTATTCTTTATTAAAAATTTATTTTTTAAACATAAATCATTTTGAAAATAATTTTATTTAAAAAAAACCTAAAAAATTAAAAAAAGATGAATTAAAAAATCATATTTTAAAAATTAATCCTTTCTAAAATCATTTTATTTTAAAATAATCATTGAAACTTATAAATGATTTCTTGAAGTCAATTAAAACTCTTTTTAAAAATAGAACATTTTCAAAAAATATTTCACTGAATAGAATCTTTGGAATATATAAATAAATATTTGAAAAATTTTTAAACCACTTAACAAAAAACATTTACAAAATAATTTTCCATAAAAATAATCTTAAGATATCATTTAAAAAAATTAAACATTACTATGAAACATGTTTTTGGAAGAAAATATATTTCTGTTATAAAAGAGAAATTAATATGGATTTTATTAAAAACATTTCATCAATTTATTTGTTTAAAAAAGTAAAATAATGGTAAAATTACTTGAATATATCATGAATAACCATAGTATATTAAATTTAATGACATGTTTTATGTGTATTTCATGATATTATGACATTTCAATGTTGATAATAAATAATCCCAATAAATGGTTTGATTATGTCGTAAAATCATTACCACTTTTATGACATTGAATCATAATCCCCATTATAGAATTACATAAAGTGGGAAATAAAACATTCTAAGGGGAAAATAAGGATAATACTTTTCAAAGGGGTAGTATATACACCTCCATAAATAATATAGGTGGATAATACGATGTACTTCTCAATGAAATAAAATTGAGAAAAAATATCTTACGAATATGTTAGTTTTTGAACTGAAATCTCAATAGAAGATAGATCTTAAAATGGATATGTAAACCCCAATATTATTATATATAATTATCATATTATAAATTAATGGGTTTTTTAAACTACATAAAGGAAACATGTAGTGAATTGGGAATTTGACTTATTGAAAATTAAATGGAGGCAGAAATCCATTAACATAGTCCTGACTTCAATATTAATAATTCAAAAATCATCAATAATAAATATATGTTAATTATAAAATTATTATAGAATCATAATAATATATATCATACAATATTTTATATTATTATAACCCTTTTATAACTCATTTATTAACAATTCCATGTTAGAGTAAAATTTTGGGTAATAACTACTTTATTTTTTTCTTATATGTTTTGACATTTTATTTTTGGTCATTTTATATAGATAATGGTTTAATAATATTCAAAATGTAAATAATTATATAATTATTAAAAATATTAATTATATAGGTATTTATAGAAATTCATAATTTTTACTGATATGAAATGATATACACCATTCATGGAGAGAGTAAGTTGCACATACACATGAGAATTGTCTCCTTTTTCATATTGTATTGGTAGAAATATATGTTAATGATATATATATATATATTATAATTGAATAATAAATATTTATTTCATATTTATTTCGTATATTTATTAAACTTGTCATTATTCAATTACCTGGAAAATGTGAACGAATCATATCGCATCGCAATACGGAAGTGTGACGTGCACGCGAACAATGTTACTATATTCCCACACAATGGAAAGAATAATGGTATGTGTGATAAATTATTTATATAATATTTATAACCTCAAAAATATCATATATATATCATTGAAAAACTATAAATACATCATTATTCTCAGCCATAAAATATTGTAATGAAAAAAACAATTTAAAACAATTCGTTATGTGGTAGTCTTCTATACAAATGATTGATTATTTCCTAACCCATTTTAAGCAAGTGTGTGAGGATGTAGTTCATACCATTAATATATCAACATATCCATATATATAAGATGCTGATAATATTATATAATCATGTGGTAATTTTAAATTAATGGGGAGGAAGTGGAAATATAAAAAAGACAATCATTAGTGAACATTACCTCTTCTTTGGTATCATCATTGATATTCCCCTAATTCCTTTTTTTGGTTGGATTTTTTTCCAAAAATAATTCTTATTGAATGAGGGGAATGGATTATTTAAGTGATTTTGGAATAGACTGGTTAATCTAAATTTATTTAGAGGTGTAAAGTGTTGGGGATAATGAGATTCCTTTTATAGTTAAGCAGGAGTGGCATTCTAGTAAATAATCAATTATATTCACTATTGGTAGGTTAATATTTCTTCAATTTTATCCAAAAAATTGAATTTTAGGTGTGGATGGATTATATGATTGATTCACACCTACACCAAGTAATCAAAAACAAATTTCAAACATTTCATTCAATAACTTCTATGTATCACTATTTTTTCCATTTTGGGTTTTCACTATGTTTAAATGTTTTTTATACATGATAATTTATCATTACAGTATGTATAAAAGTTTTTTATAAGATAATTTTTTTCAACTAATTATAAATATTATATCTAAATTTTAAAATATAAATTATATGTTTTTTAATAACATTAAAGCTAATTGAATTTTATGTGATAAAACATTACTTAACATTAACTGTACTAATTGGGTATTTACTACTTAATGCCTATTATAATCATTATAAAAGAAAAATATTTTCATGAGTGGAACATATTCTATATTTACTATTATTTAAAAATAACTTGGTAGAACATAGTTTTTCTAGTAATTTTAATTCATTTAGTAATATATAATTAAATATAATATATCATTAATTTCAATTTTATCATTATTCATTTAATTTATATTTAAATTTATCACAATAATGATGAAAATAAAATATTTCATTTTAATTCCTGTTTAAAATGATATGATATTCAATATAGATAATGGAACAAAATTATTCATTTACATTATTTTCACTTTTAATATTTTTACTATCATTTAATATATTTTATAATTAATTAAATAATTTATGTGTTGTCATTTCATAATCATTTAATGTAAATAATTAATCTAAAAAAATTAAAATAAACCATCATGATAAAAAATTTAATTTATCTTTAAAAAGGATATATATAACTAAACATAATTTTTTTCCATCACTATCCCAAGGATTTATAGATTTTAACGGTTAGATAAATATATTTTTTAATTCCCATCACATAACTAATTATATGGGACATTTTCACAGGAAAGTAACAATGAATTTTTTTATTTTATATCATTTTTTGTAATTGATATAAAAATTATCATTCAATAATATTATGATAATATTTTATACAATTTTCACTCATATCATTATAGTTTAATCTATGGTAAATCCATTTTCCCTTAACAAAAGTAAATAGGTTTATTACATTCATTATTCATTCTGTTAAAAAAATTAGTTAACCATATTAAATTTTTTACATAATGATTTCTATGAATATGTAGTTTATTTTTTAAAATTCCATTCACATGATGATATAAAATTAATTTAAAATTAATCTTTAAAACATGACATGAAATTATGTTATTAAATTGAAATTTTTGAAATTATTACAATTTTTTTATATCTTATTCACTATTAGAATGATTCCAATTATCTAAATTGGATTAATAAATGTATAATTAAAATACTAATTATTTAATGTAATTTTAAAATATAATTTATCTTAAAAAATCAATCAAAATTAATGTTAGTTTTCAATTAAACATTATTATTTGTTAATATTCATTAAATAAAGAAACTTTTTAGGAAAATCATTAAAATACACCCTAAGAAAATTTTGACATTATGATTTCATAAATGGACTTTATTTTATCATGTTAATTTTCAAGAAGTTTTATCAAATTATTCTATTATTGTTCCAAAAATATGAAAAAATTATTGTTGGAAAAAACTAGCATTTTTGAATCATATAGAAACATTACAAAAAAAATTCTATTTTATTATAAATATGTTATATTATATAAAAAATTATACATAATATTATAAAAATTGTTATGACTCTTCATATAACTATATTTAATGGATAAGTTATAACGATCATGTTAATAATATATAACGGTTTTTTTGAAACTAAATTTTTTGTATAATACATGTTATGTCAGTCTTAGGTGCATCACAAGATTACAATGGTGTTTCATATAACAAATTCCATCAATTAAATTAAATTTATTTGAAAAAGATAATACATTTTAACTCATTGTGTTACAATTTTTTCCATGGTGCACTTTCTGAAAAATTCATGTGACACTCTCTAAGGTTTTCATGGTTGTTACGCAAATTTGGAACTTACATGTGATAACCATACTCATCATATTCAATTTAAAAAATAAATTTGGGCCCCAAAATAACCCAAAAAATCATAAAACCACCATAAAATATTTAGGAACCTTCATTTTAATTTATAGACAATATGATAATGAAGTAAACGTTATCAATTGATCATTGAACTACATGTATCCTATAACCTCACCTATATAAAACAACATGCCCTCATGTTTCCCTATGATGGGTGGCTAATCATCATAAAATAATAAATTCAACTTTTAATAGATTAATTTGACTCTCACTCCAATATATCTTCTCACCCATTATAGTACTTACATAACACTTAAACTAGAATACACGACCTTTCATAGAGAGCCTTCATGTTGTGATAATCACTATGATCTGAAAACTCCTAAAAATAAGAACCATATTCTAACTCAATAATAATTAGATAAAAATCAATGAGATAGGATAATTAAATAATGAATGGGATGTGAATCCTTAAAAAATATATAGCATATCATGTTACTACTACGGAAGTTATATCTAATATTATTCTACTCAACTCTATCTAAAATCACATATGAACCAAAAAATAAAAGTTATAACATGCATTGCATCTAAATTCATCGATGACCAAATATTGGAAAGACAAACATGATGAAATGATATCCCTCATCATTATATTTCAGTCATTGGTGAGTATCATAATAATACTAATACCAATATTTATTCATATCCATATTGTTCCTAATCAGATGTACCTTCTTCGTGGTCTCTTGAATAAGTCATAGTCGTAGTACCGCTTCTTCTGCTACATATAACTAATATAGAGTAGGTTTTCCAATACTACCATATTGGGCCTTATATAGATTCACATGAATTTTTACTTTGAACTTACCACTGTAAGAAAATTTTGTATGAGGTAAATTTAATTTCAAAAAACTACCATAATCAATGACACGTGCACTAAACATGTCCTCCCTTACATGTAATGAACTCTTGTACTAACCTAATTCTATGGGTTATGTGATGTTCTAAAAACTATGTGTCAGCCGAAAGCCCTTTTCAACCCTATCTGGAATTGAGAATTGAACCATGAATCCCTTAATTATACAGGGGTACATGGATCCACTGATAGGTGTATGATCCCTTAAATATAATTTCATTCATGTTCAACCACTGATATGGTCTCCCAAAATGGAATAAAATGGTGACCATTTTCAGTCGGTCCATGATCACCCATATGGTATCACAACCATGAGGTGACTTTAGTAACCCCATCATGATCTCCATGGTGATGTCATCCAGTTTCCACTCTTGGATTGTTAATGTTTTTAGTAGACCAAAAATCCATTAGTTTCCCATATTAACATTTTGATAGGTGGAACACTAAGTAACAAAACCTTCCAAATTCTTCTTCATTACATACAAAAAATATGGCTAGCATAAGTCACTATATAACTTGTTGTGTCTGGGATGTACATCCAACATTAAAGCATGAGGTTATCATATCATCTCCTCCCACATATAGTGTGGTACCTAGAAATTTACTTGGATATATATAATCCGATCCCAATCAAAATCCCACCCTGGTATAAGGTCCTCACTATAAACACATTATATCAATACTAAACCATTGTAATATGAAATATTTATCCATATTACCTAATATATAAGTGATTAATTAAGTGTAAAGGACATAAGGATATTTTACCATTGATACTATTAAACATATAGATACATTTAAAAAAATAATATTTATCTAATTTAATATACTAATATATTCTTGAATAGCTTCCATCAAAGTCTAAAAGATTAGATCATTAGAAACAATATTTACAATCTCTATGGTATAAGTATTCTTGATGATAAGAGACTATAAATAATAAAACCATATTCATTTTTATATCATCAAATTTAATTCATTGAATATGTATTTTTTGTATTTTGGGGCCCGTGTATACCCTGAAATTTTCTACAAACATGTGATGTATTTTGAAATGTAAAGCCCAAACCACCATTTGTAACTAATTCCTCTCATATAAAAACTACTCCTAGGATGATTCTTGATGAATCATGATAATACATTATCCTCTACAATTATTAAAAAAATATTTGGGGTGAAGTCACCAGGGTTTTTAACACCGTGATGGTGTTATAATAGTTTTTAAACCATATAAATCATACACCATAAATGTTTTTGTAATTAAGTTTTAAAATAAATCATGAAATGTAATTAATGAAGCACTATTAGTAACCTTCTTACCCCGATATTCAACATACATCCATGATTTTTGTAGGATTCTTCCAAGAAACAAAGACTTTCACCTCCCTTGATGCACAAATACCATTGATTTTGATCTAATGTGACCTAGTAAGTGAACCTTTGTAATTAATAAGTGTAATTATGTTATATTTGGAAATAATATATTCTATATTAGTGTAGTGGATAATATATCATTTTATTTTTCAAGATTTTTTAAAATCTGAGAATAAACTAGGATATCATCATCATATATGACCCCAAAATAATCCAAGTACCGGTGGAAAACACGATAATTCAAGTCCATAAAAACCAATACTATATTCATGATATATAACAACAATAAAATATATTCATAAAGACCATAACTGTATTGTAAATTGGTACATAATATATACTAAGTACTAACTGATACCTGATGATATCCCCACATGAAATCATTCATTGAGCTGATTCTTGAAACATGATTCTAGTCAAAGTGATCTTCTATGTCATGTTCCGACCCACATGGCCCACATGGCCTATGGTATACCTATTTAGATACCCAAATACCATCTATAATAGAGTAGTTAGGGAAACCATTTCTTTTTAGACATATCAAAAACTTGTGTGTATTAAGTATAATGTAGTTTTATACTCGAAAACAACTCCATATACCACTACAATATTGAAAGGTTAATATAAAACTAATAAAAATGTATACATGCACCTATATCTCATATCATAGTCCAATAAAGTTATATAATGTATTTAGGGATAAATATAATCCCACCAATTCTATAAATGAGTCCAACATACTCACAAGGAGGGGACAACAACCACATCCATTACATGGTGTGAACCACATTCAATATATTTTGTCACACCTTCCCCCATACCACCTAGGACTCTATCATATGACACTTCATTTTTATAATAGATTATACATGTATTAATAACTGATTTATGGGTGAATGTAACAATAACCAATAAGATCCCCTGAAACCCAAAATATATAAACAAAAGGAAATTGTTATCTCAACCCATAAGATGGATTGTAAAAGAAATTCATCATCAGATGTACACTAAACTGAAACCAATACCCCATGTAGGTAATAGAAATGCTAAAATACATGGAATCCAGTTAATGTTTTTAAGGTAATTTTCATATAGTATACCATACTCCAGGATTAGTTCTAAAACTAGGGGAACTCATCGGAGAGGTCAATATAATCATGTATTTCCATAAGGAATATAGACATTAGGACACTAATTATATTGATACACATATGGGAGATCACACCCAAGGATCATGGGTGATATAGAACATCCTATTAGATAAAATGAATTTGTAGGGAATTTTATTCCCACATATACTGGTCATGATGAAACCAAAAAACATCACCTAGTTATGGTATATTGAATTTATGATCCACTCATAGAATCATATAGGTCTAGCTACTCTAATATGTGGAGGGGATCCTAAGACAAACACAGGGGATGATTCTTCATTGAACCCTCTTTTTTTAATACTAATATAGTTTATTTTGTAGTAAATGGAAATCACCCTAAATGAACTATAAGTCTTTAAATTTCCAAAAATTTTGGATAGAGGGAATATACCCAACTAATGTTGAATGGGAAATGTACGAAACTAGAATTACTATTTTTTGGAATTAAAATGGTCTCTAAATTTAAATGAAGGAAGTACATGATTTTTTTGTGAGTACACCTAAATTTCCACTAATCAAAATCATACCCATAACCATTACCATCATTCTAATCTTACTCCATTGTACACTAGTTGTTACTATGTACTCTGGATATGCCAATACCGGCTAATGTACTTTCAGATGTCTATGTCCACATTTCATGGGGAGTAATCCCTTATGGTCCTCCATATTGATAATACCTACTACATGGAGTGTACCCACTATTCATAGTTTTTATCTCTTAATTTACATTCATCCTCTTATGGTAAAAAGAAATGATTAGTGTTCTTGGGCTATAAACAATGTGATCTGGTTTTCTGAATGGAAATTTCCATCAATTCCATTGAAACCCTCATTTTTTCCAAATACACACAAATCAACCCCCTAAGGGGGAATTAGTAGACATAATAATGTCTTAAAAATTTCACAGAAACACATCAATGGTGATCGAGATATAATACACATAAATATACCAATGAAATTGAGAAAAAACAGAAGCATTAGGTCCAGTCCAATTCCTGAAATCCATCACACCTCAATCATATCTGAATCATTATAAAAATAGATTCCAACCAAGTCTCTCCTCATTCTCTTAGGTTCATCCATCAAGCATGGGGTTGAATCCTCTCCCTTGTCCTCTGTGTTTAGGAGAAATAAGGATGAGGTTATTTTTAGTCATTATATTAATTTTAAAATTAAATTTACTATCTATTAGGCCTCCCAATGCATTCCAATTAAGATATAATGATGAAAATTGTTGTGTGAAACCTAAGGTAAAACCCAAATAACATATCTAGTAGTGATCATTAAATAACCATTTAATAACTCATTCGTGAATTATTCAACTTTTTGAAGAAAAAAAATGCACATGCATTATATAATGTTTTTACAATTTTATTATACTAATACCAATCCTCTTAATTCCTTATAATTTTTCATCATCCTTTCAACTGAATGTAAAAATAATTTTTATAATATTTGAAGTATTAAAACGAAAAAATTGACTTTAAATTAGCCCCACCTTATAGATTTTCATCTGGAAAAGCATAAACCATACTCAAACAAGGGAGCATACTAAGAAAACATCTAGTTATCCCACTCTGAGGAGCTCTCCATCAGATTAATATTCCTCTAGATTACATTAAACAATGTATTTTATATCCCATGTATTAACCATTCCAACTAATCCTTAATATCTATGAGAAATTCCATAGTGGTATCCCCATCCCTATTTTCCAGCTCTCTCCAGGAAATAAAAATCAACCTATCCTTACCACACCTCCTCTTCTATGACACATTGAAGACACTGTGTACCCATTCCATCTATAGTGGTAGGTACAATAGGTTTTCCAACTCACCGACCCTATATAGTAGCTTCAACCGTCTAATGAATCATTGAGATATATTTCCACCGATATTAAATCTTTGTAATCCGTATCGAGGAAATGAATTCACGAACACAAGGTATCACTCATTGAACTCCAATATACAACATAATAAGATTAAATAAGGAATATAATAGCTCTAGGTGTTCCACATACAATTCATATGACCTGGAAATTCACTACCATCACTCGCACCAACTCCATGTTCATGAGTGCTGACACTCCTATCAATTTTATACAATGTTAACAAACAAGGTGTCTCATAAAAGGCCTTGAAAATATCCATACATATAAATGTATTTAGATTATTATTATGTGTAAAACCCACCATGGGATTTTTCTCTCTCAATTATATCCAAATTCCAACCTTATGTCTTATAGTATGTCCTTCATAACTGTAGTGGTCTTTTCTATCAGGATATCAGTTTGGTGGGGGGAGACCATTACCAAACATTGCTATATTCTAACGGCCTCCTATAATCCTTATATAATTTTGAATTTATGATTGGATAATTTTCATAAATGATCTATTAGGGAAATTCATGAATCAATAATATCTCATTGACATAAATGTATCTCAATATTTCCAATAAACCCCTATATAAGAAGCTACGTAATTGGAATGGATTTGTGAGTTAACAATCAATCATCAAGATTTGTTCATTACCTATGGATTTCAATGGAATTCATTTTAAAAATTTTCCATCCAACATACACATTGTCACATCTGGGTTTTGTGCTAAAATCACTAGATGTTAGCCCTCAAACATTACCTAAATACAAGTGAGGCATCAAGAGACGAACACATCTACACACTTTTTAATATATGGACACAAAAATTGTTGATGGTGGTAATGTTACAACTTATCCACACATGTATTTACCACTAAGGGGGATGTATGTAACTACCTCAATACCTCTTCTTACAACATCATAGGTATGATCATCTACCATCATAAAAGGGATATATACTCCCCACCTTGAGAATATCAATAAAGATCTTTTCATGTAGATATAATTATGAAAGGTCTTCAATTAAAAATCTAAAAGTTGTTCTTCCCTAACATAATAAATAAGATGATGGTAAATAATAATATAATGGAGTTAAAAATAAATATCTTCATTCACAAATGACAACTACAATGAGGCCAACATCACTCTCATCTCACTTGACAACAGTGAGAACGATATCCTACTGAGAGCATCGTGCTCCACATTCCCCTTCCAAATAGTATATACTATATCAATTTCAAAATCCTAGAGGAACTATTTTCATCTAAAAAGTCTCAAGTTAATATCATTATACAAAAATATATAAATGAAACTCATTTGATCATAGTCTATGATAAAATACCTACCCATAATATTGTGTTAGCACAACTTCAGGGAGATGACCCCCAATACTAGATCTATATCATGTGTCATGTAGTTCTTCTCATGTGGACCCAACTATAGGAACCAATATTCAATAAATACCATAATATTAAATATAAAACACCTAATACATTCTCTAAAAGAATAACATATCTCTATGTATCCAACAAAATCATATTATAGTCTAAATATGGGAGTTCCCTTACGCTTATACCTCACCTCTAAAAAATAATAATGGATCCACATTATCCCCATGAAAGGAATGCTTTTGGGGGTAATATTATTCTGTAGTTTCATTACCTTAGAATAATAGGTTATGAATCTATGATAGTATCCTAATAGAAAAATAAATATTGAAACTCATTCACAGTCTTAGGTGTCTCCTATGTTAAAACTACATCAATCATGGCAGCGACCACTACTACTCTATAATAAGAGATGAAATGTACTAGTAATTTGACCTCAATAATCTATAACTAACATATTTATTTATTCCCAAAATGAATATGATATCATTTCATATACCACTTTGTCCTCATGTGTCTTGTCTCCTCCTCTTTATATGTTGAGTAGAATATGATATCATCAATGAATACTATAAAACATCTATCTTAAAAATATTAAAATATTTGGTTCATGAGTCCCTAAAAAATAGATGTGGTAGTTTTCATGATTAAATAATATCCATGTAATCATATTTACTATAGATACATTTAAATTTCACCATCATTATATCCTCATGATATTGGAGCTAGTGATAACTCACTATGAGGTCAATCATTGACAAAATTATTTCCACTCTCAAATAATATAAGTGCTCATCAATCCATCATAGTGGATACTTATTCTATAGTATTAACTAATTCTGGAGATGATAATCCACACATAATCACAATCCCCCAAACACCTTCTTGTAGGATAAACTACAGCTGCCAATGGTGACACACTATATCAAAGAAAACCCTTCCACTAAAGATAATATAACTACACATTCAAATCATGAAGGTATGTATGAGACAGATGATATGTAATAATATATATTGTGGTAATCCATAAATGAATATATATGTATACATTTATCTTAGGGTTTGGGGTAAAACATATGCATTCTTAGGGAATATTTCCTCATACTCTTCTACAACATTTGGTAATTTGTATCTTACAACATATGATGCTCCAATTTTATGTGCAAAAACTAGGTGATTAATAAAATGTATTCCTCTATGAATGAGTACACACAACCATACATTATCATCCCTCTAACCAATGTGGTAAAAATGCATCCCAACAAAATGGAAAAACCACATCCACCACTTGAAACTATCAATTTGTGCATGAAATACGGATAGCCAATAGAAAACTAAGAAGATTACATAAGGACTTATTGATGTTATGAAACCATTACATGAGAAGAACTATCATCCAAGAGTCCTTTCATAATATTGGTAGATGTATTTGATCACTAAATATCCTCTAGTAGGAGTCCCAATAATGACGTATGATCCAAAGACTGAACTAAAATCTCTAAATCTAATGAGAGTGATGTGACAAGGATGTAGTGACTCACACTTGTATCTATCAATACAATAGATATGGCAGAAAAAACATAGATCGTACCTTAAAAAATATCTGGAACAACTATTTCATATTCCTCCACCACCCGAAGCCTTCCTCAAATATATGGAATACTTTCTTTCTATAACATTACATTTCACTACATTGTACAAACAGAGGATCTTGTAAAGATTAGTTTATTAAAAATAAAGTATATAATACATGAAAATTTTAATAAATTATTTTAATCCACATAAAAATATTATTTCATTTTACATACTATGTAAATATGCACTAGGGACATACATCAACAGAAACGATGAGCATAAGGTCCAGTAATGAAAAGCAAGGGAAATAGTTTACAACTGATCCTGAGGAATATCAATAAGAACATGAGGAGTGTGATTATTTCATGAGAAAGGGAACATGATTAATAAACTAAAAAATAAATTAAAAATAAAATTAAAATAAAGCTACAAAATTTAAATGATAAATTCATAAGCATATCACTAAGTTTTGTTGTCGTGGTGCCATAAAATATTTCATGGTTATTAACGAAGGTATCATAAAAAACTTCATATGTAGAGATTAAATTAAATAAGAAATGAATTGGATAACTATAAGAGATCACCATTAATATGAATTAATTAATGTGATAAACATATATAATAATAAAACATTCCATAAATAACCTATGGTGAATAACAAAAATAGGTTTCATATAAAAACATACTGTCTGAAAAGTTATTAATGACATAATAATTGTGTAATTTTTTGTACCACTGAGATAGATTGTGGTTTTACATTTTGTTAATACCTGAATCAATTTAATAATCTATCATCTTGGTGAAAACCCCTAGAAAATATTTTTTTGGGTATTCACAGAAATAAAATAAAATAAATTTTCAAGTGAAGAAGAGGGGTATTTTGAGAATTAAATTTGACGAAAAAATAGTTATAAATTTTTTTTATACAAGAGTAAAATGAGAGGATAAAATAGTATCGATTAATAAAAATAATTTTCATACATTAATGGGATTATGTAATGTGGGAACTTTAAATTAGTTATGAAATACGATGACAAACAACATAAAAAAGATAACTTGAATCGAAAAGAGACAATGGTATTTGCGTTACATTTAAGAGTGACTCCTGGATATTGAGTAATGGAACCTATGAGGATTGAGGGTACCTTGGGTGTACTCCATGGGGAGTAAAAATACTATAATGTTGTGGATAATTTATTTTTAGTGAATATTAATGGGATTATTGGTCATTATTTAGTACAAAAGTGGTGGATTTGTTTATTAATTTCAAAATATATGCCTTCAAAAACTAGGTTGTGGAAAATGATGAACCATAGGCTTTAACATTTATTTTCCCATGATATTTGAAATTTGAGATATTTTATATAATTTTAATCAACAAGATTATATTAATATATAATATTACGTTTTTTGGTATTGAAAATTAATCTGTCTACAAAAATAATGTTTTTAAGGTTATAGCTTTCATTATTTACTCTCAAATGTAATTTATAGGAATATAAATTGATTAAAATCTATTAAAATACATGATATTAATAAAATAATATATCTTAGGCTGTTTATTTTCTGTAATAAGTTATTTCAACATTCTAACATAATTATGATTTCATGAAACATACAGAAAACCTCGAAGTGTAATTTTACTACTAATGAATGAAAAAAAGTAATTTTAAAAATTACCATAAATTCACCCTAACCTGATTTCAAAATGATGATTTCAAAGATGACTTTTATTTTATCAATATGATAACATTAATATGGTAATTTTAACTATAAAATATAAAAATACATATTTATTAAAAATAATAGTGGGTTGAAAATGCATAGTAAAATTTCTAACACTTAGAAATATAAAAAAGTATTTTATCAAGTATATTTAAATAAAATTGTTTTTATCATATAGTTACATTAAAATGAGATTTATTCATAATAAATTATATTATTATAAATATTTATATCTTTTCTAAAAAAATACAAATTAGATCTAAAACAAAATTTATCAAATTCATCATATATATTATTCAGCAAAACAATTTTAAAAATGGAATTGATGGTATAAAATTTTTATTTATACAATAAAATTACTCTTTAAGTAAATATTTCAATCACACATAACCCCTTATAACCCTAGAATATGAACCAAGGGTATGGTGTGAAATGCTTTTTGATTCATGGGGTAGCTTGGTTAACAGTGCTCGAGTGGTAATTTCCACTAACATGAACTTCTCCCATAAGAAATTTCATTATAGATTTACATTGTGAAGCTTGGATTGGTTTTGGTCATGAGAAAATCCATGTGATTTTACATACATCTCATGTTCTGATAGATGGTATTTATATAATAAGGCCTAACTAATTGATACCATCATTTCTCCTTTCTGTGTTACTTATTATTTATCATTTCTACAAAGAAACACAATTTTTATAGTAAAAAATATTTTTAGTATGATTATAGATTTCAATGGTAATATTTATCAATGGTCATATTTTAAATGACATTCTTATAATAATAAATATCAATTTCCACATTTAACATTATAATCACTTCATTATTAAAGAGATATTTTTTTTGTGTTTCACATAATATAACACATATATTATAAAAAAAATATTAGTAAAACATTTTGGGTCTTTAAATTATTCCACCCTTAAAAAAATCCATCCAAAAAATTTCAAATCATTATCTTAGTTGAGAAAAGGTTTGGATTATTCAACTTTATTAATTTCTTGAGATCCCATATTGCTTCTTCATATTTATGGATCATCCAAAACACATAAATAATATAGATAGTCTTTTTTCATAGAAAATTTTCTCTATGGTCCAACATCTCCACCAAGTACACCTATTAATATAAGTCATAAAATATTTGCACCACCTCTAGATTTAGAACATATGGGGGATTAGGTATGTTATTCCTCATGATAGATACATGGAATAGATCATGAACTTGAGTTAAATGTGGTGGGAGAACTAGAAGATAGTATACTACTCTGATGCTATCAAGTATTTCAATGGGGACAATCCACCGGGGTGTAAGCTTCTTGTTCTACAAAAACTGGATGACCCTCTTCTAGGATGATATTTTAAAGAATAGTTTTTTCTCATATCAAATTTCTAGTCTCTTCGAGTGTTAGAATTATAGATATTATACAAACTCTAAGTAGCCTTTATCTGTTGTTTGATGGTGTGCACCTTTTATATCATATCTTGCACAAGATCAGGCCCAAGAATCATTCCCTCTCTATCTTCACACTAACAAGTAGGATTTATGCAATTCTTCTCATATAGAACCTCATAGGCTTCCATTTTAATAATCGAGTGGAAACTGTTGTTGAATGAGAAATAAAATATTAGATGTGTTAATACCATAGACCTTTATGTTATACTGATATTGTTCTCTTTATTTCCCTAAGTTTCTGAAAAGTCTCTTTAAATTGGACATTAGTTTTGGGATGACAGACAATAATGAAATTCTATTCAGTACTCAAATTTTTTTGAATAATTCCCTAAATTTTTTATGTGAACCTCAGATAACAATACGAAATGATAAAATGTGGCACCACATGGGGCCTCGACACTTTCTTTACATAAATCATTGAAATTTGGTCAAGAGTGAAATATTAACAAATAGTGATTAAATGGACAATCATAGGGAGTTGGTACACCATTACCCGTATATCATTTTTTATAATCGATGTTTTTGGGATAAAAGTGAAAATTTTAATAGTGATATTTTCCCACTTCCATGTTTGTATGGGAGGAGGTTTAAATACTCCATTAGGAATTTGTTAGTCTGCCTTCACCTATTGACAGTCCATACACCTTGGAGTGTTTGTAGAGACCCCGACCCCAGAAACTCATGATTCGGTGCCTTATGAACATGATTTGTTATCTTAAAATAAAACACACTTTATTAACAACACATCATGCCCCATAAAGAGGATCGTGTGCGGTTCAGGTTCTGGGAAACTGGAAACTTCTAAAACAGTTCATCTTTTAAGAGTTCATACCTGAAAATTTTAAATTAAAACGTAGGGTGAGCATTGAAATACTCAGTAAGGGGTTTTAAAAAGGAATGAAAACAGTGTAACATTAGAAAACATTTTTTTAAAAAAAATTGAACATTCACTAAAGGAAGATTGTAACACATAACATAACAATACTCAATCAAGGTTTTTAAGAAGAACATGAAACAATTATGTTAATTCTTGAAGGAGTAACAATGGTTATCATAAACAAGTACGACATGTGACTTAATTAAGCATAAATTAAACAGTTAAAAGTAATTCATAATCAGAGTTGCGCATAAAGGAAACAACTAAATTTTCATATGCTGGTTACTATTCTATTAAGTGACAAACACCAATCTTTCTCCAAGCTTATACCAGTGAAATAGTAACTTTATGAAAACATAAAGGCATTATTCGTGAAAGAACTTTATCTTGGAAAGAACTTGTTACATAACTTGATTTATGTGGCATCAACATTTAATCTTAGACAATCATTTCTGTATCACCAAGGTCCTTCCCCAAGGTGTCAATAAAAATTACCAAGGTTATTCACCAAGGTATCAGTCTAAAAGGTCATCTCTAGAGATTAAGTCTTTACCCAATGCATTGGAGTGCTATCAGGGCATACCCTTGACATGTCTTTATTATCATGTGAGCCATATCATTCATGATTTACTTAAACAGTTTGTATATTCAAGATGTCCCATACTACCTTGAATATCTCATTCATTTTCATTTTACCCAAGGTGTCCCATACCACTTTGGGTAATCTAATTTCTTAGTTCATTTAGTGATATGTCATAAGCATATATTATGTAGAATAATAACTAAAATAAATAATGAACCACCACAAATTTTTCTAATACATGGTATGATAGTTAACTTTGAAAAATGTGTCAATAACTAATCAAAGGCATACATATCTTAGTAAAACATCCTTTTCACTAAAGAATATAAAATAATGATATACTAAATGATGAATCTTTGTCATTATTAATCCATGGAAAAGGGGTGCTTAAGGAAAACACATGAAATTGGTTATGGTGATAAATAGGCCCTTGAACCAAAATACATACTTTATCATAAAACTCATCAGGGCAATGTTAGATAAACCTCTTTAATAAAACATTCCCATTTGTGTGTATTTTAAAAACATGTTGGTTTAGCAATCACACAAATCATATCATAATAAAATATTACTTGCATCAAAGAATAAATTAAGTCCTGGTATTTATAAAATAATATAATGGGGTTTGGAAATTATTCCTATAAATACATATACACATACCCACATATACCCGAAGTGTATATAGGGGTTTTACACAATTCAAAAACAAATTCTATTAAATCCGTTAGGAAACTGAAGGTTTACAACCATAAATTTCATACATGGTTGAAAACTAAATCCAAATAAGGTTTTTCATAAATGTAACCATATGTATAAAATTTGGGTTTTTACAAACATGAATCCACTTAAACCAAAAAAAACAAAGTTTGCATATATATATATATATATATAAATTCTATTTAAATATTGATACCCAAAAATGGGCCGAGTTAGGTTATAAGAAAATGTTCATGAAACTGTATATATACACAATAAACATTAAATATAAATTTTTGGTTTTGGAAAACTGTAAAACAAAAACTGTATATACCGTTTGTAAAAACTATATACAACCCGAGGGATTTGTAAACATGTATATATAAACTGTATATACCATTTACATATATATGAAACTGTTTATACACAATATATAAACCGATGGATTTGTATTATGTACATATACATATAAGCAGTATATACAGGTTTCTCAAAATGAAAACAAGGTATATACTCACCCTTACATATGTACCCCACTGGAAACACGAAGGACAAACTCCTTGAAGGAAATACAAACTGAAGGTTTTATATTAAGTACATATATATAAAAAGAAAATATAAACCGTATATATACCGAGAGTATAAAAAGAAGGTTTTATATAAAATAATGCATGTAAGAACCCTTACTTTGCTTGAGGAGAAAACTCATATCGGAGGTATGTCGCTGGTCTTGCTGGGAGGTCGTGGGAGGGAAGGAGGAGGAAGAACCGCTGTGGTTTCATAAGGCACGAGGTGTTTATATAGTCCTCGGTGTTCATTGGTGACTCGACCCAAGAGGTTAGACCGACGTGGGAAAGACGAAGGAATTGTGAGCTAGGGGGAAGTGTTCGGAGGTCAAGAGGAGTAGTGCGGAGGAGAAGCCGAGGCTTCCTCGGTTTCAGGCCTACTGGTCAGGACCCCTGCTGCGAGGAAGGAGACGACGGGGTCGACGCGGAAGGGAAAAGAATGGCCTGGATCAAAAAAGGGGAGAGATCGTATGGTTGGAAGAGCGCGGGAAGATAATTGATTGATTTAAAGAGATAAAGGGCTAGGATTAGATCTTGGGGAAGATCGAACGGCCACGGAAGTGGGCGGGGGTGATCGCGCAGCTAAAAGGGTCGGACGGTCTTGATCGAAGCAGGATTCGATCGGACGGTTCTGATTGCATGGAACGCGTCCCACATAGAAACGCAATGCGGTTGAGGTGCGGTTTATAATACGAAGTGCGTAGCAACCGGAGAAATAACACGAACGCACACACACAAGGGTCTTACACACGGACCCCATGCGGGCTTTGGCCCACCCCTACGCAACGCGCACCGCGGGCCTTACAAATGGGCCCGCGTGCGATTGGATGAACCCATATTTGGCTCGGGCTCGGGCCTGGCCGAAACTATGTATAACTGGGACCCCGGTTGGCACCTCGGGTCCCTGGGGGCTTGGTGTCGGCCTAGAGGGCTTGTCCCGTAAGGGATGTCATCGGCTTGGCCAAGCCCCAGCATAATTTTTATAAAACGTTATTTAGATTTCCCAAAAAAACTAGTTTAAGCATGCTTAGTTCAAAATATAAATATTTGCAAAAAATGAGTCAATATAAAATAACAACAAATAGTTTTAATTTAAAATCTAAATCCCTTTACTAGCTTATGTAAAGTATCTCATATCAACATAATTTTTAATAAAAATTTATTTAGGCTTCCGAAATAACTATTTTAAGTATACTTAGTTCAAAATAGTGTGTAATATAAATATTTGTACAAAAATGGGTAAGTATACAATAAAAACAATTAGTTTTAACTTAAAATTTAAATCCCTTTACCAGTTCATATATAAATCTTTTAAAAGATATAAATTTCTTATTTTACATACAAAACCATTATAATTATTAGGATCTTTAAAATACACCATAAAAATTCTAAAAATACCACTAGTTAATTCAAAAATAAATAATTTTAGAGATCAAAAGATATAATTATTATTATTAACCTTTAAACATATATTTTATAAAAATAATACTATGTTTTTACCTATATAGGTATCTATCGGATTTTTTTTAAAAACAAAATGATTTATTTCCAAGAATACTCTTTTTATTTTAAAACTATTATTCTCTTGAAAAAAAAATATTTTAGAAATATTATAATATTTGAAATATTATAAAATTATAAGGGCATTAAAAACAAGTTTTCATATAAAGATAAACTTTACCAACGGTAACCCAAAGGTAGTTTTGAAAATCTAACAGCTATATATATTTAACGGTTATATCTCTAAGGACCATTATAAAAGCAGGGGCATTTCATAAAATCAAAACACTTGAACTGGAAAGGATGGCTCTCCTCATACCATTGGTGTTGAGTATGTGTGTCATGGCTCTGGATATTATACTTTTCACGCTGATGGACTCTGAAGACGATGACTATCCGATTACTCGAGTTGTGATTCTTAGTAGTCTCGTTGTGGCTGTGTTAGGTCTTGTGCATGGTATTTTCAATTAGTTGGGTCTTATAGAAAACGTAATATTTTAATATATAACAGTTTACCTTATTCTCTCTATTTCATTTCAAATTATTTATTAGCACACAATACACAACAAATTAAACAAGAGACATCATTAAAAGCATAAAATTGTTCACTTGGACCAGTTCATAAAACCTGGGGCATCACATTATCCCCCCCTTTAGAAAATTGTGTTCTCGAAATTTATTTCACAAAACTACAAGGTTCTGCAACATCCTCACCATCTCCACCATC
This sequence comes from Viscum album, assembly GCA_963277665.1. Taxonomy (NCBI): domain Eukaryota; kingdom Viridiplantae; phylum Streptophyta; class Magnoliopsida; order Santalales; family Viscaceae; genus Viscum; species Viscum album. The sequence goes on from OY728133.1 coordinate 279,782,982, forward strand.
GTATAGGGTCAACATGTGCATTTAGCGGAACCCCCATAGCGATTCTCACCGCTTCCAGTTCCCTAATCCAGATACACCTAAGATAGGAGGGGTTGCACATATGTTCCGGGCCTTCATGCTTCCAGAGGGAAGCTCAAACAGTATAATGTTCTGAAATGTCATTATAGACCAATGTATGAAGGAATCATCGAATTATGTCTCGGTCGAGGACATCGAAGCCATAGATGCGGTCAAATAAGCTAATACTGAGAAGTTGGAGCATATAATCCGCACAAATATTTCCCTCTAATGCAGCCTCCTGAAATTTCACTTTAGCCGTGTAGTTTCACACTAGGGTGAAACATAAAAAGAGCCCTTCGTGGTAACTTCCTCGTCGTTCACGTCCAGCTAGCTGTGCAGAGCCAATGCGGTAATAGATGGAGGCATTCCCCTAGCAGGTGCGGAGAATCTCCGGACCGTTTATTACCTCAAACCATTGCGTGCACGTTTTTCGCAAATTTTTTAAGGGGTCATACTCATCCTCACACGTTTTGATTGCAATGATTTCCAGAATCTCAGTGGGAAGAGATAACAGGTGGGTTTGTCCTTCCATATGAAGGTGTTAAGATGGGAATTCAATCACTTCAAAACCATTCAAAGGTATACACAATGTAAAGACAAGGAAGTGGAAAGACAGCATTTCAATAAACATACATTTATTATTAAACATTATTGCTTGAGTTTCCCTTAACCACTAACTACACTAACTCCACAGAGAGAAGCAAAACACCCTAACTCCTTGAACCAAACACAGGTTTAGCAGTTAGGGAAAAACTCATGGGGGCACCTATGATGTCTTATGAGTCTATCATGAGGGGTATGAAGTTGAGAGACATCCTCATACACCTGTTGTCTGCAAGACAGTAGGGTGGACTCGTCTTCTAACCTTCCAAAGTCCAACAACTGACCCCAGAAGCCATAGTTTAAAATCTGACAAAGGTAGCCCGCTCAGAGGTCTCTGTCAGCAGCAGCTTCTTGAAAAGGGTTATCAATCATAGTGCCAAAGCTCTCACCTGCCATGAAAATTCAGAAAAGTCCCTCATAGTACCTTCCTCGACGTACATAGGAAGGAAACTAGGTTATCATCATAATGAGGTAATATATTCCTACCCCCTGGTGTAATTGAAGCATCCTTGGTGAATTGGATATGTCGTAAAGGTGATTTCATGTCATGCGGATATGGGCATAGTTTAGAAAATCCTCACGGCTAGCTAAAGACACAATGGTCTCTAAGGCCTCTATGGGGAGAGATAAGAGATTTGTGCCTTAATTTTCCATCTGAAATTTAAGAAAACCCAATTTTTAATAAAATTGTAGTTCATATACATATATATATTTTTGTTTTAGTTTCTGGATTTCCAGAGTTATCCAAACCGAACCTCTAATACCAACTGTAGAGACCCCGACCACAGAAACTCGGGATTCAGGGCCTTCTGAACATGATGTGCTATCTTAAAATAAAACACACTTTATTAACAACACACCATGCCCCATTCAGAGGATTATGTGCGGTCCAGGTTCTGGGAAACCGGAATGTTTTGAAACAGTTCATCTTTTAAGAGTTGATACCTGAAAATTTTAAATCAAAACATAGGGTAAGCATTGAAATACTCAGTAAGGGGTTTTAAAAAAAAATGAAAATAGTGTAACATTCGAAAACATTTTTTTAAAAAAAAATTGAACATTCACTAAAGGAAGATTGTAACACATAACATAACAATGTTCAATCAAGGCTTTCAAGAATAACATGAAACAATTATGTTATTTCTCGAAGGAGTAACAATAGTTATCATAAACAAGTATGACATGTGACTTACTTAAGCATAAATTAAACAGTTAAAAGTACTGCATAATCAGAGTTGCGCATAAAGGAAACAACTAAATTTTCATATGCTGGTTACTATTCTATTAGGTGAAAAACACCAATCATGCTCCAAGCTTATACTAGTGAAATAGGAACTTTATGAAAACGTAAAAGGAATTAGCCGTGAAAGAACATTATCTTGGAAAGAACTTGTTACATAACATGAATTATGTGGCATCAACATTTAATCTTAGACAATCATTTCTGTATCACCAAGGTCCATCCCCATGGTGTCAATAAAAATTAACAAGGATATTCACCAAGGTATCAGTCTAAAACGTCATCTCTAGAGATTAAATATTTACCCAATGCATTGGAGCACTATCAGGGCGCACCCTTGACATGTCTTTATTATCATGTGATCCACATCATTCATGATTTACTTAAACGGTTTGTATATTCAAGATGTCCCATACCACCTTGAATATCTCATTCATTTTCATTTTACCCATGGTGTCCCATACCACTTTGGGTAATCTAATTTCTTAGTTCATTTAGTGATATGTCATAAGAATTCATTATGTACAATAATAACTAAAATAAATAATGAACCACCACAAATTTTGCTAATACAAGGTATGATAGTTAACTTTGAAAATGTTTCAATAACTAATCAAAGGCATACATAGCTTAGTAATACATCCTTTTCACTAAAGCATATAAAATAATGATATAATAAATGATGAATCTTTGTCATTATTAATCCATGGAAAATGAGTGCTTAAGGAAAACACTTGAAATCAGTTTTGGTGATAAATAGGACCTTGAACCAAAATACATACTTTATCATAAAACACATCAGGGTAATGTTAGATAAACCTCTTTAATAAAACATGCCCATTTGTGTGTATTTTAAAAACATGTTGGTTTAGCAATCACAAAAATCATATATTAATAAAATCTTACCTGCATCAAAGAATAAATTAAGTCCTGTTATTTATAAAATAATATAATGGGGTTTGGAAATTATTCCTATAAATACATATACACGTACCCATATATACCTGAAGTGTATATAGGGGTTTTACACAATTCAAAAACAAATTCTATTAAATCCTTTAGGTAACTGTAGGTTTCCAACCATAAATTGCTTACATGGTTGAAAACTAAATCCATATAAGGTTTGTCAGAAATGTAACCATATGTATAAAATTTTGGTTTTTACAAACATGACTCCACTTAAACCAAAAAAAACATAGTTTGCATATATATATATATATATTCTATTTAAATATTGATACCAAAAAATGGGGCGGGTTAGGTTATAAGAAAACGTTCATGAAACTGTATATATACACAATAAACATTAAATATAAATTTTTGGTTTTGGAAAACTGTAAAACAAAAACTGTATATACCATTTGTAAAAACAATATAAAACCCGGGGGATTTGTAAACATGCATATATAAACTTTATATACCGTTTGCATATATATGAAACCATATATACACAACATATAAATCTATGGGTTTGTATTATGTACATATACATATAATTAGTATATACAGGTTTCTCAAAATTAAAACAAGGTATATAAGCACCCTTACATATGCACCCCACTGGAAACACGAAGGACAAATTCCTTGAAGGCAATACAAACCGAAGGTTTTATATTAAGTATATATATATAAAAAGAAAATATAAACTGTATATATACGGAGAGTATTAAACGAAGGGTTTCTCCGAAAGAATGCATGCAAGAACCCTTACTTTGCTTGAGGAGAAAACTCGGATCAGAGGTACATCGCGGGTCTTGCTGGGAGGTCGTGGGAGGGAAGGAGGAGGAGGAACCGCCGCGGTTTCATGAGGCAGGAGGCGTTTATATAGGCCTCGGTGTTTATTGGTGACTCAACCCAAGAGGTTAGACCGACGTGGGAAAGGTGAAGGAATAGTGAGCTAGGGGGAAGTGTTCGGAGGTCAAGAGGAGCAGTACGGAGGAGAAGCTAAGGCGTCCTCGGTTTCAGGCCTACTGTTCGGGACCCCTGCTGTGAGGAAGGAGACGACGGAGTCGACGCGGAAGGGAAAAGGATGGCCTGGATCAAAAAATGGGAGAGATCATATGGTTGGTAGAGCGCGGGAAAAGAATTTATCGATTTAAAGAGATCCAGGGCCGGGATTAGATCTCGGGGAAGATCGAACGGCCACAGAAGTGGGCAGGGGCGATCGCGCGGATAAAATGGTCGGACGGTCTAGATTGAAGCAGGATTCGATTGGACGGTTCGGGTTGCGCGGAATGCGTCCCACATCGAAACGCAACGCGGTTGAGGTGCGGTTTATAATACATAGCACGCAGCAACATGATAAATAACACGAATGGACACACAGAGGGGTCTTACACACGGACCCCATGCGGGCTTTGGCCCACCCCTACGCAACGCGCACCGTGGGGATTACACACGGGCCCGTGTGCAACTGGACAAACCCATATTCGGCTCGGGCTCAGGCCTGGTTGACACTATGCATAACTGGGACCCTGGTCGGCACCTCGGGTCCCTGGGGGCTTGGTCTCGGCCTAGAGGGCTTGTCACTTAAGGGATGCCATTGGCTTGGCCAGGCCCCAGCATAATTTTTATAAAACATTATTTAGATTTCCCAAAAAAACCAGTTTAAGCCTGCTTAGTTCAAAATATAAATATTTTCACAAAATGAGTCAATATACAATAACAATAAATAGATTTAATTTAAAATCTAAATCCCTTTACTAGCTTATGTAAATTATCTCATATCAACATAATTTTTAATAAAAATTTATTTAGACTTCCAAAATAACTAGTTTAAGTATACTTAGTTCAAAATAGTGTGTAATATAAATATTTGTACAAAAGTGGTAAGTATACAATAAAAACAAATAGTTTTAACTTAAAATTTAAATCCCTTTACCAGTTCATATATAAATCTTTTAAAAGATATATCTTTCTTATTTTACATACAAAACCATTATAATTATTAGGATCTTTAAAATACACCATAAAAATTCTAAAAATACCACTAGTTAATTCAAAAATACATAATTTTAGAGATAAAAAGATATAATTATTATTGATACCCTTTAAACATATATTTTATAACAAGAATACTATGTTTTTAACTATATAGTTATCTATCGGAATTTTTGTAAAAACAAAACAATTTATTTCCAAGTATACTCTTTTTATTTTAAAACTATGATTCTCTTGTAATAAAAATATTTTAGACATATTATAATATTTGAAATATCATAAAATTATATGGGTATTAAAAACATGTTTTCATATAAACATAAACTTTATCAACGGTAACCCAAAGGTCGTTTTGAAAATCCAATGGCTATATATATTTAACGGTTATATCTCTAAGGACCATTATAAAAGCAGAGGTATTTCATAAAATCAAAACACTTGAACCGGAAACGATGGCTCTCCTCATACCATTGGTGTTGTGTATGTGTTTCGTGGCTCTGGCTGTTATATTTTTCACGCTGATGGACTCTGAAGATGATGACTATCTGATTACTCGAGTTTTGATTCTTAGTAGTCTAGATGTGGCTGTGTTAGGTCTTGTGCATGGTATTTTGAATTCATTGGGTCTTGTAGAAAACGTAATATTTTAATATATAACATTTTACCTTATTCTCTATATTTCGTTTCAAATTATTTATTAGGAGACAAAACACAACAAATTAAACAAGATACATCATTAAAAGCATAACATAGTTCACTTGGACCAGTTCATAAAACCTGGGGCGTCACAGTGTTGGTAGTAATGTAACTTTTTTTGTTATCCCACCAATAATGAGCATGAAGGTCCCTATAAAATTTATGGACACAAGGATTTATATAGAATATAGAGTTCGGAGGTATATCCATTAATACTTTACTCTTATGAGGAACATATGGAACACATAGTCTTGTACAAAATTTCACAACACCTTCTTTATCAATATTTAACAAAGGAATCATCCCATTCTTTACTTCCTCTATCTTCTTTTGAAACAATGGATCTTCTATTATAGATTACATTATCCTATCTAGTAATGGTGGATGAGAAGTCATGTAGCATAGGGTTTATAATTCCCTTTCCTATACATTTAACATTTACAGTTTTACATGATCTTTGATCAAAGGATATCCTTGAATCATCATAAATTCTAGAACAATAGGGTCTTTATTACATTATGAATCAATGACTATTTTTCTCTCCCAATGTGATATTGAATGGAATAATCATAGTCTTTAATATGGGCCAATAATAAAATATATCTCATGTTTAATTTTTTTTGTTTGAAAATATACTTCCATATTTTTTGGTATCTGTATATACCTCATTTCTCTCCATAAATATAGTGCCTCTATATCTTAATAGAAAAAATAATTGTAGATAGATCTAGGTCATCCATAGAATAATTCTTCTTATTAGTCTATAGCTGTCGAGATGCATAATAAATCACCTTATCATTTTTATGAGGACTCACCAAATCCATTTTATCAAGTCATTACAAAAAATAACTAATCCTTCTCCAATATAATGTTTAGTTATCAATGGTATAGTAACCAATATCTTCTTCATATCGTGGAAACATTCTTCACACTCCATTATTGAGTTGAACTTTTCATGTTATCAAGTTAACATGGTTAGTTTATTAGAATGTCATGAAAATATTATCACAAACCTACTATAATATCATATTAAATAATGGAAACTATGAATATTAGTTACTATTGTATGATAAGTAAAATCCTCTACACAATTTTTCTTGCAAGGTTAACTAAATTCGATCATTTATTAAAATGTATTCTAAGAAATAATCTTATTTCCACTAAATTTAACATTTGTTGTATTTTGTAAATATCCTCTTCTTCCTCAATGTTTTCAATATAACCCATTGGAGATCCTCGTGCTTTTTATGAATTTTAGAATATATCATAATATCATTAATAAAAACTACAACAAAGTTATCAATGTAGTTTATAAATAATATATTCATCAAATCCATAAATATAGATAAATAATTATTGAATCCAGAGGGAATGAAAACAAACTAATAATTCTTATATATTGATCATAAGATAGTATTCATAATATTTTATTTCATTACCATCGATTTATGATAACCATATTGAACTTCAATATTGGATAAGAATTGAGCCTAATGAAGATAACCAAATAAATCATTACTCCTTGGGGGAGGGTAATAATTTATCATTGTGATCCTATTATATTCTCAATAATAAATGTATAGCTTCATTGATCCATCAGTATTCCTAAAAAATTGAATAGTTTCTCCCGAAGAAGAAACACTTCTCATGAGAAATCCATTCTCTAAAATTTCATGAAGTTTTTTATTTAATTCATATATCTCCAAATTTTTTATTGTATATAGGGTTTTTTATATTGTCTTTGATTTAGATATGAGTTCAATAGAGAACTATACCTCTCTTTCTAGGGGCGGTCCATGTAAATCTTCAATAAATATGTTAATGTGTTCCTAAAAATGGAAAAATTTTATTTTCTTATACTTTAATTTCCATATTCCTATTCATTAATCATACCCAAAATAAATTATAGGGAAGGTGATTCGTGATAATGATATGGTAATGATACATTTCCCATGAAAAAATATTGATAATTTCCATTCATGATAACTGAGATTTTTTATGTGTACAGTTCATCATAGCCTTATACATTGACATCCAGTCCATCCCTTGTATAATTTCAAATTATAGCATGGTAATGACTACTATATTTCTTATTTTATTGTTCTTACCAAACATAATATTATATTTTATATAAAGTATTTATTCTTGTAAAAACCCTCAAAGAGAAATGAATGATAACCTACATCTATATGTACAGGGATAGATTATATATTATTTGAAAACAAGAGTAATATAATGGAATACATAGAACCAAATCAAAATGATGCACTTAATAGATTTGAGTGAACAAAGAGAGTACATTAATTGAAAACATTTTGATCTTCTACTTCATTATTCGTGATAGAGAAAGCAGGAAATTAATTCTGTGGCCTATACAGAGGTTGATGGTGATTCTCCTCTATTATCATTTTATTTGTATAGTGATTGGAAAAGTTTACAAGCTATTCACACATGTAAAATTGGACATCAAGATGGCCCTACTTCATCATCCCTTTTCTTTTAGTGTTGAGAAGATGAGTATTCAGCTCACTATGATTGTTCTGAGCTATATGGTAATGTATTTCACACTGTTAACATTCCCCACTCCTAAGCAAGCAGTTCACCAAATTCCTCTTTCCATATTTATAGATTTTGGAAGTTTTCACTTGCTTTAATCATCTTACATGATAAAACATCCTCCCCAAGTTTTAATACAAATATATCTTCTTTTCATTTTATTTTTTTACCACTACAACTCTACATAGTCCATTTCATCCATTATAGCACTCTATGCAATGTCATTATAGATATCACAGTATCAATAGGAATTATTCCTCCATAGATGTGGTATTATTAGATTGAGTAATATTTTAACCTTTACATTAGCATCTATAATAAAGTTATAGGCATAATAAAAATTCGGTTTAATTTTCATTTCATAGTATCTAATAGATTAATTTTCCTTATGAATCATATTTATGAATTCTATATCTATCTTCATTCACATTTAATGAGGGAAATAATTGTTGAAAAAATATTCCACTAAACTCATTCCACTCTATATCATCAATATCCCTTCTTTCCTTAATATTTTTAGTCAGTTTTCACCACTCATCATATTTGTATGAACATGGATCTTCGTTTTCAGGTATGTTTTCCTTTTCTGGACGTTTTTTAGAGAAAGAGTAATTTCTGGAAATTTCTTAAGTACATGACATGTACTTTATGAGTACACGTCATGTACTTAGTTACCGCAGGTAGCCGTGTGATGGCTGTGTAGCGGTCATGCACACGGCCATGTGGGGGGTGACCTGGAGGCCGCGTAAAGTGGAGTAGGAAAATTGCAAGTACACATCGTGTACTTTCAATGTACATGTCGTGTACTTTATATTTTTCATTAAACGTACTAGGGTCGCATATAATAACAAAAAACACCTTCTTCTAGGTTTAGATTGGCGGAGAGCTCCCGTATGGCCATGATGTTCCTTTGTTTCCCCGACTGAGCATCTGATCTCTGATTTGACCATCGTCGATTGCGTTGGGATCGCCTCGGTAAGATATCTCTTCTTCTTGATATCTGTTTCTCAATTCCTCTTCTTTCTTAAGTTATCCTCTATTGAAAATTTCATCTGTTTTAGTAGATCTTTGGCATTATAAGGTGATTCAATCCTAGATCCTCAAGTATATTGATCTTTTAACTCCAAGGTAGGTGGTGTGTGCCTTTCCGTTGAGATTCTTTTATTTATATGTGCAATTTTTTCCAAAACCCATGAACGGGGTATTCCACGTTTACCATTTTATCCCTATTATTTGCCTAACATTATTTTATTCTTTATTAGAGGTTAATTTGAACGTGAATAGTATTAATTTCTATGCTTTGGATGTGTTTTCCCAAGCATGTTTTGCCTGTTTTGACTATTGGGTCTAGTCTGCTTGTTAGGCTGCTATTTACTTTTCCAGCTCTAGTTGTAGGATGGTGAGACTGTTGTTCTGACATGATGATATGTTGTAGACTGCTATCCAAGTAGATCTTGATGTTTTCATTGGACAATACACACTTCTATGCTTTCTTAACTTACATCGGGCCTTGAGAACCTGGTGTAGTAGACCATAGGGAGAATGGACGTTGAGGGCTTCTTTTGAGTGTCTGTTATACATACGATGTGAGACCATGGGGGGTATTGACGTTGAGTGCTTCCTAAGAGTCTCTGAAGTTCCTCGACATAGGCCATAGAGGTAATTAGACATATGTTCTTTGCTAGAGCGCCATTAGTTATCGATATGAGACTATAGGAGGAATTGATGGTGAGAGCTTCCTCAAAGAGTCTATGCTAATGCTGAACGAGAGGGGTTATACTGAGTGTAATGCTGATAGGGTTGCTTATAATTGTTAGGTAGGACCAGAGGGGATAGGCTGTGAGTACTTCCCAAAGGGTTACCTAATTGTGATTACCTGATTTGATTAGCTATTACTGGATATTTGAAACAGTGGATTTTTACTATTGATTACTTCCTTGTTTACTGCATTTATTTACTTACTGCCTGTCATATATTCACAGACTGATACGCACTGATATTGTGGTGGTTTCCTACATGGATTTAGTCTCACACCTTGTTTGGGCCATGATTTTGGGCCCAAACAGGTTATATTGTTTTAGGTAGAGATAAGGGAAAGCTCCCTTCAGCTTCAAGTACTTTATTTGTTGTGGAGATAGAGAGCATAAGACCAAGCTATGGCTTGTGATGCTGAGGAGTATATCACTTGATTTACTTTTTTACTTTGTTTTAGTTTTGTTATATTCCAGCATTATGATTTTTTTGGATTCTTTCCTAGACATATGTCTCATGCATCATTCATATATATATTTGTGTGTGTGTGTGTGTTCTCCAGTTTATCATTTCTAGTCTTCCGCTATTTACTTTGTATGGATTATTCCTGATTTTTCTACTGCTATTTGTTTTAATTCCTCTATGTTACTCTGCCAATGAAGACATAGTTTCCCCACTATCACACCCAAGGCCTTCATTGCTAGTTGGCCGCCTCTGGTGTTTCGGGAAATGAGCTTGAGTCCATGTGACCAACCAGGTAAAGGGCGCCTCTAGGTGGCTTTCAGAACCGGGATGTTACAAAGTGGTATTAGAGGAATTCATTTCTTTTGAATTACTATTTGGAGCCTTTATCCAGAGATAGAAAGAAATAGGTACTTGGTAATAAGCTGTACCCGGGAGTAGCTAACCTGTGTATAAGGAAAAGCCAATCTACCTCGTTTAATTCAATATTTCTGGTTTTTCATGTCTATGGTTGTTTTTATTTTCACCGTTGGGTGACTCTCATGTTTTTTGCTATTACTATTGATGTTAATGAGGTTATATTTCTATTGAAACCCAATGAGATGAGGGTATGCCATCTCATGCATCATATAGGCACTTTCTAGGAACCACATGTCATGCATTCTTGTCATGTTATTAAGGGTTCATTAGCAATTGCATGTTGTTGTGATAGATGTTGTGTAGAATATGCACGCTATTGTGGTAGTTGCCTTGATATAATACCTGTTGTTGATAGGGTATCGTTTGTGTAAGGTTTTTTTTAAATGAACGCCAGATTTTGGTTTATGAGGTGTTATGGGCCCCCATGGACCAGAACTTGGTGGATCATTGCCTTGTTTACCTTGTTTATAACATTTATTAGATTACAATATTTGATTCATGGAGAGTATGGGGCCTCACAGATTGGAATTTGGAACATTGCAGCTTGTTTTAGTTTTTTTATGGGTTATGGAGTAGTTTCTGAGGATTACTGTCCGTAAAAACCTAGAAGACATGTCATGTAGTTTTGACTACATGCAATGTGTTATTCTGTTCAAGAAGAAACTATTTTTCTTAAGTACACGTTGTGTACTGTATGTACACACCGTGTAGTCTCTAACCATGTCATAGGTCGTGAGGTCAGAGACACAGGATAGGGAAATCTTTGGGGGAACACACCATGTACTGGTTGGGACACCGTGTTGTTTTGGCCCTGTGTCAACCCGTGTGACTAGCGACATAGAGGGATAATAAATTATTCTATACACATTGTTTCATGATTGAACACACCATGTATTATCACCTAGGTACCTAGGCGTGTCACTAACAACACGGGTCAGTGTTATCCTTTCTCGTACATGTTGTGTCCACCTGGAACATGCCGTGTAGTGTGAGTCGTGTGTCCAGTCGTGTAACTAAAAACATGGGTCAGTGAAGCTCATCTAGTAAAAACCATGTCTGGAACTAACACGTTATGTGGTCTTTGGTTAGGAGAACCATGTGGCTTAGTCATATATAATGAATCGGGAAGGGTAAGAGGATTCAAGTACACATCGTGTGTTAGGCGAACATGTCGTGTGTTTGGGGTGTTACATGACCAGTTTTGGTAGAAGTACACGCCCATGTGAATAGATGAAAGGAAAATGTTGTGTAGGGGCTATACACACCATGTAGTCATGTTTTAGAAATCTTGAATTCATTATTACACATGTTAACTTATTACGCTTTCATTTTTTATTCCTTGATAATCTTGAATTAAGGTGTGCATTTGACCTTGCAGATTCATGCCATCGAGACGTCCTCCGATTGTATTGCAGATGCAGGGTAGTGATCGGACACCGGATATGGATGATCAGAGACTACCTGTAGATCCTCCTGTTATTCCATTCTTGGCTCTAATCATCATACTAGATGTAGGTATGGATGCACAGTTCAAGGAAATATTTATGAGGATGATGGAGACCTTTTAAGGAGAACCTCCTTCTACCCCATCGATGGCAGATTTGATGCAGGTCTTTCAGCCGCAGCATCCCCCACCTTCACAGGGGAATGAGGACCTCAGGCTGTAGAGTCATGGTTAGAATCAATTATTTCTATATTCTATCATTTGGAGATACCTCCATAGAGGAGAGTCAATCTCGCTACCTACATGCTTCAGGACTCCGCCAAGAGGTGGTGGGATGTGATCTCATAGGCTGGATTCTAGCAGGTTATGGTGTGGGATGAGTTTCATCGTATATTTAATGACTACATCTATCTAGATATCATGAGGGCAGATCAAGCCTGAGAGTTTTTTAGTTTAGAGAAAGGTAGTATTTCTGTCATGGAGTATTCCTCTCTCTTTACTGATCTGCAGCACTTCAAGCCTATTTCAAGATGTGATCAGTTATTCCTGGAAAGGAAGTTAGAAGATGGTCTAAGGAACGACATCCGATCGCAGGTGACCATATTCTGGTTGACTTCTATCACTGTTATCGTCAACCAGGCACTGATCACATAGCGCAATCTAAGGGATTCTAAAGTTGTGATCTAAGGAGGCTCGGCATCTGGAGTTAGTATTCCTCCTACTAACAGCATGAAGCATCGTAGGGAGTCTACACGTGGTGATCCAAGGAGGAGAGGTACTTATTCTGGTAGCCAGGTGGTGTGCTACCAGTGTGGGAAGAGTGGGAATACGAGGCCACACTTCTCGAGAGACCCAGTGGAGTGCTGATCTTGTGGCAATATGGGTCATCTTCAACTCTTCTGTTAGATATTATCACTATTAGCTGGTGACATGGGATCTTCTATGGCTCCTCGTTCAGGAGTAGCAGAACCAGTTTCTCACCGGTCTAAGAACTGGAGTTCTCCTGATCGTTCTGGCCGAGGTGGAGGTCATGGTCGTGGTATCCAATCGCTTGGTTTTCAGTGACAACTTGGTGGATCAGCTTAGGGTAGTCAGACTTTTGTAGTGGAGAAGACCCAACAGGATCAGGATCCCGGACCTTCTACAGTTCCTGGTACAATCTTAGTTTTCTTAGTTTTAGCTTATGCTCTTTTCAATACAGGGGCTTCCCATAGCTTTATATCTATTGCTGTTGTAGAGATCCATGGGCTCTGCATCTTTTCTCCTCTTGATATTTTGATGCTCGATACTTCGTTGGGGACTAGAACGGTGATTGTACATCAGTGCAAGGAGTTCCCTCTAGAGGTTGGTGGGTATTACTTTTTATGGGACCTCTATGTCATAGAGATGACATGCTAAGATTTCATTCTCGGAATGGACAGATTAGTTCCCTTCTATGAATTCATCGATTTCTATCGCCATAGTCTGAGTTTCACATCACTATAGGGAGGATCGTTTCTTCATAAGGGTGTGTGGGATGTCTAGGCGAGTAGGGCAATATCCGAGCATCATGGGTTGGGAGGAGTTATAGCCCAGATTTCTAGTCTATATTTGGATGACCAGGGTACTTCACAATTATACTTTCCTCCTATGGTGGATCATTTCCGGGATGTCTTTCCAGAGGAATTTTCAGGTTTTATTCTAGAGAGATAGGTGGACTTTTCTATTGAGCTTGTGCTAGGAGAAGCACCAGTGTCCATTACACCTTATAGGATGGATACACCAGAGTTGTAGGAGATCAAGAAGTAGTTGGAGGAGTTTCAGGGAAAGGGTTTCATCTAACCCAGTACTTCTCCTTGGGGTTCGCCTGTCCTGTTTGCGAAGAAGGCAGATGGTACCCTCAGACTTTGCGTGGATTATCAGATGTTGAACTAGTTGATGGTCAATAACTGATATTCTGTTCCAAGGATTTATGATCTCTTCTATCAGATTTGAGGAGCTCTAGTTTTCTTGAAGATTTACTTGAGGTTCGATTACCATCAGTTGGGCGTTAGACCATCCGATATACCTATTACAGCTTTCCAAAGAAGGTCTGGTCTATACGAGTATATGTTTATGTCATTCGGTATCACGAATGCTCCTGAATTCTTAATGGCACAGATGAAACAAGTTTTCCTTCCACACTTGGATTCCTTCGTGGTGGTTTTCGTCGATGATATCATGGTGTACTCTCACACTCGACATGACCATGCCACACATCCTGAGATCGTTCTAAGTACACTGAGAGAGAAGCAGTTATATGATAATCTCTCAAAATGCAACTTTTTAATAGACCAGATTCACTTCTTGGGTCATGTTATCTTAGAGACAGGAGTATCAGTAGACCCCTAGTAATTGAGAGAATTAGTTTCCTAGGAGAAACCAAAGAATGTCTTTGAGGTAAGAAGTTTTCTAGGGCTGGATGGATATCACAGACGCTTCATTCAGGACTTCCCATGCTTAGCAGCGCCACTTACGGGCCTGAATAAGGAGGGTTCAACATTCCTATAGATAGATTCTTGTGATTCAGCCTTTCAGGAGGTGAAAGATAGGATGACTTCAGCACTAATACTAGTCTTTCATGATCTAGGAAAGAGATATACTATGTATTTTGAGGCATCAGGTATCAGGATGGGATCAGTGCTTATATAGGGATAGGAGTCGTTGTGTTCGGGTATCGGCAGTTGAGGACACATGAGAAGAATTACCTGACGCACAATCTCGAGTTGGTTGCAGTTTTTCATGCCTTACACTATTGGAGACATTATTTTCTGGGAGAGCATTTTGTGGTTTTCACCAACCACAAGAGTCTCAAGTATATATTCATTCAGTCTGATCTGAATCTGAGACCGCGAAGGTGGGTTGAGTACCTTCAGTATTTTTACATTGAACATGCCTATATTCCTAGGAAAGGCAATGCAGTGGCTGATTAATTTTGCAGGAGGACTCAGATACAAGAAGTTCAGGAGGATAGTAGTGAGTGGAAGCCTATGGCTCTGTTCTATAAGATATATATGTAGGTGCACAATAGATAGGGGCAGAAGATTCTTTCTTCTGTAGCTATTACCACTACTCTTCTTGATCGAGTGCAAATGACGTAGCTATCAGATTCAAAAGGTCTAGTACTATGGGAGAGCGTGTCCAGAGAGGAACCTATTTCGAGATGTACCATAGGTGATGATGAGCTATTGAATTTCCAGGGGCACGTATGGGTGCAAGAAGACATATTCACGGAGTTGATGCAGGACTTTCATTCCTCAGTTTGGGAAGTTCATCCGGGTGTCACCAAGATGTATCATGATCTACATAGTCAGTATTGGTGGCCAGGTATAAAGAGAGAAGTTTATTGTTTCTTCATGAGGTGTTCCACCTATCAGCTTGTGAAGGTGGATCATCAACGACCAGCAGGGCTTTTACAGTAGTTACCCATTCCTGAGTGTAAGTGGAATAATGTCGTGATGGATTTTGTGACAATTTTATCGAAGTCGCCTCAAGGGAATGATGCAGGTTAGGTTTTCATTGACAAACTCATGAAGGTTTCTCACTTCATTCTGATCATGGAGACCTTCAGTGTTGATGAGATTGGACGGTTGTACATCAGTGAGATTGTACATCTACATGGAGTTCCACACTCTATTGTTTCATACAGACATGCATGTTTTACCTCTCGTGTCTGGCAGGAGCTACATAAGGTGTTGGGTATGAAGGTACTTTTAAGTACAGCTTACCACCCCAAGACAGATGGCTAGTCCGAGCGTACGATTCAAGTTTTGAGGACATGCTCTGAGCATGTATTCTAGATTTTAGAGGTTCTTGGGAGAAGCACATACCTCTTGTGGAGTTTGCCTAATACAATAGTTTTCAAGCAACTATTCAGGTGGAACCTTATGAGGATTTGTACAGTAGGACATGCCGATCACCCTTATGTTGGATGGAGGCAGGAGAGGCAGTTATGCTAGGACCTCGTCTTGTATAGGAGACCACATAGCAGATTGAGTTGATTCGAAGAGTATAGCTACTGTACAGTCTCAACAGAAGTCTTATGATGATCAGTGGAGACAACCTATGGAGTTCGAGGTCGGGTACCAGGTTTTCCTACATGTCACACTGAGGTTGGGACACAAGAGGATTAGAAGATAGGGTAAGCTTTCGCTGAGGTACGTCGGGCCATTTGAGGTGTTGGAGAGAGTTGGGAAAGTTTCCTATCGGTTGCAGCAACCTCAGAGGTACCGGGATATGCATGACATTTTTTCACTTTTCTCAGCTTCAATGTTACTTATCATACTCATCTCATGTTTTCCAAACTAATTAGGTTGAGTTATAAGTGGGTGTATCGTTCGAGGAGTATCCTATTCTTATTGTCAATCGCAGTACAAAGGTTCTTCGTGGCCGATATGTTCCTCTAGTATGAGTGATATGGAAGCACGAGTATGTACAGGACAAGACATAGGAGAGGGAGGAAGACGTATGATCATAATGGTTGGAGATTTTCAGGGTTTCTTCTTCTACCTCACCTTGTTAGGGAAATTCAAGAATGAATTTCTTTAAAGAAGTATGTTTGTAAGAACACGGATCTTCTTTTTCAGGTATTTTTTCTTTTTCTGGTCGTTTTTGAGTGAAAGAGGAATTTACACAAAAATTTTAAGTACACGCCGTGCCCTTTATGAGTACACATCGTGTGCTCGGTTACCATGGGTAGCTGTGTGTTGTTCATGTAGTGGCCATACACACGGCTATGTTGGGGGTGACCTGGAGGCTGCCGAAGCCAGAGTACGGAAAAGAAAAGTACACGTCGTGTACTTCTAAATTACATGGCGTGTATTTTCTTTTTTTTCATTAAACGTATTTCGATCACGTCTAATCTCTAGAAACACCTTCTTCGATGTTTGTTTTGGCCGAGGGATCCTGTACGGCTGTGATCTTCCTCTAATACCCTGACAGAGCATCCGATATCTGATTAGACCACCATTTATTGTGTTGGGATCTCCTAGGTAAGCTCTCTCTTCTTCTTGAGCTCTGATTTTCAATTCCTCCTCTTTCTTAAGATATCCTCTTCTGAATGTTTTAGATTTTTTTATATATATTCGGTGTTATAAGGTGATTTATTCCTTGAGACTCAAGTATATTGATCTTCCAATGCCAAGGTAGGTGGTTTTGTGCCTCTATGTTGAGATTCATTGAGTTATATGCGCAATTTTTTCCAAAACCCATGAACGGGGTATTTCATGTTTACCATTTTAGCCCTATTGTTTGCCTAATATGCTTTTATGCTTGAGTAGTGGTTAATTGTATGCAAATAGGGTTAATTCAAAATATTTAGATGTGTTTCCCCATGCATGTTTTTCCTTTTTTGACCGTTGGGTATAGTCTTCCGTTTAGGCTGCTGTTTACTTTTTCATTCCAAGTTGTAGGATCGTGAGATTGTTGTTCTGACATGCTAATAAGATATAGACTACTATCCAAGTAGTTCTTGAGGTTTTCTTTTTCCAATATGTTATTTTACGCTTTCTTGACTTACATAGGGTCGTGAGAACCTAGTGTAGTAGACCATAGGGAGAATGGACATTGAGGGCTTCTCCAGAGGGTCTGTTTTACTTACGATGCAAGACCACAGGGGGAATTGATGTTGAGTGATTCCTCAGTGTGTGTATAGTTCTTAAACGTGGGGAACAGAGGGAATGAGATGTAATTGCTTCCCTAGAGAACCTTTAGTTACAGATACGAGACTATATGATGAATTGACGGTGAGCGCTTCTTCAGATAGTCTATGATTAAGCTGAACCAATGGTGTTAGACTGAGTGTACTACCTATAGGGATTCATGTACTTGTTAGGTCGGACCAGTGGGGATAAGCTGTGACTAATTCCAAAAGGGTTACCTATTTCTGATTATATGTTTTGATTAGCAGTTGCTGGATATTTGAAACTGTGGATTTTTACTGCTGCGTACTTCCTTGTTTACTACATTTATTTACTTACTTCCTGCCATATATTCACTGACTGTTAGGCACAAATCTTGTGGTGGTTTCTTTTAGGGATTTATTCTCACACCCTTTTTGGGCCATGCTTTTGGGCCCAGACAGATTATATTGTTGCAGGTAGTGATAATGGAAATCACCTTTCTACTTTAGGTACTTGATTTGTTGTAGAGCTGGAGAGAATGGGACCAAGTTATGGCTTGTGATGCTGAGGAGTTGTTCACTTTCATTCTTTTAATCTTTTGTTTATTACTGTTGTATTCCCGTATTGTGATTTGTTTGGATGATTTCCTAGACATAAGTGTCATGAATCATTAATATATATGTTTGTGTGTGTGTGTGCTCCAGTTTATCATTTCTAGTCTTCCATTGTTTACTTTATATGGATTTTTCATGCTTCTGTTACTGCTATTTATTTTACATCCACTGTGTTACTCTACCAATGAGGGAATAGTTTCCCCACTATCACACCCAATGCCCTCGCTGCTAGTCGGCAGCCTCTGGCATTCGGGAAAATGCTCTTGAGGCCTTGTGACCAACCAGTTACGGGATGTATTTGGGTGGCTTCTGGAACTGGGACATTACAATATAATCCCTCTATGAGTTAAAAAACCAAAGTGAACTTCTATTATTTAAACAATAGAGCATAGAAAAAAAAATTCTATTGATCATACCCACTATTTAGAAATCAATGGGTTTGTAGATCTACTAAAAGATAGTGGCCATTGAAGAATTAAGGCCTCAACATAATGTTATTCCCTTTGAGGTGAATATGTCCTCTAATAATGATCCAAGTTATAGTGCATAACTCGAGTTAGTTGATTTTTCATTATCATGAAGTTTTCCATTTTGTATTATATTATAGGCTCATCATTTCATTGTCTCTTTCACTCATCATTGATGTGGTTCCTCGCGTTTCTTACCATTATCTAAAAGAATAAAAACAGAGTGAAAAATGTGTTTTATATAAGAATATTATAATTTAAAAGACATTTTATTCGTGAAAACATAATGAATATACATTTTATTATTAACAACAATGTAATTTTTTATATATCATTCATATTGGTTCATAAAATGCTTCTGATTAACCAACCATATCCCATAGGAGTATCAAAGTAGGGGTGGACCAAGGCCTATTTGCATGCACCATTTACTATTTGATTCTATCTAAATACAATGTTTTTCAGTGTTACCCAAAGATACATCTACTTTATAGCCACATCAACATGTTCATATCCATATAGTAATTTATTTTCTTAAAACCACATTAAATGATAATTCACTAATATAACATGATTTCTCCTATATTTAATATTTCCCCTATGTTACATAATAAGGATTTCAAGTCCAAACTTCCAAAAATAAATAAACCATCATTTGATACAAAATATAGAATACCACCATTTTATTGAATAATATTTCACTACATTGTATAAATAGGTGATAGGTTTGTGTTTAGTATCATGTAATTAAGGTACATAATATGTGAAAACATAAAATATCATAATAATACACTTGAAAATATACTTCATTATATCATCCTGTGTAAATTTACTATGTCTCATAACCTGAGGACATATATCAATGGAAAGTGTGATCATAATGGTTAGTGAGGGAATGTAAGGGAGAAAGGTAACAATTGATTTTTAGGTATACCAATTAGAACATGGGGATTATCCTTATGGAATGAGAATGGAAACATGAGGCATATAATAAAAAACAAAATTAATAATAACATGAAAATTTGGATACTAATTTTAAATGAAATATTCATAATCATATCACTAAGGGTTTTCATCAAGGTGTTATAAAAATTATGATGGTTTTTCTCCATGGTATTTTAACAAAATATTTATATATAGATTAAATTTATTACACAATGCATTGAAGAAATATCAGGGTGAACCAATAATATATATTAATTAATGTGAGCCTCATATATCATAATAAAAAATTTAGTAAATAAGCCATGGAGAATAAAATAATTTGGTTTCAAATAAAAAATATAATGTTTCAAATGAGCTTAATGGAATTAAATTATATCATTTTTGACACACAGAATAGAAGTGCAGGATTCATTTATGTTAATTGAAAAATAAAATATTTCATTTTTTACATCTAGTTGAATACCCCCAAGAAATTAAAGTAGGTTTGATATTTAGAAAAAATAAAATAAAAGAAATTTTTTTCACGAGAAGATTGAAAATTTTTAAAAGTAAATTTTGTAGAAAATTTGGTATGAAAAGATTTTTTAGAAGAGGTTTAAATGAGTGGGGTCAAGGTTCACCCATTAAAAAAATCTTATTATTATAGTAATATTATAATATATGGATGAAAAAAGAATTATTTTTCCAATTGAAAGACATACCATGTAAAAATTATACTTGAATGGAAAAGACAAGTGGATATTTTTATTACATTAATGAGTAAATCCTTCATATTGAAGAATATAACCTTGGGGGATTGAGGACATCATGGTAAGACACCTTGGGAGGTAAAAAAATTAGAGCTTCTTGAATGATGGATTATGATTGAATGGAAGTAGATAAATGGTAGGGTATTTATATAAATATTTGATGAATTTTTTTAGTAATTTCCAAATATAAGACATGGAATCCTAGGTTTTGGAAAATGGAAAACCATGACCATGCCCAGTGTTTTATCCCATGGTGTCTAAAATACAGAAAATATTTTTTTCATTTTAATCCATAATAGTTGATGGTCCTTCTATATTACTTATTTTGGCATATAAAATTAATTTTTCCACAATAATATTGTTTTTAATGTTAATGTTCCCATTTTAGACATTGGAATGTATATTAAAGGTCTGGAAATTGAATATAATATATTAAAATTCATGATATTAAAAAATAACACATTTTAGGCAATGAATTGTGTTTGATTAATTATATCATTATTACTTCATAATTATTTGGTCATTAAACATACCAAAAACCTCAGACTATATTTTTAATATTCAAAAAATAAATAAATTATTACATAAAATTATCATAAATTCCCACTAAGATAATTTTTATGATATTATTTCAAAAAATGTGTTTATATTATAATAAAAATTCTCAAAATATGTGAATTTAATATTTTGAATATAAGAATTCTTATTTTTTTAATATAATAGTTAGATGAAATTTCATAGTAAAATTCATGACATTTTAAATTTTTTAAAATAGTTTTATCACTTACATTGAAATGAAACAGTTTTAAAAAAATTATTTAATTAAAATATGTATAATTAATAATATCGTAGCTTAATATGATTATTTATATATAACCTTCTAAACCAATAAAATTGTGTACCATAGTTATACTCGTCAATGTTGGACATTCTTGTATTGCTCTTGTCGTAGAAGGATAAACATATATTCCATCCATAGAGACAATATTTCCAAGAAAAGAAATATCCTGAATCTAGAATTCACATTTTCTAAACTTCCCATACAATTTATTTCTTCTATGAGTCTTTAAAACAGTGAAAAATTTATTTCCATGATCTTAGTTGCTTTGGAGTATACCAAGATATCATCAATAAATACCACTAAAAATTCATCAATATATTCTTTGAAAACTCTATTCATTACATCCATGAAGACAGTGGGTGCAGTAGTGAGTCCGAAAGGCATTACTGTAAACTCGTAATGCCAATACCTGATTGAAAATCTTTTCTTTAGCATGTCTTCCTTCTTCACACATAACTGATGATATCCAGATCGAAGGTCAATCTTTGAAAAATATTGATCTCCATGAAGTTGATCGAATAAATCATCAATGTGAGGTAGGGGATACTTTTTATTTATTGTTTTAGCATTGATCTCAATGTAGTAAATGAATAACCTCATTGATCCATCTTTCTTCTTCACAAAAATAATAGGGGCTCCCAATGGAGATAAACTAGGGAGAATAAATCCATTATTACTCAATTCTTCTAGTTGTTTCTTTAGTTCCACTAATTACACAATGGTCATTCTATAAGGGGTCTTTGATATGGGCTTTGAACCAGGACTTAAATCAATGGAAACATAATTTCTTGTTCTCGATGATGTCCATGTAAATCATTTGGAAAAACATAATCATATTCTTGCACAATAGTATTTCCTCTATTTTATCATTACTTCCCTCACACATAGTTATTTCACTTTATTCCTCCCCAATAATTAAATTTAGTAGAGCTATAGGGGGTGGAAATATATGAGAACCAAATGGTGACGTTTCTACTCTAAAGAAAATGTACTCTTTATCATCATCAAAAATTGTAACCTCCTTATTCTAACAATAAATTTTTGCAACATAGTCTGAAATACAATCCATACTGAATATTATATCAAATTCATCCATGGGTTTGATGATGTGATCATCTGGTAAAGCATGTTTATATTCCCTAATGGTAACTGATTCACAAAACATTGTTACAATGATACTTCCCTTAAGATTTTTTAATGACAACTCCCTTGTTAAATCAAATTGGAAATATCTAATTTTCATAGAAATCTAGGAAGATATGAAACAATTTGAATATCTATAATCAAATAAAGCATTGGATAAATTTTAGAAGATCATTAAATTACCCACCACCATGTCATTTAGAGATTCAACATCAGCAGTAGTGATTTAATAAGCTTTTTCTTGCTCCCTTGGAATTTTCTAAGGTAAGTTTCCTTGGGACATATAAAATTAATTTGCATAATTCCCCATTTATCTTCAATTTTACCATTCATCATTGACAACCTCTTTCTTTCCCTTGAAATCATGAGCTTGGTGGCCTTTTTCACCACACCTGTAACAGACTCTCATTCCCTTTGAGAAAGTATCAGGGTGTTTCTTCCCACATTTACAACAGGATGGAAATTCCACTTTTCCCTCATTCCCCTTATTTCCATTTACAAAGTTTTTAGAAGATCTATTCTTCTCTTTCTTTTCATTAAAGTCTTAAGACATAAAGAATTCCTTTTCTGTATTGATATCACATGAGACAATATCATTGTATGATGAGAATGATTGTGAGAATAATGCTCAACTATGAAATTGTTTTAACCCATAAAATAATCTGTCAATATTAATCAATAGGTTACGTATATAATCTGCTTCATGCCTTGCTAATATTGTAAAGTTAGCCTCATACATTTTGACTTTTTCATCCTCCTTTTGCCTCAGACTCGGATATTTTCTTTCCATGTCCTCTTGATGGTCACCAGGACAGTATTTTTCTATGAAAATATCTTTAAACTCCCTCTAATCCATATTTTATACTTTTTAATACTCATTTGTGTTTTTAACTAATGGCCACCATTTATCTGTATCATCAGTGAGGTGATAAACTACCAGGAAAACTTTTTCCCTTTCACTAATCTCCAAAGCATGAAATATTTTTATAAGAAACTTATCGATTTCTCCACTACAAATGGATTTATAGTCCCATTGAATGTTTGTGGTTGTTTCCTCATGATGAATTCTATCATTTATCCTTTGCATTGTGGATCAAGTGCTCCATATGAGTAAGTTTATTATTCATAACCTGACTGAGTTGTCCCAATATGGTATAAAGTTGTTCAGCACCAGCTGCATCACTAGCTCCACTATAATTATCTTGAGTATGAGGTAAATCATTAAATGGATTACGTGTGTTGATAAAGATTTCATTCCTTCCACTATGTTCCATTTCTAAACAATTTCATTCACTATATTTATTTTTGAATCACAATACATAATTCCAAACTAGTAAAATACCTACCATTAATTGAACAGTTTACTCATATAATCCATAATCATAAAAAAATATTTTCTTTGAGGATGTATTGACTCATAAATCCTTCATAATGGTCTGTAAAGAAAATAGGAATTATCCTAAGAATATCCCTCAGGAGTGTTGTAACCAAGAGTGAAGCAAGTCTCGTTGTCGTGTACCAAGATACCCCTGGTCAAGCCTAAAACTCAATGTCGGAATTTTAACTTTTAGGTACATTTGTTCCAGAGCCACCACTACCTATTAGTATCCAGACCAAGATGTATTTCTTGTAAAATACAAAAAATATCAACATTACCAAAATTCTAGGAAGTTCTTCAATAATAATCCTCAAAATTCTATCTTAGGGTAATGTTCTCTAATTAGAGTTTTTCTAAATCTATCTTCCAAGGTTTGTACTAACCATCCTTTGATACCAACTGTAATGCCTTGACCCCAGTAACCCAGAGTTGGTGCATTATTACATAACATTGGCATGATCATGAGAGATCATGTCCCAAAAGACTAATTAGTTTGGTAGGCTTAGAAGTACTAGATACATAGATAAGTTTTACATTACATTATGAAATGAAAAAAACAACATCTTTTCCCCTTTGAACATACTCGTATCCCTTAGCCAATTCCTTTTGTTTAATCATAATATACTTATTCATATCCTGGGAAAAATAAAACATAATAAAGGGGGAAGCTCAAAAACTCAATAAGGATAACAATATATAAGAATCTATTAAAATTATGCATAAAAATTTATGGAAATGTATAAGAATAAAACACAAGCCATTCAATCTTAATCTTCATCATAATATGGAAAAGATAAATCAAATAATTCAATTTACATATTCACATGGATATTAAACTAGTAGAATAATTACATGTAATATCAATAGATAATTTCATATTGATAAAATTCATAATATCGGACATCATAACCACGTTGCCAATGCCTCGTGTCAAGACTACAAATAATATTTTGTCAAGGCCTTGTGAAAAGACACTAGTTTGTCTCCTAAGACCTACCGGTGTCTTGAGAGAAATACAGGGCTCCACCAGTCACTTACTAATTCCAATGCATTCCTTATATGAAAATGTTGAAACATAACATAAACAATCGTATTAAAACTAGCATACAAAATGATAATAATTTAACCATAAACCATGAATGGTATAAAAATAACTCATCCATAGTCAAACATATCGCAGAATCTTCAATACAATATGGAATATTGTACCATAATAAATCAACTTCTTATAATTGTAGAATCCATCAAAGGAATTTTACATAGATGAAATCAAAACTATATGAGAGAAATATCGCTTTCTATTTTGAAAAAATTTAAAAGCCATGTATTTATAAAAGAAAACATTTATGCTAAAAATATTTTTATAATATTGTAATGGAACCTTCAAAGGTTTTATAGTTGTAGAAAATACCCTCACTAGACGTATATGCTAAAAAACATTCTTTCCTTAATTTTTAGAAAAGGTCATAAACCACCTTCTTTGGAATACGACGGAAAGATTCAGTTCAGACCATTTTATAAAAAGTCAAAAAGGGTATAAATGACATTAACGCATTGTCTGATAAATAGTAAAAATGTTCTGAAATGCATTTTTAAGAATCACAGATGTGTATGATAAAAAAAATACCCGAAGATACTTATGTATAAACAACCTCAGATAAATAAAGAGATTATAAAATTAACCCTTACCTTGTACTTTCCCTTGGTCGAGGGTACGTTAACCTAATATATAATAGTTAAATAATTGTTATTAAATTTCAAAAGAACTATATACATAAATATTATATCATATATGATATTTTACTGTTGATTTATAAATAATATTTTAGTAGTATCATTATTTTGGGTGTTAACTTATTCATTTTCCTTTATATGTTTTGTTAACTATGTCATGTGTTTTATGGATAGGATGTATTTGATTCATATCTAGAATGATATTAAGTTCATAAATATTATTTTTAATCATAAAATAAAAATTATTCTTGAATGGTTACGATGTGGAAATGAATCTTATTGTGTTCATGGAGATGGTAATACATATGTACTCACGAGCAACAATATCATTATATTGATGGAAAAAATAATATGTAATGTCATGACCCATCCCCCGAGGCCCGTTTTGTGACTACTCCAAGCCCGCCTTCCATAGGCTAGGGGCTGCCAGCTAGCACCAAAGGCATAATTCCCTGAAACTGGGAAGGAATTGCCTTTATAACCTATAAACACACACACAAGAAAGCACATAGCTAGATGAAACACCAAGTATACTGTATAACAAAAGAGTGTTGAATGTAAAAGGGGCCAGAATACAAGCCCAATAGTAAAGGTACAAGTACAACTGAAATGTACTACAACTGAAAAAAGAGAAAATATAGCTACTGGATCATCCTATGAGGTTCCTACCTAAAGGGTAGGTATAGATCACCTCCTCAGCACTCCAAGTCTGTCTTTCTCCTCCGGGTACCGACACACCGTATGGTCCACCTCCGGGTACCGTCCAGTCCTGGTACTCTCAACCTTCATCAACGTTGTCCATCGTCTGCATCCAACACAATGAAGTGTGGTCATAGACCGTGCAGGGGTGAGTATAACGATACTAAGTAGGGACCCCGAGACCCTCAAGGTCTCACAAAATCCAACGAGGATTAACCACAAATTATGAAATCAACAAATAACCTTACATTGGTATATTCCCATACATATAACTAAGTTATCAAGTGATCCATCTTAATCATTAGAAAAACAAAGAAAAAATGACTCAGTACAAACAGGATTTTATTCTAAGGGTAGTATCAAGTAACATCCCCAGTCACATTGTCAAAACCTCAGGTGCTGGAGAACTCCTCCTATATCGATTACAGTGGGCCTACAGTGACACCAAGCACACTTCCCACTAACCATGGACTGCTGAGGTACTCCTCTTATCAAGTACTGTGGATCTTCCACATCACCAAGCGCACTCCCCACCGTGGGTCTTCCACGTCACCAAACATGCCCCACCTCATAGCCTGCTGAGGTACTCCTCCTATTGAGTATCGTGGGCCTGCCGCGACACCATCATGCTCCCCACTATGGATCTTCCGTGACACCAAGGTGCTCCCCACTGGGCTATTAGAGTCACTCAGAGTCAAAACGGTCAGCAGTCGTGAGGTCTCAACCAGATACTAGGTCGCCGCACTATGCTCGCTCGTCTCTGGTAGGATCTGCTCCATGAGCAACTGGTCAATACTCCAACTGTCACGAAGTCCCAGGAAGAAGTATCTCAAATTTCCGCCACCTCATAAGGGTATCAAATCAATAGACGGTGCGTCAATCAAACACCTGGTTTGTGAGTTATTACCCTTTTAGTACATGGGGCCCAGTTGGATTCATGCACGATCCAACCTGACCGTATCTCAACTATAACCCAAACTCTAGTGGGGTATACCCCCTGGAACCGTCATGCTCCATGATTTCTAGTGTCATTGAATGTTTTTCAAACGGATGTCCAGTGCCAATGATATGGTCGAAGGAGCATAAATGGGTCGTAGTGGGCCAGGGTCTGGTCCGACCCGGTCGGACCGGCCCATTGGGTTTGGCCTAGCTCAGTGGGATGCGAGGGGATGTAGAGAGAGGTGAGGGCGTGGACCAGCCACGAGGGCATGGACCGACCGTTGTTCGGCATGAGGGCGGTTTGACCTGGAAGGCGCAGCGTGGGTGGCTGCTCAAAGGGCGTCGTGAGGGCGGCTCGGCCCGAGGCGCTGGGACGGTTCGGCTCGAAGGGCCGTGGGGGTGCGGATCGGGGCAGCTCAACCCGGCGGCTGGGGTGGCACGGCCAGGGATGGTTAGGCCAATGGGTGGCGCGACTAGGGCTGGTTCGGCCGGGAGTCCGGAGTGTCCAGGGTGCGGCGTGGCCAGGGTGAGGCACGGCCAGTGCACGGTGGGGCCTAGGGGCGGTGCGGCCGGGGGTGGCACGGCTGGGGCCGGTTCGCCTGGCGGTAGTGTGGAGCTAGTTTGTCCAGTAGTTCGGGGCGCCGTGGGGGCGTCTCGGGTTGCGGAGGCCGTGGGTGGAGGCGTTTTTGTCGTCATCACCTTCATCGCCTTCCTTAGTTTTGAAGAACATCGCAAATCAACACAAGGGATACGGAGAGGACAGGGCATGTAATTTTGGCCCACACTCTCCGCATTAGAGCATTAGTAGGAGTTTCACAAGAATTAAGCACAGCAAACCCTCTCGCAAAGATTCTTCCCAACCCATAAGAGAAAACGAAATGGGTTCATGGAATGTGATAAACAAAAGTCATTAAACCCCTACCTGATCATTTGATAATGTCGACGAAGAGGGAAGAAGGTGAAGTTGTCGTTGTTCATCACATCCTCCACACACCTCCAATCCCAAGCTCGTGCATCAGTTCACCATAGATGAGGGCGTCCCATGTCAGAAGAAGTCATGAGGAAGAAGTTCGATGTCGGGGTCGACGTTCTTCATTGGGGAGTGTGTTCTTTGATGGAGAACGTGTTCTTCATTGGAGAGTGTAATCCTCTAATTGTTGGGCGTCACGTCACTTTACTGGCGGTTTGTTGCATGGTGATGTTTTTCTAAATCCTCCTCCCAAACTATATATATATAAGAGAGTGGGGTAGGTAGGAAACGATCGTGGAATTTATGACGGTTAATTTATTAAGAACCTTCCTAAATTCCAACAATGTTGTTACATAATTTAAAAGGGGGGAAAGAAAATTAACTAAGTTGGCACAATTAACGGTATGTGCTTTGGCACAATTAATGTGGATGAAGTCTAGAGGATCCTCTACATTAATGAGGCGGGATGAGAGTTTCTCTCAATTAAAGGGGGTTTTAGTCCCGGGGGGTCCCCACCACCATAACCTCTCATGGGAGGTTATGGTTCGGGTGGTCCCCACCACCATAACCTCTCATGGGAGTTTAAAGTCTAGTGGTCCCCACTTCCATCATCCACAAGGAGGTTTAGTTCTGGTGGACCCCACCTCCCAACACCCACATGGGTGTTGCAAATAAAAATAAAAATGTCACACACTTTTATTTTTATTTTATTCTTACACGAAAAACCTAAACACTATCTTTCACTCTCGACCCACTACCGTCGAGGTGAAAGCCTCCTTAAGTGAAAACCGGCACTGCAAGTCCAACGGTGCCCTCAGACTTCAATTCTGATCATTGGTTCAAAAGTTAGAAAAACCCGCTCACACGTTTACTAAACATACCCGAAATAAAGTTCATAAATTCATTCTGGGAACTCTGGGCCTTGGAATCATGCGCCGTCAATTTATGCAGACTCGTAAAATTCCCATTTATTTAAAATAAATTTACATGGAAATTCTGGGTCTTTACATTATCCTCACTATAGGCTTTACATCCCTGTTATCCACGACTAAAACTAAGGGAACAAGTGGTGGTACTGAGCATGCATCTGAGCCTCCCACTCCCATGTACACTCTTGGAGGTTCTCGTGCTGTCAGCGAACGCACACTAAAGGTATCGACTATCCACGAAGGACCTACTCCTTTCGATCCTCGATCTCTGCTGAAACCTCCATAAAAAACATCCCATCGTTGACATCTAGCTCACCATGGTCGATGATGTGAGAACTGTTGTGCACATATCTCCTCAGCTAGGATACGTGGAATACCTCATGCACCCAGTGCAATTGAGATGGAAGAGCTAAGTGGTATGCCACCTCACCAACTCTGTTGAGGAACTGAAAAGGTCTGATGAACCTCGGAGATAACTTGTCACCTCGGCCAGATCTTTGTAAACCTCATCGAGCTGAGACCCGTAGAAAGAGGTGATCGCCATCCTCGAACTCCAGAGGTCTTCATCTCCTGTCAGCATATGACATCTTATTTCTCTATGCAGTATTCATCCGCTCCTAGATGATATTCACCTTATTTGTGGTAGCTCGTACTATCTCTGGTCCCACTAGTGCTGACTCACCTAGGTCAGTCCAGCACAAGGGTGATCTGCAAGGTCACTCATATAACACCTCAAAAGGTTCCATCTCAATGGTGGAATGACAGATGTTGTTGTACACAAACTCCACCAAAGGAAAGTGATCCTCCCAGCTGCGACTGAAGTCAATAAAAAAAATCACGCAACATGTCCTCGAGGGTCAGAATGGTCTTCTCAGTCTCACCATCCGTCTAAGGATGGAAGGCGGTTCTCAAATGAAGCTACGTCCCGAAAGCCTCCTACAACTCCCTCCATAGCCAGGAAGTAAAACGTGCATCATGATCGGAAATTATCATCGAGGGTACCCCATGTAACAACACAATCTCCAGCACATAGAGGTTTCCCAAGCTCTCTACTGAACCCTTCTCTCTAATCAGTAGAAAGTGGGACAACTTGGTGAGTCGATCAACGGTCACCCAGATAGAGTCATGACCCCTGGATGTACGTGGTATTCCTATCACAAAGTCTATGGATATCCCATCCCACTTCCACTATGGGACCTCTAAAGCCTAAACCAAGCCTGCTGGTACATGATGTTCCACCTTCACTTGCTGACAAGTGGGTAATCGAGAGACAATATTTGCAACTACTTTCTTCATTCCCGGCCACCAGTGCTATTGTCAGAGGTCCTGGTACATCTTCTCCACTCTTGGATGTACCACTAGAGGGAATGTGTGGAAATCCCTCAACACTTACTCCTAAAGTGACACTGGTACCATGGTACATCCTCTTAAGATGATGACATGCTCCCTACCTTCAGAAAATCCATCAGGTTCCTGCCCTACGGATATCTGAGCACATTATGTCTCATAGTCAGTGTCCCCATGATATACCTCCATTACTTGATAAAGAAGTGGGAGAGTGAATATAAGATACTGAAGAAAATCTACTCCATCCCAATCCACAAAAAATATCTCAAAAATAGCTAGCTGCTCCATCGCCTCGCCTAGCAACTGTATACCAGATCTCCTACTGAGTGCATCTGCAACAACGTTCCCCTTCCCAGGAGTATATAATATCTCAAAGTCATAGTCTTGGAAGAACTCAAGACAACTTCACTATATCAGGTTCAGGACCTTTTGGGAGAAGATATACCGGAGCCTCTTATGATCAGACTACACGGTAAAATGATCGCATATCAGATAGTGCTTCCACATCTTCTATGAGAAAGCCAACTTCTGCTAACTCCAGGTCATGGGTAGCATAGTTCTGCTCATTTTGTCTTAGTTTTCGAGATCCATATGTGATCACTGCTCTCTCCTACATCAGGACACATCCGAGTCTTCTCTCTTATGGGTCGCAGTAGATTATGTACCCTACGCCTGCCTCTAGAAGCCTCAAAATGGGGGCACTAGTCAGCCTCTGCCTCAGCACCTGAAAGCTCTACTGGCATCTCTACAACCACACAAAGGGTTGCCCCTTCTTCATAAAGGAAGATAGTGAGGCATCAACTCTGGAGAAATTTGCCACAAACCTCAAGTAATATCCAGCCATACCCAGGAAACTCTATACTTCTGTCACACTCCTGGGTGGCTCCCAAGAAAGTACCACCTCAATCGTCACTAGATCTACTAAAACTCCATCTTCTGATAGGACATGTCCCTGGAAGTGAAACTCTCGGATCTATAATGAGCACTTTGAGAGCTTATCATAATTTTGGTACTCTCAGAGTGTGTCCAGTACTACCCGCAAATGGTAGGAATGCTACTCCATAGTAGTCGAGTAGATCAAAATGTCGTTGATAAAGACTATGAAAAAACGATCAAGATATGGATGAAAGTTCCTGTTCATGAGCCCCATAAACACTGTTATATCATTGGTTACACTGAATGCCATAACCAAGAACTCATAATGGTCGTACCGACATCTAAAATCCATCTTCTTCACATCCTCATCTCCAACTTCGAGCTGGTGATAGCCGAATTTGAGGTCTAACTTTGACAACCACTGTGCTCCCTTCAGCTGATCAAAGAGGTTATCAATCTTTGGGACTGGGTACATATTCTTCATGGTAACCTAATTCCGGAACCGATAGTCAACACAAAGCCTCATGCTCCCATCCGCCTTCTTAGTGAACAGAATTGGGGATGCCCAAGGAGAAACACTGGGCCGAATGAATCCCTTCTCCTAGAAGTCCTCTAGTTGTACCCGTAACTCTAGAAGCTTTGTGGGAGCCATCTGAAATGATGGTGTAGATATAGGTTCCATCTTAGGGTACAAGTCAATGTAAAAGTTCACCTCTCTGGAAAGAGGTATACTTGGGACATCATTAGGGAAAACATCCACGTACTAGTCCACCACTAAAGGATAACTCGGACTCCCCACATCATTAGCTCTGAGGGTAAGGCTAGCCAACTGATGAGTGTTTGGATGAACTCTCCTCCAAGTAAGTCCATCCTATGGTGAAAAGGCTACATTCTCACCGGTGAAGGTATACCGGGTCCCATCCATGCAGATATAATGCACTTTGCACCTAATAAATTCAATGTGATCATTGAATGTAGATAACCAGTCCATTCCCAAGATGATGTCGTAAGGCCTAGACAATGCTACTAGGAAATCCCAGTCGAAGATCT
Source organism: Viscum album (assembly GCA_963277665.1). Taxonomy (NCBI): domain Eukaryota; kingdom Viridiplantae; phylum Streptophyta; class Magnoliopsida; order Santalales; family Viscaceae; genus Viscum; species Viscum album. Next base: position 279,815,475 of record OY728133.1, read on the forward strand.
CACCTCCTAGGGTAAGCTCACACTGTCGGCACTAGTGTATAATCGTTGAATCTGCTCTCGTAAGAATCTATAGCCGTAAGGATCAAGCCAACAGCTCTGTCGTAATCTCTGAGCTTCGAACGAGGGAAGTGGAAATAAAATAAAGGCTAGAACCTTTGTCTATAAGAACAGCAACTAAGGTGGAGTGGACACAGATCGTACCTCGAATCATCTCTGGAGAGCCATGATCGTAAGCCTCAACTTCCTGGAGTTGATCCCTCCCCTATCCACCTACTCCCTATGGTCGGGGTGGACCTCCTGGTGGTGGTGGTGGTAATATCTTGAATCATCGCCCACCTCCAGTTGCACGACCAGCTCCTCTGCCACATCCACCTGCTCCCTGCGAACCACCTCGATCAAATATTTGTCTCTTCCTGGGCGGTCCTTTGACTGTCTACTGATCATCTGAATGGTGGGTCGGACAGTCACGATCCATGTGACCCTGCCCGCTGCATGTGAAACACTACCCTCTCCTGGCATGTCTGTCTCCACTTCGGGTGCCCCACACAACCGAGCATGATTCATGTGGTCTTCCACCTGTAGGTCTGGTCCTATTGGACCTCTGTGACATCTATCTACTGCCAACTACAGAATACTCCTCTTTGTGATGACTGGTAGTGGGTCTCACTACTGGTGTCTGCTCAGCAAAGAAACTCTCTACCAAGAGGGATCTCTCTAACACCCCCACCTGTGTCAGGATGCTAAATGATATCACAAAAGACCTGATATCCTACCTAAGTCCCTTAACGAAGGTATGGGCCCTAAATAATGGGACTCACACAATATATGTGGAGTAACATGAGAGATTAGTGAACCTCACTGAGTACTGAGCTATAGTCATGCAGCTCTGTTGTAGATAAATTAGCTCATGTATGTGCACTGTAAAAAGAGTTGTCGTCACAAACTCTACCTAAAACAGGCTCTCTAAGTCTTCTCAAAGAAGCGTCACCTCATCGTGGACCTAGAGCATCAAGCTCCACCATCTACCCACTACTACCTATAGAAGGCTGGCTGCAAAAATAACCATGAGATCGGCTGGTGTCCCTACCAGTTGGAAAACTCTCACCATAGCCTCCAGCCAATCCTCAGTCGCTTGTGGGTCCGTCTCTCCCCTGATTCTAGGTGGCCTCTGGCATTGGAAATCATGAAAAGTGCTCAGGCAGTGTGCATCGTCTGCTACTGGGGCTAGTGGCATCGGTGGACCAATGGGGAAAGGTACTGCTGGTGCCTCCTCTAGAAAAGGTCCCTACACCAAGGAGTTTTCGCTCAGTAGGCTAACAGTGCATACGACTCTCAAAAATCTAGTCAGATATCTACATGGAGGCATTCTGAAAAGAAAAAGGTGCGCTATGGTCAAAAAGTTATACCTAGTGAGCTAACCTGGTGAGCTGACTTAAAGAAAACTTTTGAAAACACACATGCAATTAGTGTTTCTGTGCACTGAGTTGGAAATCAGAAGTCAAGGTCCTGGTGTATGGATACGTCGGTCACCACACCAACACTAGACTCCCAAAACTAAAAACCACACTCTATACTCTTAACACTATTGCTTCACAGAAAAGATCAGAGTCTTAAGTTTTGTGGTAGAACTGACTCCTCTGATACAAATATGTCACAACACATCCCTCGGGGCCCAGGTTGTGACAACCTCAAGCCCATATTCCATAGGCCAGGGGATGGCGGCTAGCACCAAAGGCTTAATTCCCTAAAACTGGGAAGGCCTTTCCTTTTATAACCTGTAAACACACACACAATCAAGCACATAGCTGGACGAAACACCAAGTTAACTGTATAACAAAAGAGTGTTGAAAGTAAAAGGGGCCATAATACAAGCCCAACAGTAAAGGTACAAGTACAAATGAAATTCAATACAACTTAAGAAAGAGAAAATATAGCTACCGGGTCGTCCTCCGAGGTTCCTACCTGAAGGGTAGGTACAAATCACCTCCTCAGCACTCCACGTCTTTCTGTCTCCTCTGGGTACCGACACTTCATATGGTCCATCTACGGGTATCATCTAGTCCTGGTAGTCTCAGTCACCGTCAGCGTTGTCTGTCGTCTACATCCAACACAACGAAGTGCGTGAATAGCCCATTCAGGGGTGAGTATAATAATACTCAGTAGGGACCCTGAGACCCTCAAGGTCTCAAAAAATCCAACAAGGATAAACCACAAAGTATGAAATCAACAGATAACCTTACTTAGGTGTATGCCCATACATATACCTAAGTTATCTAGTTATCCATCTCAATCATGAGGAAAACACAAAAAAAATGACTCAACTCAACTAGGATTTTATTCTAGGGGTAGTATCAAGTAACATCCCCAGTCACATTGTCGAAACCTCAGCTACAGGAGAACTCCTCCTCTATCGAGTATAGTGGGCCTTCCGTGACACCAAGTGCTCTTCCCACTAACCTTGGACAGCTGAGGTACTCCTCCTATCGAGTATCGTGGATCTGCTACGTCACCAAGTGTGGTCCCCACCATGGGTCTGCCGCATCACCAAGTGTGCTCCCCCTCTTAGCCTTCTAAGTTACTCCTCCTATCTAGTACCATGGGTCTATCACAAACCCAAGGAGCTCCCCAATATGGTTCTTCCACGACACTAAGGTGCTTTCCACTGGGCTAATAGAGTCACTCTAAGTCAAAACGGTCAGCAGTCGTCAGGTCTCAGCCAGTTACTAGGTCTCCGCACTATGCTTTCTCATCTAAAAGAGGATACACTCCATGATCTATGGGTCAGTACTCCAAATATCACTAAGTCCCAAGAAAAAGTACCTCAAAGGTTCTCCACGTCATAGGGGTCTCAACGCAACAGATAGCATGTCAATCGGATGCCTGGTCCATGAGTTATTATCCTTTTAGTCCTGGGGCCTGGTTGGATGCGTGCCCGATCCAACCTAACTGTATCTCAACTATACCCCAAACTCCATTGTGGTATACTCAAATGGACCTTCACCTTCCAATATTTCCAGTGTCGCTGACAGTTCGTCAAACGGACGTCTGGTTCTAAAGATATGCTTGAAAGAGCATAAATGGGTTGTAGTGGGCCCGGGTCTTGTGTCCTGCTCTATTTGATTCTAGTTTTATATGTTTTTCAATCATGAATATCTCATGTTGGTCTTTTAGATGAATGTTTGATGGTGTGTAGTGGTGATGTTTTGTAGAAGTCGATGCTTCTGATTGTGTTGCAATGGTAATTTTTTGAGGAAGCAGTTTTGATTTTTATGAAACCGTGATGATTTTGTGAGAAATAAGTGTTAATTTTTATGAAGAAGTGGTGATGTTGTGCTATGGTGTTTGATCAGTGACATCTATGGTGGTTTTGGAATGATTTTTGGTGTAGTTAGTGGACTTTAGATGTGTTCGGTGGTGAAGACAAAAAATTTGATGACTATGGTAACGTGACGACGTGACAGTGATGGCAGTGTTGTGATGTTTGGCCAGCGAGTGATGTTGTCGTTAGGTATTCCTTGATGGTGGGTTTCTTGGGCTGCACGCTTTTCTTGAGATTCCAATTTTTGAATTTGAATATTAATTTTGAATGTGGATTTTTGGAATCAGGTTTTTGGTGAATGATGTTTTATGTGTGTGTTGTTTGAAATTGTTTTTATATTTTTTGTAAGGTTCTCACTTCTCCAAAAAGTGTCTTTTTATAAAATTATAAAATGATTTGAGGTAGTGTTGTGGTTTTTTTAATGAAATTACCTTCAAACCATGGTTTCCCCTTAGTAGAGTTTTATGTTATTCTGGATATGGATTGTATTTCATTTTATCATGCTACAATTGATTGTTGAAAAAAAAAGTTTTTTAGAAAGTATTTCATTTTTTTTTTAGGAATGAACACATACATTTCATAATATATCAGGAGGATGAGAAAAAAATAAAACATGGAACTAAAAGATATCATTATCATATTTATAAAAATAAGAGAACTGTTCATAAAAATGATGTTCTTGTAGTAAATGAATACCTGGATGTTTCCCCTGATGAGTTGCTCAGTGTTATTCCTAATCAAGATATTGATTTTACTATTTAAATGGATCCTGACACTAATCAAATTTTAAAACCCCCGGATTGAATAGATCATGTCAAAATTCATGAATTGAAAAAACTATTGCATGAGTTGTTTGATAAAGTATTTAATCATCCAAGCACTTCACTGTGGGTAGATCCTGTTTTTTTATTTTAAAAAAATTATTCATTGAGACTTTTCTTTGATTAAAGAGCTTTGAACAAAATTGTGTCTAAGAATATGTATCCTTTTCATCATATAGATTACTTGTTTGATCAGATCCAGGGAGCGTAGTGTTTTTCTAAGATTAACTTGAGATCCGAGTACCATCATCTGATGGTCAATAGGGATTACATCATGAACACATCATTTACCACAAGATATTACCATTATGACATTGTTGTTATTCCATTTGGTTTGAAGAATTCTATTATTGTATTGATGGATCTTATGAATAGAATATTTTGTGAATATTAGGATGTGTTTTCTTCTATTTTTATTGATATGTTGGTATTTTTAAAAAGGTGGGAGGATAATTAAAAATATTTATGGGTAATCTTGAAAAATCCCAATAAAAACAACTTATATTGAAAATTTAGGAATTGGGATTATTGGTTGTAATAGTTTTCATTTATTGAAAACATTATAAATAAAGATGTAATAACCATCAATCCCTCCAAATAAAAAGTGGTTTATGAATGGCCATAATCAACAAATTATACTTATATTCATAGTTTTCTTATATTGGAACGTTATTACAAACTGTTGTTAAAAAACAGTCATGGTTATCTAGCCATGTAAATAACTTAAAATAAAAAGTGGTTAAATTTTTTGGACTTATAAATATGATAATTATTTTTGTAACTGAATAAGAGATTGGTGAATTCATTATTTTTGGACCCGCCTTCCTAAAATGGTGAATTTTTCATACACATTGATACATACTTGATGGGAATAGTTGTGTTATGATACAGAATGGTTAGGTAACTGCTTCCGGTTCAAGAAAACTAAATCACATGAGCTAAATTATCCTACACATGATTTGGAATTAGCATTTGTTGTTTTCTCATCTAAAATTTGGAGGCATAATTTTTACAGAGACAAATTTTAAATATATACTAACCATAAATGTCTGAAGTATATATTCACTCATATAGAATCGCATATGATGTTGAGAAGATGGATTGAACTGATAAAGGATAATAATTTCACAATCAATTATCATCCTAGAAATGTAAACAAAGTGGATGATGAACTGAGTAAAAAACATCATACTACATTGACCATGCAACATTTGGAACATGACGCCTAGATTAATGAATTTTTGAATTTTGACTTAGATGTTTTTGGTGTGTGAAATTCCTCTATTTTGAATTAGGTGTTAGTTAATTCATCTTTATCAGACAAAACTCAGCAAGAAAGAAAGGATGACGATGAGTTATAAAAAAGGTAGAATTGGTGAAAAATGGTATGTTTCAATATTTTAATGTTGATAAAGATTATGTTTTGAGATTTGGGATGATATTATGTGTGCCTTTTGATTCAAATATTTTTAAATAGTTGATATGTGAATCTTATAGTTCTCTATTTTCAGTCCATTCTGGAAGTACTAATATGTTCAAAGACCTTTGCGATTATTACTAGTGGAATTAAATGAAAATATATATTAAATATTTAAAATGAAATGTTTTATTTCTCAATAGGGTAATGTAGAGTGACAATTTACAAGGGGAATCCTATAGCCTTACCAAGTTCTAGAGTGGAAATGGTAAAATATATCCATAGACATTACGATCAGTCTACCAAAGTCTTCTCGAGGAAACAATCTGATTGTTCTTTTTTTTGAACAACTGATTAAAACATCAAATTCCCTTCCTATATGAGATACTATTTATTTGGATTATCATTATTTATTGTGCCTCAAAAAGATTGTGAGGTTACATTGGGTTCCTATTTCAATTGTATCAGACCATGATGACAGATTCAATTATAACTTTTGGAAAGGATTTTTGATGTCATTAGTAACTAAATGGATTTTTTTACTCCTTTTAATCACAAATATTATGGACATAATGATAAAATAATTCATATCTTGCAGTACATGCTTTGATATTGTTCAATGGATTACCAAGGAAGTTGGTGTCATCATATTTCTTAAGTTGAGTTATCATATAGTAAAATCTTTCATTCCAGTATAAACATGGAACCTTCTAAGTAATTATATGGAAAAAGATTTCAAAATATAGATTTTTGGGATGATATAGGGGAAAAAATTTAGGGTACAAAAATAAGTAGAGTAAGTGGTTGGGAAGGTGAAGATGATCCAACAACACATCGAGACATCTCATATGAGGAAAACTTTTATACATATAAGTGGCAGAAAACTTTTCATTAATGGTATGAGATAATTTTTTTCATAGAATCTTAAAATGTAAAAGTGTTATTCTTTTGGGATTAAATTGAAATCTACGTCCACGGTTAATTAGACATCATTAAATCTAAGTTAAAATTGGATCGGTCACCTTCTGAGAATATTTTCCTCCAAGTTTATCTCACATAAACAATGTTTTTCTTGTATCGTTGATGAGAAAGAATATTCTGGTTCCATCTCATGTTTTGATCATAGATTTCATAAAATAGGAAGAGTACCTTTAATATATAGAGAAACATTATTATAGAGAGAAACATGTAGTGGGGGTTTGTCTTAGTGGTAAGCACCCCATAAATCTACATGAAAAATGGGGGTTCAAAACCCATGGGGCGCAGGGTAATGTAGCAGCACTGTAGCGCTACTGTAGCAGTCGAGATACTGTTGTAATGGCCGCACTGTAGCGGTGGTAGGGGAACTATAGTGGTGGCAGGGGAACTGTAGCAGCGGCGGGTACTGTATGGTACTGTAGCAGCGCGGGTACTGTAGTAGTACTATTCACAGAATGGGTCTTGGGCCTAAAATTTGGGCCTACGGTCTATGTAATCGGATAAATTCCCACTGGGCCTACGAGCTATGTAATGGGTCTCCCTCTACCCAGTTAAAGAGGTATTTTCTTTGGTTTAATAATAAAAATGAAGCTTCGGCCCCAACCTTTTAGAAAAAATATAGAGAAACATTTTCATATTATTAATCATAGGGAGAACATATTTCATATTAATGTAATTAACTAGGTTAATGTTTTGTAGAGAAACCTAATTGTTGAAGAAGAAACATGGGAATCTGAAAATAATTTTAGTGAAATTAATCATAACTTATTTAATATGTAAATAAAATTTTGAGGACATAATTTCTATAAGGTGGGGAGAATGTAATGACCTAGCTACTTATATAATTATTAATTTTCATTTTTGAATTAAATAGTTAAATTAATTTTAAATTTATAATGAAATAAGTTGTATTTAAACAACTTAAGTAATATATACTAGAAGTATTTGAACCTTACTTATGAGAGAATAAATAAAATTTATGTACCTTATAAATAAAAATATGATATATTTATATCTTTGAATAAGTAAATAATTTCATTTAAAATTATAAATTAAGTGCTGGAATTTTTTTGGAAATAAATATTTAATTAAAATTTATATTTAATATAATTATTTGAAAGAAATAATATTTTTATAAAAAAGATTTATAAATTGATATTTTGGTGTCTTATTATTATATGTTAATTTTATGAGACCTTAATTATTTTTTCAATGTGTCAAAAAATAAGTTATAATTTCACAACTCGTATATTTTAAATAAATGTTGATTTTAATTAAGGTCTCACAAAATTGACTTTGATGTTCTTAGTCGGTCGCGGTGATTCACGAATAGTGGGAACCTTTAGAGGTATCCCACTATGTGGTTTTTCAGAACCCTCTCTTCCTTGTGGGATGGTTTTGAATTCTTTAGGGTGAAAATAGTTTGAGAAGTAAATGATTTATTCGCGCAGACCCTCTTAGTCTATTCCATTGTAAAAATATAGTGTTTAAGGAGTTCTGGAGGTCATGGTGGCTCTTTCTGAGGGATTTCTAGTTTTTATTCTTTACCATTGACAGGTGGAATTGTAGGTGGAATAAGTAAGTGGTGTTAGTAGGTTGTATGAGTTAGTGTAATTGGTAAGTGGAATCGATATGTGGGATTGGTAGGTGGAATCTGTGAGTCACTTCGATGGGTGGCGATGTTACGTGGAGTCAGTGAGTGTCATTAGGTGGCCTTTATGAGTTATGTCTGTGAATTACTAATAGTATGACACATTGGTGACTTATCTAATGGTGATTCACCCAATAGTGACTTAGCCATCGGTGACTCATCCAATGGTGAGTCACCCAATAGTGACTTTTCTATTAGGGATTTTCCAATGGTGAGTCATTTAATAGTGACTCAGCCATCAGCGACACATCTAACAGTGACTCAACACCATCATCTCACACTAGGGACTCACCCAATTGTAAGTAATTTTGAATGTTTTCCAAAATTTCTAGTTTTTTGTAGTTTTTCCAGTTTCCCCTTTAACTTTTTATTTTACATAAAATGAGTTTAAATAAATAATTAAGTGTTTTGGAAGGATTTAAAATATATCATTAATTTTTCAAATTCTCGGGAGGATTTCTGGTAGTTAAAATGATTGTTTGTGGTCGTGATTCATCTTTTATGGATTTTAGATATGTTCTTCTGTTAATATATGATTAGGTCCTTCTATAACTGAGATCCACCCTCTGGTGTGTGTTTTCACTTAACTATTTCTACTGAGTGTTCATGAAACATTCTTCCCTAAGGAGCCATGCATATGTGGTTCACACTTGGGACATGTCTCTCAGTAAGTTCCTCATGCTGCTTGTGTGCCCACTTATTTTGGTGCTAGCATGAGTTTCAGATCATCTGTTCTTCCACGTAGGGATCCCTTCATCTCCTTTAATTTGTGTATCATGTAGGGTGGGTGTACGAATGTTTTCTTATATGAAGGAAGTCGAAACAAAATATAATAAAGATAATTTAAATGTCTTTAAACAAATGGATAAGGGGTGGGGATAATTTGGGCATTCTTTTGTGTTATTGGTTACTAATATTTTGATCTTTATAGCCTTTATGCCAACTAAATATCTAGGTCATTTTTGGTATTTGTTTGTGTATATGGGATAGATTGTGAATTTTTATTGTTTATCCTATGTGAACAAACATATGAATATATAATTGGCTAACCATGTATATTCAGTTTAATAAATGCATGCCTCATTATCGAACTTGATCTGTGATAATCCATAAATAATAAAAGTTGGATTAAAGAATGAGTGTTTGATCAATTTGAATAAATGTATCTTTATTGGCATGGGGGTGTGATGTGTGTGTAGTTGTTATTCATTGTTCCTTGTGTGGTTGTGTGTTGCGGGGATTGAGAGAACGTCTATTTCTGGGGTGATTCGAGTGAATAAATGGTATCTCAGGTTTATAGATTGCATGATTACAGAATGAAAATGAAGTGTTTGAGTAGTGGGGCTAGAGGTATGGGGTTTTTGATATTTATGTTACATGGTGTGATGGGTGTGGTGATGTTATGCAATGGGGTTGTTTTATAGGTTGTGATGAGGATTGTTGTGGGGTTTGGCTATAATTTGGGTATTTTCTTATTGAGAAGAAGGAAAAGGAATAATTAACTTGAAGAATTATGATGGAAGTGGTTCGTATGGGTGTTGAACATATTGGAGATATGAAGTGGATTGATTTAACATGGATCTTTTTCCTATGAATGGTTAATTCTATGTGGCTTGTTGTGTGCTTTGGATGGTGTTTTCATGATTAGGGATGGAATGAATAAATGGTATCATTAATAAAAATCATAATTGGTTATATGGGATAGAAGAAAAGAATGTTTGAGTTGTGACTTGTTGTAAATGGATTTCATTTATCAACTTATTATGTGACTTTTTCTAGTGGTAATAAAATCATTTATAGGTAGAAGTATCTTTGCAAGTATCATTGGGGGGTTCATAGTTTGATTTAGAACCTATTAGTTGGGCATGAGTGTTTGATACTATATATACATACCTGAGTTTTCCTTTTGTTTTATATATGATGCCCAACCTCGTTGAGCTCTATTTACAGAACACCCCCACAGTAATGGGGGAAGGTGTCTTTCCCAAAAATCATAGTGGGAGGATGGATGGATATCCACACACTTTTTCATGTTCTATATTTCATGACTGTATAGACCAAGGTTCTTTGGAAAGGTAGTTGTTTTTTAGGTCCAGGTGTTTATGGGCGAGTTATGTTTTCCATGGAGTCTTTGGGGATAAAAGTGTTGTGCATTCCTAGGTTTATTCGGTATGTGATGTGGAATTTGGTCCATGTGTCAGCTGGCAGGAATTGGTTGTGAGTCCCAGGTGTGTGTGGATGGGATGTAATGAGCTTCACTTTTCTAGGTTACGGGACTAGCTATAAGGCTCAGGTGTGTGTGGGTGTTTTGTGACGTCATACTTTCGGAATAGGTGGGAGCGCCAATACGTTTTCTATTAGGGTGTCAGAGTGGCTGATCATTGGGAAAGTAGTTTAGGGCACCCAAAATTTGATGTTCTCTATATTACATTACTTTAATTGGGTTATTTCATGATCGATCCTTTGGTGATATAGGTGTGGATACAATACCAACCTAGGTGGTGTTGGTTTCTGCTATTTTCTCACATGGTCATTAGTATTCTAATCCACTTGTACATGTCAGACATAGTATTTCATAATTATTATACTAATATTCTTTCCCTATGTTATAAAACTACCTTCATGTTCCTCGAAGAACTAAATGGACCATGTTGGTCTCCACTCTGGGGCTTACTGGAGGTGGGACTCCTTGGCCATTATCTATATTCCTTCATTTTCATCTCAAGAAGGGGATATTTTTGGAGGGTGGGTGTAGTGACAGAATTTTATGAGAGGTGATTTTTGAAAGATAGTATAGAGTTTTTAGTAATGAATAGTATGTAGGTTGGTGGGGAAAATTTTCTAGGGGGACTTAGTGTGTGACATCATCCATGGAACATAAGCTAGGAAATGCGAGTTTTGGTCTCCCCTGATCTGATACAAGTACACTAAGCCTACCGAATGACTGAGTGAGGCTACACCATTTATAGGGTTGAGACCACAAGAAAGGTAAATGCATCATAATGCCTTCTGTTCTTATTTGAATTGGTCTTTTTGGTGAATTTAAATAAATAATGAACTAAAATGAATCTTAAATAAAATTAAATACTACTTGGGCTTAGTAATTAGTTTTTTACCTTTCAACTATGGTTCTCGATCATTGTTTTTTTGTAGTACAAGTAGTGGAAGCTCATAAGGTAGACCCAGTTTATTGACGGAGGATTGAGCTAGTGGGGGAGGATGACTAGTGATAGAAAATATTACATTCCTTCTAACAACAGACTCTAAGGAAGAACGAGGGCAGCATTTCATACATGGAGATAGAGAGTTAGCTTGATGATATTGTGATCGCCTTCAGCTTGATCTAATATACGATGGATTATTGGGTTCCCATGGTGATGACCCAGATGTAGGGAGCATTCTGTTAGTGGTGGACACCTTACCTGGGGGTGAGGAACAAGGATGACGTTCAATGGGTTGATATTGTGTTGGGGTTCCAAACAGAATTATTTTCCTCAACCATGAAGTATTATAATATGTAAGAGTTATCCTCCCTCAAATGGGTAAGTATGTCAGTATGGGAACTAGGGATCAAATTCAAGGATATCCTTCATTATTCTATGGAAATCATTCTAGATGAAGAGTCTTGTGCGAGATGTTAAGTGGAGGCACTTCATCCTTCTCTCCAGTGTGTTGTTACCCGCTTTACCTTGCTGACATACATGGAGGTCTAGAAGAATGTGGTAGTAGTTGAGAAGATGCACTCATAAGGATGTATATTATGAGATAGTATTCAGCCTAGTTCTCCAAAGGTAAAGGTATTATCCAGCAAGTCTTAGGCGCCAGGGCCTTTGAGGATCCGTTCAGTGGGGAGGCAACCTCAAGAGTTTCCATTTTGAACTTTTGGTCCTTCTGCCTATGTTATGGCCCTGGGTTTGGTGTGTTTTTTCTATGGTGTCTGTGGGATTATTTAGATTCCATGTCCATCGGCCATTCGAGCTCAGTATAGTGGAGGTGGGCAGGTTGAGTTCCCACCTCAGTAGTAGTTATCGACAGGGCAATTCCATCAATAGGGACAGCAGCCTGACGCTCCACTTAGGGTAGAGAGAGCATGTAGAGGCCGAACTCAAGGTGTTACCAAGGGACCTCATCATGTTTTCATCAAAATAGGTCGTTTTTAGTAGTAGGGTATAGGAGCTAGATGTGGTCAGTGGAACACCGTAGAAGCAGCACTCCCAATAAGGCAAGAAATCATTTGAGGTACCATCATTTTTTTCAGTATGCATTATTACACATTTTTTTATTTGAGAGATTCTCACTCGGTATTTACCAAGCATTGAGACTATAGATAAAGAGGAATCACATACCCCTAGTGTTTACTACTCCAATAAAAGGTCAGACAATCCTTTATGATTTATTCCAGGGATGTAGACTAATTAAGGGCCACATCAGTCCTATGGGGATTTTTTCACTTATATTTGAAATTATATGATTACATAAATGGAATCAAATGGTTTTATTCTATTCATGTTGTTATAAACTACATCTGGAAGAGATTGTTGTTTTAAAATGTGGATGGTCATTGTGTAGATTTTGTTGGAGAGAGGAGTTGTCATATGGGTAGTCGGTGTATGGGGAACCTTTATTCCTTGTTGGAAATTATGTCAGTGGAATCAATTGTTACTGAGATAGAGGAGGTTCTCATCATTTTTGGGGAGTTATTGAATATCTTTACCAATGAGTTTGAGGCTCTACCCCATTGATATAATTCTGAGTTGGGGGTAGTATTACAGCCTAGTGCTTTTTTAATTTTGATGGATCCATATCAGATAGAACTTTCAGAGATGCGAGAGTTGATGATTTTGATAGATAGTCTGATGAGGAAGGGATTTATATGGTGCAATTTTTCACTATGGGGGGATCCTATCTTGTTTTTGAAAAATTCAGATGTTGGTATGAGGTTGTGCATAGTCTAATTGAGGTTGAACCAGGTACTAGTAAAGAACTATTACACTCTCCTAAGGGTAGATGATCTTTTCGACCTGTTGACTGGATAAATTTTGTCTTCTATGATCGATCTATGGTTTGGGTATCACTAGATGAAGGTGAAGGAATATGATATCCAATGTCTGATTTCATGTGCAGGTATGGTCACTTCAAGTTTATGGTTATGTCATTTGGTGTTACGAACACACCAATTGTGTTCATTATTCTAATGAACTCCATTTTTATTGTGATCCTAAACCAGTTAAGCATAGTATTCCTAAATTAAATCTAGATCTATTAAATGTCATTGTTGGATCACATCGATCATCTCAGAACTATCTTGGATGTTCTTTGATGTGACCAGCTATATAAGAATTTTTCCAAGTGTATATTCTAGACAATAGATGTACACTTCCTTGGAATTTTGTGTATCAGTAGGATATAGAAGTGGAACCATTGATTTTCGAGGTAGTTATTTCAGGAAAATCACCCAAGAATGTATAGAGGTTCATAGTTATCTCAGTATAACATGCTATTACTAGATATTTGTATTCAATTTCTCTCTATTGGTAGCTCTATTGATAGCTCTGACCAGGGAATACTATGATTTTATGTGGAGTGTGAAGTTTCTTTCCTCATTCAGTTACCTGAAAGGGTTTTTGTTTAGTACTCATGTGCTCCATTTTTTATAGGAAGGGTTGAGCTTCTAGCTGTTTTATGATGCTTCCTTTCTGGGATTGGGATTTGTCCTAATGAAAGAGAAGAGTTTTATCTGTTATGGGTCTATGATGTTACATACTGATGAAATTTACTATGTCAACCATGATCTAGATCTAGTAGTAGTCGTGTTCGTGCTGAAGTTGAGGTGAAATTACCTCATTAGGTAGAACCTTGTGGTCTTCACGGGTCACAAGAGAATAAGGTGTATATTTTCCTAGTTAGATCTTAACTTGTAATAGTGGTGGTGGATCAAGTTTATTCAATACAAACATTGTGATATCTCTTACAACAGAGAGAAGGGTAATGTTTTGGCTGATTCTTTGAGTAGGATGGAGTAGAATGAGGCTTTTTGGGAATCAGTGGTCACTTCAAAGGCGATGAAGGAGTTATCATCCTTGAACATAGATTCAAGAATGGGTGGTGGTGGAGGTTTCTTGTTTTATATGATGGTGAATTATTATATAATATAGTCGATGGATTAGTCTCAGTTGGGAGTCATGTAGGTAGAGGTGATGCACGATTTCATCAACCATGGTGATGCTCTAGAGAGATGGTCAAAGGATGGTTTGAATCAGATGTTGTTTCATGGGAAAATTTTTGTTCTAATGGAAATTCATGAGGAAGTTTTATGTGAGTTGAATATATATAATTTAGAGGTGCAACATTTTGTTTTATAGATGCACCATGGAATGATTATATATTTTTGGTGTCCTTGAATGAAGTGGGTAGTGGTAGAGTTTTTGGTGAATTATATAGTGTTCTTGTAGGTGAAGGCTAAGACCATGTTCTAGGTGGTTTCTTTTAACCCATATATGTCCCTGTAGGAATGTGGAATGATCTATCGATGGATATCATCAATGGATTACCTAGGGATTAGGAGGGGATGCGATGAAATCTGGGTAGTGGTAGATCAATTGATGATATCATCTCACTTCTATGTGACTAAAGAGTCAGGAACAGTGGATGCATTTTTTAAGAGGTATGTGGATGAGGTGGTGTGGCTACATGGAGTTCATAGATCCATCATCTCATAATGGAATGGCCAGTTTACCTTGTGATTTTAGAGATAATTGCAACATTGTTTTTTCACTCAATTGTACCTCATCACCGCTTCCCACCATCAGAAGGATGGACTGAGGGAGCGCACCATCCATACGTTAGAGGAAAAGTTGCGGGCATGCATCTAGAAATTTGGTGGATCTTGGGTGAGACACTTTCCCTTGGTGGAGTTTGACTATGAAAAATGGATATCACTCTAAAATTTCTATTTATTTATTCAATGACTTGTATGGAAGACCATTTCATTCACCCTTGTGCTAGATAGATTTTGGAGAGGTAGCTCTTCTTGGTCTGGAAGTGGTGTAGAGTACGACTGAGAAGTTGTAGCTTGTTCGTGAGTGGATTAAGGTAGTATAAGACTAGATTAAGTTGTATGAGAATAAGAGGAGTAGGACCTTTGAGTTTGAGGATGTGAGCCATGTGTTCTTAAAGGGTTCCCCTCGACGTGCGAAGTAGAGTCTTGTTAGGGGGGGCATAAATTCTATGAGTTTCATCTTACCTTTAATGTTTTGGGGTTAACAAGAGAGGTGATATACAATTTTACACTACCACAACAGCTTGAAGAGGACCATTAAATTTTTCATTCTCTAATCTTCGTTGGTATCTACATGATGACTCCCATGTAATTGACTGGGGATAGATGGATGTCGAGGATGACACAATGTTCATGGAATTTCTTGTATAGATCCAAGATCCTAGGGAGAAGGTCATCCATGGGTGGGCCATTCATTTGGTTCACATGTTTTGGAGGCCTGGTGACCTAGAGGATAGTACATACGAATGTGAGACACATATGCATTCCCAGAACCCATAATTGTTCTGTGTTTTTTCTATTGAGTTCCCCTTTGTAATGAAATACTTGAACCTTGTTTGTTATGATATGAGTTTTTTTATTCTTCCATGATGATTGATAAATTAATAACGCATAAAAAGGTGAGGAAATGATTACTCATCTAGAAGAATTAATTGATATGGTATTAAACCCTTACGGGATAGTCAGTTCCTCCCAGAGTGGATTGTATCTTGACAATGATGGAGGACTTCCAGGATTCATGTGTTTATGACAGTGTGGTTGTTAAACATGTGTGGTGTGTATTTTAGTTGGTTAGGTTGGATGATGATGGAGTATGGGTTCATTGATGCTGATGTATCAATCAAGATTTTTCAAAACCATGGGTATATTATCATTGAACTTTGGTTTGATTAGTCGGTAACGATGTTTCAAGCACAGCAGGAAACCTAAGATCCATCTCATTGGGTGGTTTTTCGGACCCCTCTTTTCCTTCTATGTAGGTTTTTAATTCTTGAGGGAGAGAATAGTTTGTGTTGTATCTGATTTAATGTATTTTACATTCCTTGTAAATTCCATTGTTAAAATATAGTTGTTGAGCTATTCTAGAGGTTACAGTGGCTCTTTTTGAGTGTTTTCTAGTTTTTCTTGTTTTCCAATAGTATGTGATGTTAGTAGGTGGCATCAATATGTGGAATTAATATGTGGTGTTGGTAATTGTAATTGTTAACTAGTATTGGTGAATGGAATTAGTAGGTTATGTGGGTGAGTGGGATCAGCAGGTGGTGATGGTAGGTGGAGTCTGTACTTGGTGTCGATGCGTGGCATCGGCAGGTGACGTCGGTGACTTACTAATGGTAGGTTGCATCAGGGCCACATCCAATCGTGAGTCACCCAACAGTGACTCAGCCATCAGTGACTCATCCAATAGTGAGTAATTTAATGGTGACCCACCACAGGTATCTCACACTGGTGACTCACCCAGTGGTTTTTCATATTGAAAGTTTCCCAAATTTTTCAGTTTTTCCTAGTTTTTTCAGTTTCGCAAATTTAACATTTTTTTCATGGAAAATTAGTTAAAAATAATAATTAAGTGTTTTCTGAGGGTGATAAAGTATATAATTATTTTTTATAATTCAAAGTATGGTTTTAGATATTCAATACATGTGACATAGACCATGATTCACATTTTATGGATTTTGTAACTATTATTCAATCTATATAATATCGGGCCCTTCTAAAGAAAGGATCCATTCTCACATGTGTGTTTTATCTTCACTAATTATACCTATCATCATAGAACATTTCTTCTAAAAGTAAAAATACATATGTGTTCCACCATGGACCACCTCTCTCAAAAGGTTCCTATTACTGCTTGTGTAACACCTATTTTGGCACTAGGAGGTGTTGTTGATCATTTGTTCTTCCAATTAGGGATCCATTCATCTCATTTAATTTGTGTATCATGTGTGTTGGGTGTGTGAATGTTTACAATGTGAAGGTAGTTGAATCCAAATTAAATAATTATAATTGAATGAGATTTAAAAAAAATGAACATGGGCTGGGGAAAAGTTATTCTTGTATATGGTTTATTGGTTACTGATATTATGATCTATATAGGGTATATAAATATTTAAATTAACCTTGGATGGTGGTCATTATTTGCGCACATGTGGTGTTTTGTGCATGTTTATTTTTCATCCTCTATGACCAAATGTATTAATAGGAAATTGGTTAATCACGTATATTCTATTAAATAAATTGATTCCTCGGGATCAAAATTAATTTATGACAGCCCTTGAATTATCATAGTGGAATTAAATAATGTGTGTTAGTTAAATATGAATACACTTATCTTTGTTGGTGTGGTTGTGTGTTTCTTGAGGATTTGTTTTATATTGTTTCTTGTTTAGATGTTTAGTTATGGGGTTGAGAGCACGTCTATTGCTGGGTTGATATGGGGGTGAAATGGTATCTCAGGTTGAGAGTTTATTTGATTGTGGAAAGAATGTGCAGTGTTTGAGCAGCAGGGCGGAAAGTCCAGGTTGTGCAATGTTTATGTCTGTGGTTGTTATGGGTGTGGTTTTGTTATATAGTAGGGTAATCATGTTGGTTGGGAAGAGGATTTTTTCATGGTTTGGAAGTATGTTGGGGGTTTTGTTGTTGAGAGGAAGGACTGAGGATAATGACCTTGAAGACGTTTGATGATAGTTGTAGGTATGGGTGTTGAATGAAGTAGACATTTTAAGTGGGTTTATTTACTCAGGTTCTTTTTTCCTATTCATGGTTTATACTATTTGACATGATGTGTGATCTGGTTGGTAGTTACCCGAGTTTGGATGGAATGAATAAATTGGCTCGTTAATAAATAATTATAATTGGTTAAATGATATTGCTAGGGGTATGTTTTAGTTATTTCTTTCTCTGAATAGATTTCATTTATCAACTTATGAAGTGACTATGGATGGTGTTAATAAATGAATTTATATATAGTAGTACAGTTGGATGTATCATAGGGTGTATTGTAGTTTAATTGAGAACCCATAGGTTGGTAGTTATTTTTTGACACTAAATATACATACATGTATTTTATTTGTGTTTTCTATACGTACCCCACCCTAGTTAAGCACTATGTTCCGAACACCCCCACTAACATGGTATAGGGTGTCTATGACTAACATCCCAATGGAAGGATGGATGAATGGTCACCCAATCTTCCTTAATCCTTCGTCCAGTTGGTGATATAAAAATATTCTTTTCTCTCGTAGTGTTTTTATAATTCTATGTGTTTGTGGGAAAGTTGTGTTTTACATGGTGTCTTTGGGATGATATGTGTAGTTCTTTCCAATCTATTTTTGGGATGTGATGTGGTATGTGGCCCATGTTTCTGTGGGAAGGAAGTGGTTTTCAGGAATATTTGTGTGTGGGAGGGATGTGATAAGATTTTTTTTCACATGATATGGGACTAGCTATGAGGCCCAGGTTTGTTCATGCGGGTTGTGATGTGGAACAGTTAGAAGAGGTGGGAGCTCCATGAAATTTTCTATTAGGGTTTGAGAGTTTCTAATTAGTGGGAAAGTGGTGTGGGGTACCCTATCAAGGAATTTCACTATATTACATTACATAAATTGAATTATTTATATAGTGTTCCTTTGGTGTGGTTGTGGTGGCTAGTATTCCATGTTTTGTGATGTTGGTTTATGTTGTCTTCTCACTAGGTCATTTGTATGATTTACCATCGGTGCACAGGAGACTTGGGTTTTTCTACATAGTATACTCGTATTCTCAATCTATAATATATAACTTCTTTTAGGTTTCTAGGAATACTACATGTACCTTGTTGGGCATTACTATCTTGGACTTCTGGACAGATGCCATGTCGCTAGATAGCATTGATCTTTTGGTATATACATTGGATCTTTTCGTTGTATTTGTAGTATTTTTACTTTAAAACATGCATGTGGGATAGATTATTTTTCTTTTATATAATTTTTTTATTTTTTATTTTTTTGATATTTTTAATCTTATCTCATGTTCCCATTTTATTTTAAAAAATTAAATACCTCCCATTTCATGATATTCAGTACCCTTGGTGATGGTCTCCACCCAGTGGCCTATTAGAGGCGATACTCATGGGTCATTATCTCTCGTACTTCACCTCCTTCCCATGAAGGGAAACACTGGAGGGAGTTTTTCATTATAGACAATTTCAATTTTCCTATTTACTAAAATTGACGTCAATTTTAAATAAAACTATTCGCATGGATTCATATAGGTCAATCCATCCATTAGATTGAGGTGTGGCTATTTTATACACCTCCAAAATGACTCATGGATCGTTTTCCAATAGTATCAAAATAATCTGAATGTTTTTCTTAGTTTTTTTTAGTCTCTTATCTTTTTTACTAAAATATAAATTAAAATGAAAACTCACACTTTGAATCAAAATAAAGACATCACATATCAGTTTGACATTATACTAATACATACATGTCAAAAATTATTTATGAATCCATATAATAAATTATCTAGACTATCCTGGCTTGTTTTCTTAGTATTTTTTGAGTGACACATTTTGAATTGAAATGATTATTTTTAATTCATAATAGATACTTTGAGTCATACTGGTTAAATCATGTGTCATATTGAGGTGCAATTTATTCATACATGTCCTCAATGATATATGAATCATTTTTATCATGTATCAAAATAGCTTTAATGTGTATGTTCCATTTTTAATATTTAATTTTTCTATTTTACTAACATTAATGTAAATTTTACGTAAATAGATGCATCATGATTCATGCAAGTCCCAAAGTGTGTTGGATTGAGGTAGTGATGATTCATATATATAAAAAATTCTAAAAACTATACTAAATTTTAATGTTTATATTATTTCCATTGCCTTTATTTTTCAAACTTCCAACACTAAATATTGAGTCGATGTGCATAGCCAAAAAACCATTCTCATTATTGAATACCGGAAGAGTAGTAGAATCCCTTTTACCCATTACATCACAAGGAGTCACCATAATGTGAAGAAGAGATTCCTCTACTACTTTGGTTTTCAAAAACGAGAATGTGTTTTTAGATAATAAAATCAACTCAATAAGTAGTGTTGTTAGGTCGATAACAAAAATCACTAGAAAGAATTGTAGCATTTTAATAATGAAACATGTCATCTCTTTTGTGGCTTGTTTTAGACAGTTCAAAGAAAAATATGACTTACCCAATGTTCAATGAAAACATTTAAATAAGTATTAGATAAAAATGATTGGTCAAATAATAGAAAAATAATAGATAAAATGACAAAAAAATTAATTAAATAATTAGTAGCAATTGACCTTTTCATGATGGTTGTATACATTCTTGACCCATTTTCATACTGTTAATATATCAGTTTCATACAAAATGTTCAATCTCTCATCATCATGAGTAGCTTCAAAAGGCCACCCAAACACAAATAATCTAATCCACATGCATATGAAAAAATTATTATATGATTAATATTAAAAATAAATAAATAAATCATAAATATGAAAATTTTCATTACTAATATGGAATTCACCTTTTCATGTTTATTTTTAACATTATGCTATATGGTTTGATTCTCATTCATTTCTAATAAAATCTATATCATCTCATGAATATGATAGTTTTCAATTGTTATATTAGTACTAGAAAAATATAAATATTCAATGTATTAATAAATATTCTAAATTAAATAGTAATAATCTTCAAAATACCATGTTCGAGATGCTATTTTTTTATGGAATATGATCTCTCTCATTAATATAAAAACATAATAACCACAATCTTTTCCATTGTTTTCAAAAACATCAGAAACATTGTGAAACATAATAAATGTCTTTTTTATGTGTGTTTGGATAGTTCAATATTATTATATATACCCTGATACGTATCCACTTGTATAAATCTCTAGGGTCCATGTGTGCAATACTTGTTCTCATGCCATGATTCTCAGAATATTTTTACACTACCCTTTCATTAACAAATCTACATTAAAACATAATATAAATTATAAAACAAGATGTTTATTTATGAAATGTTCGAAGTAGTGTGTTAAAAATTTACTAACTCCATAGTTTTTTTTCATTTTGTTGGGTATCCATACAGTAAATCCATGAAACAAATATATGGATTATCCAAATTGACTGAAATGAGTATCCATTGATTCTTAAAAGAACAAAAAAGTAATAAGTAGTGAATGAAGTAAAAATATATTTGATAAGATTCAATTAACGATATTTACCCTGACATCTTTATCATTAAAAAGAGTATCATACATAAGTTTTCATTCATATGATTTGGACTTATCTTACACTATTTCATCGATTTTATTGGATTCAATTTTTTTGTTCTACAGGGAAGGTGTGAGAACTAAAAGGAATGAAATTTTTTTCATAGGGAAATCCATTCTATTGGTAATGATATATATTTCTATAAAAAATTTAAAATGTATTCAATTATAATTAAAATAGTATATCATCATTTGGAAAATAAATTCATGAAAACATGCATCATGTAAACATTTACCAATGAGGATCATACCCATTCATAGTTGATGATATCATTTCAATTCACAATATAAGTGTATTTAATAACTACCACTTTGTACATTTTTTATTCCAAATCGACTACATGACTACTACAATTTTTTAAATTTGTATCGAAATTAACCTTCAATGCTATTAAATGAAAACATTTAATGGGGGTGGTAAATGTTATTTGGGAAGATATTTGTGATATGTTTTTTGATCCTTTAGATGGTTTTTAGTTGACCATTCATTTCACCCCTTCCCTTTTTCATTCTATAATAACATTAATAGTTTCATACATATCTTCATTTATTTTTAATGGTCTATCATGATAAATAAATTGAAAATAAATACCTACTTATTGACATGTGTTTTTACATATTCTAAAACCCATGTGATGAATGTTCTGAAAACTTGGTAATACATATAAATATATTCATCATCATGTGGAACATGAATCTTCATTCTTGGTTCATGAGCTATGCTAATCACCACATAGACATGGCCTATTACAAGTGGATAATTGTGTAGCATGTCATATTGAATATTAAACACCATATCCCTCCATAAAATGATATGGGTAGATGTTAATATAAATGAATCATAGTCATTATTACTATATATTATATCAGTATATGAATGGAATTTGTGTCTGTATGATTTACATTTCATAGAATCACTTGTTCGAATATTGATTACCTATACTAAGATACATCTTTGAGGGGAATGGCTCTCCTCAATGACGGTCAGGGGTGGGAGAGATCATCATGAAATAGTTTTTCTTATGTTTTCTCTTTTCTTTTCTCCCCCAAACCAATTATAGTTATAATAAACTCCATCTTCTAATGAAATTTTTCATCAAGGGAATCTAATCTTGCTTCCATATCTTTCATTTATCTTTTTTTCTCATATTTCTTATTTGTCAAAATATGTTCAGGTTTTCACCCTAAAACTCAATCCTCTTACATAACCATACAGTTCTAGCCACTACAAATCCACTGATAGTAGGTGTTCATCCAGAACAGGTTTTGATTATTACTATGATTACATCAAATAAAAAATATTTAAAAATAAGTACTTAGTTTAATGTAATTGTTTTTTAAATAACTTTTTGTTATGTCACACATCCACATGTTTCTCATTTTATTGTTTTTTACATCTATTAGTTATCCATATTTATTTATGCTTTCCTCCTTCAATAGCACATGGCATGGGATAAAAGTGTCTTTGGATTTGGTTTCATTAATATTCATATAAATGGAAGAAAATAATTATTTTTTGGTTTCAATTCATATAAAATAGATATGGTATATATAAAATGAATTGAAATGTTTTTCATGTACAGAATACCTCATCCTTTCATTATGACTGGGGTATATTTGTTTTGTTGTATGTTATTTATTGTCATCACCTAGTTACGGTTTCATAAATAAAAAATTCTCTATTAAGCTGATGAATAAACATATTTTCAAGAAATGTGTAACTATCCATAATGTAACTGAAAAGAAACATATGCATGATGGATAGTAAACACATCACCCACATCTTGAGTTATCAGATCTTTATACATTAATGGTGGGTGATGTTTTATTTTCCATTCATCATCTATACAGTGAAATATAGTTATAACTAAGAAAACTCCTTTGTGAAACCTTCCAAAAAATCATTAATACATATTTATTTTGGGATTCATCAAATATAAATGCACTCAAAATGGGTAATTGAAAGTAATTCTGTAATTTAATCATTTATTTTTTATAAAAATAAATAAATGATATCATATTGTAACTGTATTCTCTTCCCACGTCATTTCCTTAAAAGGGGGCACAACATAGTGTCACAAATATACATAAATTCATAATAGTTATTGAGTGATGTGTCCAACTTAACAAATGAACATGGACATGTTTGGGTTATCATAGTATCCCTATGAATTCAGTTTGACTTTGATGTGGATTCCTTTTCTTTTTACCATAATGATTTTTCCTAACATTGTAAAACTATGATGCTCCTATTTTTTATGAATCGTAGGGTCTTCATTGCCTATAATTTACTCAGATTCAACATGATCAATATGTTGTTCCTATAGAGCGGTAGCATTATCTTGTTAAACTTTTCATTTCACCTCTACACTAGGTGCAAAAATATGTTTAGAACCCTCTTATTCCTATATAGTGGTATCATTAGAATTTGTAGAATGGCATTTTTCCTCTACACTGGGAACAACATCAGCTTGATAAAACTATTGATCCTCATGATTAGAAGCACAGAAACATACTGAAGTCATTATCTACAATAGTGGTTTAAATTTTAATTTGGCTAAAATAAATAACAAAATGAATGAAAAAAAAACATTAGGGAACATAATTTACATTGAAAAAAATATAACATGATTATTTAAGTATCCATTTTTTTCAAGGTATAAGGGATTTGACCACTCAATTGAGTATCCAAATCCCTTCATCGTGGTCTCCTATGACATACAAAACCATTTCTACATTTGGTTTACTATAAAATGATTAAAAAATCTCAATGAAAGGTTCATCCTTAGTATAATTTTCATCTGACAGTTCATTAGTTTTGGTCGATAATAAAAAAATGACCACTTTCATTTTTTAGAATCTAGAACATAAAAAACTTGTGGTGCATATGATTCTATTATAAAAGGTTCATATTCTTTCATGTCCTTACTAAAATCCACATATATGAATATAAATTAATATATTTAATCATTAACCCTATTATCAACCTAAATGAATTGAAAAATAAGATCTTGAAATTTCATATCATCTAACTCCCATATTTGTCTGATGATGACAACTTATTATATATTCATGTAAATTGAAAAAATTTCCATATTACAAGAATCATGAATTGCTTCATCCACAAGTATAACTCTAAAAAATTTCATGGTACTTTCTTCATCATGTTCATTTTTTTAGAATTTATAATCATTAATTACTTAGCAATTGTATGATAATACATAAACACTTGGCCCTTTGGATAGCCATCAATTTTATTCTGAAATTGAATCTAAAATTTAACATGACCTCTTAAAAATAATGTCCAAAATCCTATAAATTGATTACTATGTGTATTTTATATCCATATTTCAATCGTTGAGGGATTTAAATTCCTATGAAATTATTGGTGGGTTTCAACATATGGTGAATCCCCAAAACAGATTTTAAAAAAGTTGAGCTGGAGATTCACATGATCTGTAATAATGATTGTGATAACATGTCCTCCAAAAATTCATTCACCCATAATATCCCATTGGGATGATATTTTAGTTGACCAATTCTTTCGATGCTGGTTAGGTAGTCAGTATATAATTCAAAGGCTTCATCAACATTATATCACTCTGCAATTCATCCTTATGGCCAACATTGAATTTTGGCATACCCTTTCAAAATCATCACATATCGTTTAGTTGGTTACATCCATCTATTGTTTACATGACCAAATAGATGAATCTATATCATAAATTGAACCATCACATCATAGAATGAAAGAAGTAAGACATTTAAAATTCAGGTAATTTGAGAGAAATTTAAATTTCCATAGACAGAAATTTTTCTGGGACTATAACATTTCTTCATATAGTATTGAAAAATAAAAATATATTTTTCAATGTATTATACACGTTAATTAGAAATAAATAATATAAAGAAACAAGAATTAGATATTTCATCAAAACATTACAGTCATGTTCTTTCATGCCCTTTAACATTAAATTGTTCATTAAAACTATAGTCATAATATTTTAATAATACCTATCTGGAACTTTTATATCATTAAATATGTGGAAAAACTAAAATCATTATGGTCTAGAATGAGTGTAAGAATTTAGACGAATAGAATTTCATTTTTCTCCCTTCACTGGTGAAAACTCTTCTCGTATTCCAATTTCATCCATGTCCAAAAAAATCCTTAATTCATTCATTTTTTTTCTAAGTACCTGTATAAATTAACTGATGAAACTATCACATAAATTTTTTTCAACATGCATAACATCAAGAAAATGTCTGATTCATAAAAAAATCTGTATGTTTATGCAAATAAATGATCATGTTTTCCAACTGGTTTTCGTAAGGTATTTCGAAAATTATTTACCAAAAGTAGTTCCAAAATATTTTAATTTCTCAAATAGTAGATCACATGTTAGTTAAGGCTATGTTGTGAAATATTCTAAACATCCAAAGATTCATGTCGTCTAATATCGGTACTTATTTCATTGAGATATAAATATGTGAGGTCCTAGAAACACAATCTTCAATGAATGTTTCATCCTAATTGACCATGTACCTTGTTCTAAAATGGGAAAACCATGAGTTTATATAATTATATATCCAAAAAAATAAAAAGAAATAATTTCATTTATCATCCCATACATAATGTCTCTCAAAACTAAATATTCATTTCTACAAGCATAACATAGTGTACCACTTGATTCTCACAATATGTTCAAATGCTTTATCAATTGATACAAATAAGCACCAATATCATTACCCAATTGTTTTTTCCCTGATATAACCATTGATTACGTGATGTATTTTTATTTCATGCATAACCATGGTGGAATGCTATAATTTATCAATGTATCCATCCATATACTGTGACTGCTTCTTTAAAAACCAAAGGATTCACTCCATTTGTGGATAATGCAAGATGAAGGTTTCTTGGATCATTTCCAAATTCAGGATACTTTTGATCAGTTCTACTCCACATAAGAGAGTCTGTCAGGTGACATAGTTTTTACTATTTATTTATTTTATATGCATTCCATGTTTGTTTCCATGCAGTATCCTCACATCATTATAGGCACATAAACTATGTAATTATTAGAAATAATCATAAAAAATTCATTGTACGAAAATCAACTTTCTTGTATCGAGAAGCACCACACATTATAAATTACATAAGTGATTTCTAGTCCTTGAGAGAAAGTATATTATCATTTGGGAAAGTATGTATTTATTCAAGTATCATATCCATCAAGCTTAGAATTCGTTTACCATTGTATAATAGTCTACGGATGTAATTATATTCTAGGAGCATATCATTCAAGAGTGAAATTAGTTCAATAAAATTGGTTTCATATCATCTATTTACTTCTTTCCAATTATAGTATTTTAGTATGAGTGACATTGTTGTCTATTTAGTGAAAACTGTTTACAATGACATCATTCTACAACTCTTTAACATCCCAAATAATTTTTTGAGATAACAAATCTTAACATAAATTGTCTATTCCATTTCCTCAGTATAATTTTCATTATGATTCACTTCTGTAATGGCGTCTTAGATATGGTCTTATTCAATTTTCACACATATAATCATGTCATATGTTCAATAAAACGCATTGATAACCCATCCACTAGCTAAATTCACTTTTTCATTTTGTTTATTCCAAGAATTGTTACTTTGATCTATTCAGTGATAGATCTTGTGTTCTTCCAACTCTTATGGACTAATTAATCATTAATGAAAACATAGTAAACATGGAAAAATGATTTTATATAGTTCATATGCCTGATGTTTTGTAAACATGATGAACACTTTCACAACATCTTCATACGATTGGCATCAATCCATTATTTATGAATATTAGTCATATTTGATTTAGTAATATTAACATTTAACTAAATTTATATAAAAAATATGTTTAACATATTTTGGATCTCATGATTTCCTTGATAAAAAATAGTTATATTGAAAAATAGTTTATCATCCCACATGATCAAATACAAAATCTCACGGAAAGAACATTTTAAATATAGTTATTGAATGAAATAATTGAAATATAAAAAAAGAAAAGATATTTAATTTGAAAACCCTTTTTATATTTAAAAATATGGAAATTGAATATAATATTGGTTTTAGAAATAAGAAAAATTATTTGTTATATTTTTTAAAAAAATATTTAGTATATTTGAGAAAAACAGGTTCATTACATGAGATCCAATGTATTTAATAAAATGATGTCAGTTTATTTATTTCTAAATTGAAAACCTACCTACATTTAAATTATTTGGAATAAACTGGAATTTTAAATTTATGAAGGGGTTATGAAGTGTAATTTTGAGTGGATATAAGTACTTCTCTAACTATTTAAAGAATTTAATATTAATTTTTCTATTTTAAAATAAATATATGGATATATTTTGTTTTAAAAAAATTTGGATATAAAATGTGAATTTTAAATGGGTGTAATTTATTAAAAGTAAAATAATAATGATAATTTCTATGAAAACCCATAAGACACAAATGTATTTTTCAAAAAAAACCCTTGGAATATTACCATCTTGAGTAATAAATACTCAATTCAAGAGGATGGAACTTTCCCAATCAAAGTTATATATCCATATTCAACTAGGGTTGCCACCTGTATTACTGATTTCACCACATGTCCTAATCATAGGGATTATTATTGGACATAAGCTTTCAGATTACATGGTAATATTTTCACTTATTTTATACTTTCGGTTTCCTCCTATACTTACTCTCTCATTAGTCAAATGAATTTGTTTCTTACTGTCCTCAGGAAACATATGTCAAACTCTCAGTATTTTTTTATTCCCTCGGTTCTTGTTTTCAGCATGTGTATATCCAAAACATACATCTGGCCTTGTGACAAATTGACTTGGGTGACATGGAATTTGACGTGATCTTTTCATTAAATTAAATTTTTAGTTTATTTTTTATAATAGTAATAAAAAAAGAAACATGTATTTTATAATTTCTATTATAATGAAATTTTTTATGATAGTAAAATATCGAGCCTTACACTACCCATATAATTATCTTTATATAAAATAAAAATCATGAAATAATTAAATTTCTTATAAGTCCATTAATTAAAATAGGTATTTCCCTTATCATTTGAAAATAAATCACTAAATCTACATTACTACTTTTTTATTTTACCTTCCATATTCAATTTAAAAAGATTTATTTTTTCCAAAATTCACATTATATTTTAGTTTAAAATACATTTATTCTCTATATTTTATGTAATGATGTTATTAAGCAAAAAAATCACAATTCAAAAACATAATAATTGAATTAATTATGAATGATGACATTATAAAAAAAATACATGATTTGTATTCTCATTTGGCTAAACTGAGTTTTAATTAATAAATAACCCAACTAGTGAAATACATTGTTTGGGAAACAATGCATCCATTGAAATTCATTCATTGTGGGTGAATAGAATGAATATGATACTAAATCTCCATTAAGACATTACTATTACCTAAACGTATCAAATTAGGGGTTGTTTCATCCTTTGGATTAATATGAATAATTTTATTACAACTATATTTAATGTATCATTTTACAAAGCTAGAAACATACCAAAAGTAACTAAGGACCCACACAAATGACAAATGGATAATTTACCTAAATAAAATCCATAATTTTATGTTACAAATTCCCAGAAGAATTGTAATTTATTATTATAAAGAATTATGGGTACCTTAACTCACAATCCCCCCAACTCTGACTAAGTATTCAAACCAATGATGATAAAAATACCCCAAATTAAAAATGAATGATCACACACACATTTATCTCTTGAATAGACCCAAATACCATAGGGGTTCAACTTATTGAAGGCATGGAGTTTATGATTGTGGGTTGCGATGTTCACAAAATATATGAAAGGAAACCCAAAAAAGAGGGGATGATAATGGGAAGCATCGCTCTGTGCTAATGAACAATATAAGGGTTCACACTAAGAGATTTAGAGGTCATTATAGTTCTCTACATGTGTTTAGTTCGTAGGGATTTCATTCTTGCTACATTTTAACCAGTTTGAAATTTTTAATTCATCAAATAGAGAATCCAAAACTACTACGCAGTATAGAAGATATGATTAATGAGGTTGAAACCACAATGACAATGTATAAGATGATAATTTAATAATTAATACAATAAAATATGATGAATGAAACTATATATACTTCTATTGGAAGGAGTTAGAAATGGTGATGGGGTTGGAAGAATGATGAAAATGGTGTCAAAAGTTATAAATCCAGTGATTTCAAGATGTAGAGATATATAAAATAATGGATTGAAATAACATGGTGTTTTTTCGAATCAAACCTAATTCCCTTGGTCCAAGTAATTAATTTATATCCTAAGTAATTAATATTTATCATGGTTAATATGAGAAGTTGTTAAGAAAATTATTTACCCAAAACCAGGTTTAAACATAGTGATAAACAAATATAATGGTCATGGTGTGTGTTTAAACCCTATTACTCACTCAAAAAAGATCAATCTCAAAATAAGAACAATATCCATGCATAATAGAGATAAATAAAATAAATCGCTCCCTCTTTCCCATAATTACAATGGTCATCAAAACTGAAATAATGCAGGTGTTGCAGTCAATGAACAAGTGTAATCACCCAATAAAAATTTAATATATTCTTATAAATACATTACCACAACAAATTACACATCATCACATATTCATTATAATAAATAAAATCACTCCATCGTGTTAATAATGAGAGGCTAATGAATAGAAGAAAATAAAAACTCTATGGTGGTGCGTGTTGATCATGTCGTTTTGAGTGGATAACAGTCGTAAGCATGGGGAAATGGTATAGGGTGTGTGTGTGTGTGTGAGGATGATGGTGTGAGTGTCCGACGGAGTGCTAAGGATGAGGGTTCAAGTGAGAGATAAAAAATTGAAGTGGGTGCATACCATAGATTAGAGAGGGTTTGGTGGTAGTGGTAGGGTTCGGTAGCAGCAGATGCAGTGGTCAGTAGCAGCAAGAGCGGTGACATAGGTGGGGATCGATGGCGGTAGAGGTGGTGTTCTACGAAATATTAAAGGCATGAGAGAAAGAGAATCTGTTAGAGTTATTTTTATAACATCGGGGATGATTTTTATTAGGGATTTCAAAAAATTACTGATAAAGGCATTTTTATCAGCGCTAATATATAAAGCACTGATAAAACTATTCTTTATCAGTGCTAAAATTACAATGCTCATAATAAATACTATTATCTACACTATTTAGTGCTGACAAAAGGCTAATTCTTTAATTTTAAATACATGTTTATTTATTAATATTTTTAGTTATAAATAAATATATATTGAATTAAATTAAGATAAAATTATAATTAATATATTTATCTAATTTTTATTTATGTACCATAAATATAATAAATACATTTATTATAATCTTCCAATTATTTATATAAATATATATTTATTTATAATAATATCTATAAATAAATATATATTTAATTAAATAATTAATAATATATGATTATTTATTTTTATAATTTCAAATAAATATATATTTATTTAAATATAAATAAATTTATAATAAGTATATTTCTTGTACTTATTATTTTATAAAATTATTTTAATGGATATATATTTATAATTATAAGTATAAATAATTAAATATTTCATTATATAACTATAAATCTGTATTTATTTATAGATATAATTAGATATAAAAATATATTTATTTA
The DNA here is from genome assembly GCA_963277665.1 of Viscum album. Classification (NCBI taxonomy): domain Eukaryota; kingdom Viridiplantae; phylum Streptophyta; class Magnoliopsida; order Santalales; family Viscaceae; genus Viscum; species Viscum album. The sequence goes on from OY728133.1 coordinate 279,846,758, forward strand.
CATAATAATAAAATAAAAATAAAAATATATCTTATAGTTACAATTTTATAAATATATACAAATATATAATTATAAATATAATAAATTTATTTATTATAATTTAAAAATGATTTTAAATGTTAAATATATATTTATAATTATAACTATAATTAAATATTTATTTATTTATAATTATAAAAATATATTTTTTAAAAGTTATAAATATATATAAATATATATTCATTTAAATAATTATTAAATATAATGAATATATTTATTATATATACAACTTTATAAATATATATATATATAAGTAATATATTTATTATAATATTATAATTATTAAAATATATCTATATTTATTTATCATTATAATTACATATATTTGTAATTATTTGTAAATATTAGGATATATTTGTATATCCATGATATAGGCAAGACCCTACACTAGGCATTTGTGCTAGTTTGTGGGCCGTTGAGATGTGTAATTAGATTCATACCCATTGGGCCTTTGGGCCATGTACTGAATAAATAAGTCTCATTTGATGGGTTATCCCATCTTGGGGCTGTGGCCTACCATTCTAGCCTGCATGTGTGGTGTGTGCACTTTTCATGTAATTGTACTTCCAACCTCCTAATAAATATATATCTTTAAAAATTTGTAACTATAAATATAATAAATCTATTCATTATTTAAATAGAGTTATTATTATTTTATATGTATTTGTGAGAACAAAATATTTCTTAGGGATAACTTGAATGTATCATACATGTGTCAATGTATAAATGAACATATTCATAATGATGAATTAATAATATATACTAGCATACTTAGTGATAATATATAGTAATCTTGAAATTTAAAATATAGAAACTAATAATCATGTCCAAAAACAAAACTTATAACTATATAGAGTCAGTTATAATGAAATATCAATATCTAAACATAAATGAAGATAGTCATATCCATGAATCTCATCATTTTCTAATGATATATATATATACCAAATTCATTACAGACATGTATTTTTAAAATAAATATTTACTTATTTATAGTTATAATTATAAATAAGTGTATTTTAATATTTTTTATATATAATTATAACTATATAATTATAAATATAATAAATATATTTATTATTTACTTTTTTTAAATGTTATATTTATATAAATATATATATATTTATTTATAATATTATAATTAATTTTTTATGATGATATATATATTGGAATTCTTATATAATATTTATTAGCATATAATAATTACATTAATTAAAAACATGTGATTTTTAATTAACAGATATAAATAAAAATTACTTTAAAATATTTATGTATATTTCATATTAATAACTTTTATTAAAACATTTATCTACCCTAAGAATAGCACTCATAAATATATTATTTATCTTCATTTTTCGTGATGATTAATGTGACCTTTATCAGCATTTTTATGTAGCGCTGATAAATGTGGGGGTTTAATCATTGCCTTATTCATTGTGATGATAAAATGATACTAATTCCACTCTTTGATATGTTCTAGTGTATTATTTGATGTTATAAAACATGAAACATTATTTCCTTTAATCCATGTATGGGTTATGCTTGTAGGTCCAGTATGAGTTTAGCATATTTGATTGAGTAGATATTGGACTAAAGAGTGTCATACCTCCCTTGGATGGAGTTGAAGAGAACAAGGGATTATGTTACAACATTTGTGTGGGTAATGTTATTGGATCGAAAAACCTCCATCCCATTAAGCATATCCTTAGCCCCCACTAAAAGAGAGTTTCATTTCCCATACGATCCCTTGAATGCAAGAAATACTATACTATTATAATCAAGAACAACATCTACACCTCTCATAATGAAAATGTTATAGGATCCATCAAAGTTGAGCTTAAAACTATTTCTAGGTGGACTTTATTGAACCCATCTACCTAAAAGATCCATTCTTTGAGAGTTATACTCATAACCTCATTCATTCATAACCATCCTCATAGAATTATAATTTCAACTGAAATCATTTTCTGAAAGACTTTTCTATCAAATTATATTGATTATTTTTAAATATTTCTTTCACAAAATAATATTTTTTTATTTTTAATATTAATTGTTTTTAATATTTTTGGGATGTTAATGGTTTTGAAAATTTTATTATATAAATTTTTATTTACTACAAAAGTAATTTTTCCAATATGTTTGTATTTATATAAGTGACATTTACATTTTTCATAAACACTTATTATAATATTGATTACCTTGACTAAGATAGCTCGTTGAGGGGAATGTATCTCCTCAAAAATGGTCTGGGGAGGGTGGGATCATCACGAAACAGTATTTCCAATGTTCTGTCATCCCTCTTCTCCCCCCCCCCCAATTACTATTACAAGTAACATTGTCTACCAATAAAAATTTTCTTTAAGGGAATATAATCTTGATTTTTATCTATAATTAATTTATTTTTATCTTTATATTGTAGTTTTGAAAAAATATGTTGGGGTGTCATCCAAAAACCCAAACCACTTACACGACCATAAAGTTCTAGCAGCTTCAAGGACACTAAGATTCTGTGTTCATCGAGTAGAGGTTTTGATGATTCCTCAGATTACATCGAATAAAAAATATTTTAAAATAAGTACTCAGATTAATTTAATATATTTTAATAATAATTTTTTTGTTATGTCACAGTTACACATGTTTCTAATATTTATTATCTATTTACATCTATTAGTTACTGATATTTCTTTACAATTTCCTCTTATTGGACATGGCGTGGGATGGATGTTTTTTGGATATGGTTTCATCAATATTCTTATAAATAGAATAACATGATTATGTTTTTGTTTCAATTCACATAAACTTATTACTATATAAGAAATATATAGAAATTTTTTTTTAGTAATGCATACCCCATCCTTTATTTTTGGTTGGGGTACATTGGTTTTCCTATCTGTTTCTTATTTTCATCACTCAGTTATAGTTTCATAAATAAAAAATTCATAAACAATGTGATGAATAGACATATTGTAAGGAAATGTATTACCAGCCACAATTTACATGAAAAGAAACATCTACATTAAAACTAGTAAACACATCCCACACTTCTAAGGGTATCAGGTCTACATACATTAACAGCGGTGGATGGTTTATTTTCCCTTAATCATCTATAAGATTAAATCTATTTAGAATTGTGATAAATCATATATGAATCCTTCCAGGAAGCATTAATACATATTTCTTGTGTGATTAAACAAATATAAATGCACTCAACTTAGGATGATTAAGATTAAGACTTTGATTCATTCATTTATTTTTCTTATTAAAATAAATAAATGATATCATGTTGTTACATTAATCTCTTTCGACGTCACATTCTTAAGAGTGGTATCAACATGGTGAAAAAAATCTATATAAATTAGTAAGAGTTATAGAGTGATGAGTCTAATGTAAAAAATGAACGTGTCCTTATTAGGGTTATCATACTGGCCCTAAGGATTCAATCTAACCACGAATTGGATGCCTTTCCATTTCACCATAAGGATTTTTTTATAACATCATCAAACTACGATGCTACTATTTTTTCTATCATTGTGTCATTTTATCCTATAATTTACTCAGATTCAACATGATCAATATGTTGTTCCTCTAGAGAAGTAGCATCATCATGTAAAAAATTTGATTGTACCTCCACACTTGGAGTAGAAACAGATTGATAAACCTATTATTACACCGGACAAGTATCATTGGAATTTGAGGAAAGACATTTTTCATATACTTTGGAAGTAGAAGTAGCTTTAGCCGCCTGTTGTTCCTCATGATTAAGAGCACCAGCACATGAATAAATCATTATTTACAACATTTGTTTAAAATATAATTATTCTAAATTAAAGAAAAATAATAATTAGTAATAACATGGGGTAACATATACTATATTTCAAGAAAATAAAACTAGTGTATTTACCTATCTCTTATTTAATGGTTGATTATATTTGACCCCTCTATCGAGTATCAAAACTTCATAATTGTGGTCTCCTACGACATAAAAAACACAATCAAAATTGGGACCGCTCTAAAATGATTGCAATATACCAATGAATGGGTCATCCTTCGTTGAATGTTCATTTGACCCGTCAGTGGTTTTGGTCGATAATGAAAAAATGAAAACTTTTGTTTTCAGCATCAATAACATAAAATACATGTATTTCTTATGATTCCATTATAAACGGTCTATTTACGTACCTTTCTTTACTGAAATCCACATACACAAATCACAATTCATATATTTTATCAGCACCCCTATTATAAACCCATATGAATAAAAAATAGGCACTTGGAATGTCAAATCATCCAACTCCCATATTTTTCTGATGAATCCAAAGTATTGTATAGTCATGTAAATTTGTACATTTTTCCACAATACAAGTAACATACATTACATCATCCACAAGTGTAACTCCACTAATTTTCATGGTTCTTTAAACATCATGTTCATTTTTATAGAATGTAAAACCATTAATTACATAACCATTTAATGATATTATATACACACTTTGCCCTTTGGCTATCCATCACTATTATTCTTAAATTCAATCTAGATTTTAATATGAATTCTTAAAAATATGATCAAAAAATACTATAAATTATTGATTATGTGTATTTGATATCCATAGTACATCCATTGATGGATATAAATTCCTGATAAAATATTTTTGGGGTTAAACATATGGAGAAACCCCCAAATAGATATGAAAACAAGTTATGGTCGGTCTTCTCATCATTGGTAATAATGTTTGTGACAACATCTCTTCCAGAAATTCCTTCACCCAAAATAGTCCATTGTGATGATATTTTAGTATAACAATGATTTTGACACCGAGTAGGTAGTCAGTATAGAATTCAACAACTTCATCAGTAATATATTCTCTACAATACCTCACCATGGCCAACATTGATTTTTGGAATACCCTATCAAAACAACCATAATATTTTTAGTTGGTTACATCCATCTATAATGTACATGACCAAATACTCAAATCCTTATCACCTCCTGAACCATCTAGTGAACCATCATATCAAAGAATGATGAATGGCTGAAAAGTTCTAATTTGTATAATTTGAAAGAAATTTCAATTTCCCTAGTCAGAAATTATTATGTGACTAAAACTTTTCTGCATATATCTTAGAAAAATAAGCATATATTGGTTAATATATGATACACATTCATGTGAAAAATGAAACATAAATATATATGATTTATATCCTTCATCAAAAAATTATAGTTATGCTCTTTTAGACCATTTATCTGTAAATTTTTCATTAAAATTATATTCATAATATTTTATGAATACACCTCTGAAACCATTATGTTATTCAATAAGATGAAAAACTAATATCTTTGCAACATGGAATGAGTGTAAGAATCTCAAGGAAATGAAGTTCATTTTCCACCTTTCACTGGTGTAAAATATTCTTTATCCAAAAGTATGTTTGGGTATATGAATTCTAGAAATAAGAACTGACGGAGAAATCTGTTCTGAGAGTGTGACATATGTTTCATGTGGACACTAAGAAAATAATTCGTTAGACAAATGAGAGAGTAAATATATGAGGTAACTGAAATGTTTAAATAACTAACATCGTTTCTAGGTAATCTGAAAATTTATGTCCTATAATAATCATTATGATGAGAAAATGTGGTAAAATAGGTAATATAGTTGGTAACTATAGTTGAATATAGATATATAACTTTTTTGATAAAGTTACAACCTATTGAATTGAATATTAATAATTCAAACTGAGAATGTTCAAAGGGGTTTTTGAAAAATATTTTTGTATCATATGGGTTTTTATATAAATTCTCATCCTTTTGAATTTAAATAATGTCCACCAAGGTATTATGGCTAGAGGAAGGGAGAATGAAGTTGATGAAGATGAAGTTGATCCTGAGCCTCAGGGAAGAAAGATCAGTATAGACACAGTTGAACCAAGAGACTCAACCTGTACTCGAGAATGGAATGATGGTCCAGGATACATTCTTTTTAGGTTAGAATTTGACTCTGATGAGGAGAGGTTTCCTCCTCCTCCTGCTCCACAAGCCCATGATAAAGCAGAACTTGTTGCACCTCTTCCACCAGTTGCACCTCCAACAGTAGAGCCAGTATCACAGACCATGCCTAGTGACTATATCACTATAGCTGATTTGTAGAAATTCAAAAATGATATTTATGATTCTCTGAAATCCTCTATTGGATAAAGAAGTGAATCCTCCACTTCAGTAGGTATTTCATATGCTGATTGAGAAAAGATTTCAAGAATATTGATCCAGGAGATTCAACCAAATCTCATTACAATAGCAGAAACCATCATTATACATAATACCTTGTTGAGAGAATAAGTAAGAAGGATGAGAAATGACTTAAATTCTCTATCCTCTAATTTCAAGACCTCCTTTAGTGGTGTACTTGAAGTTCCTAGTAGAATCTGTAGATTGTCATTATTTGAGATTATGAAAACTACTATAGCAAAGAGGGTCCAACAATCTCCACCTGTTTTATAATCACAAATTATGGAATACATGTAAATATATGGAATAATAATAACTTGACTTAGAATATACTTCACTGAATGTGATTAGTCAATAAATCCAAATATTTCACTTATTTTAGTTTTTTAAAACAAAGCTCCCCCTCAATAAATGTATCATGTTTAGTACATGTCGTGTGTCCTATGCCAAAATTTCTCTTCCTAAATTTAATAGTGTATGCCTCTTCCACTCCCCCTTTTGGGATTAGAAAAAAAATTAAGAAAAGTATGAAGATAAATATAAAAAAAAGACAAAGAGAAGACAAGAAGGAGTTCCATTAAGAAGAAAAAGATTACAGTCAACAAAAAAGGGAAAATCCCTATCAAAGACACAATACATCCTTATGGGTTTGGAATCTGAGGGGCATTACCTTTATATGAATTATCCAGAGTAGGATGAGAAGGTTTGGGTTTTGAAGAGGGAAGAGGTGGTCTAATGATAATCACAGGCAAAGCAACTCCTTTAGGAACATTTAATGCAAGGCTAGGCCTTCTCTCTGACAACACGCGACTGGGAGATTACTCTATAACGACATGTCTAATCTGAGATAGAGCATGATAGATAGTCATTTAAACAGGAGGCTGAGAGGGAGTACTAATGGAAGTAGTAGGAGGAACCACAATTTCTTCAGCATGGACATGTAGATATGGCTTAAGGAGGTTGATGAAATCATTGATGATTTCACCACCATATTGTATATCTTTCTTGAAGTCATCCTTATTCTCTGGGAATTTATTCAGCAGAGGAGTAATCTCCTTTAATTGAGTAACTTTATTCTTGAAAGCTTCTATAACTGGGGGAGTTCTGATATTTTATACTAAAAACTTGACGCTATTGATGAGATCATACTTGGTATAAATCTTAGTCATGTACTTATCCACTTTACCTCAAATAACATTCTGAGCAGTAGAGGCTTCATTTGTGCACTTCCTTACCATATTGTACACAAGTTCTATATATCTATGTACCTTTTCAAGAGTTTATTTTTCTGAAACACTCAAGTGGTTTTCGAGTTCCTCTCTCATCATAGCCTTGAGAGATTCCAAATAATCAACAACACATTTCCCACTCCTATAACAGGATGGGCCAGTCATAATTTTTCAAATCCCCCCTTTCAAATTCTTTAGATATACACTTAGTAGATGAGTCACCAAGTTCCTAAGAACTTCTAGTACACAACTAAAGGAGGACTTGAAATCATATTTTAGATAATTTAACTCATTTCTCATCTTCCTTACTTCTTTTCTCAACATGTTATTTTGTCTACTGGCGGTTTCTACTATAGTAATAGGATTTGGTTGAAGCTCTTGGATCACCATTCTTAAAATATTTGTTGCATCGGAATCCGAAATACCTATTGCAGAAGAGGATTCACATCTGGATCCAACAGAGGATTTCACAGACTCACAAATACCCCTTTTTAATTGATCCAAATCGGTTTTATGACATATTCACTAGGCATGGTCTATGCTACTAGATCTACTGCTAGAGGAGAAATTGGTGGAAGAGGTAAAATAGGTTATGCATCATCTTGGGCTTGTGGAACAGGAGCAGGAGGAACTTTCTCCTCATCTGAGTCACATTCCAACCCAAAACAGAAGTATCTTGGATCCTTATTAAATTATCGAGTACAGGTCCAGTCTCTTGGATCAACAGTGTCAATCCTTATCCTTTTTTCCTGAGGCTCTAGAACAACTTCATCTTCATAAACTTCTTCATCTTGTCCTCTATCCATAATAACATTTCAGATTATTGGTATCAACTAAGCTTGAGGTTCTGCTTGTGCTCCAGCCACTTCAACTTCTCTAGGAACTTCATCAATTTGAGGCACTTGATCCTCAGCTTCATCCTCATGGACCCTAGTAATAAGTTCATTCTATTCCAGAATGATTTCATGATTTTCACCATTATTATGGGGTGATATATCATCATGACCATTATCTTTATGATCAACATCCTCATCTTCAACATGTTCGACACAAACACCAACTCCATGTACAGATTCCTCACTTGATTTTTCAACAACTTGTTGTCCCACTTTTAAAGAATCACTTACATTATCATCATTTCCTCCTCTTTATTCATCATCATCATCAGAATCCTCATCTGATTTACTTATATATCCTTCATCTTCAGTAACCTCAATCTCTTCTTAGTCCTCTTCACCAAACAATGTTTCTCTTGAGGGTAAGTCCAAATGTGGACTAGAAGATCCATAAGATATGTATTTGGGGATTTCAGCAATATCAGTATCACTCCTATCCTCAAAAGGTGATCCTTCTTCCCTTGGTACTTCAGTCTCAGCTTCCTCATCAGAATAAACAGGTTTATCTCCTGGTTTGAGACCTAGATCAACTTGATCCTTTGGTCTGGTAGGATGGTCAATTGGATTGAATTCCTCATATAGATTTTCTTCATCTCCAACCAGGCACTACTTTCATGGATTCCAGAAGAACTTCATCCATTTATAAATATCTTTTTGAAGGCAGAAACCACTGCATGCACTTATCACTTCAACTCTATATTCCACACAACCTATCCTTTTTAACATGGTAGATATCATCCTGGGATAAAACAAACAAGGTTCTTTCCTAGATAGATTTATCATATCAGAAACATGAATCATTAGATACCTACATAGGTTCACTTTTATCACATTTTCAACAGATAGATCAGGAAAACATCCTAAAACTTCACAGTTCAAAAATCACCCTTCCTTGGGGCAGATTTTATTTTGTATAATCTTAATGAGTAACATTGCCTCTCCATCAAATTAACTTTCAATAGTTCTCCAAGATTCTCCATTTCTATTCAGCTCTTTCAGATCATCTTCATAAGAGAAAAAATCAGAGGAAATGTAAATACCTAGATATTCTCTGTAAATTTTTTTAAATATCTAGGAATTTTGCGAGTCTGTGAAAATTAACGGTGTGTGATTATGAGGCCCGGTGTGCTCAGAATGAATTTCTGAACTTTTTTAGGGTGCGTTCAGTAAAGGTACGAGAAAGCTTTTCTAACATTTCAACCAGTGCTCAGAATTGAAAACTAAGGGCACTGTTGAACTTTTAGTGCTTGTATTCACATAAGGAGACCTTCACCTTGCCCATAGTAGGTCGGTGGTGAAAGTTAGTTTTTCACTTTTTGTGGGAAAATAAAAATAAAATTACTTTAACATTTTATTTTTATTCTTGAAACCCCTCAACATGTGTTATGGAGGTGGATACCACCAAGCCCAAAACCTCTAAATTTTAATTTAAGGGTGGGGACCAACCCTACCCCCTACACTCCTTTAATATGGAGAGAACTCTTTAACTCCCCTTTAATGGGAGATAACCTTTGGTATCATCCCACTTTAAGGGTGCCAACCACATCGTAATTAATGATGTCAATTTAATTTTCTGCCAAAAAATAAATTGATGAAACACAACATATTGGATAATTATCTTTTTGGGTGGAATTGGGAGAATGGATTGGAAGAGGAGAACATTGGAGGAATTCTTTTTCTCCAATGAAGAACGCTTCTCCAATGATAAACGCTGACGTTCTCTAACATCTTCGACTTCTTCCTCAGGACATCCTCCAACATGGGACTTCTAAATCGACGACCATCCTTCCCTCCTCATCGAATTCAACAATCAAACGAGGTAGGGGTATGGTTTATATTAATCAATGTTAAATTTTTTCCCCTCAAATTGAAACATCCCGCTTGAACCGCTTGCTACCGCTCTAACGTGGAGGGTGCGGCCCAAACAAACATGGCTTGAACCTTCCTCCATTATTCATGAATGTTGTGTTCTTCATGATGAAAGAAGGCGGCTTTGTGCCACGGTGATAAACGACGAGCGGCCAGCAGAACCGGCCGTAGGTGAAGGTGCGGCACACGACCGCGTCGTGTGGAGAGGACGACTGGCCATCCGGCCAGCCACGTCAGACCGTCGCACCGTGGCCACCCTGCCGCACCACAGCTTCCCCACCAGACCACGGCCTCCGCACCACCCCACACCGCCCGTGGCCCCCACGGACTCCATCGCTTCGCGGCCCCCGCGGCCTCTGCCGCCCCGTGGCCCCGTGCCACCCGCAGCCTTCGTGGCCCTCACGGCCTCCGCCACCCGCGGCCTCTGCAGCTGCCCCACCACCCCGCGCGCGGCTACCCAGGATAGGCCGCAGATCGGTCTGGGCTAGGTCGAACCGAACTGGGTCTTCCTTGGCCGAGTCGGTCCGACCGGGTCAGACCAAACCCGGACCATTTTCGACCCTATACTCTATTTTGGCCATAACTTTGGCACTGGGTGTTCGTTTGATGAACTGTCTGCAGTGCCTGAAACCATGGAGAGAGAAGGTCCAATTGGTATACCTTACTAGATATTCTAATAATGTTTGGGTATGGTTGGGTTGGATTGGGCATGAATCTAACCAGGACCTCAGGACTAAAAGGCTAATAACTTACAGAACTGGCGTCTGTTTGACGAACCGTCTGTTGCATTGAGACCCCTATGACATGGAGGTACTTTGAGATAGTTCTTCATGAGACTTCATGGTAGTTGGAGTATCAACCATTGGTTTTTAGAGCGAACCATCCAGGATACATGAGAGATTAGTGCGGGAACCATGTAGCTGGCTCTGACGATGTACTAGGATCCTGTGTGGGTCTGATGATGTACTGACGATGTACTAGGATCCTATGTGAGTCCAAATACGTACTGATGGTGTACTAGGATCCTGTGTGGGTCTAAAGATGTACTGATAGTGTACTAGGATCTTGTGTGGGTCTGACGACATACTAACAGTGTAGTAGGATCCTGTGTGGGTCTGACGATGTACTGATGGTGTACTAGGATCTTGTGTGGGTCTGAAAATGTACTGACAGTGTACTAGTATTATGTGTTGTTCTGACAATGTACTGATGGTGTACTAGGATTCTGTGTGGGTCTGACGACGTACTGACGGTGTACTAGGATCATGTGTGGGTCTGAAGATGTACTGATGTTGTACCAGGTTCCTGTGTGGGTCTGATGACGTACTGACGATGTACTAAGATCATGTGTGGGTCTAAAGATGTATTAGGATCATGTGTGGGCCTGAAGAAATATTGGGATCCTGTGTGAGTCTGACAAGTTACTACTATCCTCTATGTGTCTGATGATGATTTAGGATCCAATGTGGGTCTGCCTCTTAAAAGAGTAAGGTGATCGAGCAGTTACATCTAATCACCTCTACTATTGTACCTATGTTATACCTGGTGTGGGTTGAGTCTGTACCTTGTGGTAATTTTCTTCATGGTAATACCTTGGTGTTATTATTCTATGTGGCATACCTATGTGGTACTTACCTTTGTGGTATTCCTCCTTTTCTGGAACAGTTGAGCTTTGGGCTTTGAGTTGGACTTTGTGTTTTCCTCATGATTGAGATGGGTATACTTGATAACTTATTTATATGTATGTTTATATACCTAAGTAGGGTTTTCAGTTGATTTTATGCTTCATGGTTTATCCTTTATGGATTTTGTGATACCTTGAGTGTCTCGGGGTCCCTATTGAGTATCATTATACTCACCCTTTCATGGGATAAGCCCGCATATTGTTGTGTTTGGTGCAGACGACGGACAGTGCTGACTGAGGATTAGGCTACCAGGACTGGAGGTTGCTCGGATGTAGAAATTAGATAAGGCATACCACAGAGACGACCATTTGAGAGTTGTACCTACCCTTCTGGTAAGATCCTTGGCGAGTGTTTACAAGAGATGTTCCAGTTTACTTTTACTTTTCAGGTTTCCTGTACTTGCAAGTTGGGCTTGTATTTTGGACCCCTTTGCTTACTATACTAACACTTTTACTATACAATTTACTCATGTTTTTAATTTGATGTGTTCTTGGTTGTGTGTGTTTACTGGATATAAAGGCAATGCCTTCCCAGTTTTAGAAAATATGCCTTCGGTGCTAGTCACCAGCCCCTGGCCTATGGAAGGTGGGATTGGGGTAGTCACGGCACGGGCCCTAGGGGACAGGTCAAGATAAATTTGTATAAGAGGAGTCAGTTCTATTGAAGAACATAGGACTATTTTATTTTTAACGACAATAGTGTTAAGTGTAGTTGGTGTGGTTATTAGTTTAGGCAATCCATTATTGGTGCGGCGGCCGACGTATCCATACACAAGGACCCTAACTTCTGATTTCTGACTCAGTGCACAAAAACACTGATTGCATGTGTGTTTTGAAAAGTTTTCTTTGTGATCTCTTTAAGTCAGCTCACTAGGTATTACTAAATGATTGTGTTAAAACTATTCCTTATCAGTATGTCGCTATGTAGACATCCATCTAGGATTCCCGAGATAGTACTTGATTACGGCCCATCGAGCAACGAGGCTCTAGTGCAGGTCCCTCTTACTATATTGGCACCTTCGGGTGGTGTACCAGCAGCACCACCATCTTCTAGGTAGCAGATACCACTAGCCACACTGGAGGACGGTGCACGCCAACTGAACGAGTTGCCTAAGTTCCAATAGAAGAGGCCTCCAAGGTTTCGAGGTGTGAATGTTTCCCACACAGTTGAGGGCTGGCTGGAGGTGGTTTCTAGAGTTTTCCGCCTAGTTGAGACACCTGTATAGAATATAGTGATATTAGCTAATAGACTTTTTCAGTGAGTGACCCTGATTATGGTCCTCTTAGTGATGAGGCTTCAGTACATGGACCATTACCTGAGATAGTACCTTCGGGTAGTGTGTTAGCTATATCATTGCCCGTTGGTTAGCAGTTACAACCGGCGGTACCAGTAGAGGACACATATAGGTTTAGTGCCCTAAGAATGATTTAACATCAGATACCCCTCACGTTCTGAGGTGAGACCGACTCACAGGAGACTGAGGACTAGATTGAGGAGGTGGCTGAGAGTTCTCTAGAGCTTCTACAGCTCGGCAGAACGACATGTTGGTAGTTGAGTATTCATCGAGGCATACCGACCATTCTTGGTAATTTATGAATACAATACAATCAGTGCTTCCAGGCTTGTATTCCTGAGCAAGGTGTGTTTATGGAAATCTGATACAACACTATTTTTCTATGCATTCTTACCTATGTTAGGGTGATAGAGAGAGCCTTTGTGGTTGAATGTTCTTTGGATGAGCTAATATAGCCTGGGAATGTTAGCAGTGGAAAAGCTGGAAACTGGTGCCAGTCTCAAATACTTGGGAATGTAATATGTTTCAAGAATATGATGTGATAGGGAAAGATGAATTTATAGGGCTTCAGACGTGGAATTAGAGCTAAGAGAGTAGCATGAGGTGGCATACATTTCGACATATTACAACCACCCCCTTTGTAGTCCCTATCAGGCTCAGGGAGCTAGAGGGCAGGGGAAGGGAGTAGCTGCATGTGGTTAAAGTGTGGCCCAAGGACTCCAGAAATGATTATAGGTGAATTATGTGTCTACTACTAGTTGTTGTATCAATAGAGATAGGTACCAATCATTGCTTTCTTCCACGAATCTTTTCCATAACATATAGTTTCTGGTTAAATCGTGGACTTGACCCTCATATCTAGAGATACCTTTTGGAGGAGACTCGATAATCACACTTTCACCGACAGTGTGATCTGACCCTTGAGGCGATAGTTTCAGTTGGAACCTCTCGGTGGCAGCGTCGAGGCCTTACGACGTTATTTTGGGTATGGAATGGGCATCCAGAGTTCATACTCAGATTGACTATATTAGGAAAAAAGGTGGTGGTTTCTCTAAAATGTTGGAATGGGGTTTTCCTTGGACAGTGAAAAGGAATCCCAGGTAGCGCAAGATGGACTCATGCAAAGTAGGGTGCAGCCGATCACTCAGAAGTCGGCCGGACATACCCATATGGCAGCAACAGTTTTGATTTTTCAGTTCCAAATAGGATTGGAAGAGCATGGGGACATATTTTCAAAAGATGTTTCCTGGATTAATTCCCCAAAGGGAGAGGGACGTTTTCTTTGGCTAGGTACTATCACAAATTTGTACCCGACTTCCCCAGGGTAGCAGCGCCCTTGTCAGCATTGACAAAAAAGGGGGAGCCTTTCCTGTGTACGGAGAAGTGTTAGAAATGATTTAAAGAGATGAGACATATACTGACAAGTAGAACTACGCTACCCATGACCTAGAGTTAGCAGCAGTGGTCGTTTCACTGAAGGTGTGGGGGAATTACTTGATGGGCGAGAATTTTACAGTCTACTCGAATCAGAAGAGTCCCAGGTATATCTTCTCTCGGAAGGACCTGAACCTAAGACAGTGACATTGTCTTTAGTTCCTCCCAGACTATGACATCAAGATATTCTATACTCCTGGGAAGGTAAACGTAGAATCAGATACACTCAGGATGAGATCTAGTATAAAACTACTAGGTGAGGCGATGAAGCAGCTGGCCGCTTTGTAGATATACTTTTTGGATTGATTTGGAAAAAATATTCGTCACTATCTTATAGTCACTCCCCAACTTCTTCAAAAAGCCAAGGAGGTGCAACACGGGGACATTGACTGCGAGGCACGATGTTCTCATATATCCATAGGACAGGAACCTGATTTATTTTCTGAAGGTGGGAAGCACGTCATCCTCTTCAGAGAACGTACCATGGTGCATGTATCACTTCGGGAGGAAGTGTTAAGGGAGTTCTAAAAAACCCCTCTAGTGGTATATCCAGGAGTGGCGAAGATGTACCAGGATCTCCGACGAAAGCACTAGTGTCCAAAAATGAAGAAATTAGTAGTAGAGTTTGTCTCTCAGTGCCTCACTTGTCAGCAAGTGAAGGTGGAGCATCAGGTACCAGCAGGATTAGTTCCATATTTAGAGGTCCCAGAGTGGAAGTGGGATGGGATATCCATAGACATCGTGATAGTACTTCCACGAACATCTAGATATCATGATTCTATCTGGGTGATCATCAACCGACTCACCAAGTCGGCCCCCATCCTTCCGATCAGAGATCATTTTTCAGTAGAGAGCATGGGATGCCTCTATGTTCAAGAGATTATGCGGCTACCTGGAGTACCCTCGATGATTTTATCTGATTATGATACACATTTCACTTCCCGCTATGGAAGGGTTTTTAGATGTCTTTTGGGATGCAGCTTCGTTTGAGCACTGCCTTCCATCCTCAGACAGATGGCCAGACTGAGCAGACCATTTATACTGTCGAGGAAATTTTGTGTGCTTGTGTCCTTGACTTTTTTCAAAGCTGGGAGGATCACTTTCCATTGTGTAATTTTCATACAACAGCAGTTATCACTCCACCATTAGGATGGCACCTTTTAAGGCGTTGTACGGGCAACTCGGCAAATCCCCTTTGTGCTGGACTGACCTAGGGGGTCTGCACTAGTGGGACCAGAGATGGTACAGGCTACCACAGAGAAGGTCCAGATCATCTAGGAACAGATGAAGACTACACAGAGAAGGCATAAGTCTTATGTCGATTGGAGACAGAGACCTCTAGAGTTCGAAGATGGTGACCACGTCCTTCTATGGGTCTCACTTCGACAAGGTTTGTAGAGATTTGGATGAGGAGACAAGTTATCTTTGAGGTTCATTGGAACCTTCTAGGTCCTTAGTAGAGTTGTCGAGGTGGTTTACCACCTAACACTTTCCCCTCAGTTGCACCGGGTGCACGACGTCTTCCACATACCTCAGTTGAGGAGATACACGCATGACCCTTCTCATCTCATCGACCATAGTGAGCTAGACGTCAATGATGGGGTGACATTTATGGAGGATCCAATAGATATTGAGGGTCGACAAAAGCAGGTCCTTCTTGGGCGGTCGATACATATAGTGCATGTTCGCTGGCAGCACGGAAACCACTATGAGAGCATATGGGAGTGGGAGGCTTAGATACGATCTCATTACCCCCACAAGTTTTCTTAATTTTTGTGATGTGAATTTAGGGGATGAAAATCATTTAGGTGGGGAGAATGTAGAGACCAAAAAATTCAATTCATTTTTTTTTAAATATATGGGAATTTTATGAGTCTGCGAAAATTGATGGCGCGTGATTCCGAGGCCCGGTGTGCCCGGAATGAATTTCTGAACTTTGTTTGGGTATGTTCAGTAAACGTACAAGTGGGATTTCATAAATTTTGAACCGGTTCTCAGAATTGAAAACCAAGGGCACCGTTGAACTCACAGCTCCAGTATTCGGTTAAGGTGACCTTCACCTCGACCGCAGTAAGTCGAGGGTGAAAGTTAGTTTTTCACTTTTCGGGGGAAAATAAAAATAAAATTATGTTAACATTTTATTTTAATTATTGAAACCCCCCAACATGGGTTATAGAGGTGGGGACCACCGAGCCCAAAACCACACAATTCTAATTTTAGGTTGGGGACCACCTGAACCCCCTAAACTCCTTCTTTAATGTAGAGATAACTCTTGAACTCCCCTTTAATGGGAGATAACCTTTGGTGTCTTCCCACTTTAATGGTGCCAACCACATCGTAATTAATGGTGTTAATATAATTTTGTGCCAAAAATTAAATTGATGAAACACAACATATTGGCTACTTTTCGGTTTGGGTGGGATTGGGAGAATGGATTGGAAGAGGATATCCTTGTAGGAATTCTTCTTCTCCAACAAAGAACGCTTCTCCAATAAAGAACGTCAACGTTCTCCAATGTCTTAGACTTCTTCCTTGGGACATCCTCAAAAATGGGACGTCTTTAATTGATGACCATACTTCCCTCCTCATCGACATCAACAATCAAACGCGTTAGGGGTGTGTTTTAAATTGATCAATGTTAATTTTTTTCCCCTCACATTAAATCATCCCCCTTGAGCTGCTTGCTACCGCTCTAACGCAGAGAGTGCGGTCCAAGAAAACATGGCTTGAGCCCTCATTCATTCTTCATGAATGGTTTGTTCTTCATGATTGAAGAAGGTGGATTTGTGCCATAGTGATGAACGAAGAGCATCCGGCCGAACCGGCCACCGGTGAAGGCGCGGCGCGCGAACGCGCCGTGCGGAGAGGATGGATCGCCATATGGTCAGTCATGGCGAACCGTCGCACCGCGACTACCCCATCGCACCACGGCTTCCCCGCCGTACTACGGCTTCGGCGCCACCCCGCGGCCTCAACCGCTCTGTGGCCCTACCCCACATGGGGCATTCGCGGCCCTTGCGGCCACTACCGCCCCGTGGCCTCCGTGGCCCCGTGCCACCCACGACCCATGCGCCGTCCACCGCTCTGCAGCCCCACGCCACCCACGGCCTCTGCGACCGCCCTGTCACCCAATGGGCCGCTGCCCAGACCGGGCCGCCCAGCTGGCCGGACTGCCCAACGTGGGCTGGGACGGACCCAGCGGGTCGGGCCGGGTCGACCCGAACCAGTTCGACCTATGCCGGGTCGGTCCAGCCTGGTCGGACAAGACCTGGACCAGTTTTGACCCTATACTCTCTTTTGGCCATAACTTTGGCACCTGGTGTCCATTTGACAAACCTTCTATGGAACCAATAACCTTACAGTGAGACGGTCCATTTGGTATACCCCGCTAAAGATTCTGATAACATTGGGGTATAGTTGGGTTGGATCGAGCATGAATCCAACCAAACCCTAGGGACTAAAAGGATAATAACTTACAAACCATGTGTCTATCTGACGCACCGTCTATTGCGTTGAGACCCCTATGATGTGGAGGTCCTCTGAGAAACATCTTCATGAGACTTCGTGGTAGTTAGAGCATCGACTGGTGGCTTGTTGAGCGGACCCTCCTAAAGAAAAGCGAGCTTAGTGCGGGAACCCTATAGCTAGCTTTGACAATGAACTAAGATCATGTGTGGGTATAACGATGTACCGATGATGTAATAGGATATTGTGTGGGTCTGACGACATACTGACCGTGTACTAGGATCATGTGTGGTTCGGAAGATGTACTGATGGTGTACTAGGATCCTGTGTGGGTCTGAAGACATACTGAAGGTGTACTAGAATCCTGTGTGGGTCTAACGACGTACTGATTGTGTACTAGGATCTTGTGTAGGTCTGACGATGTACTGACGGTGTAATAGGATCATGTGTGGGTCTGACGATGTACTGACAGTGTACTAGGATCCTGTGTGCGTCTAACAACATACTAACGCTGTACTAGGATCCTGTGTGGGTCTGATGACATACCGAAGATGTACTAGGATCATGTTTGTGCTTGATGAAGTACTGACAATGTACTAGGATCATGTGTGGGTCTGACGATGTACTACGATCCTCTATGGTTCTGATGATGATTTATGATTCTACGTGGGTCTACCTTTTAACAGAGTGATGATTCAGTAGTTACATGTAATTATCTCTACTACTGTACCTAAGTTATACCTGGTGTGAGCTGATTTTGTACATTATGGTACTTTCCTTCATGGTAATACCTTGGTGGTATTCTTCTGTGTGGAGTACCTGTGTGGTACTTACCTTCATGGTATTCCATCCTTTCTGGAACAGTTGATCTTTGGGATTTGAGTTGGATTCTATGTTTTCCACATGATTGAGATGGGTATACATGATAACTTAGGTATAATTATGGGCATATACCTATGTAGGGTTGTCAGTTGATTTCATGTTTTGTATTGTATTTTTTGTGGATTTTCTGAGACCTTGATGGTCTCGGAGTCCCTACTGAGCATCGTTATACTCACCCCTACATGGGATATTCCTGCACCTTATTGTGTTTGGTGTAGACGACGGATAGTGCTGACTGAGGATGAGGGTACTAGGATAGGAGGTAGTGCGGAGGTGGACATTAGATGAGGCGTATAGTAGAGATGACCATTTGAGAGTTGTACCTACCCTTTAGGTAAGATCTTTGGTGGGTGTTCACAGGAGTTGTTCCAGTTTACTTGTACTTTTCAGTTTTCCTTTACTTTCCAGTTGGGTTGTATTCTTCCCCCTTTTTCTTACTGTACTCACACTTTTACTATACATTTTACTCATGTTCATAATTTGTTGTGTTCTTGGTTTCATGTGTTTTCAGAATATAAAGGCAATGCCTTCTTAGTTTTAGGGAATACACCTTCAGTGATAGTCGCTAGCCCCTGACCTATGGAAGGCGGGCTCGGGGAAGTCACGGCATGGGCCCTGGGGGACGGTTCGTGACAAGAAGGGGAAATATTACCTTGATAATCATCATAGACACCTTTATGATGCATCTCCAAGAACTCATCCCATTCCTTAGATGAAAAATTTATTTCCTTTCCTTTAACATTGGCCTCATATTTGGTTCCTCAGCTTCATCTTTGGATATCTTCAAAGGTAGATAAAACTCATGTACTATCTGGGGATAACAAGGCCTTTCATTTTTAGATAACCAGCTTAGCCACCCATGAGATTTCAACACTCTTAACAAAAACAACATGATTGATAGAACACACAATGCAGACACATCCTTCTCATCTATAACCTCTCAGCTTTCCAAACATGGTTTTGCAGTCCCACTGGGCTCACCCTTCGGACGTTTATAAGATTGCGATTTTCTTAGCTCTTCCATAGCATGCTTGTCCCTTAACATTTTGGGGTTTCAGATTCCGAAGGAGTTGAGAGGTTGGGGGTCAAGAGATAGAGTGAAAAAGGTAGAAAGTTTTACGGTAGTGGGAAGTTGAAAGGTCGAGACAGATCAAACTTAATATATCATTTAGGAATTTTAAATCGTAAAACATAAAATTTAAACAGGGAAAAAAGAATAAAAGACAACATCATTTTATTTAAAACATATATAATTACAAAATATTCCTCAAATACATCAGTGTCATTGAATCCGTATTACATGATCAGTTTCATGTATCAGTATCATAAGATCGGTTTCTAGAAATGGTTTCACAAGACTAGTTTCAAAGATCGGTTTCACAAGATCGGTTTCAAGGATCAGTTTCACAAGATCAGTTTACTGGATCAGTTTCACTAGATCATTTTCAAGGATTGGTTTCACAAGATCTATTTCAAGGATTAGTTTCACAAAATCGATTTCAAGTATTGGTTTTACAAGATCAGTTTCACAATTATCAGTTTCAAGGATTGGTTTCACAAGATCAGTTTTAAGTATTTGTTTTACAAGATTGGTTTCAAGGATTGGTTTCATAGGATATTAGAGATTTATCATTCCTAGTTCATGTCTGATGTATTTCATTCTCTCAAAGTTCAATGGTTTAGTGAATATATCAGCAAGATTATGCTCATTCCCAGTAAACTAAAGGGTTATATCACCTTCTTGTTAATAATCTCTCAAAAAGTGATGTCTTACATCAATATACTTTGTTCTAGAATAAGATATTGGATTCCTAGAAATTCTAATAACACTTTTGTTGTCACAGTTTTTTCGGAAATTTATAAATTGAAATCCATAGTCTAAAAAGGTGTGTTTCATCCACCAAATTTGTGCATAAAGACTACCAGCAGTAATGTATTTTTCTTTATCAGTTGATAATGCAACTAAATTTTAATTTTTTTACTACACCATGATATTATAGATTTTCCCAAAAAAGTGACATGTCCTAGAGGTACTCTTTCTATCTAACATACATCAACCAAAGTCAGTATCTGAATAGCTAACTAAATCAAAATGTTGTCCTTTAGGATAAAATAGTCTTAAATTAGCTATATAATTAAGGTATTTTAAAATTCTTTTAACAACATTTAAATGTGACTCTTTTGGGTTTTCTTGAGAGATTGCACACATAAAAACACTAAACATAATATATGGACTACTAGTAGTTAAGTACAACAAACTCCAAATCATTTCTCTAAAAGCAGTTTGATCTACTGATATTCTATTTTCATCAAGATCTAACTTACTTGTAGAACTCATAGGGGTTTCACTACACTTAATGCTATTAAAGTCATATCTTTTCAAAGTATCTTTAGTGTACATACTTTTATTTAAAAAAATAAATTCTTTATTTTGAAATATATGAAATATAAGAAAATATTTAATTTCACCCATTAATATCATTTCAAACTCTCTTTTCATTATTTTTGAATATTTATTACATAAATTATTTTTAGAAGATCCCAAAATAATATAATCTACATATATTTTGGATATTAAAACTTATTTTGAAATTATTTTTATAAATAAAGTAGGATCTGCATGTCCTTCTGAAAATCCTTTAGAAATAATAAAATTACTCAACCATTCATACCAAAATCATTGAGCTTGTTTCAAACTGTATAAAGCATTAGATAATTTGAACACATGATTTGGAAAGTTTGGATTTGTAAAACCTAGGGATTGCTCCACAAAAACATTCTCAATTATATAACCATTTAAGAATGCACTTTTTACATCTGTTTGATAATGTTTAAAATCTAAGTGCACTGGATATGCAAGTAAGATCCAAATTGCTTCAAGTCTAGCTACTGGTGCAAGGGTGTCTTCATAATCAATTCCCTCTTATTGATTATATACTTGTGCAACTAGTCTATCTTTGTTTCGAACAATATTTCCATATTCATATACATTATTTATAAATACCCATTTGGTTCCTATAGTCAATGTATCCTTTGGTCTATCTACAAGTTTCCAAACAATATTTATTTCGAACTGATTATGTTTTTCTTGATTGTCCATTACCCAAAACTCATCATTGATCGCATTATTGTTATTTTTAGGTTAATGTTGTCACAAGAAATCTTGATTTTCAACCCAGTTTCTCAAGGAACATATTGTTTTTGTTCCTCTATCTAAATCTCCAACAACATTATCTAGGGGATGATTCTTAAGGATCCTAGTTGGTTTGGAGAAGGTAGGACCTGATATTTCAGGTTGGTCAGGTTGATATGGTTCATTACGGTTAGGATCTGGATAATTTCTAGAACTAGAAGTTTTCACAAATTCTGTCACATGGTGATGTGAGGTTTTATCAATAATGTCTAGATTAGACATATAATCTTAAGTATTTTCTCGTGAGGTCTTGGGATCATGTCGATCTGCTTCATCAATCTTGATATATACAGATTCTCCACACAATTGGTTTTCTTATTAAAGACTCTATAGGCTTTTCATGATGTAGAATATCCTAGAAAAATTCCTTCATCACTTTTAGAGGCAAATTTATCTAAATTACCTTTAGTTTTTAGAATATAGAATTTACATCTGAACACTTTAAAATAACTTACATTGGGTTTCCAATTATTCCACAACTCATAAAGTGTTTTCTTAAGGATGGGTTAGATTAAGAATCATTTTATTATATAACAAATGGTATTAATTTCTTCATCCTATATGTAAATGGGTAGGTCATACTCATTAAGCATAGTTCAGGCAATTTCATGTAGGGTTCTATTTATTCTTTCTACCACACCATTCTGTTGAGGTGTCCTAAGAGCAGAGAATTTATTATTGTATCCATTTTGTGAGAAAAAAGATTTAAAATCATGATTCTCAAACTCATGACCATGATCACTTCTTAATGATTTAATCTAAAGTACATTATGATTTTTTACAGTCCAAGAATACTTGGTTAAGTGTGAACAAGCTTCACTTTTGTGAGCTGGGAAAAAGGTCCAAGTGTACCTAGATAAATCATCTACAAGAACATAAACATATTACTTCCCATTGAGACTCAAAACCCGAGATGGTCCAAATAAGTCCATGTGAACTGACTCATGAGGATGAGAAGTAGTTACTTGTTTCTTTGGTTTGAAAGAGATTTTATGTTGTTTTCGTTTTTGACAATGATTACTAACTTTATTGTCTGGAAACTCTAATTTGGGTAAGTATTTAACAAAACCTTTTATAGTTAACTTCCTAAGAGGGTGTATGTTGCAATGTCCTAGTATATTATGCTAGACCCAAGACTCATAGTAAAAGGAATTTAGACAAGATTCATTCTGTGAGGCTAGTGTGTCTAGATTTATAGCATAAACATTATCATTTCTAAAGGCACTAAATACTAATTTATTCTTGGAATAAAAAACATTGCATGAATCATCATTAAATTTAACAATAAATAAATCATCACACAATTGATATATGCTTAGTATGTTATACTTTAATCCATCAACGTACAGTACTTTAGATATTAAAATAGAGTAAGGGTTACCAATCTGGCCAAGGCTGATGATTTTTCCTTTACCATTATCACCGAATTTGGCATTTCCTCCATCAATCTAGATATGAATTTTAAATCTTGAATAATCCCCTATCATATTACTTGAACAGCCACTATCCAATTACCATAGCTTTTTACAGGAGCTCTTTAGGTAGTTTACTTACAAAATAGTTCATCCAAGAAATGTCTTTGGTACCCATATTTGTTTGGCTCAACATACATTAGTGATATAAGATTTAGGAACCCACAATTGTCTTATGGGCTTCCTATATGCAGAATATAGTGTAGTACCCCAAACAATTCATTGAATGCTTCCCTTAAATACATTCTAGTCATAGCCTATATTTCATAAATCACTGAGCCTACATGGAACAAAACATGGTTACTTATAGGAGATATCCTTAACATAACCAAGTAAGCCTAATTTTGTCACTTCTATGATGTGAATTTCGAAAATCTGACATACATGGTTGCAATCCGTATGTTATTTGGAGTCCGATAAGGAAAAATCAATTTTTTGTGAATAGTAACCTACCCTTATGAATAGTAACCTACCCTTATGAATAGTAACTTACCCTTATGAATAGTAATATGACTCTTATGAATGGTATCCATACCATTGAGTGTATAAATGAATTTAGGCACCTTAAAAATGAAGATGAAAATTTTAAGTGTTTATATCTTTTGATTAAATAAAGATTTTAATTAAATATTTGATTAATAATATTTTGAAAATTATTTTTAAAAAATGGACTTCATTTTTGGATTCTACACATTGAAAAATGGTTATGGTGAATTTTTGGGATTGTTCTGAAATACTTGAATTTTTTATGAATAGTAAAATCTGATAATTCACAATAAATGCTAAATAATGGATTAATTGAGTCATTGATGATGATATGATGATGTAAGACCAATTGGTTCGATGTAACATGCATATATTACTATTATTGGTCATGTAATACTCACTATTGGTTGTCTTGAGAGGAAATAATAAATTAATGATTATAAAATTAAGAAAACTTTTATCCCCTCCACTATATAAATCACCCCTCACCCCCTCTTCCTCCCACACCACTAAAGCTTAAATCCTTGACTAAATTCATCCAAATACTCTTTCCATTCCCTCTCCTCATTTCCAAGACATTTTTTTCTCACCAAAAGGCCAAAAATTGAGGCCTTAATAAGATTCTCAAGGAGGAGTACTCAAGAGGTGAACCTTCCTTCTCTTTTCATTCAATTTCTTTTACAAAGTTCCATTATTTTGTTTTCTATTATCACCTCCCCTCATAAAAATTCCATGATAATACCATTAACTTAAATTTACTCTATTTTCATTGTTCTAATGGAATATTTCATCATAATCTCTCTTTTTCCCCTCCTTTTATACAAT
This sequence comes from Viscum album, assembly GCA_963277665.1. Taxonomy (NCBI): domain Eukaryota; kingdom Viridiplantae; phylum Streptophyta; class Magnoliopsida; order Santalales; family Viscaceae; genus Viscum; species Viscum album. The sequence goes on from OY728133.1 coordinate 279,871,750, forward strand.
AAATGAAAACACCGTCTGAGATGTGTAAATTTATCACACTCAAGGAAGACGAGTTTTCAATTTGCATTACTATCTTAAATACTGGTCATGAAACCTATTTAATGGTTGATCCAGGTCATAATATATGTATTTTATCTTGATTAATGTTCTGTAATCTTTACACGTTCATAATTTAGAATAATAATACAGAACAAGTTTATTGTGCACAAAACTGCCAAGCCAAATCCAAGCGTTTATTTTAACTCCTCGAATGAGTCATTATCATAGTATATAACCAGAATCATTATAAGAACATTTATATCATTTTAATTTCACTAATAATTTATATTAACAACTCTGAATTTATTAACCACATTTCAAATGAACTTCCATTAATGAATACAAGTAAACAAATCATGAAACCAAGTAAGAAAATGCTTCCAAAACAATAAAATTGAATCTCTTAAACCCATCAAAAAGGGCATTAATTAACTAAATAAGGTTATACTATATCAATTAAATGTTTATTAGTTTCTTTAAATATTAATTTATGAAGCTAAATTTGATTATTCAGGTTGTTAAGAACAAACAAGAACACCTTCAAGCATAAGGTAAGGGATCCTTTCTCTCACTTTTGTTCAAGAATCTCCCCTATGTTGTGCCATTTTATTTTTAATTCCTAATGATGGGTTATGTTTTCGCACATCCCCCATACTTCCCTTGTGACATATAAATAATAAAATACCCCATTACCTCTCATTAATTCTTCTCAATAACACTCGTTACCATGCAGAAATGTTTGTAAGAGGTTTCTCATCTCAGTTTCATTTCTGTGAGATTTTCATTGTTCGCAACTTATTTCTTGTATGTGGTATATTTGTAATGCCATTTTTTATATAATAACATGATTATATTTATATTAATGTTATTAAATGATTCATTTGAGGGTTACTAAGTTCTGCTCATATGATTCGACCGATTACATTGTGGTAAGAGACTTTGTCTCTACTACTATTTCATTGTGACTTACTTTGTATTGTGCACCTAATAATCCTTATGTGGTGTAACTAATTCCCATTTGAGATCACTTTTCATTTGAAATTATATTAATATTAAATATCCAAAATCTCATATCATGGATATGTTTGTGGTCCAAACTTTATTCCATTTTACATACGGTGTTTATTTTGAAAGTTATTTTAATTATGGAAATATTGATGAATCTGTATACTCTACTCTATACGGATATTGAAAAGGCATATTTATTTTGTACTGAAAAATGTATAAAAAATTATTTGGACATTCAGTGGAGGTTGGGGCCCACTATAGCCCCTCGATTCATCGATAGGTCTCATGAGACAAATTAGTTGGCGACAAACCCTTTGAGTTTGTTTCCAAAAATCAGACAGGTTTCTACCCACAGAACTAAACTGTTTCAATGGTATTATGGTTTCATGTGATAGATACATGACTTCCAATTAATAAGAATTATTTTTAATCATTATCATTTATTATTATTATCCATGAGGTTTTCACTATGACAAAATCTATTGATGGAGTTTCATTCTCAGATTATTAATGGCATTATTTTTTCATTTATTCACTATCCCATATTGATTATGTAAGATTGATTGTGATTCACTTATTATTGTACTCATGCTTCCACTATTTGTAACCCTTACTGAGAATTTGATCTCACCCCTTTCATTGTTTACCTTTAACAGGTGATGAAAATAAGGCCATTTATTGAGTTCATGTGGTAGAAGTTTTTTGTTTTGTTATGTATTGAAACTTGTAACCTTTTTCAATGTAATTTTAGTTACATCTATGTATCTAGTTTATTAAATACTACTAAATTTATCATTCCTTCAGGATTTATCATTTCTTATAACCATTCCAATATCACAAGTATTTCACATGATCCATCCTAGAGGGTTTGGGGCGTTACAGTTGGTATCAGAGGAAGTTTAGTAGAAAACATGGAAACTAGAGTAGGAAATGTATAGTAGGGAACAAAGCCCTAAGGTAGTATTTGAGGGTAAATTTACAAGAAATACCTATTATTTTGGTAAGGAATAGATTATGTGGATCTTTTAAGAAACACATCCCTGTATTGATACGATCAAGTAGAGGAAGCTCTGGCACAGATGTATCTAGGGGTAAAACCTAAAAACACCGCTTTGAGCTAGACTCGAATGGGAACTGGTGCATGACAATGGGTCTTGCTTCACTCTTGGTTATGACACCCCTGGGGGATATTCTTAGGATAATTCACATTTTAGTTACAATCTATTATGAAGGATTTTAATGTAAATTTTTCCTCATTAAAACCATTTTTATAAGATTATCTATGCATAGAATTTCAATATATGTTGAGTGATTTTCTATTTGAGATTAATAAACTAATATATTGTATCCCATTATTTAGAAATGTCGTCTAATTAAAGAAAGGGAATCAATACTCATGTTCAAGTTAGATATCTCCTAAAGAGTAAGTCAAAACAGTCAATGTTGGAGCAAATCAGATCAGGACCATATTAGGATAACTTGGTCAGGTTATAATGAATAACCATTCCACACCTGTGTTGGATCGTTTCATGTAGTAGAATACCCCATCTTTCAGTGGGACTAAAAACCCAGTGGTTAATGAGAAATGGATCAAGTCCCTTGAAAATATATTCATGGCATTAAGATGCAATGAAAATGAAAAGGTAGTACTGGAAGTATATTGTCTCAAGGGAGATGTTGATAAATGGTGGTCCATGATTCAGAATACCATGGAGGAAGAAGAAACAGAAGTTATTGAATATAGGACTTTTAAGTAAATATTATTTGAAAAATATTTCCCTCGTGAGAAAAAAACTGAAACGAAGAGAAAATTCCTTAGCTTAAAACAAAGGGAAGAATACAGTGTTGTAGATTATGAGGCTACTTTCGCAAGGCTTGCTAGGTATTCCTTAGATTACGTACATGACTCAGTAGACATGATTGATCATTTTGTTGAAGGTCATAAGCCAAGTCTTCTAAGGGCACTGTCTTCTTAATCATTTTCATCAAATGATGAAATTGTATCAAGATCCATCAAAATAGAGATGGAATTTCCTAGATCAAATATTTTCAAAGGAAACTAAGATAAGAAGTGGTATGCTAATAAAAAAGGAAAAGGAGAAGCACCAAATAAGAGAAATGGAACAAATCTATTCCCATTATGTGAGATCTGTAGAATGAATCATCTCAGGAAATGCTTGAAAGGCATGGGAGTCTGCTCTAACTATGGAGAAAATGGTCATCGATCTGATGAATGCAAGGGGAAGAAACAATTCAATGATATTCAATGCTACAACTGTAGAGATATGGGACACTATTCAAATGAGTGTCCTAAGAGCCAAGGAAACATGCCTCAGAAAAATCCAAGAGAACAAGGGAGAGCCTATGCAATTACAACCGTATAAGTTGAAATTCCTAATGACATGGTGGTAGGTACTTTAATTGTTTCCTCAAACTTAGCCAACACTTTATTTGATTCAGGATCATCGCATTCATTTATATCATCTCAGTTTTCAAAGAAAATTAGATACATCCAATTGGATTTAATAAAGGGGTTGTTAGTGAAAACTCCCAGGGGATGTATCATTGCAACAAAGGCATGTCGACTAGTCCCCCTCCATACACCAAAAAGTTCTTTAGTTTCTAACCATATCATCATACCAATTACTAAATTTGATATAATTCTCGGTATGGATTTGCTGTCAAATTATGATGAGAAGATGTTTTGTAAGAATATGGAAGTTACAACATTTGAAAATGGTGTAGAATCCCTTGTCTTTAGGGTAGAAACTTCGCCACCTGATTCTTATCTAGAACCACCCCCAGTAGCTCTACTAAATGAAATACTTGGAGAGGATGATAAAGCAATATCTATGGGAGAGGAAAGAAATTTTCAAATTGAAGATGTGCACATAGTGCAAGAGTAAATTGAAGTATTTCCAGAGGATTTACCTGGACATCCTCCAGAGTGGTAATTTGAGTTCTCTATTGATTTAATTCCTGATGTAAGACCTATGTCAAAGACTCCATATAGAATGGAAACTGTGGAATTAGTAGAGATAAAGAAACAACTATAGGATTTGAGTGAAAGAGGATTTATTCTACCTAGTGTTCCTCCATGAGGAGCCCATGTCCTATTTGTCAAGAAGAAAGATGGATCCATGAGACTTTGCATTGATTACAGGGAAATCAATGCTATTATAATAAAGAATAAGTATCATCTACCCCATATTTATGATTTATTTTATCAACTTCACAGAGCTCAATACTTTTGGAAGATTGACCTTCGATCCGGATATCAACAGTTGCGTGTGAGGAAGGAAGATATTCTTAAGACAGCATTTTGGACCAGGTATGGGCATTACGAGTTTACAGTGATGCCTTTTGGATTGACAAATGCACCCTTTGTTTTCATGTATTTAATGAATAGAGTTTTTAAGGAATATCTTGATAAATTTTTTGTTCTATTCATCAATGATATCCTCATATACACAAAAAACTATGAAGACCATGAGAATCACTTGCTGGTTATTCTGCAAACTCTTAGAAGCAATAAATTATATGGGAAGTTCATAAAATGTGAATTATGGATTCAATCGGTTTCTTTTCTAGGACATATTGTCTATAAAGATGGAATCCTAGTAGATCCTGCAAAGATAAAGGCAATCTAACATTGTCCCACACCAACAAACATAATTGAGGTACGCAGTTTTATTAGCTTAGCAGGTTACTATCGATGTTTCATTCAAAATTTTGCCCGACTGGCTAACCCGCTAACCAAGCTCACACGTAATGGAGTTATGTTTGTGAGGAAAAAAGAATTTATAGAATGCTTCGAAGAATTGAAAAAAAGATTGGTCAATGCTCCAATTTTGACTCATCCATATGGAAGTGGTGGATTTGTAATATATTGTGATGCATCAAAGAATGTAATGGGTTGCGTCCTTATGAAAAATGATAAAGTTATTGCTAATACATCAAGATAGTTGAAGACTCATGAGAAGAATTATCCAACTCTTGATCTTGAGTTAGCAACCATAATCTTTCCTCTGAAAATATAGAGGCATTATCTCTACGGAGAGAGATGTGTTATTTATACAGACAACAAGAGTTTGAAATACATTTTCACACAAAAATAATTCAAGATGAGGCAAAGGAGATAGCATGAGTTACTCAAAGATTATGATTGTTTAATACACTACCACCCAGGAAAGGAGAATAAGGTGGAAGATGTATTCAGTAGGAAAGATCATGGACTTCTGACCCAAATGAGGATTGAGAGAGATCCTATATTTTTTTATCTACTAAAGATGAATATTGTAATTGTTAAGTAAAGGGAAACAACTTTCCTCTTTAAAATGATTGTTAAACTATATTTACTGGAGAAGATAAAAAGATCTCAATCTGATGATGAGAATCTGAATAAGAAAATAAATGTTGTCAAGGATGGGAGACTAGCTGACTTCTTGTATGAAGAAGGATTTATGAAATTTGGGAAGAGGTTATGTGTTAAATCAGTACCTGAGCTAAAAAAAGAACTATTAGATGATGCTCATAGCTCAAATTTCTCTATACATCCGAGTAGCACCCAGATGTACAGAGATCTGAAGGAATATTTTTTGTGGGATAATATGAAGCGGTAAATTGCTGACTACGTGTCAATATATCTAGTTTGTCAACAAGTGAAGGCAGAGAGACAACATCCCAAAAGAGTGATGAAACCTCTACCTATTACTATGTGGAAATGGGATAACATTATGATGGATTTTTTCACCGGACTACTGAGGACACCTAGAAGGAATGATGCAATATGGGTAATTGTTGATCGTCTCACAAAATCAGCACACTTCCTTCCTATAAGAGATGACTTTGCACTCGATCTCTTGGAAAGACTTTATAGTAATGAAGATGTAAGACTTCATGGTGAACCTTTATCGATTTTATCTGATCGAGATCCCTAGTTTACATCAAAATTATAGAAAAGTCTCCAGAAAGATTTGAATACTAGGCTTCATATGAGTACTGCTTATCACCCCCAAACTGATGGACAGTCTGAAAGGATTATTCAAACTATAGAAGACATGATAAGTTCATGATCTCTTTACTTCCAAGGTATGTGGGATCAATACATTACTTTGGTAGAATTTTTCCTATAACAATAGTTTCCATTATAGTATTCAAATGGCTCCATATAAAGCATTATATGGAAAGAGATGTCAAACTCCAACTTTTTCGGATGAAGTTGGTGAGAGGAAACTTATAGGCCCATAAATTATTAATGATACAACAGCATAGGTGAAGAAAATACAAGCTTGTATTAAATCATCCCAAAGTAGGAAGAATAGTTATGCTAACAACCAAAGAAAGGAATTGGAATTCCAAGTGGGAGATCATGTATTTCTGAAAGTATCTTCATGGAAGGGTGTCATATGGTTTGGTAAGAAAGGGAAATTGATCCCCAGGTATATCGGACCATTTGAAATTCAGGAAAGAATCAGAGCAGTAGCTTACCATTTAGCAATGCCACCAAATCTCACCAAAGTCCCTGACGTGTTCCATGTGTCATTGTTGAAGAAATACATGCCATACCCAATGAAAGTACTCACCTATGAAGAAATTGAACCGGAAACTTATTTTTAATACTGTGAAAATCCTATTTGGATTCTTGACACAAGGGAGAAGGTGTTCAAAAATAGGACAACTCATCTTGTAAAGGTTATTTGGAGGAACTAGAATATGGAGGAATAAACATGGTAACTAGAGTATTTCATGCAAAAGAACCACCCACTTCTTTTTTCTGGGCTTCATAAAAAAACTTTCGAAGATGAAATTTCCAAAGGAGGAAATAATGTAGCACCCCAAACACATCACGGTATGTTTCTATTAAATAAATTCTAGTCATAGCCTATATTTCATGAATCACTGAGCCTATATGGAACAAAACCTGGTTACTTATAGGAGATATCCCTAACCTAACAAAGTAAACCTAATTTTGTCACTTCAATGATATGAATTTCAAAAATCTGACATACATGGTTGCGATCAGTAAGTTATTTCGATACTGGTAAAGAAAAATCAATTTTTGGTGATTAGTAACCTACCCTTATGAATAGTAACTGAACCTTATGAATAGTAAATTATCCTTATAAATATTAATATGACTCTTATGAATGGTATCCTTACCATTGAGTTTATAAATGAATTTAGGCACCTTAAAAATGAAGATGAAAATTTTAAGTGTTTATATTTTTCGATTAAATAATGATTTCAATTAATTATGTAATTAATCATATTTAGAAAAATATTTCTGAAAAATGGACTTCATTTTTGGATTCTACGCATCAAAAAATGGTTAGTGTTAATTTTTGGGATTTTTCTGAAATACATGATTTTTTTATGAATAGTAAAATCTGATAATTCATAATAAATGCTAAAAGATGGATTAATTGAGTCATTGATGATTATCTGATGATGTAAGTGCAGATGGTTCAATTTAAAATATATATATTACTGTTCTTGGTCATTTAATACTCTCTATTGGTTTTCTTGAGAAGAAATAATAAATTAATCATTATAAAATTAAGAAAACTCATCTCCCCTCCACTATATAAATTACCCCTCACCCCCTCTTCCTCCCACACCACTCCATCTTCAAGCCTTGCCTAAATTCTTCTAAATACTATTCCCAAGCCCTCTCCCTACGTCGAATACTTTATGGTCTCACAAAAAGGCAAAAAAAGGAATAAAGAGATTCTCAAGGAGGAGTACTCAAAAAATGAACCTTCCTTCTCTTTTATTTAAATTTCTTTTACAAAGTTCCATTATTTTGTTATCTCTTCTCACCTCCCCTCATCCAAATGCCATGATAATTCCAATACCTTGCATGTACTATATTTTCATTTTTCTAATTGAATATTTCATCATAATCTCTCTTTTTCCCCTCCATTTATACAATAAATTCAAACACCATCCGAGATGTGTAAATTTATCACACTCAAGGAAGACGGGGTTTTAATTTGCATTAATATCTTCAATACTGGTCATAAAACCTTTTAAATGGTTGAAACAGGTCATAATATATGTATTTTATCTTTATTAATGTTCTTTAATATTTATACATTCATAATATGGAATAATAATACAAAACAAGTTTATTGTTCACAAAACCACCAAGCCAAATCCAAGAGTTTGTTGTAACTCATCGAATGAGTCATTCTCATGGTATATAACCAGAATCATTATAATAACATTTATATATCTTTTATATCACTAATAATTTATATTAAAAATTCTGGATGTATTAACCACATATCAAATGAACTTCCTTTAATGAATACAAGTAAACAAATCATGAAACCAAGTAAGAAAATGCTTCCAAAACAATAAAATTGAATCTCTTAAACCCATCAAAAATAACATTAATTAACTCAATAAGTTTATACCATATAAATTAAATTTTTATGAGGTTCTGGAATTAATAATTTATGAAACTAAATTTGATTATTCTGGTCGTTAAGAACAAACAAGAACACCTTCGAGCGTAAGGTAAGGGATCCTCTCTCTCACTTTTGTTCAAGAATCTCCCCTATGTTGTGCCATTTTATTTTTAACTAATAATTATGGGGTTTGTTTTAACATCTCCCCCATAATTCCCTTGTGACATATAAATAATAAAATACCCATTTACCTCTCATTTATCCCTCACAATAGCACTCGTTACCATGCCGAAATGTTTGTAAGGGGTTTCTCATCTCACTTTCATTTCTGTGAGATTTTCATTGGTCGCCACTTCTTTCTTGTATGTGGTATATGTGTACTGCCATTTGATATATAATAACATGATTCTATTTATATTCATGTTCTTCAATGATTAATTTGAGTGTTATTAAGTTCTGGTCATATGATTCGACTGATTACATTGTGGTAAGAGACTTTGTCTCTACTACTATTTCGTTGTGACTAAATTTGTATTGTGAACCTAATAATCCTTTTGTGTTGTACCTACTGCCCATTTGAGAGAAATTTTCATTTTAAATTATATTTATATTAAATATCCATAATCTCATATCATGGATATGTTTGTTGTCTAAACTGTATACCATTTTACATACAGTGTTTATTTTGAAAGTTATTTTAATTATGGAAAAATTGATGAATCTGTATACTCTACTCTATATGAATATTGAAAATGCATATTTCATTTGTATTGAAACAATGTATAAAGAATTATTTAGACATGAAGTGGCAGTTGGGGCCCTCTCTAGTCCCTCTATGAATTGGTAGGTCTCATGAGACAAATCAGTTGGCGACAAAACCTTCGAGTTTGTTTCCAAAAATCAGATGGGTTTCTACCCACAGAACTAAACCATTTCAATAGTATTATGGTTTCATGTGCCAGATACATGACGTCCAATTAATAAGCATTCTATTTAATCATTATCAGTTATTATTATTATCCATTAGGTTTTCACTCTGAAAAAATATATGGATGCAGTTTCATTCTCAGTTCATTAATGGCATTAGTTTTGCATTTATTCATTATGCCATATTGATTATGTCAGACTGATTGTGATTCACTTATTATTGTCCTCATTCTTCCACTATTTATAACCCTTACTGAGCATTTGAGCTCACCCCTTTAATTTTTTACCATCAACAGTTGATGAAGATAAGGACATTTATTGAGTTCATGTGGTTTTAGTATTTAGTTTTGTTATGTATAGTATCTGGTAACCTTTTTAAATGTATCTTTAGTTACATCTATGTATCTAGTTTTTTCAAGAAAACTAAACTGATCGTTCCTTTGTGATTTTTCATTCCTTCTAACCATGAAAATATCACAATTATTGCACCTGATCCAGCCTAGAGGGGTTGGGGCATTATATATAGAGTGTTTGAGAAATAAATTCTATTTTGTCTGGAATAATTGAATGCAATTAAAGAATTCTTGGAACTGGAACTTGCTATAAAACTATGGTTTTTAAATGAGGTATCGGATTTTCCAGATTTGGTTACAAAAAGTGATTTGGATAAATTCATTTAACCTGGTTGTTATCCTATCCTGGAAGTATACTTAGGATATATTTGTTTACCATGAATTTGAGTAAGAGTATATTTAACATTATTAAACTTTTCCAAGTCTTTCTCCAGTTGCTCATTAGACATTTTTAAATCATTTTTTTCCTCGAACAACTGGGCATTTTTATATTTTTTTTTGTAAGTTCATAGTTAATAATCATTGTAAGAGAATTTTGTTTCTTCAATGATTTATACTTATCTTTCAATTCATTACATGTTTATTCTAGAATGTTTCAATATTCAGATAATTCATCATTTGTCATATTCTATGACTCAATTTCAGAATAATAAAAAATATGTATAGGAGATTATATGGTGTCCTCAATTGTGGTTGTTATAAAACACATACTAGCCATATCATCCTTCTCACTTTAAGAAGAGGCGGATTCACTTGATCTGTTCTCATAAGCACTCTTTGTGTCCTTTATTGCTTTCTCATACCATCTATGTTTATTTTCATTCTTTTTCTTGTATTTCACCTTTGAACTGCCAGGCTTGACAAGTCCTTTCCTTTCACATTTGTAGTAGATTATCACTTCTGAATTATCATTTCTCTTCCAATCCATTTTTCAATTTCCCTTGTTATCATACTTTCCTTTGTATTTTGTCTTTCTAAAAAACATCTTTTTCATATAAAATTTTTCAAATCTTCTTTCCAACTAGGAAATTTCCCCATCACTATCTAAAGCAAAATCTTTACTGCTAGAGCTTTCAATAGTTGATTGAACTTTCTCCTTCTCTTTACATTTAGATATTGTTGTATTGAAAGTTACAGGCTTTTATTTGGGTTCATCCTCTTCTTGATTTACCTTCAATTCCATTTCTTATATCACTAATTTTCCAATAAATTACTTCATTGTCATTTTATCAATGTTGCACGATTTCGAAATAGACACGGATGTTCCACACCATCTTTTTGGTAAGCATCGCAGAATCTGCATAATCTATTATTTGGATGTTAATTATTTTCCAAAATAAATAATGGTATTCAAAATTTCATTGACCCTGAGATACATATTCAAAATAGACTCATTAGGCTTCATTATAATGTTTTCATATTTAATAGTATATGTATTTAATCTCATCTCTTTAAAATTATATGTTCCCTTATGAGAAATAGATAGAGTGTCCCAAATATCATGAGTATTTTTAAAAATAGAGATACGTTTAAACTCTTCATCTCCTAGTGCATAGTACAAAGCATTCATTGCTTTACAATTATTACCATAGGCGGCCTTGGTAGGTTCATCCCAATTTTTTCTAGCAGTTTCAAAAAAATTATATTTACTTTCAATAATAGTGTAGATTTAAAATCTCATTCTTTCTAAATGTATTTTCATTTTAAGATTCCATTAACCATAATTAGTTCCATTAAAGAAAGGTGGTTTATTAGTAGCATCCCCTTATAATATATTTTCCATGATATATATTTTAGATGAATTTCAAAGAGATAAAAATTTATAAATAATAGAAAATTTTTTATATTTGAAAAAAACATTAATCACAGTTGTCATGATTTGAAAAACTGACAATAACTTTCAATTTTGTCCCTCTGATACCAAATGTTGGTCAGGGTAGATCTCTTAAGAGGGGGTGATTTGAGTATCTATAAAAATTTCTATTTAAAAACTGGTTATTTAAAATAATAACCTCTAATAATGTATTCAAAGTTAGTATGTAGTGAATTTACAAAATTCCTGAATGATCAATTATTTTCTCAGAAGATTGATTAGTTCACAGCTTTACCAATCAAAATATTAGTCAATCATTTGAAACTAATATACTGATTCTAAATAGATATAAACACTTTCTAAACTAATAATCAATGTTCAGTTTATCTTAATCTGAAATGAATTTGACACATATAAGATTAAAACAGAAGACAAAATACACAGCGGATAAATATAAGAGGTTCAGTCTCAAGATGATACTTAGTCCACTCCACTTGGTGATCGCCTGTCACCAAGAAATTTATATTAATAATCATTTTTTCCAAACTATGGATCGTGATTCACGACATCACACAATGTTTTCCAGGTCACACTTGACCACTACCACAGTTATTAATGGGAAAACTAAAAAACAGATCACATAGTATCTCTTCCACAGTTCTATGTGGGATACATGAGTGAAAAAGGGATTGAGTGTGAGGATATTTTATAATCTTCTAGTTATTCTTAGGATATAGTGTGTGTGACACAAACAGATACACACACTACTCAAAAATCAAACATAATATTACAATAGAGTTATAAAAGAAGAATAGAGTTTAGAAATCCATGTGTGTTGTGCAGTAAATCCCTGGACTCAATGGTTGTAGAGAAAATGATATTCGAGTCCTCTTCTGGAATACGGCACTAAAATAGATTATTGTAGTATCTGTAATATATCTTTTAGGTGTGAAAAGTTCTAGCTCTTATATGTGAGGATGTTCAGTAAGCTTTAGCAGATTGCAGCTTGTAATATTTAACTCCTTGTATACTCAAGCTTAGAGTTCTTCTATTTTCAATATCTTGCATATTCGCACAACCAGCTGTTTTGTTTTTCTAGCGAGTTCCCAGCATGTTTCTTTCAAGGTTGAGTTTGTAATCCTTTTATAATTCAAGTTCAAGTAATTAAGAAGATCTCCCCATGTACATGTATCTCGTACTGTCTACCGATAGTCCTACAGACAACATTAAATAATGTCAGAAACATTAATTTTTCTAAATATGACATTTAGAAATAAATTTTAATTAATACATTTGAAATAGTAATTTATGACTATCGGTGAGTCATAAGTATCAGTTTGTCATCATCGGCCGGTCAGCATCAGTTTTTCATTGGTCTTTCATTATCGATATGTTATCATCAGTGTTTCATCATCGTTCTGTCATCTTTGGTTTTTCATTGGTCTGTCATCATCATTCTGTTAGCATCGTTGTGTCATCATCGGTGCGTATAACATCAGTGTGTTGAGCATTGGTGTGTCGAGCATCGGTGTGTCAAGAATTGGTGTGTCGACCAACGGTGTGTCGAGAATTGGTGTGTCGAACATCGTTGTGTCGAGCATCGATGTGTCAACCATCAATGTGTTGAACAGTGGTGTGTCGAGCATCGGTGTGTTGAACATGATTGTGTCTAGCATCGGTGTGTCGAACATACTATCAGAACCATAACTCTGAGAAACTTATGAAGATTTTGTCTTACACATAACATTACTATATTAAGTGACATCCAAAAATACCTGTAAAAAACACTTGTAAAGATATTGATTCATAAATATAGGTTATTGACTTGTTAAAAAATGTTGTTCTGTATGAAATAGTAGAATCTGTAGATTGACATTAATGTGATTATAAAAACTACTATAGCATATAGGAACCTATAGTAAAATATCAAGTCTTACACTATCCATGTGATTATCTTTTTATAAAATAAAAATCATTAAATCCATGAATTTCTTTTAAATCCATTTATTCAAATACAAAATTTCCTAATAATTTGAAAATAAATCTTGAAATCCACCATACGACTTATTGATTTACCTTCAATATTTATTTTAAAAATATTTATATTTTCTAAAATTCACATTATATTTTAATTTAAAATAAATTTATTGACCATATTTTATGGATTCAACGAATTAAATAAAAAATAACAATTAAAAAACATTATAGTTGAATTATGTTGAATTATGACATTTTTACAAAAATAATTGATTTTTATTCTCATTTTCCTAAACTGAGCACTAATAATGGAATAAACCTAATAGTGAAATAGATAGCTTAGGAAACCATGCATATGTTCAAATTAATCCATTATGGGAAAATTCCATTAATTTGATAGTGAATATCTTTTAAGTCGTTACTAATACCTATATGTATCTAATTTTTTCCTACCTTTTGATTAATATTAATAAGATTATTATAACCATATTGAATTTATCTTCTGCCAATGCTAGACACAAACAAAAAGTAACTAAGGACCCACCCAAAAAAATAGTGTGTTTACCTAAATCAAAACCAAACTTACACATTATAAATTCCAAGAACAATTTTAATTTTATTATCATAACGAATCATTGGTAACCTCACTCACAATTCTCCCAACACTGAATAAGTATTCAATAAAATGACTTAAAATTAGAAAATTTCATTGATCTACTATATGAATCAATAATATATTAGAAAATATTCTAAACACATTCAATTAACAAATAAATACCCTAAAATTCTAATGAATTATCACACTCAAATTTGAATCCTTGATGACCCCAAAAACTAAAGGGGATCATCTTTTTTAAGGCTTGGAGTTTAGGTATATGGGTTGGGATGTTCAAAAAATATATATAAATGAGGCCAAAAAATAGTTGATGATGTTAGGAAGCATCAATATGTGGTAATGTACAATGTAAGGGTTCACACTAATAGACTGAAGAGGTAATTATATTTCTCAACATGTCTTCAGGTCGTAGGGCATCCATTCTTCCAACATTCAAACTCTTTTAGAATTTATAATTCTTCAAACATAGAATATAAATCTTCTAGGCAGTGTCGGAAATAAAATAAATGAGGTTGAACCTATAGTTAAAATGTAAAAACCCCTAATTTAATAATTAATACGCTAAAATATGATGAATTATACTAAATATACTTTAATTGGAAAGAGTTAGCAATGGTGATGGTATTGGAAGAAGATGAAAAGCGTGTTGCAAGTTATAAATTGAGCAGGTTCGTGATATTGAGAAATATAAAATAATGGATTGAATAACATTGATGTTTTTGGAATCAGGACCAATTCCCTTGTTCATAGTAATTTCTTGATACTATAAAAACATCTTATTTTTCCTGGTCAATACTTGAGGTTTTTAAGAAAATTAGTTACACAAAACCATGTTTAAACATAGTGTTAGAAAAATTAAATCACCATGGTGTATGTATAGACCCTATTACTTACACTAAAAATATCTATCTAAAACTAAGTACACACCCATGCTTAATATAAATAAATAAAACATATCACTATCTATTTCCCACAACCACAGTAGTCATGAAAAATGAAATATGGAAGGGGATGCAGATAATGAACAATTGTAAGAACCAAATAAAAATTTTAATTAATCTTATAAATAATTTACCACAACCAATTACACTTCATCAAAAATTACTTAAAATAAAAAAAATTACCCTATCATATTAATAATGAGTGGTTAATCAATATATAAAAATTAAAACCCTATGGTGGTGCTTGTAGGTCGTGTCATTTTGAGTGGCTAACAGATGTATACGTGGGGAAATGCTATAGGGTGTGTATGTTTGTGAGGCTGATGGTGTGAGTGTGCGAGGGAGTGATGTAGATGAGGGTGCAAGAGAGAGATAAAGAATTCAAATGGGTGGATACCTTAGATTGGAGGGGGATTAGTGGCAGTGGTAAGGTTCGGTGGCAGCAGATGTAATGGTCGACAATAGTGATGACGACATTATTGGGGTTCGATGTTGGTAGAGGTGTTGTTCCACAAAAGATTGAAGGTATGAGAGAAGGACAATATGTTAGAGTGATTTTTATAACATCGGGATGAATTTTACCAGGGCTTCCAAAAAATCGCTGATAAAGGGTAGTTTTATCATCCCTAAAATATAAAGCACTGCTAAAATTTTTCTTTATGACAGTTAAATTTATATTGCTGATAAAGAATAGTATTATCAGTACTTTTTAGTGTTTATAGAAGTCCAAATATTTAATTATAAATAAATATTTATTTATTTATAGTTATAATTTGAAATAAATATATTTTAAATTAAATAACAATAAAATTACAATTAATATATTTAAAATATTTATAATTATATATCATAAATATAATAAATATGTTTTTTAATATTTTATAATTATTTAAAAATATACATACTCATTTATAATTGTAACTATAAATAAATATATATTTTAATTAAATAATTATAAATATATATTTATTTATAGTTATAATTACAAATAAATATATATTTATTTAAATATTAATAAAATTACAACAATTGTATTTATTATATTTATAATTTTATAAAATTATATACATAAATTTATATTTATAATTATAACTATAAATAATTATATATTTAATTAAATAATTATAAATCAAAATTTATTTTTATTTATAATTATAAATAAATATATATTAATTTTAAATAATAATAAAATGATAATATATATATATCTTGTATTTATAATTTTATGTATTAATATAATTATAAAATTATATATATAATAAAATTATTTATTATAATTTAAAAACTATTTAAATATATATATATATATATAATTATAATTATAATTATAAAAAATAAATATTTATTTATTATTATAAAATTATATATATTTGTAGATATAAATATATATAAATATAAATTCATTTAAATAATCATAAAATTATAATAAATATATTTATTATATTTATAATTAGATAAATATATATAATTAATATATTTATTATAATTGTAAATTTAATAAAATATATCTATATTTATTTATAATTATAATTACAAATATTTGTATACATTTTAAATATTAGTATATATTAGTATATTCATGATGAAGTCATCACACTACACTAGGCCTTTAGGCTAGTTTGTAGGTCATGGATCTATGTGACTAGATTTATGCCCATTGGGCCTTTGGGCCATGTACTGAATAAATTAGACTTGTTGTGTGGGCTATCCCTTGGGGGGTTATGGCCTGCCATTCCAGCATGCGTGTGTGGTGTGTGTGTGTTTCATGTACTTCTACCCCAAGCACCTAATATATGTATATATATAAGTAAAACCTTATAACTAGAAATACAATAAATATATTTATTATTTAAATATTATTTTTATATTTTTATATGTATTTATGAGAACATAATATGTTCAAGGGTATATCATGAATGCATCATACATGTATCTATGTATGGTTCAAAATATTAATAATGATTAATTCATAACATATACTATCGTACATCGTCATAATCTATAAGACTCTTTACATTTCGAACATAGAAACTCACAATCATGTCGAAAAATAAAACTTATGACCATACAGAGTTAGTTATACTCAAACGTCAATATATAAACATAAATGAAGAAAGCCATATCCATGAATATAATCATTATCTAATGAGAGATATATATTGACCAAAATCATTACAGACATATATTTTTTAAATAAATATTTATTTATTTATAGTCATAATTATAAATATATATATTTAATAATTATTTAAAAATAATTACAACTATATAATTATAAATATAATAAATATATATATTATTTTAAAACATTATTATAATTTCGTAAGTATTTAAATATATAAATATTTATTTATAATCTTATATATACTTTTTCAAAATGATATATATATATATATATATATATTTGAATTATTAAAAATGTATTTTGACATATAATATTTACATTAATTAAAAACATGTGTTATTTAGTTTATATATAAATAAAAATTTTCCTTTTAATATTAATTTTATATTTAATATTAAGTATTTTTATTAAAACATTTATCAACACTATGATTAGTACTCACAAATCTATCATTTTTCTTCAGTTTTTAGTGATGATTAATGTGACTTTTATCAGCACTTTTAACTATCACTGATATAGGTGATAGTTTACTCATCGCTTTATTCACGCTGATGATAAAATACGACACATCCCATTTGTGGATTTTTGGTTGTGTTCCCATTGAATTTAGAAAATATGCAACATGAAATACTATACTATTGTAACCATGAACAACATTAACGCCTCTCATAATGCCAATGTTATAGGAACCATCATAATAGAGCTTGAAACCATTTTTAGGTGGACTCCACAGATCCCATCTACCTAAAGGATCCATTAATTGCAGGAATGATTCGTAAACTCTTCCATTCATAATCATCCTCAAAGAATGAGCATTTCATCTGAAATAATTTTTAAAAATAGACTTTTCTATCAAATTATATTGATTATGTTTAAATATTTCAATCACTTAACAACATTTTTTCATTTTTAATATTAATTGTTTTTAATATTTTTTGGAATTTAATGATTTTGAAATTTTTATTTACATATATTTTTATTTACTACACATGTAATTTTTTCAATATGTTTGTATTAATATGAATAATATTAATTCAATTTTTCGTTATGTTTGACAATTTAAGAAGCATATGAAATTTATATTAATATTCAATTCATATAAATTTTTTAATAAATTGTTAATTAAAAGTGTTAATTATAAAATTATATATATATATATATAATGTTTTAAGTAAATTATTTAAAAAATAAAAATAAATAAATATCAAATTAAAAAATATGAATGTATTATTAATATATTTTGATAATAAATATTTTTATTATATTAAAAATTATATCTATTAATATATTTGATAATTATATATATATATATATATAATTATAAAAATACATATAATTATAATAATATAATTATAATTATATAAACATATTTGTAAATATATTTATTTATAATGTTAAATGTAAATATATATATATATATGTATTTAAATCATTATAAAAATATAAAATATATATTTAAATCATAAATATAATTTTTATATTTATAATTGTAATTATATGTATTTATATAATAGAATATTTATATATAATTATATAATTAAAATTAACTTATGTATATAAATATATAAATATATAAAACTATGCAAATATATTTATATATATATTTAATTATTTTTAAATATATTTAATGATAATGATAATTATATATAAATATAAATAAAATTTCAAATATAAAAAAATATAATAAATATATTTAAATAATAAGATTACTTATTATATATATAATAATATCTATTTCAAAAAATAATAATTATATATATATTTATAAATACATATGATTATATGTTATATAAATACATATAATTTTATTAGGAAAGCTCAAGATTTGAGCCTGCTCAGTCCTAAAATTTTATTAAAAAATTAATGTGCAAAACAATAGTTAAACAAGAAACATGGGAAAGGAACCACCACAAAAAAAACAAAGTGACACATAGGAACCACCAAAAAGAAAAAAATTGTTAACCAAAACAACAAACAGAAAAGGCCCAAGGACCCCGTCAACCTATTACTAAAAAGACGATAAAAATAATTCATCCAATTCACCAACTACATGATGCTGCCCATACCAACTAGTATAATTTCCAAGGCCATGATCTCCATGGATCTTGCAATATGAATACAAGTGGCTGGGAAAATACATTTTTTGTTATTTCAATTCATTTCATGGACATTTGAAATTTCATTACAATGGCATACCTCATTAATAGAGAAACATTTTCCATTCTACAAATGATGGAGATGGTGGGAAACATGTTGCCTCGACATCACATGGACCCTTGTCTGGAAGGATAGTTGATGCAGGGATATTGAATAGGGAAATATATTAGTCACCTATGGATGATGAAGAGAGAAATGAACAACCAGCTGATGAACTGATCTCAATTAATTATTTTCTTATAGCTTCATTAGATAATGATTAATTCTTTAAGGATGTTAATACTACTCCAACAATGTTTTAAGATGGATGATTCACTTCAGCCTATTGGAAGTCTATTTTGGGAAGTGGAGTTGCAACTTCTTCACATTATAAATCCAATTGTGTTTGAGTGTAGCCTGATTCCCCATTATTAAATGATATTTCAGTTGTGGGATTAACTAATGTTTCTTTGTCTTAGTCATCTAGGATGATTGAGGGAAATGAGACCCCAGTCAATAGGTAGAACAATTTTGCATGGGATGATATTTCTAGGGAGGAGCATCTGAAATATTCTCATCCTAAACATTATAGAAATTAGAAATATTAATTGATTATGGATGTACAATTACTATAATATCATGTTCTTGCTAGATCCAGAATTAATGGTAATGAAAATATGGTTGTAGTTTCATCTAGGAAGCCCCAGATAATCATTGGTTATCCAAACTCAATGACTAAGATGGATGATAATGATCCTATTGTGGATTATGGACCTACTAACATGAAAGTGGAGAAGGATGTCTCATATTCCCTGAAGTGAACTCATGGACCCATGAATATTATTAATCTTAAAGACATCTAAGGTAATCAAATTTTATTTTATGATGAGGGTTTCCAATTTGTCTCTCCTCAATTTTATATATCATGTTTAACTATTTCTAAATTGGAGTAGACATCACATATCCCCTTTTAGGTAACTCACCCCTCTAGAACTATGGATGAGTCCCAACATATTTAATGGAACTTCCCATATAATTTATCTAATATTCTTAAAGATCCCAATGTACAGTTTCCATATGGATGATGTGGGAGAAAGACCTCCTGAATTTATCTTTATGGTGCTATAAGAATGGTTTTTCAAATAACATTGAGTCACATTTTCCATGATGAAAGAAGATATATATGGGCTTGTCAACTATCTTGTTATCCGAAATCATTAGTATTTTAACACTAAAAATGGATTTTACTCTGACCCAATGAAGGAAATTCAGGAGTTATATTTAAATTCATAGGCTACGCTAAACCCAAGGAATCCTATGGTTATTCATAAACTAGGGAAGGTGATCCCACACAAAGTGGTATGATATGGTGAAGAGGCCAATATAAAAATGAAAAAGGGATATTCCACCAAAACCTGGGAAAAGAGGTGTGGAGAAATATCTCTTTTTTGTGGGCATTTGATGTATTTTTTGACCCTTACCCTCTTTCTATCTCCTATATAATTTATTTTATTAATAAATTTGGTTTTAGAGGTCTCAACCCATGACCAAGCCATTTAATTAAAATTATAATAAAAAATAAATTAATTCATACTTAAATTATTATTAAATAATAATAAATAATTTAAATAATAGTTATAATAATTTAATTTATGATCATATATTTTTTTAAATTATTATTTTGGAATAGGACTAGGATATGGAAATAATGTCATATCCCACATATTAAAATAAAAAGGTAAAATAGTGATAAGGGGTCTTATATAGTATAATGACCATCTACAACAAAATAAAGATGTTTCAGAGACACAATCATTAAAATACATAAAAATCACTATAACTCAATGTCAACAACATATGATAGATTAGGACCCCTATCGTCTATTATCAAGAGGGTTTCCACTATTCAGAGGTCAAGAATAATTCCATGTATTTTGTCTTCCATAAGTCTCATGGTCTGCATCTCATGATAGTTTTGTAGTGTCTTTTTCACCCATATCACTAGATACCTCTATATAAAGTTTCCATTTCATTTCTTGATCAGGACTAAGTCACATAAGCCTATGAATTTTTAATGCCTCTAATGGAATATCCTTCAAAGCAATATCACCAACAATATCATCAGCTATAGTAGATGAATATAAAGCTTAATTAAAAATTTTTGAGAACTTTGATGTTCTTTATCTATCACATCTATACCCTTAATAGGGGATTCAGACACTACCACATGAAAAACCGTCATATTGGAAGATTCATCCATGTGATTTTATTAGGTGATATCATCATCCATGCCTAGTAGAAGATTCCTACCCCCTTGAATCCCTTTTAGGTACTTCCAAGTGGACTTCCATAGAAAATTAGATCACCTCAAAAGTATTAGAAGTGGGAAAATGGTCCTTGCATAAATTTCCTATTTTATAAGTTGATACACATTTCACCACAACTCTCTGATCCTCATCCTCTGAATTAAAATCAAGAAATAATCATTTTTAAATGGAGTCTAGATCTTTTTATAAACATTATAAACACCATAATCAAGTTAATATCTATCCAACTAATTAATATGTGTCAATGTAAGATCATTAGTTTCATCATTATCTCAAACAATGAGATCATGGATATATGATATTTCCTCTACAGTGACTGAATCCATCAATACAGTCAAATCAAGACAACCAGTAATATCTAGTTTAGTGACACAACATTCTTGAGACTTATAAATATCTATAAAAAATGTTTTCAAATAAGAATAATTGGAATCAGCTTCCAACTTAACATTAAAAACTAGATAAGTTAAAATTAGTTTGGATTTATCTAAAATGTGATGTAAAAACATTTGAATAGATGTTGAGGGAGAAAACCATCCATTTTTTAATTTATATTTTCTTTCTTATCCTACAAAAAAACCTCACCCATAAGATATTTCAAGGGTATCTTGGAAAAAACTTTTCACAAAGCTTGCGTCACTGCATTCCATGAATTGACTAAATATTTTTGTTTTTTTATTACATATAGGCCTCTGTATTATTTTTTCATTACTTTAGAAAAATTGAAGAAATTAAATATTTTTGGAAAATCAATTGATCAATAATATCTTTTACCACTACATCATCATATGATTTTTCCTCATCGGGCCCACTATCATACACTATATCAGCACATGACCATTTAGCTTAGTCCAATTATGCTTCCATCAATACATGCAAGTTTTCAAACCTTGAGACTCTAAAGAATACATAATATATATTCATTATATATGACCATCATTAGTAGGTGCATATGTAATATAAATATCAACATGTTCATCCTAATATAGCTTATCCTTAAAAGTTGAATACTCATTTAGCTTGTGTCTAGGATCACATTCAAGACCTTTCACCTCTTAGAGCACCTAAATACTCACTACTCAATCATGGGGAATATCCTAACCAAAATTATCAATACCACCTTGACTATTTGATTTCAAACTTCTAATCTTTTTAAAACATAAAATTTTTCTTGAACATTTATAGAGAATAAAGCACAAACAATAGTTCCCTTTTAATTAAAAATATTGTTTCAGATGACATTGAAATACATAAAAACTATGGACCATATTCATAATCATTTCTCATATATATCTCATCATTATCATTTTAATGAAAAAATCTATCATCTAATGTATAATAGAAGTCCACTTCCACTAAAAACTTAGCATAATGCCGGAATCTAGCCAAATTAGATTCCATGTCTTTTTTAATAAGAACACCTATATAAATTAAAATATCATAAAATATTGTATGGTGAGAATGTATCCTTATTCATTCAAATAACTTAACCAATATCAAAAGATTGGAATTTAGTAACATTAGAGGATTTAACTTTCATCCCCCTCTCAGATGTGAAGAAATCACGAATTTTCAGATATAGATCCAAACCCCAATTATATAATCACTATATACTCATAAAGAAATAGAATTTGAAATTAACCATGGGAAAAAATGGAAATTTCCAATTTGAAATGACGCAAATGTCCAAAAGGTGATCAAAAGGGTCCCTGGTTCATCCCAACTGAGGGATGTTTGGTAACATAAGACACACTATGATGGAATTATCCATAATTTCAATGCATTTTTAGAATGTATTTGGGTCCGACATTACATGGTTATAATTTCCCTTCTATCGAATACAACTAGAAATAGTACCATGAAAAGGTGATGAGTGACTGCATGCACTATCATCAAATGATGAAACTGCAAGAGTCCATCCACAAAAAATTTTTGACCATCCAAACTAGTATCTACTTTCTTATGGGACTCAAAAAGACCTATAGTGAGGAAGATATCATTAAGAGTTTGGTGAGATGACGATTACATAAGATTGAATCCCTAATCGCCAATGTGATTTAGGGAGAGACACTCACATTGACCCTGCCGCATCACCATGATTATATATATAAATATAATATATTTATTTAAATAAATAATATTTTTATAATATTCATAAATATATATATATATACATTAATAGAGAAATATATATAATTATATAAGTATATAAACATATATACACATATATGAATATATATTTATATATATATAAATACATATAAATATATAAATTTATTTTGAATTTTATATATATATATATCATATTTTCTTATAATATTATTTACAAAAGAATATTTATTTATTTTTAAATTTATAAAATTAATATAATTATATTTAATTAATATATATAATTATTATATTTATATTTATAAATATATATATATATATTATAACGATATACAAAATTACATGTAAATACATTAATATATATATATATATTAATATATATAAACTTTGGTAGGCCTATCTCATACGCATAGGTAGTGATTAATCTTTTGATTCCCAAATCTTCAGTGGCTAGGATTAATCTAATTACGATGGTGGTGGCTCTTTTAACAGACCATGACCCCTTATGTGGGGGTTGAATATGCATATGAGAATCAGTTCATTGATATGTTTCCTTATAATTTTTTTCTATCACAATGTATCAATAACAAAGGGGATATGGATTTTGTAGAATCTTCATATGCTATCATATCACATATACTTTAGGAATCTAAACATCCTCTTATTTTTTATCTCTTGTTATAGGAAGAGGAGAATAAATGGAGCATATGTGGTGTTAATAATAACATGTAGGTTCTCTGAGGAATTGATAATTAACATCATTTTTCATTAGGGAGATGAATTTGTTCACATTGTCTACCCCTATAAAAACATGAAATCCAAAACATTAGGGTAGGGTTTCGTTAATTTCTGAAATATATTATTGAGATTCATGGACAAGGATCCATACATTATTTATTTAAATATTATAAAAATAATCGCACATTTATGGATCTACATCCATTCATTCAGATGAATCTTTTGGAACCATAAAATCATTTTTTAAATTGAATCGATAGTCGTGTCCAAATCAATATGGAAAAAGAGATGGATAGGGCCAAATATGGGAACTTTTCCAGAATTATTGTTAAATTTTACCTTTGATCCCCATTAATGAAAAAAAATTATACCATCAGATACTGATTTTCTTATTCTAATAATTGTTTATGATAATATATCTCTTGATTTTTAGATGGATTGTAACATTATATGACATGAATTTGATGTGATTCATATTAGATTGACATTTTATTCCTATATGATGAATGTGATACTATAAATAAATGTACAAAAATTCATGATCCCACAACATTAGATAATAGCATTCTCATTATGGATGGTTGGATTTTCCCCTATAGAGAGGGGAATAATGGGAATGATGTCTTATAAACTATATGAATCTGAGAAGATTATTGATATGAAATGGATATTCTGGTGAAATATCACAAAGTAGGTGAGATGATAGCTCACATCATAGAAAATACTGACATGCTTATAACCTAAATGATTCCACCGGATGGGAAAACATCTTAAATGATGAAGGATACAATATAATGTTCTCAACCATTCAATACTGGTATTATCAATTATGTGTTGAACAATCACTGATAAGTTGAATTATTAAAGTTCTGAATAGGAAGGTTTCTTCTTAGATGATCTTAACTTGGATGTAGATAATTTATAAGGGGATTCATATTTCATATTTGTGGCAGTATGGGGGAAAATTAGAAGATATGATCATCCCTCCTGTATATATGATAATGTCCATCAATAGAGGTGGGAGATTCAATACTTCTAAATAGTAATTCCTGAGTCCATTAAGTGGAAATGAGACTTTGAAGATATATTTAAAGAAAGTGATTCAATTAGGTGACATTGTGGTTGAATAAATCATATAATATTATGTGTCCCTACAACATGAATCTATAGCTAGTGGAATGAATTGTATAAAGGTTAAATCCCCCTCTTGACTATAATGTTATAGCCATGGAGGAGACACATATGACTTATAGTTCCCTTACTAGTATTGAGTGGACCATAATTTCTTGGACACTTTTTATAACCAAATAGGATGAATGAATTTGACCCTATGAGATTATTTTAATATTTTTGGTCATCTTAATTCCAATACAATTAGATAATACTACCTTCAATAATTAGAGAATGATAGGTAGATCTTAAATAATATTAAAATCTATAAGGTTTTCTTGTGAGAAGTCTATAATGAAAAGAACCAAGTCGTCTAGGGAATTGAGTCTCGTGATGTGATAATTACAAATCGATTGAATCATGGTGAAGTTGACAAAGAACCTCTAGCATATTGTATGAATGATTATGAGGAAAATGGATAAGGTAAATATGAGACACTTAACTCAAATTATTCATGTTTTGAATCAAAAGAAACACTAATTAAAGAGATGAATGGAACCAGGACGATGGATTGAAAACCATGGATTACATCAAATTGTGGAGAGGTCATCACTATTGAGGATGTGGAGGGAGGGGTGGTAGAATATGATTGCTTCTTTTTTTCATGATTTGGGAGTGGTTGATAATTAAATCTCAATCCTTGTACAATGTATACTTTTAATTTTTAATATATTTTGATGGACCATGGGTTACTCATGGTTCTCACCAATTTTATAAAATACGTAAATATATAGTCGAATAATTATAAAATTTAAAAAATATTTTTAAACACTAAATATTTTTAAATAATAAAAAAAATTATTATATTTATAATTATATAAATTTATATATTAATAAATCTATATATTATTATATTAATATATTTACAATTATATACAAATATTTTTATAGGTATTTATTTATGATTATATTCATAAATATAAAAATATATTTAAATATATATTTTTTAATTATATAAATTTATACTAAATTTTAATTATATCCATTTAAATGATATAATTATATTAAATATATTTTTAAATTTGTTTTTTTAAGAACATTGTTATCCATGATATTGAATTAATTTTATGTGTTTTAAAAAATAACTGATAAATATATATTTATCTATTATATAATTATAGCTCTTATAATGATTTGTTTTATGTTCAATTATTTAGTGTTTATAATGATCTGTGTTCTCAGTGCTTATTATTTTAGCATTGGTAAACCTACTCTTAGTTAGTTATTTTTTAAAAAATTTATAAACTCTTCCAGATCATTTAAGAATCCTAATAGTATTCTTCAATCATGTTCTATTCATTCCCTTGAAGAATCAAATCATTTTTTTACTCTCCAACGATCATTTTGGATGAAATGATACCTTCAAAAGGCAATGTATGTGATGAATTATGATCATAAATCCACCTCAGAAATAGTTTCTTTTCTTTTTAAATTTTCTAATCATATTAAGATGCATGTATATTAGAAATATTATTTCTTGATCTACCATGCATCAAAAAGCTTAGTCATTATGTTCCAACATGAATATACTTCTTAGAGTTATAATAATAAATCATCATTTTATTTTTTCATGCATACATAAAAAACCCACCACACATACAAATCATATTATTGAAATTTCTTTATTATATTACACATTTCCTTCAGGATTTAAAAATTAATATAATGGAACTGTGGTGTACATGATTTCATTTGATATCCAAAATATAATGTTCCATAAATTATAAGTCAAAAGATTCCATACCTGAGTAATGACACCCATGTGATGGATCTCTAGAACATTAAACATTGGTTCATTTTCATGTATATGGACATTATTCATAACATGTGATAAATTGTGGTTTTTGGCATCACAATCAATAATTTTCCAGTATATTGAGTTTTTTAAAACCATAAGCAATAGTGTTTTATATATGATAACATAGAGGATAAAAGGAATTATTTTTATCATTATCATGAAGAAATGGGTATTATAATAACTGAATGATGTTTTTTCTATTTTATCTAGTTTTTTACTTGTGAATATCCTACAAAAATGACATGTCATGTGCGAGAATGAAAAACATGACATATTTTAGTGGGAACACACAATTCAACACCAAGTAATATTGTAATATTATTTTTATAACTAATATGCATCATTCAACATTAAAAATATTACAATAAACAAAACATGATTGGTTTAACTTCATTATATTTATGTGAATTATATCTTCTTCGGTGATATACCTCATATAACATGAATTTTATTTCTCCATGTTAAAATGTTTTGATTATTTATTTATAGAAATATAATTTCTCAATCACTACATGTACATATTAATTGTTAAAATATTTCTCTTTTATTTAAAATTTTACAGTTTCTTATATATTTAATTATGAAAAATAATTTAATAATATCTCTTATTATTATTCTTTGATAACAATCATATATATAATAATTTATTTATAGTATAATTATTATTTGATGATCATATATATATGTGTGGGTAATTGATAATTTTATTTCATAATTATCCACCTAATATCCCTTTCTTGGAGCCATTATGGTTTCACCATATCCCTCTCCTTCACATTCATTTTAACCTATTTATCATTATTTCTCAATATAATTTCATTGGGCTCCTAACTATGAACCACAGAAACCCTTCACACTTATCATGGAACTTGGTGACTGAAAATGTTATGTAAGAAGATATTTTGTGGTACATATATGGTAATCAGCTATATGTTCCATGTATCAATCATTTTATCATGGATTAAAACCAAACTACTTTTCATATTTTCTTCGATTACTATGTAGATGAACCACAATTATTTGAAAGTATCTCATTTTTTTGTATTTATTATTGGAATTATGATATTCGATTAATTTAGTTTGTATGATTTTTTCAATTATTTATATTTATAGAACATAGTAATAATAATTTCATGATACTTAATAAAACTATACATATAATCATTAATCCTTTTCATTTATTGTTTTATGTTTTATAATAGGTTTTTATTTTTATGGAAATAATATATTTTTTATTTTTAATTTTGTTATATATTTTTAACAGGCTTAATATTTTTTATGGATAATTATTTATTATATATATTACATATGTGATGTGGAGATTACACATTGTGTATGAAAATTTATTATCTATTCATAATGAACTGTTACATATGAAACAACATGCTGATATGTTACAACTAGAACATGGGTAGTGACAAGTGCATACTTTCTATTGGATGTTTATATTACATCCCACCCAAACACATCATACATTACCACTAATATAGAATGACTTTGCTGACACATGTTTTTTATTAGTCCAATGAAAATCTATCTAATAAAATCAATCAAACCCAATGAGCATTGTGATGCTCGCCTCCTATAAAATTTTTGATCTCCAACATGCTACACTACATGTTGAGTATTTTATATTAGTTTATCTTCATTATATACTTATTAATTCTATAATAATTAAAGGTTCATGAATTTTTAAATGGTTCTTCTTTCAGGATCAATGTAATTTGTTTTCGTTTTTTAAATTGATAGTTGATAAATGTATTACTTTACCAAGATGAAGATGAATAGTTTTTTCTCGACTTATTTTTAATGAAATAATTAAATGAGTACTATATAAATATAAATATAGATTCATTATTAAATATAATCACAAAATTATATGTGATTATGAGAAACTAGATGAGGGGTATCTATATTTATAAATTCATACATTGTAAGGAAAAATGTATTTTTAGGAACAATAATTTTATATCTCGAACTTCATTTTTTAAATGTTGTTCTAAAAAACATGGATTCCCCCAAATGGTATTTTCAAAATACTTGTAGTACATTTAAATAAAAATTCCATCATTTTCCTGTTTATAATTCATTTCATGTATTATAAAAGGGGATTTAATTGTTTAAATACTTTTTATGATGATAATGATGGGTTTTTACCTCATGTGTTATTTAAAATTTTAACTTTTATTTAAGAAAAGTAATGTTTTAACATGTCTTATTATAATTAATAAATTGAATCAAATTTCATTGTTTGTTTAAGGACCCATTGATAAAAATGATTATTCTAAAATGGGAATGGAATATAGGAACCCCAGATCAACAGTTATCATTATTTTGATTTAAATTTAGGATTTTAAAAAAACATTAGACGCTCAAGATCTTATGATAGGTCCCTATAAATATTTTAGTAGTCTAAAAAATGTTCATCCTCAGATCCTAAGTATCATGTTCCCAAAACAAAAATTGGACCACCATGTACAAAGTGATGAAATGAATAAACACCAACTCCTCCAACTTGTTTATTTAAATTTCTTGATAGCTTTTCAGGATATTATCTTCATGTTTATTCATTAGAGATATCATAGAATCAATACAATTTGTGGTATCTATGTTTTTTAATATATGAAAATTTATCAAAATTTACTATATCGTTACAAATATCACAATTTCCATTCCTTTAATGATTTCAACCACTATGGAACAATCTGAATACCATGAATATAAATATTATAATCATAGGAAAATGACTACATATAGAATAAATTATTATATAAAAATGGAATTTTATGTGTATCAAGTTCAAACAATTTTTTTTTTATTAACTTTTTAAAATATTAATAATATCCAATAAAATTGGATGAATATGAATAAAAAATGGATAGATTCCAACCATAGGAAAAAAGTGAATGAGACTTTAGAGAAATAGTTCATCGGGTTTAAATAAAGATCAAGCATATGTCTCTTCTCAAATCTTTTTTTTTCCAAGTTTAAACTATTCTAATTCAAGACTAACTAGTCTACATGATTTTTTGAACAATTTATTTGTCACATATTAGATTAATGTTATAAATTTTGGAAACAAACATGGGAAAAATATAATGTAGCTATTTCCTATGATAATAATTCATTTTATGGATCATTTTATATGTTTACATGTGTTCAAAATAATAAAGACTATATTGAATATGTTAATAAAGGTTTTAATGATGAATATGAATGCATGGAGGACAGGAAATTGATAGTCAAAAATGATCTTATTGATTTTCAAAAAAAATTGAGAAGATAAAGAGTTTTGAAAATAAAACACTATATACTAGTTGTACTAGAGAAGGATTATTGTCAGCAATAATTAATTTTCATAATTTTTTTTATTGTAATATATATAGTTATAATAGTTTTACTGAAATAAATTTTCATTTGAATGACTATCTTTAACAAGATAATTTGATTCATTATCGTAATAATGATTCCAAATTGATGCTATGTTCAATTGGTATAATTTAGGAAAGAATGTGTGATGGTTTAAATAACATTACTCTACTTAACCTAAATAATGAATCACATAAAAAATTCCAAATTTTTGGTTCCTATAAATACAGGAAATGTAAATCATGTCCCCCAAAAGTTAAATGGTACTTTCCAAACATTAAAATGGATAGGGGGATATTTAGATGCAAGGATACCGGTAGACAGTTATCTTGTTTGGTAGATTCAAGAAAAAAATAATGAAATTTTATCACCTAGATGTCCCTCCTTAGTGGAAGGGGATTGATCACATGTATCCTTATTTTGGATGTAAGAAGATAAACCTTTATCATGTTCTATATATAGATGGAGTGAAACATTTTGGGTTACACATCATCACTCGCATTGCATGGATAATTATAAGGGTAAATTATATCTTTCTGACATGGTAATTCATGAAATGATAATACATTATGTTTTCCCATCTTATATCAAGAAGAAAAAAATTGTGTAATGATATTAATAATTATATGGATCAATTGATCAATTATTTTAAATTATTGTGTGATTTAGTTGTTATATAGTATGAAACTTTTAGAAATTAATATTTCATTTAGATATACATATTCTAAAGGAAAATAAATGGCATTAAAAAGTATGATTTTTTTTGATATGTCATTAAATGAACTAGATGGTGTCCCATTTGTGAATAAGGTACACAATATGTAAGGTTTAAATAGTCATCAAATATTTTTTTTGTGGAAATCAAAGATCTCCACCTCAGATACATAATAACAAATCATGGAAAAAAAATTTGGGATTTAAGAAGAATTTATATCATTAAATCCATGAAAAAGTGATGAAATATATAACAATTTAAAACATATGGTCCCTATAGTTGGTAATAAATTTATACTAATCATTAAAAATGGTTTTAAAAATAGATTTGTTTTTAAATTATGATATGGGAATTTTCTCAAAATCACAAATTTTTTTAGAGACATGCAAGTTGAAAAAAAATATGTGGTATTGTCGAAGGAACATTTATAAAGGAACCTAAAAAATAATGTATTGAATTAAGGCTAGGTATGGAATGATTATAATGGTAATATGGGATGTGTGGGAACCAGTAAAGGGTAAAAATATAAATTTCAATTTCTAGATGATTATAATATTTCTAAGAAAGAGATATAAAAATTTACAAAAAACATGAATTATGAAAAGGTTACTAGTGGTTATTAATCAAATATATAGAATACTATTTCAATTAATTATTTAAAGATTTATGTTATGACGTTACATGATCATCATTAATTAAAAAAATACTTAATATCTACATATTTACATTGCTTTTTCCAAAATAAATTCCATCATTCGTCATGGAAGCTTTATTTATTTTCCAAAATATAGGCTGAAATATTATATACCAGATATAATTTCATAATATAGTAAGGTAAATTCATATAAAATTATTTGAATTAGAGATGTTCATTCTGTATACATTATTTGATTTTATGGTTCACATAATGGTTCACTATGTAAAATAGATTTAAATATGTGGTCTTATACGTTATTGATTTTTTTAAACCATTTAATTGTAATTGATTATTTTTAACGGTTTTTTCAAAATTAAGTTTTAAATAATGTTATATTGTGTATAGTTATGTTATTGAGAAATATATTCATTTCTAAACTGAAAACATCTTTTATATAGAATTTATTGTTCTAAAAAATCATATCACGTTGAGCAGGTTGTGTGGGAAGTAATTAATGGAATATATATTTTCACTATTAATATTATAGAGTAGGCCTGGGTCCACATTTATGTCTTTCATAATAGTTTAGTGATTTTAAAATATGTTAAAAAGTAATGTAATTCATAAGTATTGTATCATATAAGTGAAGAAATATGAATATAGAATTCACATAATAAAATGATTATATGATTATTTAAGGAACATATTATTATGATTTCAACATAAAATAAAGATTGAATTTCAGAATAACATCAATGAATGGACAGAAAACTATGTTTTCATGTAAGATCATACAATGTTTGTATAATAAATGGTTTTATGTTATATACAAATGAAAATGATGAAATAAATATATTGAAAAATTGTTGAGTAACAAATGGGGATAATGAGATGAATATATCTAGTACAATGGTATGAAATCCAATTTATAAAAATCTATCATAACATGGCATCATCAGACAAATATGATAGTTGGATTATAATACATTCCATGTGTTGATATTTCAATTAAAGTAGTTTGATAACATGTGTGTTTCTAAAATTGATAAATTGGGATCCATGAAAGTGGATTTCAGTATATATGATTATGAAGAAAACTTGTTTATAATGGAATCAAATGTAGTACATTTATTTTTTGTTCCATTTCCTATAAATCATAATGGATCAATTGATCTATTATCAACCAAAACCATTGAAACCCTAGATGTGAATTCAACTAAGGATGGACCTTTCATTGGGTTTTCATAGTAATTTAATTATTTTACCAATGAATATAAGGTTCTATATTTTTTAGGAGACCACAATGAATAGATTTAAATATTGGATGGATGGGTAAAATCAATTCCACCTTAAAAAAATATATTTCATTATTGAGGTTATATTTTTTTTAATATAAAATTAGTTATATTATATTAAAATATGTTCATTGTTTCATTTACTTAATAAAAATTAAATGTTGAAGATATTATTTACAAAATGAATTCATCACTTTCAGATTCAAACAATCTTAAAGAACAGTTGATTTCCTAACCTGATGGTTCTCCCAATACAAGGAAAAAACATCCTTATGCACAAGTAAATATTAACAATATAGGGAAACAAATTATTGATGATTTTAAATTCAAGTAAATGTTAGATGGTGAAAAAACCATGTCACAAAATAATAGGTTCACCATAGTGTGGAAGCAATAGAGAAAATTATTATGGTGAGAAACAAAGTCATCAAATCAGAGGTTAGATGTAATGCATGTGGCCAGCCTATTAATCCGAACAAATCCATGTTCATTATTTAAATTAGTCTCGCCAATAATATTCACATTCCAATTAATGTAGGGTCAAGAAAAATTGTTTTTTATGATCCTATTAAACTAATATTGGATTATATTTGGGTATCATGATGATATATATTCATTATTTTACTAAATAATATAATGAAATGCGTATACACTCTTCATTATCCATTATAAATTTCCTTTATAGTATATGACTCCAAATTAAATTTGTATTAATGTTCACATGATAGGTTCATTGATGATTCATATATTTAATTATAATGTATCCTATCAAATAATCTAAATGGAAAACAAACCCTCATACACCCTAGATGTTTTCACACTTGATAAACCAACATGCATGGGATGTGTTTAACAATTTTAATGTAGAGATATCTTTTTTAGTAAATTTTGACTAGTAATACATTTCATGAAGATAAATATATTGAAAAAATTTAATAATAATTGTAAATATCTGAATTATCAATTTTGTGGTGAGAATAATAAATGAGCTGAAAAACCAATGCACCCATACTACAGAGCAAGGATGGGGTATCATTAAATTGAATAATGGTTATGTATTTTAATTCTAACATAGTGAATTTATGGGTTACGAACTAATAAAATTATTATTTTCTTTGCATTATATGAATATTATTGAAACAAAATATAAATCCACATATATACCGAGTTATGTGTATGGATGGAGGAACATGTAGATAAATTCATGATAATAATATATAAATAAACACAAAAAAATATTTGATGGATGTGTTTGAATGAAATAATTAATTTTTTCCATTGAATATTTATTACAAAACAATAATTAAAAATATCGAAAAAAATAATCATTTTAATTAATCATAACAATCATCATCTACTGTACTCAATAAATAGTAACTATCATTGGTCTTGAAGTGGGTAGAGCAGTATATTCACATTAGAAGTGATAGGTTTGGGTGTCACCTCAAATATATTTTTAAAAAATAATGAAATAGTTGGATAAAAATATGAAAATGGAATATATTCATGAATTATTATAATCTCTGGATGAAATTAATATTTTTTATTCTATGTTTTTAGAAAAGTATATTATAATGAGTCAGAAAAAAAGAAAACACATAAAAAACAACTACATAAATATTCCCCACCGCAAACTAGCTTTGAGTATTTTAATTCCCCTCAAAGAGCATCCTTTGAAGATATAATCAATATTTTCATAATTCTTAATGTGAAATGTAAATTATATAGAAAATGATATCATTCATGTACTTATAGTTTATTGGGTGAAAATAATTGTGATTTATATGTCTCAAAAACCACCCATATTATTATTGTGGGGGTGATATTTACATCATTAAATGAGATATTATTAATAATAAAAACATTCAATCGGTCATTACAGTGTAATGATTTATGAATATCATGAGACAAGCATCAAGATAAATGTTTCTCATAAAGAAGAAAATATTAATATGGTTGATCAAACTATTGGAACATTCAGATCATAGCCATTATATATTATAAAAATACATGTCAACAAATTGGTATTCATTTCCAAATTATTTGTTTTTAAAAACCGTTAAAATTAATGAAAAATGAATCAACTAATTAAAATTATTATAGATGGGAATGTTTAAGGGGTGAAATAGAATGATGAATGAAAATGATATAAATTATTAAATAACCAATTAAAATATATTCAGAAAGATACATTAGCTTTCATTTTCAATATTAATATTTACTAAAATTAATGTTTCATCCAGGTACAAAATTATCAAGTGGTGATGAATCCAAAATTTATTTTTTTGAATAGATATATAGATGGGAAATTATAGAGATTACATCTAATGAGAATGTAAATTAAATCTATAAGCATAAATTGTTAGGATTTTATGTTTTAAATACACATATGAGGTGTGTATTCATGATTATTTTTGTCCAACAATTTATCTACTATGTTAATTACTTCCAAATTATATTCATAAAAATTTTTGAATATAAATTAATACAATTTGATGGGACAATGATTTAAATTGATATTTTTACTCATTAGTACCAACATCACATGCACATGACTATTCAAAATCAAACTAATCAAATATGAATGAATAGTTTAAAAACATTATATAATGTTTGAAAGAAAACATGAAACTAATTGAATATTCCTAATAGACAAGATGTTGTAGTAAAACTAAAAAATCCAATCTTATAAAATATATTTTCATTTCTATCATTAGTTAATCATTTGTTGGTATCATTAGTCATTGATTCCTGTCAATTTGGATACTCTGATGTTTTATTTTCAATATTAACTGCATGTATAACAATCAAAATGACCACACGTGATAAAATTTATGTATTTGTAAAACACTAGAAGACCCATTTTATAAATAGACATAAAGTTATAAATATTATATTATATGTTAATGATAATTATATTATGATAGGGTGGTGTTGATATGTTATCAAGAACAGGGAATGAGGACAATACATGAGCACAATAATCCAATATACTTCTAAAAATGGATAGTTATTAGGTTATATATAGTAACATTCCACATTTAAAAAGTATATATAAAAAATTGTTATTTTTCTCGGTGTTTATATAGTTCTGGGAATGAACTAATGTAAATGATTGTGGTTATTGTGTTTGAAAATTTATGAATGATAAAATATTAATTCAACAAACTTTCTTCTTCAAATAGGTATTTCTGATGATAATAACAATTTCATTTTAAATATTTAGTAATCCTTTCATTACATTATTCTAGTATGACCAAGTCTGTCAAAAATACTAATATTCACAAGAAGAAATATAGTTTTTTGGAATTGTAGGGGGAGAATACACGGTTTCATTTTATTTAAATAAATAATTAAAATGTTAAAAAATTCTTCTTATTTAGCTAATTTCATTGTCATTTTATATAATTTTTTATTTAATATACTTGTTATTGTTATTTGATTCTTATTTCATAATATTCATAGAGGTTGTGAAGAAGTTTGATACACTCGTGATGAACTCCTATATATTACTATTTACTCATCAATAATGATTCACTGATGATGTTTCACATTCCCTTTTGTTCTACATTTTATTCAACATTATGAGCTATAAAAAAAATAATTTTTTAGATAACCTTGATTGTTGAATGCATCGATGAATTAAAAGACATTGTGTGATTTTTAAGAATGAAAAAGAAGATATTATAATACATTTTATTCCTATTATGAATCAAAGTTTTTGTTATTCGATGAAAATTGAAATTTTAGGTCAAACCACATGTTACATACTAAAAATTGAGAAAACACATTCATCTTTTTTTGATACTTTAGGAAAATGATTCATAATCCATTTGTGACATTTGGAATCATCCAAAACTCAATATAATAAAATGGGTGTTTGGTATAATAGAGTTCGTATCATGATCAATGTTTCTCATTCTCCTATATGAATTAACCCAACTGAATCAAACACACCTCAATCTGATACAAAATGGGATCAATATGAATTGAAGTACATTTTATTTGTATATAATTTAATTTTTTGTTCCAATCACACATCACACACTCAAAATAGAGAATACATATTCTAGTTATTTTGATACATTAGGAAAATTAAATTAAATTTGTTTTTATATGAAGGACTCGTCCGCAATGCAAACCTATAGATGGTGTTACTGGTATGACTTAATGTGTACATCATTAGTTAAAAATGGAAAATATAGTAAACAACATGTGAAACACACTGTAAATTGAGAATACTATAATTTTATTCATAAATTGGGAAAACAACTGGTATGTTATTTTTTAACATGTGAACAATAGTCTCACATGAAAATGAATCATGATGTGATAGAATGAATCAATTTGTTTGTTTTGAGTTTAAAATGAATTTTTTTATAAAAATTTAGATAAACTTAAATCCTATAAAATTATTTGGGATTGTACAAATACTTTCATAATATAATTATTGTGTTATTTTTTATGTGTAAGAATTTGTTTCACATCAATACAACTACTGGAAAGAATGGTATGACTTTAAGTGTTTTTTATTTTAAATTGTTATTTTAGTTCAAAACAAACATCAGATAATCAAAACAAAATAAACAAATTCATATTGCATTTATAATTTAGGAAACCAATCCATAAGTAATTTTTGACATGAATTAATTGTATGCACCTC
This sequence comes from Viscum album, assembly GCA_963277665.1. Lineage (NCBI taxonomy): Eukaryota > Viridiplantae > Streptophyta > Magnoliopsida > Santalales > Viscaceae > Viscum > Viscum album. The sequence continues at coordinate 279,909,921 of OY728133.1, forward strand.
AATATGATACAGAGTGCACCCGATATGACTCAATGTTTTCTTTATCTGTTCAAAAATTGATAATTTATTTCAAAACATTTACTACTCACTTAAAACAATGAAAACTAGATTTGATTGTCTTCATACATTATGAAAATAATTCATAATTAATTATTGAAATTTATTAAATATCCTCACATACTACTGAAACATGATGTGATTGATATAAATTAGTGTGATTTTTTTTAATTTAAATTGAAATTTTAGTAAAAAAGACAAAACATATACTAAAAACCCAGAAAATAAATTAGGATTTCCTTTATTTCTTAGTATAATTATATCTATTTAATTATCAATTTATATGAATTATACATGAATTGGTCTAATGAAAAATGTGAATTGAATTACTCTATGCTTGAATTTTCGTTTAAAACTCAAATTTTACTTAAAATAACACGTCACATACTCAAAAGTATGAAAACATATTTGGTGTAACACTCCAAAATTTTGGAGTAAGAATATTATATTTCATAACATGTAAGAAAAGAAACACTAAGCATTAATAGTAATATAATATACCAATAAATTATAATATATCTACCATTTTAAATAATTTCAATATATTTTATTTCATTTAATAAGGTATTTGTGTATGCTACATGCAATAATAATTTTATTAAATGTCTTGTGATAAATACAAGATTGAGTTTCACTGAACAATAATATATTATTCTAATAAGATATAACCCTAATGTTTAATTTGAGGTTATGAATATGATTTAATAAAATATGAAAAACTATGGTATACACAAATATAAAACTAATATATTTCTTACATATTAACTAGAAATTAATATAAGAACCAATTGAATATAAAGGGAATATATTTATAAAAAAGAATTTTATTATCACAGTGTAATTTTATCCTAATAAATTAAATTAATTAAAATCAGTGAGTGATACTAACTAAATATACATATTATGTATTCAATAATATATTTTTTTATTCATTGAATAGATTTTATAGGGTTATGGCATGTACAAACATAATAGAATACATATAATAATATGTTCTTATAAAGGTAGTTTTGCTTCCTTTTACTGGATAACCAATTTTAAATATAATTTTTGACCCTTTCATAAATCTAATATATAAAAAAAATGTTCCTAATTGGAATATAAACAACAAACTTAGCATAGTGTGAATTTTGGGTATTTTTATATGATTTTTAATGAATAGTGAAAGTAACTGATTTTTAGTTCAAATGTTATTTTTCAAATAATTTATATATAGGGTTATATTATATTTTATATTAGTTTTAAAGTTTATTTATATTATATATGAAACATCAAATTACATTTCCAGGTAATTTTGATGTTTTTAAGTACCTTTGTTTTGGAGTAGTGATGAATGGGAGAGTTAGGAGAACTTTAAATGTTGTTTTGGGGAAAAGGGGAAGTCGCACAGGTGGTGCACGGGTTGTCCAAACCGTACGGAAAAACCATGCATAGTTGGTCTTGGTGGCAGTAGCTTCTGCACGGGCAGCGCATAGTTTTTCTAACCGTGCGTCCAAACTATGCGTGAAGGGTGGCCGAGACAGTAGCTAAAGCACGGCTAGCGCACAGTTTGTTAAACCGTGCGAACTAACCATACGGGCACTTAAATGAGATCCTTAAATTGTGGATCTCACATTTTTGGCCTCTAAGTACCTCATTTTTTCTCATAAGTGGCCATAACTTGGGAGTTTTCTTCTCCTAAGGTCATATAAGATTCTCTCATCGTTCCGGAGGTGATCCAAAGGCTCATCTTGGTGAATCGAAGTCGGATTCTTGAGGTATGTGATCGTTCTTCATCATTCATGATCAGTTTCATAGATCTACTTAGATTTACTTCTCCTCTTCTCTCGGTTTCTTAGATCTATGCTCGTTATGTGTAGATCTAAGTGTGTGGATGCCAAATATGATGATATTTGGTCTTGATATTTCTTGGAGAAGAGATCTAAGGCGGGTTCTTGAAGAAGCAACCCGGTTTTCTTGAGAATTCTCAACCGTTGTAGTTTTCGTCAAAACCATTGAGGTAGGTGGTTCCATCCAGACTTACCAAATTTATTATCATTTTATTTTCTTGATTTATTTCAATTGTTGATTCAAATTCAATTGCTCAAATTTTATTTCAATTAAATTGATAAACACTCGATTCTAGTGAATCGAGATATTTGAAATGGTTTTGGCTAGGAAATTGGGAAAACCCCAATTCCATTGAATTGGGTGTCTTTATGGAAATTTTCTGATTTAAATTGTTTAATTTAAATTATGGATTTGATGGAAATGATTTCAATTAAATTTTTTAATTTAATTTTTTAAAAAAATTGTGCGATGATGGAATTGGTTTTGAATGGATTTCAAACTGGTGAAGATGGATTAAAATTATTTGATAGAAACCCATTGGTTTTATCTTGTGAAAAAAGGCATGTTTTTATTAAAACATTCTTTGGTTTTAAATGGAATGAAATTGGAACTTTTGAAATGAAATAATGGGATTTATCGTACTTTAAGAATTCTTAAAATAGTTTTCCCATCATGTAATAGTGCATGCAAGCCTTAGGTAGTAAGTGAGTTATTTAGATACACTCTACACTATGACAACGTTCTAAAACATACTTGTGGCGGGTCACATCCCTGACGGGTTGGTGACAAGTCTCCTTTGGTCAGTATTAGAGGGATGTGTGTATACACATTTTTCCGAGTTCACATAGAGAGTGTGGAATACTATAACTAGTTAATACTATTGTACCTACTGGAAGATGACCATACTGCTCGCTAGTTTATTTATATTTGAGATATAAATATATGCCAATGCTTTTGAACTGCTCTACATGCCTGCTGAATTTATATAAACTATTTTATATAAATGTCTTAAGACATTATTTTAGAAATATTAATTAATTTTAAAGCCTTTACTTAAAGTAATTTTTCCATCATTTGAAAATGTATAGCATGTTTTGTTAAAATATGCTTTTGAGTTGCCAAACCTGTTTATATGAAAATTGAAAGTTTATCTTTGGATAATCTATATTTGGCATCTGTTATGGAATCTTCGGTGGTATCCTACTAGGCTTAGGCTCACACCCTACTTTTGCCTTCGGGTGTTTGTAGATTCCCTTCTTCCAGGCTCGAGCAAAGGGAAGGAATCTCTTGGAGGAGGATCCAGTTGCCGATCTTCTCTTAGTGTATTGTTTCCTTAGGGACTTTGGGTTTGTTTTCCCCTTTTTAGTACTTGGTTTGTAGTACGTTGGGCTTTTTATGCATCTTTGTTTTCTGGTACATTACTCCCAGTGGAGTTTCTTTTTGATATGCATATTGTCTTGTTTCTTTTGCTTCCACATTCTTGTGGGAAAAAAATTTTTCCCACTTGTATGTTTTACGATGTTAGGTACTAGTCATCAACCCATGGTGTAACACCCCATGTTTCCACGGTACGCTTTTCTTTTAATAATGAAATAGCTTTCATTTTACGCAAGTTCGAGATTCTAACACACTATGACCAATCAAAGTAGCTGTTTTGAATAGTAATTCCCACTTTTTGAAATTATATAAATTTTATATTTTAAAATGGACTTCATTTTTGGATTCCTAATATCGGAATTATCCTATTTTGAATTTTTGGTATTTTTCTGAAAAACTTCAATTTTTGATGAATAGTGAAACCACTAAGTGGTAGTTAAAAAACTAATTTTTCGTTTAAATGAATTTCTACCACCTCTATGATTTGAATTTCAAAAATATTACATACATAATTGTCATTAGGAAGTCAAATGTGGTTCAATGGGATTAAAATAATTTTTTCTGAATAGTAACTTTTAAGTTTTATTAATCACGATTAAAAGTAATTAGTGTAATTTAAGGTAAATATAATGATATAATAATATTAAATTACCTTTACACTTGTCCTAAACTTTTTGGATGAGTCATGGTCGACCAAAACAATCCATGGGTCAACTTGGGGTCCCCATGGAGCGACTTGGGTAAGAAAATGACATTAATAACTTTTTATTTAAAGTAAAAATAAAAGTGTCACAAACATGTATTTTTTTACTAAAACAATTTTTACATGGGGTTATACAAGTCATATTTTTTACTATAAATAGTCATTGAAAATATAAAAATATTTCCTAAAATATGGTATTTTTTTTATAATTTTTAGAAATTAAATAAATTAAATTTTTATGACACCATGATGATGCAGCGATTACTTCATTAATTAACGATTTAAATAAAATGAAGAGATAATGTAAAATATAAGACTTACACATGTCAAAACCCTATTGGATGAGTATATTTAGAACCCTTATCACCTTATCCTCGAAATATATAATTTTGGGACCTTTGAAATCCGAAAAGCACTTCATAATAATGTAACATTTTATGACTTTCCAAGAGTGCCCCTCCTCTCCTCTTATAAAAGGCCCCCACCTATACCACCTTATTCACACCTTCAAGCCATTTGGCTCGGCCACCCACTTCCCAAATACTCTCCCAAATTCCCTCTCTTACTCCTAGAAGCCTCACTTTGGGAAGAAGTCTTCCCAAGGAAGTCTTTGGCTCAAATCAAAAAGAGTTACCCGATTTAAAGGTAATGTATTCACTTGTGTTCTTTTGTTTTATTTTTCTTCTCCAAACCCCTAAACTCTTTTAATTCCTATATTTTGTAAAAAAACAGTATATTCAACATACTAGGATGTTTTTATGATATGTATTTTATTTATAATTACACACACCTCTGTCTAATGGTTAAAGAACATACTGTTTCTGTGGTTGGTGAATTACTGCCTCACGAAACGATGATTGTTCAATATTCTTTTAACACCTCTCATGGTGGCCATTAATATTTCACTATATTTATATATTATATATATTATATTTATGATTTCCTTTTTCTTCTATATTTTTCATTTATGGAATACCTTTATGATTTCTATTATGGGTAAACGCGATAATTTCATTTTAGGAAGTGCGGACTACCGCCCCCTCAAAGTGATTTGAATCGTTAATGCCATATGTGGGATGTATAAAGAATGGAGTAAGTGATATTATATATGATATAATACTAGAATTATAATATACCTTTATATAATTATGATTTCATTCCATTAAATATGAAATAGAAATGAAAGTAGCGTTCATGCGTACGTACGGCTTACAGTATCTATGAACGGTGCATTTCATTTCTTACCTCCAAATGTTATGTAATATTATAAATTCATGTATATGCTAGATATATATGATATATATGATATCTAAATATTGAATATAATTCTGGATATAATGGATATTTTACCACATGAACAACTTGTAATTATAAGAAGTTTATTTTTGAATCTAGTACCAAAGATCGACAAAACGACCGTTATTAACTTAAATAATTACATAATGTTCATAACATGGTAATAAGTGATATAAAAGGAATAATTAACTTGAAAAAATTTCTGAATCAAGTATAAATTAATGCTAGTTTATTATTCAGGAGGTTAAAGAACGATCGAGTCAAGTCGGACACGAGGTAAGGGACTTCGTCCCAATCTCCTTTCATTGAGGCGTATTTTGTTTTATACACAACTTTCCTTTATACAGTGTATAAACCCCTTTTACTTTTACTTTTATTCAAAAAGAATATTTTTATACAAATCGTTTTTACTAAAAGACAAAAGGAATGTTTTGTCTTACGTATGCGGTGACAACAACTTCTCCGCCATCGTGACCATTATTTGAGTTTCGGCTTCCTCTACAAGCCATACCATTTTTAAAATGAAAAATAGATACCAAGTTTTAATTTTATTTTATTTTGGAATGGAAAATGGTTTTGATAATGTTTTGATTATATTTATGTGTTGTATTGATATCTTTTGATTGAAATGTGGAAATGTTATGTTTCCCTTATGCATGTATTATGTGATACGATTATGTTATGGTTCTTGGAAATTGTTTATGATATATTTAAACCTTTCCATATAAGGAATGAATTGGACATAATAAGTGATGGGTGGATCCCGCTATAGCTCCTTGATGTATCGGTAGATATCATGAGACAAACTAGTGTCTTGGAACGAGGCCTTGACAAAACCTTATTTGTATTCTTGGCATGAGGCCTTGGCTATGTGGTTATGATAGTCTGGCATTATGCATTCCATCATTATGAAAGTGGTTATTGATATTGCATGTGATTATTCAACTAGTAGAATATCCATGTGAATAAGTAAATGGAATTATTTCATTTTTCTTTTGCCATATTATGCTGAAGTTCAAGTTTAAAAGACTTTTGTTTTAGTTACACATTACCTTAAAAGTTTATTTTTATTTATGAAAGTTTCCACTATATTCCTATCCTTACTGAGCATCTGAGCTCACCCCTTTCAATGTTTTAATTTTTCCAGGATGTGAAAAATTATTTTATGAATGACCTACAGGGATAGTATGAGGGGATATGAATACAAGATGTTGTTGTAGTTTTGTTTTACATTATGATCTAATGTAAGAATTATGAATATATATAGTGTTTCCAAGGCTACTAAACTAATCGGTCTTTTGAGACATGGTCTTTTATGATCATGTTAATGTTACGTAATAATGCAGTGACTCTGGGTAACTGGGGTCAGGGCGTTACACGTGGGGATTGGGAATGCCCTTTGGGCTATGTTAGGGTTGCCTCATTTATCGGGTTACCAGGGTCACCGGGCTAGTTTGTGACAAAGTGGTATCAAAGGGAAGGTTAATCATATTGTCTTGATGACAGTATGCATTTGAGTATTCTTGTCGGGACATAGGAGGTAGTTGTGATTGAGTACATGGCCAGCTCTCACCACAATGAACCTTAAGTCACCAGGGTTGGTTAGGGAAATACGACTTGTGGATTAGTTTTAGTATTTTCTGTGTTTTTATTTGGATAGTGTGGAATCAAAATCTTGTTATCCCTTTTATTAAGAATAGTTTTCCTTGTTACTTGGTTTGAGTGTTAATCTATGTCTTTTTATTTTGTGTAGAATCATTCCTTCGAGAAGACATGGAAATAACATCCAAAAAGAGGTTACTGCTGAATCTCAGCAAGCGAGTCCTATTGTGGATCTGAGTCTGGTTGAGGTGATTGTTCACAATGTCCAAGCTCTAGGATAGGCACCACCTCCAGTTTCTGTTCAGGCTCCAGCTATAGATCCTCATAGTGAGATTCTCTGAAGTCATTCTCAAGAGTTCCTATGCCAGAATCCACCAGTTTTCAAAGGCCCCACTGACCCTCAACATGATGAGGAATGGTTGATTAAGATTGAATGCATGTTTGGGTTCTTGGAGACACCTGATGTGATCAAGGTGAAGTGTGCCACCTTCGTACTGGAGGGACCAAGTATGAGATGGTGGGACACGATGGTGATGGCTGGGAAACATGAGGGTTTGGATTGGAAAGACTTTAGGGTTCTTTTCACTAACTAGTTCTATCCAAAATCAATGGTGCTGGCCAAGGATGTAGAGTTTTTCAAGCTTGATCAGGACAAAAAACCCATAATTGAGTACTCAAATCACTTTTCTGAGTTGGTACAGTTTGCTCCTGAGATTTTATCTAATGAGAAGACGAAGGCTCTATGATTCGAGTTGGGACTTCGATTAGATATCCGTTCTCAGGTTTTCTTACTGAAGCTACCCACTTATGCTGATGTTCAGGATAGGGCCATTATGGTTGAGATGTACCTATCAGGGAAGTCAGGGTTGAAGGAGGTTCTTTTCCCTCCTAGTGGCAGTGTTAGTTCCTTTAAAGGAAAATGGATGTGTGAAATTTCTCATGGAAGTTCTTGACAAAAGATTCATTCAAGACATCTAGTAGCAATGGGAGGGGATTCTTTGACTTGCTATCAGTGTGGAAAGCCAAGATATTATAAGAGGTTTTTCACTGAGGTTCCCAAGAACTATAGTTCCTGCGGACGTTTAGGGAACTTACAGAGATTCTTCCATCTCTTCTCTACTACACTAAGTGTAACAAGATCATCAGAACCTCCAAAAACTACAGGGAAATCAAATACTTCAGGTACAAAAGGGTTCCATCCATAGGAATTCGGAATGAAGCTTCATCACGTAGTGGAAGAGTCACCAGAGGTAGTTGATGCAGTTCATGCAACTGTGAGAGGTACCATTACTATAGCTTCATCTTTAGTGATAGCTCTTTCTGATACTGGTGCATCTCACACGTTTATTTCAACCCATATTGTTAATCTACTTAATCTACCTATGGAACTTTTATCTTGTGCGATGGATATTACTACACCCCTTGGTACAATGAGAGAGAAGGGTCTCCGTAGTCCTGCTTGTGTCTTCTCTCTTTCAGATGTTGATCATGCTTCGAGTTTTTTGGTTCTCGACATGAAATCTTTTGACGTCATTTTTGGGATGGATTGGCTCATTTCCAATAAATTCTGGATCAATTGTTTTCTTTGACGGGTCTACCTTACCACACCCAGTAGTGTGCCTCCTGTTTTTAAAGTAGAATGGGACCCAAGGTCAAGCAGAGATAGACCCTCTTATACAGGGTTAGGGAAAATTATATTCTTGTTTGCTTTTGATCTGGAGAGAGATTCGATGTGTGGTGATCTTCCTCCAGTCATCGCTGAGTTTCCCAACGTGTTTACTTCTTATTTCTTTGGTTTTCCAGCAGTAAGAGAGGTTTATTTATCTATTGACTTAATTCCTGGTACTCAAACGGTTTCTATTCCCTCTTACTGGATGGCTCCAGCTGAACTAAAAGAACTGAAGTTTTAGTTAGACGATCCTCTTGAGAAAGGTTTTATATGACCGAGTGTGTCACCTTGGGAATCACCAGTTCTCTTCACCAAGAAGGCTGATGGTTCTCTTCACTTATGTGTTGATTATCAAAAGCTCAATCAAGTTACGATAAAGAAAAAATATCTGTTTCCACGAATTGATGATTTGTTTGATCAATTGAAAGGGGAAAAGTGGTTTTCAAATATTTATCTTCGATCGGGTTAACATCAGTTGAGAATAAAATAATCTGACATTCATAAGACCTTTTTTCAGAGTAGGTATAGCCATTATGAGAACCTTGTTATGCCCTTCATCCTAACAAATGCTCATGCAGTTTTCATGGATTTTATGAACAATCTTTTCCGTGAGTATCTAGATACTTTAGTGGTAGTCTTTGTGGATGACATTCTTGTCTACTCCATGTATAAGGAGGATCATGTGCATCATCTGAGAACATCTCTGAGTCTTCTATGGAATCACTGACTTTATTCCAAGCTTTCAAAGTTCGATTTTTGGATTTGGGAAGTGAAATTCTTGGGACATGTGGTGTCAGAACAAGGAATATCAGTTGATCCTGAGAAAGTGAGTGCTGTTATGACTTGGGAACAACCATGAAATGTTTTTTAGATACGGAGCTTCTTGGGCTTAGCAGGATATTATCTTCATTTTGTTAAAGACTTATCAAAGTTAGCTTCTCCAATGACTGCTCTGACCCGAAATAGAGTGAAGTTTTCCTAGAATGATAAATGTCAGAGTTCTTTTGTTGATCTAAAGTGTCTTTTTACTACTGCGTCGGTGTAAACTCTTTCTAAGGATGGGATAGGTTGTGTGGTCTTCTGTGATGCATCGGGTTCAGGTTTGGGATGTGTCCTCATGTAGGGTAATCATGTTGTTGCATATGGGTCTCATCAGCTTAAGCCTCATGAGAAGAACTATCATACCCATGACCTTGAACTTGTAGCTGTAATGCATGCACTTAAGTGTTTGAGACATTACCTTTATGGAGAAAGGTTTACTATGTATTTAAACCACAAGAGCTTGAGTTATATCTTCTCTCAAAAATATTTGAATCTCCGCCAAAGTCGTTGGGTGGAGTACATGAAATATTTCGACTTTGAAATTGCCTATACCCCGGGAAAAGGTAATGTAGTTACAGATGCATTAAGCAAGAAACTTCCATCGCAGGCTATGAAAGAATCTTCAGAATGTGGAGTTTGATGGCTCTTTTTTCTCAGTTGCATATTAGAATTCAGTGGAAGGGGAAGGAAGTTTATTTAGTCAGTTTCCAGTTGACATCTTCTCTTCTCAAGTTAATTATTTAGGAACATCAATTGGATGATGAATTCCATAGCATTAGGGACTCTTTTTATGATTCGTATACCGACACTCAGTGGTTGTTCTCCAAAGAGGGTGTTTTGTGTTATCGAGATTGTTACGTTCTACCATTATCGTCAAGGAAGGATGTGATGGGGGATTTCCATAACTATCAGTGGGATGTTCACCCAAGAACCACGAAAATGTTCTATGACATGCGGCGGTAGTTTTGGTGGCCAGGTATGAGATGAGACATTGCTGATTTTGTATTTAAATTGTTGCTTTAAATTCAATTTCTCAAATTTTCTTTTAATTAAATTGATAAAACTCGATTCCAGTTAATCGAGATATTTGAAATTGTTTTGGAATGGAAAATTGAAATACCCCAATTCCATTGAATTGGGTGTGTTTATGGAAATTTGCGGATTTAAATTGTTTAATTTAAATTGTGGATTTGATGAAAATGAATTCAATTAAATTGTTGAATTTAATTGTGGAAAAAAAATTTGTAATGATGGAATTAGTTTTGAGTGGATTTCAAATTGGTGAAGATGCCTTAAAATGATTTGATAGAAATCCATTGGTTTTATCTTGTGAAAAAGGCATGTTTTGAATAAAACCTGTTTTGGTTTTTAATGGAATGAAATTGACACTTTTGAAATGGAAGAATGGGATTGATCTTATTTTAATAATTCTTAAAATGGTTCACCCATCATGTAAGAGAACATGAAAGCCTTAGGTTGTTAGTGAGTTATTTGGATACAATCTACACTATGACAACGTTCTAAAACATACTTGTGGTGGGTAACATCCCCAATGGGTTGGTGAAGAGTCTCCTTTGGCCAATGTCATAGGGATGTGTGTAAACACATTTTGCTGAGTTAACATAGAGAGTGCAGAATCCTCTAACTGGTTAATACTATCGTACCTTTTAGAAGATGACCACGTTGCTTGCTTGTTTATTTATATTTGATATATAAATGTATGCCAATTATTTTGAACTTCTTTACATGCCAACTAAATTTATATAAACTATTTTATATAAAAAAAATTCTTAAGCCATTATTTTAGAAATATTCAATCATTGTAAAGCCTTTGCTTAAAGTAATTTTTCTATCATTTTAAAATGTATTGAATGTTTTGTTAAAATATACTTTTGAGTTTCCAAACCTGTTTATTTGAAAATTAAACGCTTTTCTTTGGATAATCTATATTTGGAATCTGTTACAGAATCTTTGGTGGTATCCTACTGGGCTTAGGCTCGCACCCTACTTTTGCCTTTGGGTGTTTGTAGATTTATTTCTTCCAGGCTCAAGCAAAGGGAAGGAATCTCTTGGAGGAGGATCCAGCTATTGATCTTCTCTTAGTGAATTGTGTCCTTAGGGACTATGGGGCTGTTTTTTCTTTTCTAGTACTTAGGTTGTAGTACTTTGGGATTTTTATTCCTCTTTTCTTTTTGGTACATTACTCCTAGTGGAGTTTCTTTTTTATATGCATACTATCTTGTTTCGTTTTCTTTCGCATTATTGTGGCAAAAAAATCATTCCCACTTATATGTTGTACGATGCCAGGTGCTAGTCGCCCACCTGTGGGGATTGGGAATGCCCTTCGGGCTATGTCAGGGTCAGCTCAGTTATTGGGATACCAGGGTCACCAGGCTGGTTCGTGACAATATATGTATTATTTAATCTAATTTAGTTCATTTGAATCAATTTCACATTGAAATTGACTATAAAAATGTAGAAAACTTCTGGATATTATTAGCTTAAAACCATATTTGTTGTACTATATGTGTGATTTAATATAATTTAATTTCTACATATTCTGTGATTTTACTTTAGAAAAATATATTTCATATTTTGAATCATCATAATTTATAACGTCTAATAAGACCAAATTAGTTTTTCACCAAATATATTTGTGAAAGTAATTTATATTTATTATAATTATTATGGTAAAATTAATCTTAATAAAGGACTAAATCTAAATATTAAGGTCCAAAATGAAATTGAAACTTTTTCAAAATCAATTTTATGGAAATATGTTGACCCTATCATCTCTTGGATCGAATTGGGTCCATTATTGGTTCCACTTTTAATGTAAAAAATTTATATGGAATTACTTTCTCAAAATATTACAATAATTCCACTCCTCCTCCCCTGTAAAAATTCATAAATCCCCATGACCTAGAATCCTTAATTTGGACAAGAATATATCTAAGTAATCCTTTTGGTAAAAAATAAATTATTTACCCTATTATGATCTAACAAAAATCCTAACGATTTTTATTTTTATTTAGATTATTCACACCCACGAATAACCTTATTTCATGATTAAATAACAAAACTAGTATACACAATATACTATGATGTTTTTCTGATATGGGATAGACCTACACATACACATACATCAATATAATTTGTAAGGAACGTTCTATTTATTTGTACGATAGACTACTAAATCATGAAATGATTATTATTCATTTTTTCATGATTGTCTCTCATGGTGGGAATTATGATTGAAAATGTATTTAAATATGATATATGTGATATTAAAAATGTCTCTATACTTCTATTAGTATTTTATAAAACATATCCTTATCGTTTCAGGAAGTGTGGACAACCACCTCATTTAAGTGGTTTGATTCATTCATGTTATACAAGGAACGTATAAATGATGGATTTAATAAAATTATGTAACATATAAAACATATATATGATAATGGGATTATAATAAACATATGTATCATTTATATTTAAATATTTTTAATATAATGAAAAAATGATTTTTTTTTCATTCATGCATACGTACGACATACTGTATCCTTGAACGTTTCATTTCAATTATTATATCCATACATTATAGAATATTATAAATAAATATGTACTAAATATATATGATAATTAAATCCTGGTTTAAATTCTATATTTGATGAAATACTTATCTCTATAATAGTAAAACTATATGACAAGTCAAAACATACTTGAGAAAATGAGGCAATTAACACCCAAAATAGTTAAAATAGTGGATGGTTCTTAACCAAAGGGTAAAAAGATATTATAAGAATATGATATATAATATTTTAAATATGATAATTGTTCTATTATAAGATAATAAAATATTTTGATACACTATAATGGAAGATAATGGCCACACAAAAAATGTATGTTTAAGGTAAGGGATTTCATATCAATTTAAATTCTTTTGATACTTCTTTATTGTTATGAACAAACTCAATTATATATGGTGTATATACATCCCTTTGACCCAAAAAATCATGAATATACTTATTATAATGATATTATATGTTTCATTCAATGTAATAACTTCCATGGTTTTATTATTTAAATGTTTCAATGTGCTATGGGTCACTTTGGAATTTTTAATGATTATTCTCCATAAGAATGTTCATAATGATTATCTTTGCGATCTCACTTCCTTTTGTGATTGTTAAATTTATTTTCAAACAATAATTTTATTGAAAAAAAAAACAATTGTAAATTTCCTCGAATATCCATATTTTCAAATGATGGAAATTATTTTTTCCAAAACCTTATCTCATTTTATATACAGTTCGTACTTTGATAGTTATTTTTTTAACTAGGGAATTATTGATAAATCTATATCTTATATTCAATATGGATATTGTTTAAAGAATACTATCTATTTATTAAATTGATAATTTGATGCAAGGAATTCATCGTACATTCAAGGAAGGTTGGATCCCAGACATTTTATAGATCTTCAATGCCTCGGCGGGTTCACATGAGAAGACTAAGTTGTAAATTGTAAATAATTTTATTTCTATAATTTTGATGTTTCTTGAGGAAGGATCTTGAAATTATAGGTCATTGTGTGCCTATGACATGGTGTCAAATAATTAACCCTTTTAATAATATATATTTCATTTATTATTCACCCATGATATTTTTTCTTCAAAATATATAGGGATAAATTTATTTTTAAGCACATCAATATAATAGAGTGTATTTTAGAATATCACCATGACATATTTAATTGTACTTATCTAGTTTTTTTAATAGAATTTGTTATCCATTATTTACCTTTACATTTTGTTTTATTTACAATGATTCATTATTTATTCATGTTTATTTACCCTTAATGAGCATTTGAGATCACCCTTTTAATGTTTCCTTTCCCCGGGTTGTGAATAAGAAATCATTTAATAAAATTTCAAGGATGAAATTTATTTTATTTTATTAAGTATTATGTTAGAGTTTCTTATATCCAAATGTATTATGGGTATCATTTATGTAATATGGTTTTCCAGTAATGATAAACTAATATCCTATTCAGGATTTGATTCGTTTTTTTCATGCTAATGTAAAAATTTAATGAAACGGATCCAGGCTTCAAGGTTTGGGGCGTAACAGTTGGTATCATAAGATGTTTTAAAAAAAGATAGAAACTAGATTTCTAAAAATTTTATTAAGGCACATAACCATAAGATAGAAAATAAATATAAGTAAATAATATCATCCTTGAATATTGGTACGATGTAGATTATTTGGGTATTCCTAGAAACAAATCCATGTGTGGATGCTACATGTTGATGTGGTTATAGCACATAGGCACCTAACAGTAACCACTCTAACAAGGTGTTTCGGTCATGACATGGTGTAACCTGGTACAAGAAAATGGGCCTTACAGTGCATTTGGTATGACACTCTTGGGGTATACACATAGTATAGTTTCCATTTTCATTGCATACCATTATGAAGATTTGAAAGTAAATACTTCCCCAATGTAACCAAATTTGATGATTATATGATTAAAAATGCATGAATTTATAATCTTTACTATATGATAATTTTAGTTCTAAAAAGTTTATAACATTGTGATCTCATCCATTATATTATATTGTATAGAAATGGCACCTCAAAGGAAGAACAGTATTAGTACGCATGTCCAATTTAGAGGGCACCCTACTTAGAAATTCAATGTATCTAGTATTAGAACTGAGAATGTTATGGATATATTAGGAAATACTAGGCATGTTATGAAACATTACATTTAATAAATGGAGCATCCAAATTTTCGGAGAGTATCTCTTATATTGGGATGCTTTATGCCAAAAAGGACACAATAATTTATTAGGTCTATTAACCAAATGGAAGTTGAGGAATGGATTAAGTCATTGTAGAAGATATTTACGGCTTTTAAATGCAATGAAATATAAAAGGATACACATTTGTTGTATTTTATTGAAGGTGTTGTTGATCAATGTTGGTCCTTTATTCAGAATATTAGGGTGGAAGAAGAAATGTACCACATGGAATATAGTCATTTAAAGTATACATTCATCGATAAAAACATCCATCATGGTTAAAATATTAATATGAAGAGAATGTTTCATAGGTTAAAGAAAAAGGATGAAGAGACTTTTTCATATTGTGAATCTATCATTACATGGTCAATCATGTATGCTACATATTATATATGCAACATGGAGTGAAATATTGTCCAATTATTTGAAGTCCATAATCCAAATATCCAAAGGTATCTTGTTTCTCATACTTTCTCAACATATAAATATATATATTTATATGGAATAATAATAGAGGTGGAATTCTCATGATCCTACATATTCATGGGTACCCAAGAGAATAAGATGTCACATGAACACTATGAAAATGGAATGAGTCAAATAAGATGTAGGATATGTGATCATTGTGGAAATAATCACCCAGGTAAATGCTGAAATGGATGGGGAGTATGTTATAAGTACATAGAGAATGTTCATCGAGATTGAAAATGCAAAGGGAAGATGTAAGATTATAATATTTTGTGTTACAATTTTAATGATATGGGGCACAATAAAAATGAATGCCAAAAATTTCATTGTAATATACCTATAATGATGATAAGGGATAATGGTCAAGAATATGTTATTGAAAAAACTAAATTGGAATGATTAATGTACTTATATATATTGATCTATGAAATATATTGTAAAAGTGTTTCATTAATGATATTATCATCATATGGATGACGATATATATAAGGGTTATACTGAAATACTTTTTCAATAATTATTTCTAATCTTATGTTGAATGGTAAAAAACATTATTCATTAGAAAGTTAATATTTTCATAAAACACATGATTGATACAAAATAACCCTTAATATATTCCTAAGGTTGCTATAATGATGATGAAATGATTTATTTGGATAAGTGATGAATACCTTGGAACCGATTAATGACTTGTCTATAAGTGTTCTATAAAATCATTGATAGAGTTTAATGTAACGTCCCAGACCCTGGTGTCGTGCAACGGGTGCCCTGAGCCCGGTTTGCCACAAGACCTCAAGCACATTTCCCCAAATGCCAGAGGCTGCCGACTAGCAGCGAGGGCCTAGGTCTGATAGTGGGTAAACTATGCCATCATTTGTTAAAGTGTAGCGCAGCGGAATTTAAATAAAACATACAACAACAGCTGATACAGTAAACCATACACAACTGAAATAAACTACAGTAGTGGATATAACCAACAGTGTATAAATGATGATCCTACATGTTTCAAGTTCTAAGAAAGCAGCCAGAACATGTTATAAATCAATACAGTACAACAAAATACAGAGTACAGAAAAACAAGAAAAACAGCTGGCAGCGGCATCGCGAGCCTAGGCTCGGTCCCATTCCCTTCTACTCCTCAGCAACAGTCAAGTACCTGTATAGGGACTCTTTCCCCTATCTACACCTGCAGAAACGTAATCTGGTTGGGCTGAAAAGCGTGGCCCAAACAGGGTGTGAGAAATATATCTCAGTAGGCACCCAACAAGGTATGTTCCCAACTGCGTGTAAGCATGCAACAACAGTGTGCAGTAGTAAAATACAATAAAGTAAGTAGTACTAAAAAGTAACTAACATAAAAATTAAATTTCCATTTTATTATTCATTAAATTTATTAAATTTAGTGACATTCTTGTGCTCAACAGCACCAAGCCCTCAGGCCAACCAGAACCGTGCCCTCATGATAAAATAGTAAACCACGCCCTCAGGATTTCCCTCAGGCCATACAGAATCCAACCTGCAGGTATTTCCCTCAGGCATAACAGAAACCACGCCCTCAGGCTTAAGAAGTGTCGCCCTCGGGCACATAATTCAAGCCCTCAGGCATGAAAGGTTTCCCTTAGGAGAAATAGAACGTCGCCCTCAGGATAAAACAGTCACACCCTCAGGCTAATCACAACAACACCCTCAGGCTAAACAGGTAATCAGGCCATGAACAACATGTCAAAATGCAGTAAACAAGCAATTCCTCTCAAGTAAATTCTACAATTACTACATTAAAGGCATACCCTCGGGTATCCTGGCCAAATGGCTAAACAGTGGGACACACTCCCGGGGTGGTTCCGGTTCCAAGAAACGATCCCAACTAGCATTTCATTATCAAAATTTAATCACCTATGCAATTCTAGGCATTAAATATAGCAATTTCCTCCGCAACATGACACCCCAACATGGGTTTGTGGCACAAAAATGCACGACAGTTGGAAAATAAACACAAAGCCACCTACCTTATACGTCAATGAACGTTATACCCGAACGCCGACTCCAGAAACGCCCAAGAACGGCGTAGATCTGACAAAGAACAAAACCCATTAAAATGTAAATAACTTCCCCTTGGGAAATAATTGGTAAGAACGGTACCAGGAGAGGAGAGGGCTTACCCGTGCGGTTCCAACGAGATCTTCCGAAGGTGAATCGGATTCCAGAAGAACACCCAGCGGATCTTCAAAGGTTCAGCTGTCCTCCTTGGCTCCAAAACGGCTCAAAAGCCTCCTCTGCCAAATGAGGAGGGTACTGCCTATTTTAAGACGAAAAAACAAAGTACACGGTGTGTACTTCTGAGTACACGGTGTGTACTTCTTTCATTTAACTGTTCATTTGGCGGCACTGTAACACCCCGAGGTTTTATGAAAAATATTCTTTTTAATTTCATTAATGTCTTGTGTTGTACGCTACACCAAAAGAAGCTTGCACAACACGCATCCTTGAATTGCCTTTCATTACACGCAGTCGTGACCTTCCTCGATAGCGTGTGTAGTATGCAATACCGAGTTTAACTAAACAACGATATGCTATTAAAATATTATTAAAACTAGCCGTTATGAATAGTAATACCACCTTTTAAAATTTTAGAAATTTTATCTCTCAAAATGGACTTCATTTTTGGATTCGGAGTATCGAATTTAGCCTAAGGTGAAATTTTGGTACTTTCGGATAACTTTCATATTCTGATGAATAGTGAAAATTACAAAATTTTAATTAAAAACAACTTTTTTAATCGAAATAATTAATGGTGATAAATTATTAATTTGAGTGGTTTTAAAGTATATTTAGAATATATTTTTACAATTTAATACAATTTTGGTCATTAGATGTAATTTCACATTTAAACCAGACATAAACAAGTGTCAATATTTTGATATTTATTATCTCTTAAGAACACGCTATTTGTTTTGATGACGGGAATTAATTTTTAATTTAATTAATGCAACTTATATGTTTTGAATTTTTTAAAATAGACATCATTTTTGAGTTCATAATATCAAATATATCTTAGGCCTAATTTTTGGTATTTTTCTGGAAACTTTCTTTTTTTGATGAATTGTGAAACCACTAAGTGGTAGTTTAAAAAAATGAATTTTTCATAAAACTTAATTTTACCGCTTCTCTGAGTGGAATTTCAAAAATCCAAGGTTCACAGTTGATGTCAGTATGTAAAATGTGGTTCAATGAGATGAAAATAATTTTTGGTGAATAGTAACTTTTTACTTTTTTTTACCACGGTTAAAAGTAAATAGGGTAATTAAGGGTAAAAATGAAATTATTATTAACCTAACACATGTCCTAATTCTATTGGATAAGTATAATTCAAGAAAAAACAACCTTAGGAATAAAATATGACAATTTAGGCCCACTTGGATTAGATTAGGACATTTATTATCAATTTATTTAAAGAAGGGTTAAAATAGTTAAAATCAAAGTTTAATAACTAAATCATTTTTAATATAGGGTTATATATAAGATAAATTCGACTATAAATATTCATTAGAAATATAAAACTATTTCCAACATAATAGTATTTTATTTGTAATTTTTAGACTTAAAATAATTTAATTTATTTATGATACAATGATGATGCAGTAATTATCCTATTAATGCAATATTGACATAATTGATGTTATAAATACCCAAATAAATCTACTTTGAGACTTTTTATGAATTAAAATTATTTTATATGTTAATATGACATGTTATTATTTATTTAATTAACTTTTTTCGAACTAATCATTCTGTTATGATTTTCACAAAAATCAATTACTAAATAGTGTCAAAATTGACATAAAATAGTTTTTAAAACAAATATTATATTATTAATTGTTATTTTATTCCTAAAAATCTAAGGTTCGGCCAAATTACTTAGATACGGTTATATATATTAATAATAAACAACTTGGGGTTCGTTTGTCTTGTTATAGTAAGTTTATTAACCTTATAGTGTAAGAACACAAAAAGACACGGTAAAAGTAAAATTATCTAACTTAAAGTTAAATATAAATGATAAGTTTAAAATAGGAACATAAACTTGTCTAAATTATATTTGATGAGAGGATTTAGACCCATCCTCACCTTATCTTCTAAATAAATCAATTTGGAGCTATTTAAAATCGAATATGACTTTATAATAAAATAATATTTTTAGTTTTCCAAAGGAGCCCCTTTCCTCCCTTATGAAAGGGCACCTCTTCCCCCTCTTCCTCACAACACTTTGAGCCTTCAAGCTCATCCAACCCCTGAAAAAATCTCTTCTCCACTTCCCTAGAAACATCCTAGAGGTCCTGGTCTTCTTCAAAGACCAATTTTAGTTCCCTAAGAAGAGAACTCAAAGAGGCGCTTCAAAGAAGAGGTAATGTCCGTTACCGATTCTTTCAACTTTATTTCTTCTTCCACTTCTTCTTCTTAGGTTGTTTCATTATGAAGTAAAAACATCAGTATAACTCATATACTGATATGTTATTATAAGTATGAAACAACCCTATTTCACCATCTATCTATCCTACGAAAAATGAAATCACCGCACGTGCGTACGTACGGAATACCGTCTCCATGCCGTGGTGTAATCTATTTTCCACCACTACCTTACTTGGATGGGTATAATGGTGTAAATAATAACTATATATGATTATTTTAAAGTGATATTGATTCTGAAATAGTATACATACACTCCAATATAGTCCCACGATCATGAGAACGATATCATCGCTCGTGCGTACGTACGGACTACCGTCTCCACGACGCGATGAGATTCATTCTCCACATTAACCATTCATGAATGATTATAAAGTATATATAATAAGTAATCATGAATTATATGACATAATAATGATACTGGATTTATGTGTATATATATGTATTTCATCTACTTAATTCCATTCAACTCAATAAGGAAACGAAAACATCATTCATCCGTACATACGGCCTACCGTCTCCATGAACGGTGTATTTCTTTCCATTTACTGATTTTTTATATATATGTATATTCTGAATATATATTATATATAAATCATGTTTTATATTCTGTAATTAATTAATCATGATCTAAGTAATCGTATGAATAATTACAAGTCAAAATATGGACGACAAATGAAACAATTTTACCCAAAACGCTCTTTAACATTGAATTTACAAAAGAACGGGTAATATAAAGTCATAAGTGAACCATATATGATATCATAACAATGAGTATGATTCTGGAAGAAGTCAATGACATTATTTAAATCATTATACAGGAGTTTCGGACACTTACGAAGCAAATCGAACCTAAGGTAAGAGAAATATCACAATCTCATTTTTATCAGAGATTGTTTATACTTTGGAATTTACTGGGGTGTATTTTATCATCCACATCCATGTTTCCTCAATATGTAATATTTATATCCTTATACAATATTTTATATCCGATTTTACCCAGCGGTGAATTTTTAGTAAAAGATATGAAAGGAATATTTTGTTGTTTTTCGTACAAGGTACTTTTTGACTTTTCCGACAAAAGTACGAGAAGAATGTTTTTTTAACTTATACGGCATGAATGGATTTTTATAACATTATTTCCATGAATCTTACTTTACAATTTTTCATGTTTATTTTTAATAAAATTCTTTTAGTTTAAAATTGTATGACATGTTAAGAAATGAAAAATGTTTTTAAAGTAGAAAGGATATTTTCCTCAAGAATGGAGTTCAAGTGTTTTATCAAAATTATTTTCCATCTAAGATAATATAGGGTTCTATTTCTATCCCTATTATTACATTGATTTGATTATGTTGTGATGGAATTATTTTTATGAATTCCTTTATCTTATATGAATTGTTTTATGATGTCATGATGTTTAAGAATCCCATTTTTATTGCATGGGTTATGCAATGATGTATGATTTATGATTCTGTGGCACACATAAGAATGGTATCATTATGAGATGGGTGGGACCTATATCTCCCTCCAATTAATTGGGTAAAGATTTTATATCTCATTAGATAGACCTGGTTGGAATGGCAGGTTAAACCGGTTCAGTGAAACAGGACTGAAACGAGGAATGAACTCGGTTCAGAAATGGACTTTGTCCACTAAGATAGTCTTGGCAATGAGTCTTGACTAATAAGAAAATATTCTCTATGATTATGTGTGTATGCCACAAAGTTTCATGTTTTATGTTATGATTATTTGAATTACATTTCACTACTATGATTTATCCCATGTTATGATATTATGATATCTTTTGCAGGTTAAGATTTACAAAATGTTATGTTCTTATGAATATGATGTGATTGATATTTCTTTTGTTTACCCTTACTGAGCATTTGAGCTCACCCTTTTATGTTTTCTTTTCCCCAGGATATAAAGAAAGGTTTTAGGTAAGAAAAAAAAGGGGAAGATATTTATGGGAGATGTTGAAGATCTTTCACCATGATTAGAATATTACGTTCTGAGTTTCCAAAGACACTAAACTATTACGGTCCTTGTGTGTGTGTTTTTGTTATGTAATAAGTATTCCGCAAAAGTAATGTAATTTCCATGTACATCAGTCTTAGGGTCTCTACAGTTGTTATCAGATGAAAGGTTTAGTCAACCTTTGGAAACTGGGATGCAAGAACTTTAGTGAGATCTCTAGATATATTTCTAAGGTATGTCTAGGGATGTCCCTAAGGTTAAGTTTAAGTATAGGTTATAGTTCTATAATTACGGTAATGATCTTAGAATTAAACCTAAGATGTTAGATATTGAAGTTACTCCTCCTTTATTTTGTTGTTTTCCCTAGCATGATTTTTGCCTCTCACGTTATTCTTTTTGGGTTTTAGATGATGGCTGGAACCCGAAGGAACCGTGTTGATCAATGTAATGGACAATGCAATGATTTTCCTCCTGAACAAACAAATGTTATGGGAGATGGAGTGAAAAATCTTATTGTTATACTTACACAAGCTATGAATCATTTTGGACTTCCAAATGAGCAGAAAAGGAAACAATATTCTATTGAGTCCTTCATGAGGCAACGTCCACCGTCTTTCAGTGGGTCTTCTGATCCACTTGTTGCTGAACATTGGATCAGTACTACTGAAAAGATATTTTCAGTTCTTCAATGTTCTGAACATGATAAAGTCATCTTAGCAGTGTATCGTTTGGAAGGTGATGCTGATCAATGGTGGAATATTATCAAGAATACGAGGCCAAGAGATTAAATTGAGTCCAGGGAATGGGACGAGTTCAAGAACTTATTTTTCAATAAGTACTTCCCTCGTATTCTTCGAAAAAATATGGAGAAGGTGTTTCTTGAACTAAAGGAAAAGGATGATGAATCTATTGGTATATACGAAGCGAATTTTACAAGGAATGAAAGGTATACATTTGGCTTTATCATCCAACCTGAAAGTAAAGTTGATCGATTCTTCAGTGGCTTAAAACCAAGTCTTCAAAGGGCATTAGCTATAAGAGACTTTAGTAGCTATGAAGAAATTGTGCATTGTGCTATCAAGGTAGAAATGAAAGTTGGTGTTACTTATCCATCTCATAGTTTTGACAAGAAACGAAAGATGGAGTTCAAGGAGAAATCTCAGAATAATGGTGAAAATAAGATGAATGTTTCCTTATGCTCAAAGTGTGGAAAGAAGCATGGTGGAGATTGTCTTAAAGGGACAAGTAAATGTTTCAAATGTGTAAAGTAAGGTCATCGGGAATTTGAATACCGCAATGATGGGAAGAAGATGTCTAATGATGCAAACAAAGGAAGGGATACACAGAATGAACCTACTACACTTCAATGCTTCAAGTGAAAGGAAATGGAGCATTATGCTAATAAATGACCTAATCCAAGGGTTAGTGATGATCGACATGAGAAACCACTTAAGGAAAAGGAAAAAAGGGAAGTCAAATGCGATCACCATTGGTGATGTTGAATATGACAACGATGTGGTGGAATGATTAAGTGTTTATGTAATGGGATTCCAAAATAATGTTGTATATAGTATCGTCGAATATTGGAATATTTATGTATTGGTCTATTGTGGTTTTCAATAATTTTATGGTACCGGTAACCATGGAAAGTGATTGAGATATTTTTGGAAAAAAGATGATATGTGCATAATGAAGGGATAAGGAAAAAATGAAATGTTTGACAGTATTCATGAGCTCATGATTGATATAAGGACTAAGTGATATCATGGTTTGAGTATATAGAATTTTGAGGATTTTGGTATGTGGAAAGAGTTAACTTTTAACAGCATTCATGTTTTCAATAAGGTTCAATGGGTATTCATTTTTTTCTATAGAATACATGATTAAGGCCATTGAATGTTTGGAATGTGACAAACAAGACATATCTCATGATATATGGGGATCAAAAATGGTATTAACATGCTAGTTTTATGAACACTTTGGTAATCGTTTTCACTATAATATGAGATTAGACAGCATTATTTTGGATAAGCCTAAAGATTGGAATGGATTATGTTGGACATAAGTTAGTATTGTTTATGGATAGAAGATTTTTCTATATTATTTATGGGATGTTATAGTAATGTAGTTTTAGAAAAAGGACAACCTGCAGGATGGGAGACAGCCCATCGCATCGGACAAGGCTGTGGGAATCGAACCCACAACCAAAGTGCGACTAGCCTTTATCGCCTACCATTGGCCTACAAGAAGTCCCTGGTTAGTAGAAACTAGTTTTATTATATTAAGCAGTATGATATATGAT
Source organism: Viscum album (assembly GCA_963277665.1). Classification (NCBI taxonomy): domain Eukaryota; kingdom Viridiplantae; phylum Streptophyta; class Magnoliopsida; order Santalales; family Viscaceae; genus Viscum; species Viscum album. Next base: position 279,934,295 of record OY728133.1, read on the forward strand.
GTATAAGTCCATTTTAGGAACCATATATGATTAATATCACTATAGATGGACTTATGTATTTTTTGATAACTTTTCTAACCTTTTGTTTGAGACAGATGGAATGACCCATCATTCTATCACATGATCTTCTAACACATCACAAATGAAAAATTCAACTTCATTTATTTAAGAGATGAAGTGGAAATTGTCCAAAGAATGACCAACGGTGAGACTATACCAAAATCACGAAAGTATTTCTTCTAATTCCAATTTCATCAACTTTAGGGAAATGATCTTGAAAACCAAAAATGTTGTCCTAGTGATCTTATATCCGATTAATCAGATGGTACCTTAGATCGTCACAAATTTGTGGCTTTGTGATTGCTGGCTTTTCCATAGCCATGTTCTCTACCACTCTCCATCAGAACATGGTGGTTAGATTTCTCTTCCATATCCATATTTTCACCTATGTGGAAACCCAGTGATTAGTTTATTTGGGTAACTATTACGTTTCATACTTTTGTTTTTAAAGATTGGTTCAGGTATTCCTTTTTATGACGTGGGTTTCTATTAAATAAACTTTAGAGTAGTAAACCATTTATAACCCCGACGAATTTCGAGGGCGGAATTCATTTTAAGGGGGTAAAATGTAACACCCCGAGATTTTATGAAAAATATTCTTTTTAATTTCATTAATGTCTTGTGTTGTATGCTACACCAAAATGAGCTTGCACAACATGCATCCTTGACTTTCCTTGCATTACACGCAATCGCGACCTTCCCCGATAGTGTGTGTAGTATGCAATACCGAGTTTCACTAAACAACGATATACTATTAAAATATTATTAAAACTAGCCGTAATGAATAGTAATAACCACCTTTTAAAAATTTAGAAATTTTATCTCTCAAAGTGGACTTCATTTTTGGATTCGGAGTATCGAATTTAGCCTAAGGTGAAATTTTGGTACTTTTCGGATAACTTTCATATTCTGATGAATAGTGAAAATTACTAAATTTTAATTAAAAACAACTTTTTTAATCGAAATAATAGATTGTGGAAAATTATTAATTTGAGTGGTTTTAAAGTATATTTAGAATATATTTTTACAATTTAATACAATGTTGGTCATTGGATGTAATTTCACATTTAAACCAGAAATAAACAAGTGTCAATCTTTTGATAGTTATTATCTCTTAAAAACACGCTATTTGTTTTGATGACGGGAATTAATTTTTAAATTAATTAATGCAACTGATATGTTTTTAATTTGGTAAAATAGACATCATTTTTGAGTTCATAATATCAAATATAGCTTAGGCCTAAGTTTTGGTATTTTTCTGGAAGCATTCATTTTTTGATGAATAGTGAAACCACTAAGTGATAGTTTAAAAAAATAAATTTTTCATAAAACTTAATTTTACCGCTTCTGTGAGTGGAATTTCAAAAATCCGAGAGAAACGGTTGATGTCAGTAAGTAAAATTTGGTTCAATGAGATGAAAATAATTTTTGGTGAATAGTAACTTTTTACTTTTTTTTACCACGGTTAAAAGTAAATAGGGTAATTAAGGGTAAAAATGATATTATTATTACCCTAAAACATGTCCTAATTCTATTGGATAAGTGTAATTCTACCAAAAACAACCATAGGAATAAAATATGACCATTTAGGCCCACTTGGATTAGATTAGGACATTTATTGTCAATTTATTTAAAGAAGGGTTAAAATAGTTAAAATCAATGTTTAATAACTACATCATTTTCAATATAGGGTTACAAATAAGATAAATTCGAATATAAATATTCATTAGAAAGCTAAAAATATTTCCAACATAATTGTATTTTATTTGTAATTTTTAGACTAATATAATTTAATTTATTTATGATATAATGATGTTGCAGTAATTATCCTATTAATGAAATATTGACATAATTGATGTTATAAATACCCAAATAAATGTAATTTGAGACTTTTTATGAATTAAAATAATTTAATATGTTAATATGACATGTTATTATTGATGTAATTAACTTTTTTCGAACTAATAATTCTGTTATGATTTTCACAAAAATCAATTACTAAATAGTGTCAAAATTGACATAAAATAGTTTTTAAAACAAATATTATATTATTAATTGTTATTTTATTCCTAAAAATCTAAGGTTCGGCCAAATGACTTAGATAAGGTTATATATATTAATAAAAAACAACCTGGGGTTCGTTTGGCTTGTTATAATAAGTTTATTAACCTTATAGTGTAAGAACACAGAAAGACACGGTAAAAGTAAAATTATCTAACTTAAAGTTAAATATAAATGATAAGATTAAAATAGGAACCTAAACTTGTCTAAATTATATTGTATTAGAGGATTTCAACCCATCCCCACCTTATCTTTGAAATAAATCAATTTTGAGCTATTTAAAACCGAATATGACTTTATAATAAAATAATATTTTTAGTTTTCCAAAGGAGCCCCTCTCCTCCCTTATAAAAGGGCACCCCCCCCCCTCTTCCTCACACCACTTTGAGCCTTTAAGCTCAGAAAACCCCTGCCAAATTCTCTTCTCCACTTCCCTAGAAACATCCTAGAGATCCTGGTATTCTTCAAAGACCAATTTTAGTGCCCTAAGAAGAGGACTCAAAGAGGCGCTTCAAAGAAGAGGTAATGTCTGTTACCGATTCATTCAACTTTATTTATTCTTCCACTTCTTCTTCTTAGGTTTTTTCATTATGAAGTAAAAACATCAGTATCACTCATATACTGATATGTTATTATAAGTATGGAACAACTCTATTTCACCATCGATACATCCTACGGAAAATGAAATCTCCGCGCGTGCGTATGTACGGAATACCGTCTCCACCCCGTGGTGTAATCTATTTTCCACCACCACCTTACTGGGATGGGTATAATGGTGTAAATAATAACTATATATGATTATTTGAAAGTGACATTGATTCTGAAATAGTATAAATACACTCCAATACAGTCCCACAATCATGAGAACGATATCATCGCTCGTGCGTACGTATGGACTACCATCTCCACGACGCGATGAGATTCATTCTCCACATTAACCATTCATGAATGATTATAAAGTATATATAATAAGTAATAATAAATTATATTACATAATAATGATACTGGATTTATGTGTATATATATGTATGTCATCTACTTAATTCCATTCAACTCAATAAGTAAACGAAAACAGCGTTCATGCGTATATACGGCCTACCGTCTCCATGAACGGTGTATTTCTTTCCATTTACTGATTTATTATATATATGTATATTATGAATATATATTATATATAAATCATGTTTTATATTCTGGAATTATGTAATCATGATCTAAGTAATCATATGAATAATTACAAGTCAAAACACGGACGACAAATGAAACAATTTTACCCAAAACGCTCTTTAACATTGAATTTACAAAAGAACGGGTAATATAAAGTCATAAGTGAACCATAGATGTTATCATAACAATGAGTATAATTCTGGAATAATTAAATTACATTATTTAAATAATTATACAGGAGGTTCGGACACTTATGAAGCAAATCGGACCTAAGGTAAGGGAAATATCACAATCTCATTTTTATCCGAGATTGTTTATACTTTGGAATTTACTAGGGTGTATTTTATCATACACATTCATGTTTCCTCAATATGTAATATTTATATCCTTATACAATATTTTATATCCAATTTTACACTTCGGTGAGTTTTTAGTAGAAGATATGAATTGAATCTTTTGTCGTTTTTCGTACGAGGTACTTTTTGACTTTTCTGACAAAAGTATGAGAAGAATGTTTTTTTAACTTATATGGCATGAATGGATTTTTATAACATTATTTCCATGAATCTTCCATTACAAGTTTTCAAGTTTATTTTTAATCAAATTCTTTTAGTTTAAAATTGTATGACATGTTAAGAAAGGAAAAATGTTTTTAAAGTAGAAAGGATATTTTCCTCAAAAATGGAGTTCAAGTGTTTTATCAAAATTATTTTCCATCTAAGATAATATAGGGTTCTATTTCTATCCCTATTATTACATTGATTTGATTATGTTGTGATGGAATTATTTTTATGAATTCCTTTATCTTATATGAATTGTTTTATGATGTCATGATGTTTAAGAATCCCATTTTTATTACATGGGTTATGCAATGATGTATGATTTATGATTTTGTGGCACACATAAGAATGGTATCATTATGAGATTGGTGGTACCTATATCTCCCTCCAATTCATTGGGTAAATATTTTACATCTCATGAGATACACATGGCTGGAATGGCAGGTTAAACCAGTTCAGTGAAACCGGACTGAAACGAGGAATGAACTCGGTTTAGAAATGGAATTTGTCCACTAAGATAGTCTTGGTAATGAGTCTAGACTAATAAGAAATGATTCTCTATTATTATGTGTGTATGCCACAAAGTTTCATGTTTTATGTTTTGATTATTGGGATTACATTTCACTACTATGATTTATCCCTTGTTATGATATTATGATCTCTTTTGCAGGTTAAGATTTCCAAAATGTTATGTTCTTATGAATATGATGTGATTGATATTTATTTTGTTTACCCTTACTGAGCTTTTGAGCTCACCCTTTTATGTTTTCTTTTCCCCGGGATATAAAGAAATGTTTTAGGTAATAAAAAAAATGGGGAAGATCTTTATGAGAGATGTTGAAGATCTTTCACCATGATTAGAAGATTACGTTCCGAGTATCCAAAGACACTAAACTATTACGGTCCTTGTGTGTGTGTTTTTGTTATGTACTAAGTATTCCGCAAAAGTAATGTAATGTCCATGTACGTCAGGCTTAGGGTCTCTACAGGCACCGCCACACTGTTCAACCGTCGACATAAGTACATGGCATGTACTATAAAGTACACGACATGTACTATCGCCTAGCTGTCGGCTGCTCCACCGCCTTACTGTTTTGGCCTGCCGACTGACTACACAGTGTGTAAGGTACCACTACACGGCGTGTAGTCGGTTCCTACACCCTTCTTCATCGTCATGGCTACACGCCCCATGTACTCATCCCCACATAGCCAGATATACATGGCGTGTGGAAAAAGTACACAGCGTGTAGTTCCAAAATTCAGGATTTTTCCCTATTTTCCATATTTTCTCAAAAACACATAAGGAAAAAAAAAGAATCCCATACCTCAAAAATAAGAACCAGGTTCATACAAACCTCCCCACTTATAGAAATTCATCCCCAAATTTCCCTTCCTAGGGTGGCGAAGATAAATCTTAGAATAGCTCTTGCCACTAAGCACGTACGTCAGCCTCCCGCTCCTGGGTCTCGTCCTGCACTCAGCCATGCTGCCAGAGCACCCGTACGAGAGGAAATAACCGGCCTCGGAGAACCTTCATGCTCCTGTCAACGATATGAATCAGATGCTCCTCAAAGGATGCATCATGCTGAAGCTCAACCTCCTCTGGCTGAAAGGTGTGATATAGGTCTGAATGGTAGCGACGCAACTGAGACACGTGGAAGATTTCGTGCATGGCTCGGTACCGCTACGGTAACTGCAACCGATAGGCAACCATCCCAACTCTCTCCAGAATCTCAAATGGTCCCACATACCTCGGTGAAAGCTTACACTGTCTCCTGATCCACTTGTGTCCCAGCCTCGGCGAAAAACGCAAGAAAACCTGATCCCCGACCATGAACTCCTAAGGTCATCTGCGGCGATCAGCATAAGACTTCTGAGGAGACTGCGCGGTAGCCATCCGCTTCCGAATCAACTAGACCTGCTCAGATGTCTCCTGCATGAGTTGTGGCCCTAGTAAAGCTGCCTCACATGCCTCTAACTAGCACAATGGTGATCAGCATGGCCTACCATATAAATCCTCGTATGGTTCCATATCAATAGTTTCCTGAAATCTATTGTTACAATAAAACTTGACAGAGGGTATATGCTTCTCCCAAGAGCCCCCAAAGTCGAGGACGTATGCGCGCAACATGTCCTTTAGCACCTATATCGTACGCTCCAACTGGCCATCTGTCTGAGGGTGGTATGCTGTGATCAGAAGCACCTGAGTACCCAGTGCCCTCTGAAAACTCTGCCAGAAACGAGACGAAAATCGGGTGTCCCTGTCAGAAACAATAGAACGAGGGACCCCATGAAGACGTACGATCTCTCGGATATACAGCCTTCCGATCTCATCAACACCGAAGGTCTCCTTGATCGGAAAAAAGTGAGCTACCTTCGTGATTCTATCTACAACAACCCACACGGCGTCATTGCCTCGAGGTGACCTCAGAAATCACGTCACTAAATCCATCGCGACATCATCCCATTTCCACTCTGGAATGGGTAACTGCTGTAATAGCCCAGCTGGCCTCTAGTGCTCTGCCTTCCCCTGCTCACAGGTGGAACACCTCGTAACGAAACCAGCTATCTCCCTCTTCATAACCGGCCACCAGTACTAACTCCTCAATTCACAGTAAATCTTGGTAACCCCGGGATGAACTGCCCAAGCTGAAGCATGAAACTCCTGCATCAGCTCCTTGCGTATATCCCCTGGAACCGGTACCCGTCCATGGAAACGCAAAACCTCATCATCACCTATCGTCCAACTGGGAGGAGTGTCCTCGTTTTCCACCGACTCCCGTAGAACTAGGCCTTCTAAATCTGATGGTAGTCTCATCCTCACTCTGTCCAGGAGGGTAGATGTCACAGCTAAATAGGAAAGACAAGTCTTCCCCTGACTGTCATGCACCTCCGATGCATCTCATAGAACAAACCCATAATCTCCCACTCACCACTGGCCTCCTACACTGGCTGTATCTAAGTCTTCCTGCTCAGTGAATCAGCTACGGCATTACCGTTACCAGGTGTATAGGCAATCTGAAAATCGAAGGACTGTAGGTACTCAACCCACCTTCTCTACCTCAGATTAAAGTCACACTGAGTAAAGATATACCTGAGGATTTTGTGGTTGGTGAAAACAAAAAAATTCTCCCCCAACAAATAATGTCTCCAACAGCGCAACGCGTGAAAAACTGTATCCAACTCGAGATCATGCGTCGTGTAATTCCTCTCATGTGGCCTCAACTGCCGAGACCCATATGCAACAACTCGGTCGCCCTTTATCAAAACGGCTCCCAGCCCAATCCCTGATGCATCATAGTAAACTGTATAGATCTTCCCCTACTCTGGGAGTATCAGGATCAGTGCTGATTTCAACCTTCCCTTCAGGTCCTGAAAATATTTCTCGCAAGCTTCTGACCAAACGAACTTCACACCCTTCTTAGTCAGACTTGTTAACGGTGCTGCTAAGCAAGAGAAGTCCTATATGAAGCGTCTGTAGTAACCATCCAGCCCTAATAAACTCTGTATATTAAACATGTTCTTAGGCTGCTTCTAGGAAACTACTGCTCTCACCTTCTCTGGGTCTACTGCAGCTCCTGACTCTGAGATTATATGACCCAGGAAGTGAATCTGGTCCATCCAAAAGTGGAACTTTGAGAGTTTAGCATATAGTCGATGCTATATCAGTGTACTCAATACGATCTCAAGATGGGTGGCATGGTCATGTAGAGTGTGAGAGTACACCAAGATTTTGTCCACGAATACCACCACAAAAGAATCGAGATACGGATGGAACACACGATTCATCAGATCCATCAAAACCGCTGGCGCGTTCGTGAGTCCGAACGGCATAAACAAGTACTCGTACAGAACATATCTGCTCCGAAAAGCTGTAAGAGGTATATCTGATGGTCTCACGCGCAGCAGATGATATCCAGATCTCAAGTCAATCTTTGATAACACACGTGCTCCACGAAGCTGATCAAACAGATCATCTATCCTCGAAAAGGGATATCGGTTCTTAACTGTCAACTGGTTTAGCTTCTGATAATCCACGCAAAGTCTGAGGGTACCGTCTTCCTTTTTTTCAAAAAGGACTGGAGAACCCCAAGGAGAAGTATTGGGTCAGATAAATCCATTTGCCTGTAACTCCTCTAACTGCCTCTTGAGATCCTGAAACTCAGGCGTGGCCATCCTATAAGGAGGAATGGACACCGGTTCTGCACTTGGCACGAGCTCAATAGATAAATCCACCTCACGCACTGGAGGTAGACCTGAAAAGTCATCCGGGAAGACATCCCTGAAATGATCAACAACTGGAGGGAAATCCGTCTGACAAGTCCCCTGATCATCCAGATATAAGCTCGCTATCTGGGATGTGACTCCACCTCACCCATGATGCTCTGGTCCAGCTCAACTCGCCTGAACATCCCATTCGCCCTTGTATAGAAAATCTCCGCCCTCTGGTGATGTGAAACTCATCCTGAGGCAATAGTAGTCCACAATGGCTCGAAAGGGAACCAACCAGTCCATCCCGAGAATGACATCATAGCTCGTCATCTCCAAGACATAGAGGTCCCAAAGGAAGTGACACCTGCCAACCTCAAGGGGGAACTCCTTACACTGATGCACACCATCCGTCCTAGTCCCCAATGGAGTGTCTAGAGTCATGATATTAGAAGAAGAAGAAGAAGAAACACAAAGCCCAAGGATCTCCACAACGGGCACAGAAATGAAACTATGTGTAGCACCCATATCGAAAAGTCCCGAAGATAAAACAGAATCTACTAGAATAGTACCTATGACTATAGAAGGTCCGGGATTCTTCTCTTGCTAGGTCTGTTGCACTACATATGCCTGCCCAGTGCCGCAGCCCTGCGACATAGCCTGGATACCCTGAGCTGTCCTACCCTGCTGCCTCTGCGATCCTGGTGTCTGGCTACCATGGCCACGACCACCATCTCAGCCTGCACACCCTGACGTATTCCAGTTCCCTGGCTGGTAAGAAGCCACTGGTCCTGCTCTCGCACACGAAGTCTGCACAGAACCCCTCTCACTAGCCACTGGTAGAAACGCCCTACAAAAGCGCTGTAGATGACCCATCTTTCCGCAAGCTCGGCACTCCACTGGGTCTCGTGGACACTACGCCCTCTTGTGCCCCTCTCTTCCACACTGGTAGAACCTGATCGGGCAACATGAAGAAGTTTTTTGGCTGGTACTGCCACGCTGAGAGAAGTCCATCTATCTCTTCCTCTTGCTAGTAGAAATAGTACCAGTAACTGGTGCTGAACCGCCCTGGCCCACACCACTAGATTCACGCAGGTTCCTCTCAGAAATCAGCACCTGGTTTACAATAGTGTGTACTGAAGGCAACCTGAAAACATTCACCAGTGCTCGGATGTCATGCCAAAAACCATCCTCAAAACATATGGCTCTCAATGTCTCATCACCTACCAGAACGGGTGTGAAATGCTGAAGCTCCGTAAAACGAGCAGAATAGTATATCACCGACATAGCACCCTGCTACAGATTCATGAACTCTCGAGCTCTATCTACCCTCAGTGTCTAGGGAAAGAATAAGTCATAGAAGACTGCCGGAAATTCTTCCCACACCATGTCTCTGTGATGCTCTGACTGGGTGGTAACATCCCACCACCTCTTGGCAGAATCACGCAGCATGTAAGTTGAGAGCTTGACCCTCCTCCCTTGAGGCTTCTCAATATTCTTGAAAATAGTATGCATTGATCCTAGCCAAGACTCTCCAGCCTGTGGTCTGTCATCCCCTTAAAACATAGGTGGATGCTGTTGCTGAAAGATACGTGTCAGCTCGGCCATAGATGTGGCAGCCTTCGGTGCTCCCTGGAAGGTCTGCATGAACCGCATAAAGACTTCGCGTAACTGTGCCTCCATGCCTGTGTCTGGTATAACAGCTGGCACCTCATCTGGATCTGCTAGTGGATCAACTGGTATCCCATGGCCCACCATCTCTAGAGTATAATCACCGCCACTCTCCTGGGGAACAACTCGCGGTCGTCTAGGCGGCATGACACTACATGGTCAAAAACATGGCTCAGATTCAAGATTATTAATACTGAAAAGCGAAGTAACCACAAAGCAAACAAGAGGAAAAAAGGCATGAAAAATTGGTAAAACAAGACTACACGGTGCGTACAATGACTAAACAGTGTGTAATTGACTTCCCTTCCCTCGACCGGGTCCTTCTACATGGCCAAGCCACACAGATTCCGTCGAACAAAACTACACGGTGTGTATAATATCTACACGGTGTGTACGGTGTTATTTTCCAACTTCCCATGTCGTCTGTGACACGGCAGACTACTCGGCCTGACACTACACGGCGTGTTACACCCGCACATGGCGTGTACACCACCCTGTTTCCCAGCCACACGGCTAACTCCACATGGTATGTCCTCGGAAAAGACTACACGGCGTGTCCCACAGGTACACGGCGTGTTCAGGGAGAGGTGACACCGGCCCGTGTTGTTAGTTACACGGCTGAGTCCCCAGGTCACACTACACGGTGTGTCTATAATTGACACGGCATGTTCTGTCAAGGAGTTCATCGACCCGTGTTGTTAGTTACACGGTCGGACTCCGGGTCACACTACACGGCGTGTCCATTCGGTACACGGCGTGTTTTACCCAAACCTTTCCCTACCCCGTGTTGCTGCCCACACGATTTTTGACACGGGAAGAGACTACACGGTGTGTACTCAGGGTACACGACGTGTACTCAAAATGTTCATTTTTCTTCCTGAACAGAAGAGCATACACGGTGTGTATAAAAATACTACACGGCGTGTATACTGGGCTTCCGGATAGTATGCCTTAGAAACTTCCCCGAAACCCAGAAAATATGGAAACTAACACCTATGTGTCAAATTCCGACCCGTGGGGGCCCATACTCCCCACGAATCAAAGTTTGACATCTTATATGTGTTATAAACAATAAACAGTCAATGATCCACCAAATTCCGGTCAATGGGGGCTCATACTCCCCAAAAACCAAAGTTTGGCGTCCATTCTGTAAACAAGCTCAAACAAAAATACCATATCACAAGGCAGGTATTTATCAAGCAGCTATCACAACAGCAAGCTTTATTATCACAACAACTATCACAACAACTTGCAAATTCTAATGCACCTACATGGCATAGAAACTATGCATGGCATGTTATTTCAAGCATTTTCCTATATGATGCATGAGATGGCATACCCTCATCTCATCGGGTTGCAACTAAATACAACCCATAGATAAAATATAAACTACACAATTTCAAAGTGCGTCACCCAACAGTGAAAACATATCAACTGTAAAATTGCAAAATCAAAAGAATGAAAAATACGAGGTAGGCTGGCTTTTCCCTATACACGGGTTAGCTACGCCCGGGCACAGCTTATTACCAACTACCATTCCGTCCTATCCCTGACTACGGTTCCAAATAGTAAGTCAACGAAAAGAAATTCCTCTGATACCACTTTGTAACATCCCAGACCTGGGTGCCACGCAACGGGTGCCCCGATCTCGGTTCGCCACAAGACCTCAAGCGCATTTCCCCAAATGTCAGATGCTGCCAACTAGCAGTGAGGGCCCAGGTCTGATAGTGGGGAAACTATGCCCTCATTTGTCAAAGTTTAGCACAGAGGAATTTAAATAATACATACAATGACAACGGAAGTAGTAAACCATACACAGATGAAATAAACTACAGTAGTGGATATAACCAATAGTGTATAAATGATTATTCTACATGTTTCAAGTTATAAGAAAATAGCTAGAACATGTTATAGATCAATACAGTACAACAAAATACAGAGTACAGAAAAAAAAAAGAAAAATAGCTGGCAGCAGCATCACGAGCCTAGGCTCGGTCCCATGCCCTCCTACTCCTCAGCAACAGTCAAGTACTTTTATAGGGACTCTTTCCCCTATCTAGACCTGCAGAAATGTAATCTGTTTGGGCCGAAAAGTGTGGCCCAAATAGGGTGTGATAAATATATCTAAGTAAGAACCCACCAAAGGCCCGTTCCAAACTATGTGTAAGCATGCAACAATAGTGTGCAGTAGTAAAATTCAATAAAGTAAGTAGTACTAAAAAGTAACTAACTTAACAATTAAATTTCCATGTTATTATTCATTTAATTTATTTAATTTAGTAACATTCTTATGTTCAACAGCACCAATCCCTCAGGCCAACCAGAACCGTGCCCTCAGGCAAAAATAGTAAACCACACCCTCCGGCCATACAGAATCCAACCCGCAGGTATTTCCCTCAGGCGTAACAGAAACCATGCCCTCAGGCATAGGAAGTGTCGCCCTCAGGCACAGAATTCAATACCTCAGGCACGAAAGGTTTCCCTCAGGCGAAATAGAACTTCGCCCTCAGGCTAAAATAGTCACGCCCTCAGGCTAATCACAACAACGCCCTCAGGCTAAACAGGTAACTAGGCCATTCCCAACATGTCAAACTACAGTAAACAAGCAATTCACCTTAATTAAATTCTACAATTAATACATTAAAGGCATACCCTCGGGTATCCTGGCCAAATGGCTAAACAGTGGGACACACCCCTGGGGTGGTTCCGGATCCAAGAAACGATCCCAACCAGCATTTAATTATCACAATTTAATCACCTATGCAATTCTAGGCATTAAATATATAAACGGCCTCAGCCACACGACACCCCAACATGGGTTCGTGGCACAAAAATGAACGACAGTTGGAAAATAAACACAAATCCACCTACCTTATACACCAACGAACGTTATAACTGAACGCCAACTCCAGAAACGCCCAAGAATGGCATAGATCTGATGAAGAACAAAACCCATTCAAATGTAAATAACTTCCCCTTGGGAAAGAATTAGTAAGAACGGTACCAGGAGAGGAGAGGTCTTACCCGTGCAGTTCTAACGAGATCGTCCGAAGCCGAATCGGATTCTAGACGAACACCTAGTGGATCTTCAAAGGTTTGGTCGTCCTCCTTGGCTCCAAAATGGCTCAAACGCCTCCTCTATCCAATGAGGAGGATACTGCCTATTTTAAGCCGAAAAAACAAAGTACACAGCGTGTACTTCTGAGTACACAGTGTGTACTTCTTTCATTTAACTGTTCATTTGGAGGCACCGCCACACTGTTCAACTGTCGACATAAGTACACGGAATGTACTCTAAAGTACACGGCGTGTACTGTCGCCCAGCTGTCGGCTGCTCCACCGCCTTACTGTTTAGGCATGTCGACTGACTACATGGCATGTAGTCGGTTCCTACACCCTTCTTCGCCGGCATGGCTACACGCCCCGTGTACTCATCCCCACACGGCCAGATGTACACGGCGTGTGGAAAAAGTACACGGTGTGTAGTTCCAAAATTCATGATTTTTCCCTATTTTCCATATTTTCTCAGAAACACTTAAGGAAAAGGAAAAATAAGAAGTTCATACCACAATAATAAGAACCGGGTTCTTACATTCACAACACTTATATATATATATATATATATTTCTGTGTGTGTGTGTGTGTGTTTGTGTAATTTCTTCAATAAAATGTTTTTACATAAGTAATGAGGAATGATTCATGTTCCCAATAAGCTTATATGTTAATTAATGTTATTGACTTATCTCAATAGAATACATGATTAATGTGTTCACATGTTAGGTATGTAATGCTTAAATAGATAATTCATGATGATTAAAGGATAATGATAATTTCATTTTGTAAATTTAGTGACATTTCATCTAAAGTGTTGGATCATAATAATTTGGAAAAGTTAACCATTATGAAATGGTTTGGATGTGATTTAAGAGATAAATTTAATACCTCAACATATGATGCATCTTATGATAATAGATGAACTATAAATTGATCAAGTAATAATAAAAGGTAAGTATTATTATCATATAAATATATATTTACTTATATACATAGTGACTGAGTGAATTCCTCAAATATCGAGTAATTGTCCTATTTTTTTTCTTATTATCTTCATTTTTTATTATATAAATGAAATATAATCACTATTGTGGTGTATGGTTTTGTGGTCAACAACAATCATCTATACATGTCCTCTAGTACTCTCCACCATAATTTTATTTTCATACTTTTTTGTTCAGAATCCATGTCTCAATTTCACACCAATGTTCTCATACTAGGGAAAATATTTATGTAATTGTTGTTCATTAATTTCTATTTTATTACAAATATGTGATATTAATTCATTTTTACAATGTGTTTCTTTCAATAAAATTTTATCTTCAAACCCTATAATACTAAGATAATGATTACATTTTGAGGATAAAATTTAATTAAGGTGGGGGGAATGTAACATCAATATATTATTGAGTAAGAATATTTTATTCAGTAGCATGTATAAAACACAACACCAAGAGAGTAAGGGAATATAATACCCCATAAGTTTATTATATATTTAATATTTTAAATAAATAAATTATATTTCATAGCTTTCAATAGTGAGTAAGCATTTATTACATGCAACAAAAAGTTTCTTCAATGGCTTAAGTTACATGCAAGACTGAGTTTATCAAACAGTAATACATTATTCTGATAAGATATAATATCGCCATTTAATTAGAGGTTATGCATATGATAATATAATATATTAAATAATACATTTTTCACTAATATAAAATGATTTCATTGGTTAAAAATCAACAAGAAATTACTCTAAGAACCAATTGAATATAAAGGGAATATTTTCATAAAAAACTATTATTATGCTCATAAAGCTATTTTATTAAAATAAATTATATTAATTACATACACTAAGTGATATTAATTTATAATATATATTATATATTCAATAAAATATATTTTATATTAATCCAATATATTTTATGGGATTATGATAAAAACGAACTCAATATTATACATATAATTCTATATATTTATAAAGGTATTGTTGCTGCCATTTATTGGTTAACCCATTTTAAATATAAATTTTAACAATTAAATAAATATAAAATTTCAAAAGGAATATCATATTTGGAATATAAATATAAAAATAAAATTTGGGTGATTTTTTGGTAATTTTTTGGAAGATTCATTATATAATGAATAGTGAAAATGGTGATTTTTTGCCAAACTTATTTTTCATCTAATTTATTTGTATGGATATGTTACATTTTAAATTTGTTTTAAAGATTAATAAGATTATATTTTTCTTAATTAATAAAATTTATATCATTGGAATAAATTTTAATTTTAAATTTACTATAAAACATACTAAACATTTGGACTTTTTTAACTTAAAACCGGATTTGTCGTCCCGTCTGTGGGATTAAATTTAATTTAATTTATACCTCTACTGTGATTGAAATTTTGAAAAATGGATTCGATATTTTTAATAATTATAATTTATAATGTATAATTATTTAAAATTATTTTTTGACAAAAAAATATTAGTGAATGTAATTAAAATTAATTACAATTATTAAGGTCAATTTAAGCTCAGTAAGGGATTAAACCACAATCTAAAGGGACCAAATGGAGTTGACACTATTAAAAATCCATTGCATGGATATATTTATACCCTATAATACCATTTATCTAATTTTTTCTATTATTGGGTCCACCATCAATGTGAATCATGTATATGGAATTCCATTGTCAAAATATTACAAGAGTGACACTCTTCCACTCTAAAAAGTCATCAACACCTCCCACTTCTTCACAAGTCTCATGAATCTTTGGATATACCATGATCTACACAAATAATTCTTAAAAATACATCCCATTGACCTAGAGGACTCTATTTTTTTCAGAAGGAATCCAATGAATCCTTTTGGTAAAACCAAAATAATTTACCCAATAAAGAGGTAATAAACTTCCTCATAATTTTTAGTTTTATTTCCATTCTCCACTTGCTCAAATATATTTATTTCATGATGATATAACATAAAATTTTCCTAAATATACTATGATTTTTTATGATAAGGTTTTTACCTAAAATTACACACACATCCATCTATTAAGTAAATAACATTCTTTTTACGTCAATGGTGAACTACTACCCCATGAAAAGATTATTGTTCAATTTTTCATTTATTGCCTCTCATAGTGGGAATTATGACAGAAAAAAATATTTATATATGATATATAGGATATTTATAATTTCCTAATAGTTTTTCAATACTTATATAAAATATACCCTCATATTTTCATTTTGATTATATGTGATAAAATCATTTGTTAAAGTGTTGACCACTACCTCCATAAAATGATGTGATTCATTCACGCTATACATAGAACATATAAAGGTTGTTTTTAATAAGAATATGTAAAATACATAACATATATGTTATATTTTAATTTTAATAAACATATGTATCGTTTAATTTTCATTCATTTAATACTATAATGAAATTAAAGTAGTGTTAGTGTATACATACTACCTATCGTCTCCAGGATAGGTGGATTTCATTTATTATCTCCAAACATTATAGGTAATTATAAATACATATTTACTAAATATATAATATAATTAAATAGTTTTTTATATTATGGATATTCTGAATTAATTATCTATGTAATATCAAAAATGAATGACAACTCAACACATACTTGAGAAAACTAGGCAATTAACTCCCAAAATAGTTATAGTAATGAACGAATTTTAACAAACAGGTAATATGAGATTCTAAAAAGCTAACATATTAAATTATGATTATGTGTATGGTGATATTATAATTCAATAAAATATTGTAAATCACTATATATAAGGATAAAGATAAAACAAAAGAGAATGGTTATGGTAAGAGGTTTCATCTCTAGTTAGATTCTATTCACACTTATTAGTTGTTATCCACGGACTCACTTTCATATGGGGTATATAATTCCATTTAACAAAAATATCAAGAATAAACCTATTATAATAGTATTTTTAGTTTCATTTAATTTCATACCATCATTGGCATTGTGATGTAAATGTTTCAAAGTTGTATTGGATACTTTGGAGTGTTTAATGGTTATTCTTCTTAAGAATGTTCATGATGATTATATTTAAAATCTCACATACATTTTTCATTGTTATATTATCTTGAAACAATAATTTTCCATTGTAAATTTCTTTTTATATCCATATATTCATATGATGGATAATATTATTTGCAGAAATATATATAATTTTATATATGGTTTTCCCTTTGATAGTTATTTGATTAACTAGATAATTATTGATACATTTGTATATTCTATTCAATTTAGATATTTTATGTGGTTTATTTTATACTAATTAAATTAGTTATTTGATATAAATAATAATTGTGATATGAAATGTATTATGGAACCCAGATCTTATATATCTCCTCGATCCATCAATAGGATCTCATGAGATGATTAACATGGACAAATTAAACTGGTTTCTACCAGTAGTTTTAAAATTTCCATAGGATTGATCATGAAAGTATAGCTCCTCAAGTTCTTATTAAATGATATACAGTTATTAAAAATTTATTTCATAGATATTTTAGTTATAATTCATCAATGAGATTTTGTGTCGAAAAATCTTTGTATACATTTAATTTTCATCTCATTGATTAAATGGAATGTGTATTAGTTTATTTATTTCTGTTTTATATTTTTATTTTCTATATTATTGAATGGTATTTGATATCAATTATTTACCTTTACATGTTTTTTTATTTCAATTGATTAATTTATTATCATCCTTTATTAACCCTTACTGAGCATTTGAGCTTAACCTTATTATTTTTCTTTTACCATGGTTTTGAAAAATATATATGAGAATAATAATTAAGGGAATATATTTATTTCATTTTATTATGTATAATGTTTTAATTTCCTATTTCCTAATGTATTGTAGGTATCATATATATAATATGGATCTCTAAGAAGAAACTAACGCACTCATAATGTGTTGATACTTCTATAAACGTTTTCATGTCCCATCAGTTACATGTGTAAATTAGTCTCTCATTAAAAAGACATGTGATGTGTCGTGTATGACTCATAGTGTATGTTTTGAGTTTAAATTGACATTTTTATTGAAACCAACTTGTGATATACTCAAAACTGAGATAAAGTTTTTAATTTCCATTAATCCTTATGGAAATGATACATATATCATTTAAGATGTCTATGAATCCTAAAACCATCAATCCAATGTATGTAGTGACCAATATGACTCCATCTGTATTTTTTTATATAGAATAAAAAATTTTATAATGTATTTTTTCATATTTATATTAAATTTATTTAATTATAATTTTATTAACCTGAAAATTATTTTCTTATTTTGGATGAATATATTTCATTTGTTGGGGTCATCTATTTGACAACTGAAACAATGATTGTGATTTTTTTAGTGGGGTTTGGGTTCTCAATGCAACAAAACCATTTAAATTTATGATAACAATTTTTAATTTAAATGTAAAAAAAATGTTTGAAATGTATATAATATATTGTTTTCACGTATTTTTTATTCAATTTTTATTTCAAATAAATAATTATTTTTCATATTTAGGTGTACATGTTTTTTTAGTGCACTGTAATATTACTATCACACTCTATCTTTATGAAAATAATAAGTGATTAACAAGCATGATAATGGGACGCCTTTATCATCACATTTTCTTTGTTGATAAAATACCCCCTTTATTAGTGATTTTCTATTGCTGGTATATTTTCAAATCATTTAATATTTATTATATCAAAAATTAATTTTTTTTACTATAAATATCATTTTCTTGAGATTTTAAAAAAATAAAACTCTAATTAAAAAAAATTTTAATCAACCCATGTAACCATCCCAAGACCACAAATATGGTGTAAAAGTTTATTAAATGACCCACACAATCCATGAGGAATGATTATTCACAACTCTCTCATGCATACTATAAAAATGTATATATAATAAAAAATATAACCCTGAATGTAAATTCATATTATATCACATAAAAGATTCCATAATTTCTATTGTAAAATATGAGACCTATTAAAAAACCCAACAACCAACTCATCCATTGGTTTTCTCCATATAACAACACAACATCCCAAGACGTGTCTATATTTTCCTGTTTGATGATATCACGTGATCTCGATAATTTCTCCCCATATGAAAAACGATGTTGAATAGAAACAATTATTTAAGGTGTTATCATGTAGAGGATATCTTCTTATATAAGAGTAAAACAACTGTAGAAATATATAAACAAAATCCATAATAAAAAATTCGACCATGAAGATGCAATAAATATTTCCATGATATATTAAATAAAAATGCAGAATCATATGACCATACATCCCAAATCTTTCTCACTAAGTCAATGCAATATAAAAATACTAAAAAATCATAAAATATATGAGAGTCTCTTCTAAAATTCCATTAACATACCTCATCCCAATCAACATCATATCTATTTAGCTCGATCGTATAATACTAGGCTTTATCCTACTTGTTCCGAAGAACATTGTGGTATTCTTAGGTACAACATCTATAGGACTTACCAAGAAGGATTTTAGAAAAACTTTTTTGGCCACACCCAATGGTGTCCCTAATATAACCAATAGGAATAGTGTATTCACATGTGATATTCTCATAATAAAAAATAAAATATCAAAGCATAAATAAATAATCATCATCGATCCTGAGGTTCATAGATGACACCTGATATCAACCAAACCCGATTCATCAAGTAAAAATTTTATTTGAGAATTACACACCTCCCATGGAGATCCAAATCTGTGAATTGTATAATTTATTCTTGATTTAATTAGATCCACATACTTCCCTATAACTGTCACCGGAATATCACATAGGGGAAAGAAGTGCGACCTGGAAATCTATGTATGAATAAATATCTACATAGGGGAGGAGTGGGGATCACATACCCTAACCATAATCATTATATATACTCTATCTAAGGGTATTTATCGCATAATATATACCAATATATATCATACAATTATATCCACACCTCAACAAAAACATTTTATTGAATACACCCATGGGGTGTCCCACCAATAGACCTCATATAGCCCACTTATATAAGAAAACAATCTCCATGAAGCACTGTATGATATATAATTAAGGGGATATATGAATAGACATAGAACCATGAATATACATCCCAAGGGGATCCATATCTATCCCCATGACAATGAAATTATTTCCAAACTGATCCATTCAAATCAATAGAACTGTGAGGAGAACATATATCTATGGGCTACATATCCTACTAAAAATAAGTACCAACCTATCAATACCGATAGAACATATCACTCTCTATGGTTTGTACCATAATTATCATATCCTCAAGTCTATATCTCACTTATAACCTCATATATTTTGGTATGTTGGGTAACCCAAACCAAAATTTTAGATATCAGACACACACAAAAACACAAAAATAGGGAATACTCTCACCTTGGGGGTTCTTATCATATAAAAAATTATATAACCACTAACATTGACCAAGAAAACACCCACCATGTCATATTTTCATGTGTATAACCCATACCTATCATTATATCCTTACTATCCTCAAGCTGTCGATTCCAATGTTCCAAGGTGACAGTTGAGATCAACATTTCCTTTTCCATATACTAGTCCTCTATTGAGAAAACATAAAACTAGGGCATCTATTGAGGTACCTTATTCATCATCATAGTTGATACAACCAAATGGGATTGATTATCTCATTCTCATCCCTCAGTTCAAGATTTTCACTTGGATGGTATATCATCCTTCAATGTAAGCATGCTTACATCATGGTCTAAATTGTCTTACCAGTAAACCATATTGAAAGCACATTTGGTATATGTTATAAATCCATATTATTCCCCAAACCAAAAAAATTTGGTTTTCATACACTAATACATCCCATAGTTTGACCCAAGTAATAACTACATGGGTTCTCAAATTCTAGTAAATTGTAAACACATTCCCTTCTATCTTATCAAATAGATAAAAGTCTATCTATTTCCCAAGGTTATTATAATACCCATTCCATGTCCAATAATTCCTGGTCTATCACTCACCCATACTTAAAGGGATATAAGGTAACCTATATTAGGAAAACTATGTTCATTAATCAAAACTCAACCTCTATATTATCAATATATCTCATGGAACATATTCATAACCAATAAATTTACCAAGTCTTCAAATGGAATCAATCCATTTTCCAATGGTAAATCATATACCTTGGAGGATAATTTAATTAAATTTTTAATTTATAAAATTTATTTTCATTTAAGGTCAATCACCCATCAGTGGTAAAGAAACATATCATAAGCACATAAAAAACATTAATCCACCATTGGGCGATGTTCATGGAATACCTACATCATAAAGAGTTGTTAAATTTAATTTAATCCCATCCATAATCACTTAAGATCATTAAAGACACTTCCATTCACATAAAATAACAATAACTATTGTCTCTAAAAATAATATCCAATGTATTTAATTATAATAATTTAGAAAAAAAATTAGTATATTTTATAAAGGCATAACATCATAAAATAAAGAAAATTAATCTCATCTCACTGAAACAATGATCAACAACACTTGGAAGATTCAAGTTATACCCCTGATACAATCACAGTAAAAATTACTATCTACCGACATTGATTAGTCTTTATATTTAATCAAAATAATTTAAATTACCCATAAAAATAATTGGGAAAAATACCACCAACCAACATTGAGGAACAACCTTTTTTATCTGTATAGTTTGTCATATACCCATAACATTGAAAAATACCACTTTTCTTGTCTAATTCTACGATGATATGGTGGAATTAGCGGTGAAACCTATGGAAAAATTACACTGAATGTAATGGTGTATTGATGAGAATATATAACAATAGAAATGGTTGTAGAATGTACCTTGATAACTATGGAGAGAAAAATATTCAATGGGTGTATTTATAGAGTATGGACAAGATATGAGATGAAAAAATAGATTCCCCTTGCATAATCTCTGGAGTAAAACCCAAGGGGGTCACCAAAAAATTACCAGTTCACTCAAGCTAAAAATTTATATTGTTTTCTAATAATGACATTGAAAATGGGGTCTCGGTGAGACCACACTCCATGAAAATGATCAACACCCCTAGCTATATCTATAATTTAATGAACCTTGTCTATTGTTTCATTAAAGTCTCCAGACGATGGTTCGACCACCGATGAAGCCTCATCATGGCTCAACCCACTTAGATAATTTTATGATACCCTTTATGATAAGACCATAGCTATGTGATATCACCCCTAGGAAAAGAAAACATCATCACTAGTGATGTAATGACCCATACTCCCCCTTTAAACAAACATAACACAACATGACCTAATTGACTTGGTGTTTCTTCCCACCTGTAGCCAAAAAAGAAAGTAGGGTTTTGCCAGGGGTTCACCACAACACCACTCCAACACCCACCCGAGAAACTGATTCACCCATTGGTACTCAATCCATGCCTAAACAAATTATTAATATTTTATAACATTATTAACATTGATTGAAATCAAAATTATATGAACATATTATGACTTATGACCAAATAATATAAATACATATGAAATTAACTAAATGTAATGCCATTGAATTTTTCAATATCACCATTTGAACAATTCTCTTCCTTCCAAAGTTTATGTAGTGATTTAACCATCAATCAAAAACTACCATAGTTGTCAGTTTAATATTTAATCTCCTAATTCAATCATGGATTTATAAACTAGATTCAAATATGAAACTCAGAATAGATAGGATAATGGTTCATCAATAGTCAAGACACCAGAATACTACCCTTTCTAAAATTGAGATGTTGTTGAACCACTATTATCTATCTGATGATAAAAATGTATAATTAATCAATTCGTGCATGATCTGATAGTGATCCCCACCATAATGATATAGTCATAATGAATGATTATGATCTATGGTTCACCACTCAATGTGAATATCTATGTGAAAATCATTTCCAATGTTCTATTAACATTATAGATTTAGTTTTAACACGTTGAAAACAATTTTCCTAAAAAAACACAGTTGGTAGTATTCTTGTCATCCTTTTTATAAAAAATATCCACACAACCCACTGACATGCTATCACATCCCTTAAACATAGTGTCTTAATTCATCAGGAATTATGAGATCATATAGACACTAAAATAAAATTTCGAACATGAAAAAAAATCACTCTATAGTTGGGACCTCAAATAACTAAACTAGTTATTGTACTCTCATCTTAAGGACATGTAAAGATTTGATCTAACTAAACCTCATATCACATCAATTATATCCTATGACCAATTATATCCCATGTATTCAATCAATCACCACATTAAAACCCCAAATCCAATATTTATCAAGGGACTTAATAAAATTTAGTCCAAAAACACATTTTCATCTAAATGTCACATCGTCCCTCAAAAAATAGTAGCATCTGATATATGACCCCATCAGTTGAATATCCATAGAACCATGACTGATAAAATTATATCCACCTTAGGAATATATTTATTATTTATCTAATAAAAAAACTAATTTCTATAGATAACACTATATATAATACAAAATATATTTAGTAGACATTACTATCGTACTCATACAAATGAATCAACATAAAAAAAATATTTCAACTCATTATTAGCGTAATTGGAATGTAACCCTTAACATCCAATGAAATTTTCATATGCAATTAGTGTGACACCATTAAATGAAAAATTATACACTCCAAACTATATTGATTCCCTAATAATTCCCAATAATCATAAGTGTTAAAAGAAACCCCATCATCACACGTGGTCCCCTCCTCCTAAGAATTGATCACCCCTTCCCGAACAACACCTGTTATCAAAAAATCTCAGATAAACCACACCATGGTATCATAATCCACTCCTGAAATCCATATCCATAGGAGAAGTAACACATCCTATTAATATCAACACATAAGACACTATGCTTGAAAGTGCCTAATTAAATCCATCAGTTCTCGATGTGAAAATGACCACTTACTAATATAAATCCCAATTGTATACCACACATGAACAAAAAAATATTCCTAAAACATCCTTGATTTCCTGAAAAATATACATTAAAATATATTATTTCCCAAGAAAAGTTTATTATCCAAATAATATTTTCACCTATTATAATCCATTACACATCTCAATAACATTTTAATTAAATAGGTGTACACTATTGTATCATCTTATATCATGGACTAACTCATTCTCCATTGGATCACACAAAATCATTCCTAAGATCTTACCCATATACCACTAACCATGACCAACGACATATAAATATCATCTATCTAGGATCACCACAGTTCTTCCTTTTCAAAAATCACAAAATCCAACTAATTTCAAGGATCATAACACAATAAACCTCCACTCGAATGTTGTTATAAGACAAAAAGTGTCTACCCTTTCTCTATTGATCCCATGCCTAACCAATTTTTTAAAAGATCTATGAGTAAAATGGATCCTAGTTATTACAGTACTAATAAGATTGAAAAAACCATGTATGAATCATATACAAAATGAAATTTTACATGATTGTCATCTCTAAGGGTATATAGAATCCTAGTAAAAACACATCTCATCTTACCCTTATATGTACCAAATCATGTCAATAAAAGTAGGAAAAAATTCATTTGAGTTATAAAACATGAATAAAAACCTTCATAATTTCCATATCATACCTTTAAAATGTTTCACCATCCACATGGATTAATATTTACTCTCATCCCAATATCAGAATGAAATGTTTTTTCCAAAACTCCCAATCTAGGGTCTCATATATAAATATAATGCATTATATTTTGAGTTAATATCCCACTATTATATACCCAAAAAATTTCGATCTTCCACATTAAAATCTACCCATCAAGTACCAAGACACATCCATATATGTATAATAACATTTTCCTTTGATGAATCATATCATAAAAAAACATAGTGTTACTGTTAGATTTAGTAAACATGCACCAATGAGCTATATAAAAAACCATATAGGTTATTATTGTACCATTGATAGAACAAAATTGTTTCCTTGTACAAACTCATTTCAATGAATCTAATTCTAGTACTAACCCATAAAGGGTCACTATACAACCTTACATAGGGGGATTTCATGGGCTTCAATATAGGATACACAATATGGGATCCACAAGACACATCATCATATGAAAATATTAAGGTCCACCTGAATGTAATTCAACCAAGATGATATTTGGAAAATCATTGTATATGATATTATTATAATTTTAAACAGTCAAAACTGAATCTTTTAGGATTTCAATCATAGGAAATTACACATATGTCATGCGAATCCTATGTTCCAAAAATGGTTCATGTATAAAATACTTTTATCATTGGAATAATAACCCAAATCACAATATAGTGATCTCAAGTAAACAAATAATACTTTAAAAAAACATAATTCATAATAGTGAAAACAAGAAAAATAATCCCATATATCATGTAACATGTACTTCCCATCAAAAAAGGGTCTCATGGAGAACCAGTTTGTGGTTCCTAACAAGTTCCAACACATCCCTATTCTATGTCTAATATTCCCCAAATAAAAAAAACTCTAATAGATCTTTTTATTTCCCCATTGACCATAAAACACTAGATATTTGTTAGTATGAGGGTGTCACTTAACCTTATTTGTGCCTCCCCATATTTTTGAGGTTGTTGACTACTTACAAGGTTCTATGGTGAAACCAATTGAATATTATACCCTAATATCAATGGACAAAATAATTAAAAAAGATAAAAAATCATCCATAATAAATAATAATATTATATAGAATCAATAAAAAATAAATCCTCTTTTATTTGAATATGTATAACAATACATTCACTCAAACCAATTATTCTCACATCAGACAATTCAAATAGAAAAAATAAACAAAAGAAAAAATTACATAAGTCAAAATATTACAATCCTAATTCCTTCACACATTCCAAAAACCTTATTTTATATTCATATTGATCATAGAATGTTCCAACTTTTCCCTAACCATTACTTGAGAATAATGTGGTTTGCTCAGGTGCCAAAGTGCTAATGTTTTCCAAGTAGTGAGTGAGTAAAATTTGATAGGACACCACCAAATATTTCCTTAAGAAAAATGTTAAATATAATTTAATTAAATTTTATATTCCAATAATAAAACATGTTTTGTAGAAGAGATAATAAATAACTACTATTGATCCTAGGTATCTTAGATGATTATTGAGATTAGTCAAAAATTCTTTGTCTTATTCTAGTTTTATTGGTGTATTCCACACCATAAAGGGAGAACTAAGTTCCACATAAGAATGAATATAATTTCACCTAAGGGGGGAAATTTATAACTGCATAACATTCCCAAGAGTATCACCCTATGGATAACTAAGTCCATTCTTCATATATATATCCTAAAAACATCCATAGATGCATTTCCCTACATGAAACCATCATATAAACCGTATGATATGGGTCACATACTATGTAGAAATCTAGTATATATCATATTGGAAGGGAAATATCACAACTAGATCCTCATATATGCCACATGCAGTGGGAATCCCAACATGGAATATTATATTATATACAAAGGAATGAATAATCACTCCCCAAAACCATCATATATCCTAAACCCATGAATATTCACATATATCATCAATAATATGAAGATACTACCTAGGGGGATCCACATTAATCCCCAATAGAATGAAAATAATAACAAGGGAATTGAAATCCATCCACAATGTAATGTGAGAAACATAAATATGGGAGTTGCATCCCCTACCCATTATGGGAACTGGGATGTCATTACCTAAGGAACATATTCCACCCATATTCCTAAAACCTCATTGACAAACACATATTTTTGAAACATATTTGGAACTCTAATTATATACCAAATAAGTTGGAAATCATTAAAAACACAGCACACAAATCCTTGGATGGATTCCAAGAATAAATACCATCCCTATCCCAATAATAAATACCATCCCTATCCCAATATCCATTCACAAATTTTACCATTGTTTCTTGGGTTCTTTGGTGACAACCATTTTCGATAGTACCCACTTCACTACTCTAACCCTATGTAGGGTCAACA
Organism: Viscum album; assembly: GCA_963277665.1. NCBI lineage: Eukaryota > Viridiplantae > Streptophyta > Magnoliopsida > Santalales > Viscaceae > Viscum > Viscum album. The sequence continues at coordinate 279,961,243 of OY728133.1, forward strand.
TGATATCAGGGCTCCAATCCCCCCCCCCCCACAAATTCAGAGACACCCTATATGGGATCATCTATCTAATCCTCATATTTTATATTAATCTCGTCAATAAAAGGACATAACATCCCTCATTATTACAATAATCACATTGTACCCTATGTCTACTCACTAATACTTCCATACAGACAACACAATGAGGGATATCCAGAATCCAATTTCCCTTACCCAACAAAACTTAGACATTTCACTTGCACCACACATCCCATAGTCTTACTAAAGGAATTCCCACCATTGTTTTCACATACCAATTGGGGATGAACATCTACCCCAAATATTTTCTCAAATATATTGAAGGAAATATAGTGTCTCAAGGTTCATAAAATTCTTATATCTATTCTAACAATTCCCATTCCATAAATTACACCAAAAAAATCGAATTAGGGGAACTTATATCTGGACCAAGATTTTTGTTCAATGAAATTACACCCCTCTCATGTCCATATACGTAGATCTCATCCATTGGAAGCTATAGCTTCAAGCTATAATCAAAGGGTTCATCATAGATCTTTACCTTTATTCATATTATAGATTTTTAATTAAAAAATTTCATTAAAATTTAATGTCAATAAAATATCTGTAAAATGAACACATATAAAATGAACAAGAAAAAAACATAAATCATATCAGGTGTTTAGAGACCACCTACCTCATACAGTGTTATTACCATTAATTAATTTTGACCACTGAAACACTCTATGATTTAACATTATATTTTCCTATAAAATTAGGCTGTTTAATATATTTCTTCACTTGTAAAACCAAACTAAAATAAAATTAGGAAATTTATAGAATCATTTAAATTTAGTTTTTGAATTGGTGAGTAAAAAAAAGGGTAAAAATTTGTAAAATATAAGTATTAATAAATATAAATTTCATCATTTATGATTATTCGTTGACGAAAACACAATTAATGTAGCTAAATAACTAATAAGAAAAATTACTTTTTTATAATGTATCTTTTCTAAAAGTGGTATAATATATCATTTTTGAATTGGTCAGTAAAAAAAGGGGTAAATAATTTTAAATATATGTATTAATAAATATAAATTTCATCATTTATGATTAGTCATCGATGAAAACACAATTAATGTAGCTAAATAACTAGTAAGACAAATTTATTTTTTATAATGTATATTTTCTAAAAGTGGTATTATATATCATTTTTATAATGAAAATATATTATGGATAATATATATGATTATATTATTTATATGTTAAAATAATTTTACTTAAAAAATTATTGAAATGATATTGTGAATATTTTATATTTTTTGAAAGTTATTTTTTTAAGAAAATAGCTTTCATTACATTAGATTTTTTACAATTATGAAATTCTAAAATTTATGTATTTTCAATCTGATAAACTAATATTTATATTTAGATTCATCATTGAGTTGTTATCTTTTGCTTAATTTTTTTTATTTTTTCAAAATACTAGATTTCGTTGTGAATAGTAAAAAATAATGTTTTTACCCACACTATACTTTTTGATATTTTATCATAAGATAAGATTGAAATATAAATTTTTAAAACCCTAAATATATATTTAATGAATACAAATTATTCTTTTTAAAATATTAGATTGGGCATAGAAAATATATCATTAATGTTTTTGATTAAAAATAATAGTTAGTCCATATAAAATATGCTTTTACTATTTTCTCAAAATTAAGTATTACTTATGTTAAAAATAAGTTTTTTATTTTACTATATTATAAAAAAATTTAAATATTTTATAATAAACCAATTTTTTATTGAAAATTTATAAAATTTAAAATCTTATCCAACACATATATATTATGCAAAAAATAAACAATTTCTAAAACATATTTTTATTAGGTTTTTTCGATAATACTAAATTAAATTTCTATAACCTATATAACTTTTATTTTATAAAATTGTTTTCAAATTTAAAAATAACTTGTTAAAATTTATTTATAATTTCGATTATAATTATTTTCATTAAAATTACTTACATACGGTAAAAACAGTGTTGCCAATGTAATGGTAAATTTGGATTTGGGGTTTACCCTAAATAAAGCAGCTAAAATGATAAAATCATGTGTGATAATTTATGTTAAAGAAATTATCAACCTTATATCTACCCCAATATTTTATTTTCATTTAATGGAGATATTAATCTTGATTAATTTATTAACACTCTTTAAATGTAAAGTGATTTCACAAAAATACCATCCGTTTAATTTTAATAGGAACACAACTCCTATCCATTTCTCAACTCCATCGAAAATATATATCAAAAAAATATCCAATAGTACCTCATCAATCCCCTGACAATTTTTAATAGTTATTAGTCTTCCAAATATATGATTATAATGAGAATTTTTGTGTTACCCAAAGGGGAAAATCCAATGGGAAAGTTAGAATTATCAAAGAATCATTGTTAATTTACTTATTCATTTATATGATAAAATATTTTCATTATATTAAAATATTATATTTATGTAATTTTAATATTATGTAAAGTTATTATACTAATGAGATGAAATTTTTATAACTTCATTAAAGGTCATTAGAAATAATAAGATGTCATCATGCATTTTTGAAGAATACTACCTCCATGAAATTCGAGTTCCATTTTTCATAAAATATCTACACGGATTGTAAAAAATTACAATTTTATTAATAAGTATAATAATAATAACAAAATATATATTATAAATTGATAATATTTTATTTTAATACCCCTTTATTATGTGAAATCTGAGAGCATATTTCACATATGGGTTGACTACCACCTCTACGGAACGACGTGCATCAATTTTCAATTTCCACATAACTTGGATTATTTGAAAAATGTATCTCTTGTGTAAAAACTATATATTTAAAAATATTAATATTCATTGAAGTTTATATTTATTAATTTATTAATAATGTTCTTAATAAATTGTTATAATAATTTTTACCGCATTATATGATCATATAAAAGAACCATCATTAATTTGTATATTTAAAGGGAAAACTATTAAACAATATAAATATTTGTATAATTTAATAATATTGGAGTTTACATGTCACAATTATTGAGATCATGATGTTATATTTTAAAACATGTTATTACAAGAAATAATCTAGATGTGTTATTGAGAAATTAAATGAACATCCCCAAGTAAATGAAAAAAAATATAATTTATATTAATAAATATATAAAAAGGAAAATATATTGACCATATAAAATTCAATATAGAATAATAATTTTTTTGGAAACATATTAAATAAACTAAATTTGATTTTTTTTGAAATTTACTTTCATGTGCAGAATGAATGAGGACCCAAGGTTAGGCTTTTTTATAACAATTTTGTTTAATTTACATATGATTTATGTTCACCAATTGTTAACATTTTTAGGTATATGTATTGAAAAAGAATTTCTATTTATAATAAATTTAAATAAATTAAATATATTCAATAATAGACATCACTTTATATCATCTATTTTTTTAAAATTTGAAATATTTCAACAGTGGAAGGGGTTCTACATGTCAATTTTATTCATTTATAATTAGTTTGTGTTAGATACATGTTATAATTTTATTATCTAAATATTTTTAAAGGTTGTATTTCTTATAAAATATTTTTAAAATATATGGTATTTAAAAATATATCTCATGTTCAAAATTTATCTATTTTGATTCAAAATATTATGATGATGTAAGGGATATTTTGAACCACACTCATTAATTTTGAGTCACATGTTCTCCTTCTTTATCTACCTTTTCCCCAAACACCATAATATGTGTTGAATAATTATTGATTATATCTATTAATTACTTATATATCAACATTAATTTCAATTTTTATGTATATTAGATGTTTTATTTTCCATTTAAATTAATCATTTATATAAACATGACAAAAGAAAACTTTTTAATTTCTTGTTTTCTGAAAATTTTCTTCCTTTTAAAATTTCACTAATAATGAATTTCATCTAAAAAATAATTATTTTATATAGATATAATTTAGTTAAATTATGGTTAATGAGAATATAATTACCCTTTTAAAATGGTTAATTTGATTATGGAGTGAATCTAATCCACTGTGGTACATTTTCTACTCTATTATTATGGTATTGGGAGTGACCCTTGACCTATTTATTATCATGTATTTCATTTTTTTTAAATATTTATTATTACATGATCTTATGATAAAATTTAAAAACCCTATATTTCCATGATAAAGTTCATTCTTTTCCTAATACGTACTTATTCCTCCTAATATATTATTATTGTCTCAACATCATGCTTTACTATAATCATTCCCATACTGGGAATTTCATGTCACCAATTTAATATATTTCCATTCCATTGATAATAAATATGGTATTATCTTATGAGAGGACTATATGTGTCTAGTGTGACTATATTATATTAAATCTCTCAGATGTTTTTTAAAATGATATTCTCATGTAACAGGACCTCAAAGACACCAAACCATTTATTAATGTGATTGTGAGATTGATGTTTAATGTTTAAATTCGTCAAAAAAACATAAATATAAATTCTTATTAACATGGTTCACAATAAATATTGTTTCTTAGTATTTGACAATCCCCATCCACAGAAAAATGCTCACCCAGGATCCTGCCTCAGCCCTGTAATCAAATTTAATTAATTATAATAATTCATAAATAAACGTTCAATGAAATTATAAAAGGAATAAAAAACTAAAACATTATAGTTTATCTCATCCTACTGAAACCATGACTCACCACAACAATAAGGTCTATGTGGTATCATTAAAAACATTATAGGAAAAGGACACATCACACAACGTCAATCCATTTATCAATTACATCCAATTAAATAATAATCCAAGAAAAAATCATACGGAGAAATAACTATAATAAAAAATCATGAAAAACATGAATTTATCATCATTGAAAATCATATAACCATTATATCCAAATACCAATCATTCCAACACAATTTAACCTTTCTCTGTTGGAATAAGTAATAAATGGTGTGTTCTTATAGCATTTAATTTTTTTTGAAATAAATGAAGAATAAATATAGAGTAAAATAGATGATGTTATTATCATGATATCTTTATAAAACAATATAAAAACACATATTTTGAAGGGTATTTATGGAGTACTAATATTTTTAGAGACTGAATGAATGGACCTCCCTAAGGAACTATCTCAGATAAAAATACCATAATAGTAACATGAATGTTACCAGATTTCCTATACAAAAAAACAAGTTTGAATCTCAGTCACATTGTGACCATATGTGTTAGAGAATTATTTCAATTTGAGTAGATTCTAAACACCCATTATAATATTCATCAATCAATGGTTATTATGAGTTTTTACATGACATTACTAGGAAGTGGTCTTGACCCCCAGATCATGGCATGATTCCCCCTTTGGAAATACCACACATGAGGCCCCCAAACCTCATGACACTATATTCACCTATCTCATGATGTGATGATATATTATCTCCCTCAAAATGTGGCTATTCAGTAGAGTCACCACTCAGGGAAGATCATTCAACCCGTGACCTAAGGGTCACAATGTGACTGGCTAATGACTGAAAAAATATGGTGTTACATCGACTCATCTCCAACACTCATAAGAGAATGCAATATTTTTTCTAAAAATCAATAAGTTCTCATAAAAATATTAATGGGATATTTTAAACACTAAAATCACAGTTTCAATCCTAATTATGAAAACATTCTTTTCTCTTGTCTCAAAAATTAAAATTCTAATTGATATTCGAAACCTATAATTTAATATGGTTTTACAGTGAAATAACCAAATTATACTACTCTATCCAATCTATAGTGAATATTTCTCACAACCTGAAACCCTGTCTAAAAATAAACCACATGTGTACCAACATTCACATGTTGTGGCTTTCATAAAATCTCTATAGATTTTTTCATTTCATTCCATACTTCCCATCCATTTTAATTATATGCAGTTTGTATGTATTTTAAAAAAATGTGTAACACATAATATGTACGTAATGAAATTCTATATATAAATAAATTAATCAAAACATGATTTTCATCATACTATAAATCAGTGATGTCATAACATCATCAAACTAATGCTCATTATAGGGGGTTATGATATTGATTTTATTGTTCAAAACAATATTTTTTCTGGAATTTTATCATAGAGGCATATCCAACGATTATAAATTAAAATAAAATAATATATAATTATAATATCATTTCATAAAATACACTAATAATCATATATTTTTTTCATATATATAATTATATTCATAATAAATGAAAGCATATTTATATTTAAACTTATATATTATACATAATTGTATTAAAATAAACTATATTCATGTCCATAAATTTTTTATATTTTATAACAAGTAATTATGTACAAATATTAATTTTAAAAAATATTTTTTTTCTTAATAAAAATTTTAGGTTAATATAAATATAATTAAATAAAAATATTATAAAATATATAAAAATATAATTTTATTTACTGGATAATAAATAAAATAAAATAATATAAATTAATGATATATAATATATTATAGTCATATATAATTATATTAATTTTTATAATTTATAATTAATTATTTTTTTAGAATATTAATAATTTTTGAAAAAATTAATTTAATATTTGTCAAAGATAAATGTTTATATAATAATAATTTTACAAATTTATTAATAAATATATTTTTATAAAATAATTATAATATAACACATATATTTATTAAATCATTGGTGATAAATTTAAATTTAAATATAAAGATTAATTTTAAATTTATTTTTTGAATTATTTTTTAAATTATACATATATCTATAAATTTTAAAAATATATATTAGATTATTAAAATATTTATAAATATATTAAATTAGATATTAATATTTTACAATTTTATAATTATAATTATAGATTTTAAATATATTTTTTAAATTATTTTAATTATAAATATATTTGTTATATGATTAATAAATTTTAATTTTTAATTTTATTTAGATAATAATAATTTAAAAAATATATTGTAAATTATATATTATCTAATATAATTTTAATACAAAACATATAATTATTAATACAAATGTGATAAATTTTAATTTGAATGATAATTCTAAATATATATTTTAATTATAGAAATATTTAGTAAATTATAATAATATTATTTACATTAATTATAAAAAACAATTTATTATGTACGGAGGTAATTCTAATATATGAAAGAATATTATAAATAATAATTGAGTTATCATCGTATTCTGATGGAAAAATTAGTAAGGAACCACTCCCGAAGAGATTCGAGTCCTGGCTACATTAATGTTTTTGGGACACACTCAAAGATGAAGAAATGTTATGAACCAGGTAGGGATACATGATAGTCTAACTCAAGAGACCATGAAGGTGTCTTAATTTAATTATTTATCCTGGATATATTGAATCATGATCAAGTTCATGAGTTTTTTTATCATGAGAAGGGGAAGTGTTGATATCAACCAAATTTTATCATTTTGACAATGTTTCCATTCTTCACTCATCTTTTAGATAGGAATGGTTGTTATAATGATCAGATGGTTGATATTAGCCTTCACAAAGAGCTAAGGTTATAGGTTGGGTGTTTTGACTTAATGACATATTTTTATGGGCTATATAGGGTCTTGATAATTGATAACAAATTAGAGGTGGAACAATCAGTACGTGTTCTTCCAATCCTTAGAAAAACGATGAGAAGGGCTCCTACTGATACAATAAGAACGTTTTTTAAAAGTTCAAATAGGATGGATGTGGAGGCATGATGAGGTAGAATTTTTTCATTATATTAGAGAAGTGTTTCTTCAGCGTGATATAGGGAAAAAGATATCACCTTATTTTTAAACAAAGGTAAAATTATAATGTATAAAATGTTCTTAATTGAATAAGATAAAAAGTATCACCTATATTTATTGATATAAAATATTTAGTATTACTAATTACTATTGTTTTGGTTAGGATTCCATATAGTTTTTATGGAAAAATCTACGGGTCATGTAATTAACATTAGATATTTGGATAAAAACAAAATTCTACTAGATTTATTGAATTAGCTAAAATGGTGTTCTTTGGGATTGAGTTATGAGAATAACATTGGACGACTTTATGTAATGGATCAATTTCTGACTAATAGTTAAAAGGAAACTACTATATATAGAGATATGGATCTAATTACCTATACATATTCTTCAATATCATTTGATATAATATATCATCATTTTTTTATATCTAATAAAGTAATTATTTGGTATGAATTTATAGATAAATTATATTTTGATTTTCTTTCCCTTGATATTCATTTAAAGTAGATAGTAGACAATCCCATGATAGTCTCTGTTGTCCTTTAATATTTTTTATGGGAATCTATCATATTTAGTTATCTTATTAATGAATAGCTTTTATGTGATTTTCATCTTGTATAGGTTTACAAGTTATTGGTCTAATAATGGATACTACAAAAGTTGAGTATCCTTTATTATTCTTAATATGATTGATTTATATTGTTCTAGAGAATAGGAGGTGAGATATGGATGAATGGGACCAGACCTAGGACTATTTGAGGATATTACATCACAAGTAATAGGCATGGTTTTTGAAGTAGACCATACAGTAGCCCCTTCCTCATTTCCTCAAGTGTGTGTCCATTACCAAGATGTATTTATACATGATTTCCCATTAATTTCTCCTAATAGAGGAACTAAATATGAGTTTGAACTTGGTCATGGGTTAAAAAATATTTCAAATCCACTGTATTATTTGGAATCAATCGAGTTGAGGGAACTCAAGGTAAAACATGAGGATCTATGGGTGAAATGCTTTATCCATCAAATGATTTACTCTTCTAGTGATCTATTTTTGTTCTATAATATGAAAAATATGATCCTTCAATATTACATGGACCATAAAAAGATTAATCATGTCATAAAAATGAATACTTAGATGTATCTGAGGATAGACGATTTTTGTGATCAGTTGATGGGAGATCAGTGGTTCTCAAGACTGAATTTCAATCAAGCTTCCAATACCTTTAGGTTAGATTTTATTATATAATTATGGAAATATTTAGGATCAGTTATATCTTGTATGAGAATCATTTAATACATGTCAGTTTGATGAATTATCTAGCAGTGTTCACAGAATTCCTGAAAAGGTTCTTGTATCTATATCCAGATTCATTTAATGATATATTCATTGACAATATACTAATATATGTCTGGTACATGGGTAATAATACAATATAAATTTATATATTATTTAATAAACATAAACCACATTAGATTTATATCAATCGTTCAAAAATTCACTTTTGGATCCAAGAGATTTATTTCCTTGGACATGTGATTTCTACATCAGGAATCTTATTTTTATAGTGTAGGTAGTGGTAATTATGTCTATTGAATTATATAGGGATTTTTTTTATGAGGAGTTTCCTATGCTTTTATGAATAATAAATATAGTTCATTAATTAATTTTATGAATTATAAGAACGTATTAGTGGGATTACAAAATGGATAGTGATGTTTGAGGAGAAAAATCTTTGAGAAAAATCCTTCAAATAAATGAAGAGAATATCAACACCATATTTAATTTTGATAACACCAGATCCTAGGATAGGATATTGTGTTTATTATGGTTCTTCTATTGTTGGATTTTGATCTTTTTTTGATAGATATATTTTAGTTGTTATGTATGGGTATTTACAATGGAGATATCATAAGAAAAAATACCATACTAATGATCTTTATTTAGCGATGGTTTTTCATGAATTGAAATACTAGAAGCATTATATACATGGAGGTTTTTTTATCATCTACCTAGGCCATATGATTATTATGTATATCTTATATAAATGGGACTTGAATATATTGAAAATTAATTGGGTTTTTTATATATATATTTTTTTCATTGAGATATATTATGATCTTATAATGCATAATTTTTTAATGTATGATCTGACAAGAAAGACAGATGATCTTAGATATAAGAATTCATTGGTACAATGGTGATTTACGTTTTTGTTATATGGATGGTTTTTGGGTCTATTTGTGGATTATGTAGTGATTCCATGTTCTATCTTAGTTATTGCATCTTCATTAATGTATTAGGGTGAATTTTTGTAGACATGTTTAACCCAATCATTATATAAAGTTGTGGAAATTACTGGCATCCAATAGTACCCACTGTGAAGAAAATACCTAGATCCAATTTTGGGCACTATATCAACACTTATAGGAGAGAAAAAGAGCTGATTAATGAAACTGATAATTAAAATTAGCATTCTATAATTTGACATGGATACAATAAAACTAATACATTGGAGACATGATTATGGAGATCTATAGAAATCCTTTTATTATTTAATATATCATAGTGGACTTAAATTTTGGTTGGCGAACCATTTGATCACCTTCTTTATTATCTCATTTGATAGATAATTTTAGTGTATGAAATTTTGTATTTAATATAATTATAATTATTCTTCTAAATAAGATAAATTATTAATCCTCTCTGTGGGAAATGGGATTACTCATAAACCATATAAATCGCCATGTCATATATGTTCTTCCCATTCTGTTAATTTCTTCCATTTTTATCTCATGTTAGCAATAGTCATTTTTATTCTCGACATTCCTTAATAAAATCCATCTAATATTCATATTCCCTATAAATATTGATACATGAATGGTTTGTGAGGAATGAACCTATTATAGTATATTTATTAAATTGAGAATGCATGAGCTTTATTTGTGGGTGAGTTTTTGTATAATATTTCATGTCGGTAGAGATGGTGTGGGACTCTCATGATTAATAGTTGTAAGTTAACTCATTATTGATGAAGGTGCATTGGGATATCCAAAAATGGTTCTCATGTATGAGTATGATTATGTCTATTGAAAATTATTTATCTTATTGTATTACCTTTCATAAGATTAATGATGAGCATCGTTGACTATTATTTTTTATTCAAACACTAATTCTTGGCATTTTGGAAGTTGAATGAGGCAACAATTGACTCTGTTATAGGATTTACTAGGACCCCAATAGTTCTATATTTTATATGAGTATTTTTTTTATTATATGAGTAATTTGTGACATTTCATACCTATCATAGAGACCCATTCAATAGAGTAGTTGAAAAATATGTGTTCCATTGATTTTCTAGCTTTATGGATTCTCTATATGCATATCTTATAACTAAGAATCATTATTCAATTTAAAATTCCAAAAAGGATTAATGTAGAGTATGGTGGATTACATTAAAATTAGTATATAACATCATCCATTGATATATAGATAGCCATTGAGGACAATCTTGAATTTGGGGGATATGATCCATGCATGTTTCCATGATTTACAGGGAGCATTGGATGATCATATAGACTTGGTATATTTTTCATTAAATTACAGTTACTAGAATTTTATTCATATGTAATATTATGGGTATCTCTATAGTTGGTCATTTAATTAAACATTATGATGGAAAGACGTATGAGTAATATTTTATCGATCTGAGTATGGTGCGTGATAGCTCTGATCGGGCCCAGTTGATCCAAAAGTTATTGGTGATAAATTAGTGAAGGTAACACTCATATTTCAACCATAGGTGTTGAGCCTTGGATTTCATTATGGGTGGTAATGTTTTCTTTTGGGTTTCACCTCTGTAATTTTATCAATAATAATATAATCAAGGGAAGTTAATGATAAAAATTATGAGGAAATTTTCAATCATTAAAGATGTTATAGCAATGAAATATAGATTCTACATATTTCCACAATATTAAGATATGAATAAATTGTTCAAAATTCTTAGATTTGGATTTATTTTTTCGATCCAATGAATATGGTAAAAACGAGAAAATTGAGTTATAACTAGATGGTTCATTTTTGGATTAACCGATATGGGTCATGAAATGCTGAGAGAAGGTGTTGTGAGTGAAGATGATGGACTTTCCTAATGTTATATGGTATAAAATTAACATCCAAGAGGATAATTGGAAGAAATAATTTTATTTATAGGCTCAATAGACCATATTGTTTGAGAAAAACACTAAGATACATTTATCAATGAAGATAAATTCTCAGAGGGGGGGTTTGAGAGGGCATAGCTTTTTAGGTATGTTATACCATGATTTTGACTCATATTAATGTTTCATTAATTTATTAAATTCATAGGTAATGTAAAATTTAAAATATGGATGGATTTTGTGAGTATTAGTTTCTTTTAGGGGGTTATATATTCGGAGATTTTTTTTGTAAATTTTTGTACTTCTCTATGTGATATAATGAATCTTGTTATCAAATGGTAGTATATGGAAAATAACCGCCACATGGTTAGATGTAATCATTTTATATTGCCTATAAATTCATTAGAATCATAATAGAGTAATAAATCGTGTTTTGTATATAGTTTATCAATCTATGAAGATAAACCCTATGGGGACACAAAAATGGTAAGGAGACTTGTGTGGGTGGTTCATGGTTTGGTAAAACGTGTGACCAAAAATTTCAGGATTGATTTTATAATTTTAATATTTTAATTTTAACCCAATAACTACATGAAACTCTTGATTGATTCACTAAATCATATGGTTCTCAAACATAGAGACTACATTGGTGGTTTTTTCCATTTCAACTCCCCCCAAAATTCAATTTTGGTGAATCATAAATACTTGACCAATTAAAAAAATAATTAAAGAGGTTTATCTTCATCCATTATTAACATTTCTTATAGATATAACCTCCTCGTCCTAAAATGAATTGTAGATCAGAGTTTTCATTTTTATATATGTGGGTACTAATTTTATATAATGAGGAATCATTTATTTTTCAATAGTTATGTTCCTAGGTCTATATAATTATCATCTTTTTCCTATTAAAAACTAAGACAATAGTTGGTGGTAGATATTTATGGGTATGTTGATCCATCTCTAGGACCATGCCATGACTTAATTATAGAATCTTTATTTTAGAATCCTTGTTATGATGAATTGGTATTAGTTATAGAAATTTTTTATGTGTAAATTTGGTTGATGATTTCTATTGGAATTTTTACATTATAACACTAAGGTAGGAAGTCCCATCAACATATAGTTCACTATATATGGTTTCTGGGAATGACTGGAATGTATGTGTGCATCTATGAGAACTAAAGTGTGATACATTGTATTTTTTATTTTTCATATGGGTTTATTTTGTAGTATATTAATCCTATAAATTATGTTTTATGATTAGTTTTTCAATGTTATTACCTTTTATAGGTTGATTATTTTCATATAGATAAATATATCTATTATCAAGGGGGAATGTTTATTGATGTGAATTATTTATCTCTTAAAGGAGGAGCATATTCTAGTGTGATGTAGTGTAACTGATTATGATGAAACATATAGACACAAAAAGGGTATAATGAACTTCTGGACTAACCTAATATAATGTATGGGGCATGACTAAATTTTTCCCAGTCTATAGACAATGGATTGGGGATAAAGGCCATGTGGCCTCTAGGTTATATGATAACCTTCTGTCCTGATCTATTTTAGGATGTGTAATGAAGACATCGTGTCCTGACCCAATGTTGGCCATGGGGTGAAATGTTCATGTGTCCTAACCCAAGGATTTATTGGCTATGGGACCAACTTTGAGATATGTGTAAGCCCCGTGGACTAATTTGATATTTGATGACATAAGAGACATTCCTTCTATCATGGATTCAATGTAGGTATGACTATAGATAATGGAATCCTAGTTAGTTCATGATAAGCTTGTTTATTATTAGTTGATTGATTATTTATTTACTAACAATATTGATACAATCATTTTATGCATGTTCACATTATGTTAGGGATGCAATGATGGTTTCCTACTAGGTTCATAATCACACCTAATTCTTGAATGATTATTCATGTGAGTATTTCATTATCATAGATCGATCTAAGGGAAAGGGCCCTATATCAAGGTCTTGAGAAGTAAGAGCATGTAAGATAGAGAAAATGTTGAGATGGAGTTCATATTATTGTTTTAGTACATTAGTTTATTTGTCATGGTTACCATATATTGGATGATATACCACATTGGTATTATTTAGTTTTTTCTTATATGACTTAGAAATAGAATGTTGTAATATGATGATTTTATTTTAGTTTTTAATTTATTTTTTGGATATGTTTATTTATGTTTTTATGAATTTTTTATAGATTTTATTACAAATCAATTATATTCCCCAAAAAATAATCTATACATCCTATATTGATGGATTTTGTGTGAGAAATTTTTTTGGGTTAAAGTGTTGAGATATTAAAAAGTTAAGTTTCTAGAAGTAACAAATGGTAACTTGGACAGATTCATTTAACCATAACAATTTCATGTATAGGATGAGGATATTAAATGGCTCATCATTTTATTATTATAATCCTATTAGGATCAATGATAATGTAGTGGTGAATCATATTTCCGCAAAAGAAGGTGATTAGAACTGGATGAAAATCCACCTAAATGTATACTCTTAATGGGTCCTTTAGTTATGATCATTTGAATGAGTATGGGCAGAGACTATTCAGTGGATTAATAGTGCAGATTCTATATAATAATGGGTATCATCTAGAGGGATCTTGGAGGTAAATGTTTATGATCATGTGGAATTTAGTGTGAAAAACTAAATAGGAGAGTTACATGGACTAAATAGATGTTTTTTAGGATCTTGGTGATTTTTATGTTGATGTCATTCTGGATATAATAAAATAATTTAAATCATTTGTATCAACCCCATGGATTTGGATAATAATATATGATGTAATATCATTACTGAGAAAATAAAAAGGATTCATAATTAATAAACCAAAATTTGAACGTTGAGAAAATGTTTTTAGAGAAATTTGGATGCTTCTAGAGCCAACAGAAGAACGAACACATATATCACATGACTATGATAACTTGATGATTATTTTTATACATCTATATGATGGTTAGTTGTCCTCATTTTCAAATTAAAATACTAACTGTCACAAAAGTGTCCTAAAATATCATTATTTTATCCCCCTTCCTTAAAATCTTACCAATGTGGTCAAAAAATCCTCAGGATTCATTACTATAGGAAAATATAAATGGTTAAAAAGGATGATTACCATATATTTATTATAAAAATATGAAATGGGTATAGGCATTGAGGATATTTTATTTGGTAGTGTGAGTAGCGTTACTAGAAGTTTTTTGTTATTTATAACATGAAAATATCACTGATTAAAATTAATATGTTGTCTTTTATCCAATGTAAGGTTGGTTTATGTATAAAACAAACTAGTATGTTTTTTACATTGTAATTGTTCCCTTTTCTTAACATGTATGCATGCATGGTTTTCGTCTGATTATCCATTGTTCTGAAAAAGAATCAGAGGAGGCCCAAAAATAGACCATGTAATGACATGGTTTAGTTATTGGGATTCCAAGACTTCTCAGTTCCAATCGATGATGTAGTGTGTAATCCTATATAAGAATATTATATAGTTTTTATTTCATTGATGTAATGGATACTTCTGGTGTTTTTTTCAAAATAAATCCAATAATTGGGATTCCCAAAAACAGAAATCATAAGGGATTTGGTTATAGTGTTTAGAGGTAGTGAATGGTTGTAGAGTTTAATAGTGAGAAGTTTATCAATTATTTATAAATAAAGATACTATAAATAAGTTGTGGTTCTATAGGGTTTCTGGATATCATAAATACTATTGACTAAATAGATTCTTGATGTCTTCCATTATTTAGGATGCTATTTGATATTGGATTACATAATGTGAGGTTACATATGAAAGGTGTTCAATCAAATTTATATGAATGTTCATAGGAAGACGATAGTGGTACTAGATATGATTTTGGATAACGAATGTCCTCTTGATGTAGGTGTCATGAGGTATTTTCCATTAACTGGGTGGAATTCTATAATTCTATGGAAGACTCTTGAGGATTCAATCGAATCTTTTAAGGAACTATTGTTATAGGATACTAATCATAGATAAAAAATTTGGTGATAATCCGGTATAATTTTTAGTTCTATTTTATATAGAATTAAAAAAATTGAATGTATAAATATAAAGGCCTTAATAGAAGAAAAATTATTCTTATAATTTTTTTCATTGGATGATACATGTTCTCATATTAAGGTGAATGATTATTTCCTTGGTTATCATCTCAAATTCAATGTGTTATGGTTGGATCCACTATTATGTATAGATTTGATAAAGAAATGATATTTGGTGTTAGTAATATTGGTGATGAATAGATTGGTTCCCTGAACAAAATGTCATAGAAGTTCCCATAACCAGTAGCAAGGGAAGGTGACTAAACTTTTTCCACGTATTCACAAGATCCATTTTAAAAAGAATTTTTTTGTGTAATGGGTTATATGTAAAATAAAAAGTGATATATGGTATTGTGTAGTAATTTATAAGAGGGTTAGTTTCATTTTTTGGGGGATAAATGGTTACAGTTGTGTTTTGAAAGTATTCATGATCTGAATGTTAGTTCCCAGATTGAATTTTTTCATGTGAACTTTCAGATAAATGAATAAACTATTCTATTTTATGCTTGACATGAGTGTACTAATATAAGAGAAAAGTATGGATTATAATTCATGAATTTTTTATGGATTTATATAACTCTGTTTAATTTAGTGAAATATTAATTGTTAAGGGATAATGTTTGTAGTTTTGATGATTTTTATCTTGACAAGTCATTGTACTGACAATTCATTGTACTGAAATGTATATTCTATCTAACAGACCATGATACTTGTGGAATAGATGTTCATCCAAAATATTAGAGCATTAAGATCATAGATTTTAATAAATATGTTGAATTATTTTTCTATATTATCCATTTTTATGAGGGAATAAACCCACATTACTATAAAACCTCTCGAAGGATAACCACATGAAAAAGGTATGAATTTTTCATTATGAAGTGTTGAGGAATGATTTTTTAGGATTCATTCATTGTGGAAGTTATCTTTGGAATATTATTATAGTAATATAAGGAAAAGTGGAATGTAGTAGGGATAATTAAATAATCTTGACTGGGAAATAAACGAGTGAAAAGGCACCATATAAGGGATTTGTTTCACAAAAAGAAGTTTTTGTGTTAGTTTTCCATGTTAATGAAATCCAAATGTCTCAATAGATGAGTTCTAGATAGAGTTAATTTTAATGATTTCACTGAATCTCATTTTGTAAAAAAAATTAATTTGTATAATCTTAGGTTAATAGTGATTTCAAAGTAGTTTTCTAGTTGAGTCAGGTCATGGAAATTATTCAAAAAAGCATCTTGACAATGAAAATTTCTAAAAATATTATTAGATGGAGGATTAGTTTTTCTTATTTTATTTTGGATAATACCATATACAAACTAATATATGTTTATCGTATATATTTTTGAATAATTTTTATTATATTATAAGATAGAATAGATATTTGGTGATACGATAAGAATATTATATTAGTGTACTAATATAAAACTCAAAATGAAATATCAATTCTTAATAAGAATATTATTAGATTTTATGGTGAACTAGACATTAAACACATGTATATTAGATTATTTTATATTAATATTCCACACATTAAAAATTTACATTCCTTAGGATTTTAATAGTTTAGTTTCTTAGGAAACATGGAATTCATTATTTTAGTTTTTTAATATGTTTTCATCATATACCATAATGATCTTCCAATTTAGTACTTCTACTTAGATCATTTATTCATAACATGGGAAAGATAAAAATAATATTATGGTGATATTAGATGATCAGTAAGGGTAAAAAGGATATATACATGAAAAATCTTGAGCATATGTGTTAGATACCAAGATAATAACATTTTAATATTATACACTACATATTAATGATCATACAAATTATTAATAGCATAAATATTGGAATTTAATATTATATAAATCATAAGAGTCACAAATCATCATAAATAAATCATAAACCATAATATTATTTTATATAAGTGTGGTATCATCATAAAAATATAAAACTATTTCATTTTTCAAGGTCAACTACCAATACTATCAACAAAAGTGGATAAGGATAGAAATGATTCCCATTTTGGATCAAGAAAATTATTGTTTACCATTATAGATTAGGACGCACATTTTTTCTTATTTTGGATCAAGACACACATGATTCCCATTATGGATAAAGAAAGACATTTTTCCCATTTTGTATCAATTCCATCAACTATTTCTCTATTTCAGTTCATGAGATATAAATATTTATCCAATGAGTTGGATGGAGATATAGTTCCCACCCATATCATAATGAAAACATATATACAAGTGGCACTAGATCATTAACATTAATAATATCATAAAACATGAAAGGAAATGGGTATCATAAAAATTTATTTATATAATGACCTATAGAGAAGACACAGTTATAATGATTATTTCATCAAAGAATAAACCTTGAAAAGAATAGATTTTCATAAGAAGATAACTGGTGGATGAGAAAATGTTTTCATAAACATCATTCCTTCATGTAATAAACCATTTGAAAAAAGAACATGAATGGTACCCATGGATCATATCCCTATAATAGAATGAGTAAAAAAAAGATTTTATCTTATATTTAATTAATTTTGAAATGTAATTTAAAAACATTTATTGAGGGTAATATCCTTTTTCGTTAATTTTTTGGAATCATAAACCCTTATGAAACACATTTTCATTTAAATTATCATTGAAATCATATATAGTAAACTAGAATAAAATTTATAATAATTTCTCATTGATAACATGTAATGAAATATTGAAAACCATTTGAATAACTTTTTCCTTGTAATCATATAAAGGAATATTGAAAATATTTTGAGAACTTTTTCTTACAAATTATCATTGAAACTTTAAAAAAGAAACTAAAAAAATTAAAAACAATTTCTTTTAAAATATCCATGATAAAATATGAATTAATATTGAATTAAAATGAAAACCATTTTATTTAAATATTATAAATGATTATTGAGATCATTTTTATAAAACATTATTCTTTAATAATACATATTTTTAATTGAAGAGATATTTGTGGTAATTTTTTAAGAAAAAAATGATTTATTAATTATCATAAGTAATAAAGTGTAGAAAGATTTCACTTATAAATTATGTTCTCATAAACAAAAATAGATGAATAATATCATGAGTATTCTTGAGATATGGATCATATTATTTCAAAAATGGAAGCATAATCATTAAATATCTTGATAAATGATTATATTGTAATAATGAACTTGTACCAATTTGGTAATGCTGAATCATAATAATCATGATAGAATAAAATTATATGATTATTAAAATATCATGAATATAATATTATTCTAGATATAAAATTCCATAGGTATAGAATATTCACCTAGTATAATAATATAGGTGCATAGAAAAACACTTGTCTCGAAGATGGAATATTGAGAAAAAATACTTTACTTATTTGGTAACTATTGATATACAAAACCCAATGAAATTTATATAATAAAAACAATATTAAAATAAACCTAAATTTAAGTATAATAATCTTATAATACATTCATACCTAGTATATACACAATAAAAAATTAAATTATTGGTGAATGAGTCAAATGCCTTAAAGAAATTAAAGTGAGATAATAAATCTCCTTACCTTTAGACTTGACATTATTTGTACACATTAAAAACAAATTTATAATATTTATAGGTTGGTTATAAATCTTCTAAATAACAATATTTAATTATATAATACCATATAATATTTTTTATGAATGTTTACAACACGTTTTTTTATCAATTTCACGTTAATTTTACATTTCATGTAATAAGTAATTCATTTTTAATATGTCTATTAACTTGTTATTCAATACACTATTACATAGATAATTAATTACATGCATAAAAAATTAAAATATGATTTAATTATCATATATATTGAATATATATTCATTTAAAATAATATATAAATGATAGAAATATGAAATGGAAGAAACTGTTTACAGAGCTGATAGGCAGTCTGTACCCATGAATGCTATTTTTGATTCCTTTCTATATTTAATAAAGAAATGAAAATGAAATATATTCATAAGTATATTTATTATCATAAAATTTACATTATTATTTCATATATATCATATATTTTCAGTAAAAAAATCCTTAATTCATTATATATAATGTGTGAATAATCACATCACATTGATGAGGCAGTTATCCACACATCCACAAATGAAATTACTGTATTCCCAAAAAAAGAAAAGAATTAAGGTATGTGTCATGATACATATTGAAGCAGAAATGGATATTAAATTTTATATATATCATATGAAAATATTAATTACATCATTATTTCAAACCATGAAAGGTGGTAATTGGGGAATTAATTACATTAGCTCGCAAGGTTGTAGTTCACTATATTGACGAACAATGATTGCATGTCCCATTTGATGTATGTGTATAAACATGTAGGTCACACCCAAAAGAAATATAAGACTATTTATGATACTGAATTTAATATATAATTATGTAATAAGAATAATTGAATGGTTGGATAAATAAAGGAAACACAAGATCTTGTTTATGAACATTACCTCTACTTCGGGTAATTCATTTTGGTTTCCACCAAAGACATACTTGGATTGATTTCTACTCAAATTTAGGATATTGGGATGATGTTAGAGAATATGGGAGCTTATTTCAGCTAGGTATTGATATGAAAAAGGTCTTTATTGGTGTGAATAAGTGAGGGGGTGTGTACTTTTTTATAGTGGACGAGGACTGGTATTCTTGAAAATAAAAAAATGTAAACACTATTGAGAGGTTTATCTTAAATAATTTTCCTCCAATAATAATAAATATTCATAAAAATAGAGGTTATCAACTAAATATTTTCATCCAGTGTATTTTTTACATGTTTATAGGTCATTTTAAACATTGTATTAATGATTAACCACTAGGTAAAATTGTTTTAACCTTATTCAATATATTAGTTTAACAATTGTTTTTGGATCAAAACTTAATTGAATATATTATAAATTATAAATAATTATTATTATTAATATGGGATTCATTTTTCCAAATTATAATTAGAAAATATCACAAATTAATATAAAATTAATCCCACAGATGATATGAGAATGTTTTTTTAATAAAATAGGTCAAAGTCCGAAAAGCTTTTATATCCAATTTAAATGTGAAATTTATTATAATTACCTAAATTTTATTTAATTTTTTATATTTAAAATTATAATACTCTAAAACTAATTTAAAATATCATTTGAATATATTAATAAATTAAATGAAAAAGCAGTGTTCAAATAAAATTCTATGTTCTCCACTATTTATAAATAAATATAACTTCTTAGAAAAATTCCAAAAATCAATCCATATTAAATTTTGATTTTCCTCATGAGAAATGAATTATATTTTGTAAAATCAAAATTATTAAATATATAAAAACTAAATTTAAAATAAATATACTATTATAAGGATGTAAATTTACTATTTTAAACAAATAAATTTTTTATTCCTAAAATTGGATTTATTCTTATCAGGTACCTATAAAATCAATTGGATAAGTGACTGAACATTAAATAAAATGTATAATATATATATTTTATTAAAAAAACAAAAAAAATCTCTAATTTATTGAGATAAAATTATGTTTCTATATAAAAAAATATTTTTCCTAAAAAACGAATTTATTTATTTTCAAATTGTTCTTACATTCATTTATAAATAATTGAGAAAAGGAATAATTTTATATAAATGTGTAAAAATATTTTAACAATTTGCTCATATAATTAATTCTAATGTCTATATGGTAACTATATTAATATTTTAATAATACTATGCATAGTATATTGTAGTTCGATAAAATATGCCATCGCGTGTGACTCATGCTAACAAAGGAACATGGAATTGTATGTATCACGTTCTAAAAATAGTGTTTCATGTACCACATGATAATCTAAATTGTTTGTGTATTGCAATAATAACATGGTGTTTTATGGAGAATAAGTCAAATATACCTATTTTATACAATATAAGAAAAATTCACTATTGAGTTAAATGTAAAAAATTGTTAGGATTAAATTAATCCAATAAGAAATTTAACGAAATCTCAAAGTGTCACATTATACCCCCCCCCCTTAGAATGAATTTCACCAACTAAATCCTGTGGGTTATCTAAAAAATAATAGTTGAAATATTCTCTCATAGAAGCCGACATCATAAAATTCAATAATAATACATCCTTGAAAAGGGAATTTTTTTAAAACATAATGGTTACACTTATTAACTCATAACTGTAATTACATGTAGGAGAATGTAGGTGGAAATTAAAAGGGGGCATGTAAGAGAAATATAACTGTCATGTTCTTATATAGAGTGATAGAGAATGTGGTTTAATAATGTGAAAAATTTCATATCCATATACCTACGATGCTAGATAAAGGTCATTAATATCATAAAATATTATGATAATGAAACAAAATTTTATATATCCAACCCTTTCCTAAAGAGAAATAATTTTCATGAGAATATATACTTACTTTATTTCACTCCATTTAATTCAAATAATCTCTCCCTTTGGTTTTTCCTTGATAAAATTTCTCTTCACCTCCTGCATGAAGAATTGATGGGGATTTTTTAGGCCTATCACACTAATAAATCATAAGACTCAAAGATAGCCTGGTAAGTCCTTCCATATGTCTTCAATTATCATAAGATAATTCTTATAAGATGTTTTTCAATATACATAAATAATCCTATAGTGAAGATATATGTAAATCTCCAAAACCTCACCCAAAGTTCAACTCAAACCATTCCATAAATTATTAACCTTATATACCTAAAAAATTATAATTAACCCTTTTTTACATAAACAATAATTTATCTTATATTGAAAATATTTTCATTGGAATCCTTGGTCCATCCATATACCAATTGAATTTGAAATGATATTTTATTAATCTAGAATCCATTTATATGGAGATAATCACGTGAAACATCACTATAGGATGAATAATAATATATTCAAATGGTTTATACACCAAAAATCTAAGATATACTCCTCAAATAAGTGGGAAAGGATATGTGTTCCCTAATTATCATGATTAACATTATCCATTATGATTACATAATACTTCTAGTTTTCCTTTTTCCAAATAGTTTGTTGGGTTTTATCATCCATATTATTCCTTATATTTGGTCACTAATTTTCATGATTCCAAACACCATATAATCAAAAACCTAGAGTGTGAGTGGTTACTTTTTTGGAATTATATTCTCTTTCATTACATTAACTATACCATTAATCATCATTATTCATTCATGTTTTTTATTAAATTCCTTTCATCATTTAATGGACCACTGATTTCCATTCATGAAATTTCTTTGATACTTCTTCCCACATGTCTGGCAGATAGATGTCTGTAATTTCATTCCAGTATTCTAGTTTTTGTGAGACTCAACCTTCTTTTTCTTATCAAAACTAGATTAATGGTAGGAATATAAAATTCAAATATCTACATTATGATCACATTGAACTACTTCTTCATAAATACTAGATACTCTTATATCCAAGTCCTTTTTGAGACATGGTTTGAGGCCACCAAAGGATCATTCAATTATTCATTTATGGATTATGACTAAAACCATAATGATACCTTACATGTCTTGTAAAATTATCATCAAAAGTAACAATAGATTCATCCTCCTTTTTTATTTAGCTCATGTATTTACCTCTAAATCATATATCATTTAATTTTAGATTATTACATACTATTAAATATCCCATTAAAATATTCCCATTCCATAGAATCAATGTATTATTATTCCCTAATGTTCTTAATAAGTGTCCACTATTGATTTTCTTCACCTTTAAATTGATAATAACCAAAGATGAATTAATTTTATTCTATGATCCCTGGGTAATGGGAAATGTCATTTCTATAGTACTGATCAATTTTTTGGAAAAAATTGGATCAATAGGACCACTAAATGAAAGAGGGGTTTTCCTGATGAAGGACTCAATAGAATGTTGTTTCCAACTTTTCTCACTTGGATGTTCAACATTATTCTTATATTGAGAATTTTTTGTAGAGTATAAATAAGAATTTGCATTCCACCTCCCATATTGTTTGGTTTCTCTAGAAAAAAACCATCGCATGTTTCATTTCATTCAAAATTATCACAGTTACTTCAGGTTCTATCCATTTACTAAAACTATAATGCATTGCATAAGGAGAGATTATCATAGATGATAACCACATAATCATGAAAAATTACTTTATATGATGTATGAATCATAAATATAATTATTTAATATAGAAAACCATATTTTAGTCCTAATAAATTTTAAATCATATTATACATAAATCCTTCATGATGGTTGTTAATGAGTAATGGAATTCCCAAATAATATACTCAAATAGTGTCAATACAGGTGTGAATCAAGACCCATTTTCAAGAACCATCTCTCGATAGATTATTTCCCAATACAATGATTTCATGGTTGTGATTCCTAGGTATATTCTTTCTAGATCCACATCCACTTATATTATCTAGATATATATGTATTAATAGGTAACCGCTCACTCTATAATTTACCAAAAATCTATTACATTTTCCTAAACAATGATGCATCCTTAGACTTATCCTTAGATATATCCCTAGGTATATCCTTATAAATATATTTATAGTTATCACTAATGTTTTCTCACCATATTTTACATAGGATGACTAATAATTTCCTTTGATACCAAATATAGTGACCCAAGCATAACAAATATCAATATAATTTTAATTTCTATGAATATTAAAATATATTAAAAGGTAGATGCCTAAGGAATGTAATAGTATAGTGTATGTAGAATCATGGAAAAAATTCATCTAATTTGGTAAAACATCATCAATAACTCTAATAAATATCTTCCCCATCATTAATTCTACTTAAAACATCTCTTCATAACATTTGGAAAGGAAACATAAGAAAGTAGTGATCTTTAATTCTAAATAAGGGTAAACAAGAAGATATGTAACTATAATCATGAGCATAAGTGTAAGATAATATCATGAAAACATTTGAATATCATAACTCGCATATCAAAGATAAAACACATGATTCATGGAATAAATGTTGTAAGTATAAAAAGAATGAATCAATATTGTGATAAATCATCATAAATCAATCATAAACCACAATCTCATGTCATATAAGTATTAAACCATCAGAACAATAGAAAAAAAATCATGTGTCAAGTTTAAATACCAATACCATAAACATAGTGGATTAGGAAACACATGTTTCACATTTTAGATTAGGTCACACCTCTTTCCCACTATGGATCAGGACACACCTATTTTCCATTTCAGATCAAGACCATCAATTGGTTCCCTATTTTATCTCATGATAAATAAAATCTTTTTCCAATGCACTGGATGGAGATATAGGTCCCACCCATATTATAATGAAATCATACATACATGTTCCATAAGATCATAAAAATTCATTATTTCATAACCTATGAAATAAAATGTGTATCAAAAACATGTAATCATATCATAAATTATAAAAAATAAATATTTTTCATAATTATTTCATAAAATAATAACACTTTAAAGGAAGTGAATTTCATAATCGTGTAACACATTGAAGAAATACGGGTTTCATAAAAATATTTTGATATACACAAACTATTTAGAGAAAGAATATGAATGGTACTCCTGGATCATATCACTGGAATGAAATAATCAAAACTAATGGATTAAATATTTGATTGAATGTAATTATTACCTATATTTTAAAAATACTTCTTGAGTAAAAAATTATTTCATCATAGAGAATTTATTTTTGAAACAAAATCCCTTATGAAATAAATTTTCCATGAAAATAAGCTATTAAATTTATAAAAGATTAATTAAAATAGTCTGAACACATTTTCCAAAGAAAAAATATTAGTTATTATTAAAAATACATTGAATACTTTTTTCTTTGAAAACTTATAATGGATGAATGAAAGCATTTTGAAAACCTTTTCTTAGAAAACATCATTGAAAAAATACAATGTATTCTTGGAAACAATTATTTGATATTATATTTGAAAATATATAACGGAATAAAAAAATTAAAACAATTTTCCATAAAAACTTATATAGGAAGATGGAAATCATTTTTGTAAGTTATGGTTTATAAATAAAATATTTTTTCAACCATAGAGAGAATTATGATAATATTTTATTAATAACACTTTCTAAATTATCATAATTACCATAGTGGAATAATTTTACCAATATAAGAATACTTCATGAACAACCATAGGGGAATAAAATCATGATATTTCTTGAGAGATGTATTATATGAATTCATAAATGGATGAATAATCATAAAAAATCTTGATAAATGATTAGATTATAGTAATAAATGTGAACCACATGGGTAAAAATTAATAATACAGCCCATTAGATTATGAAATTACTCGAATCATAAAGTATCATGAAAGGGATAATATTCAAGATTTAAAATTTTAATGGGATAGTATATACACCTCATAAAATAATATATATTTTTTAGAAAAACATGTGTCTCAAAGAAAGAAAATTGAGACAAAATTACCATATGGATTTGGTAACTTTTGTACTATATGAACCCATAAAATAAATATCATAAAAATGATATATAAAAACCCATAAATTTATGGATAATTGTCATATAGTGCATTAATTTTTAGGATATACACCACAAAAATGAATTGTATGGTGAATGAGTCAAAAGTCTCACAGAAATAATGGTGAGACTAGAAATACCCTTACGATACATCTTGAATTTCATCACACACAATAAAAGGTATTGATTAATAAGTATAATTCTATTATACTTCTCAAATTTATCCATATTCAATTTTATCATACCATATATGATTTTATTAGGAAATTTTATTACCTTTTTTTAATGATTTCATGTTGAAGGTGAGTTTTAGGTAATAACCACATTGTTTTTAATATATGTTTTTACTTGATACTATTGAAACTCTTACTTATATCATGATGTAATTACATAAATTGTGTAAATAAGGATATAAATATCTTATATATTAAGTTTATAAATATTTATAATCATATATAAAATATATAAATATGAATTGGAGTATACCATTCAAGGAGATTGTAGGTTGTACGTATGCGTGAACACTATTTAGGTTTTCATATCATATTGAAAGAAAGAATTTAAATGAAATATATATATATATATTATAATTAAATTATAATAATTATTACATATATTTTATAAAAATTTACTGGACCCATTCTTTATTTATTCCATATAAACTCTAAACGAATTATATCTATTTGAGGAGGTGGCAGTCCATAGGACCACAGACGATGTTATAATATTCCCACAAAATGGAAAGTGTGACGGTATGTGTTATATAATAATTAAATAAGAAGAAACAAATCATGAATTACATATATATAATATGAAATAGTAATTACATCATTATTCCCAGCCATTAGAGGTGGTAATGGATGAATGAATGACATGAGTTCGTAAGGTGGCAGTTCGTTGTACAAACAAACAATGATTTTATATCCCAATTGATGGAAGTGTGTGATGTTTTTTGGTACCATTAAAATAAAAACAAGTCAGTATATTTAGGATTATTTTTTATTATCTAATCATTTAATATGAATAATTAATTTGTTTGATAATGAAAAGAAACAAATTTTATTTATGAAAAACAATACCACTTCTTCAGATATTTTTTTTCCCCAAAAGACTAACTTGTTTTACATTATTAAGAAATTGAGTCTTATAGGATTAGAGGTGTCACATACATGATTTTATTTTGCAGTATTTTTCTTTAATTTTCAGTAAACAATTTCTCCCTTTTATTTATTTTGGTTATTTTGAGTAAAATGGAAAATTTTGGGTGGAGAGACCCTAACACACAGTTGGATGATGGTTACGACTAACTATGCTCCCGACTAAGGTAATCATGTCATCAAGTGAGGTTTTAGATATAGTATTATCACATGATTAGAGAAAATTTTGTAAATCATGCAGGCTAATCATGCATCATGTACAGGGTAGATAGTGAAAACCACATGGTCGCAACACAATTCGACAAACAGTGTGAACTAACTGTGCAACATGTGCAATTCACTAGAAATGTGGAGTTTATCTTTTTTTCCCTTCTTGAATTTAACCCCAAATCCACCCATATTTTTTCCCACATAGGATTTACATCCATATTATCATCCATTTCATCCTTTTTATTCCTTTACCTGCATTTTTTAGGTGTATTTGGAGATAAATCATCAATATTCTTCAGGTAGGTGCAATTTTATCTTGATTCCTTTTCTATTGTATGGTTTATTTATTCCCTCTTTAGTTTTCCTCTTATTTATAAATTAGTGTTATGATTTTAGGGTTCAAACTTGATTTTTTAGGGTTATTCTCCTTGTTTATGTTTTGATCTTGCTTCTTTGTGGTGTGGTTGAGGTGTGGTTGGTGTTCCAAACCAGATTTTGGGTATTTCTACACCTTGGGTAGTTGATTCCATGATTTCCCATTATTTAATGAATTAATTATTCTATCATGATTAATTTATAATGTTATATTATTTATCTCAGAGGTTTAAAATTGTTGTTTTGAATGATTTGACTTGTATGTTCCTTGAAAATGGTTTTTATAAAATAAATGGGCTGTATTTTTTGTGTAAATCCTTTTTGTGCTATGTGGAAATGTTTTATAAATATTGTAAATGGTTTATTAAATTATGTTTGTGTTGAAAATACTGTTTTAAAAAAATTAGTGTGAATATGATTTTAGAAATGAATTTGAGTGTGCAAGTGGTGGACTATTGTGTGAACATTGAGTTTCTTGTCTTAGGTGTGTAAAGGTTATGTGCTATATGACTTATCAAAACTTACTTGAGCATAAATAGAAACATATGTAATGGGGTGGGAGGACAATCACAAGTATTATAGTAATAGTAATGTCTATTTAGTCCATTTTACCATAGCAAGACCGATGATGGAAACCCTAACTAAATATTGATGATAATTAGAGACCCCAAGGCCGTTGGGGTGTCCCCTCCTAATGGATCGTGCATAAAACAATGTTAGTCATGGTTTCTAAGACACATTTCATTAAGATTCAAGGTTCTTACTATCCAATTACTAGCTAGTTCATATATTGTTCTCATAGGACTATTTATCTTTGTTTATATTCTACATACCATCGGCATATGGTATATTTTGTTGATTATTTCCAAAGAAATCATTTTTACTTTTAATGTTTTTCCCTCAAAAGTAGGTTCCCTTCATAATTTTCTTCTCTTTCATTTTTTAAACGTAAAATTTATTTATCTTTTTATTTTAATTTCAAGGAATCTATAGTTGGGTGGCATTATCCTTGAATTAGTATCACACCCTACATACACCATTGGGTGTAAGTATATGTGCTTGTGTTTAACATAAGTAAGGGAAAGGATATTTGAGATGGTGGTTCAGGTCACTAGAGGTTCTCATTGTGCGATGTTATGGAAATGTATTGAGGGAGATGCTAATATTTCCATGTGATTTTTTTGTAATATTCATTATTTCATATTTGGTTGTATTATTTTTGGTTTTTGTATAATCCATGTAACTCAAATCATTAAATTATTTATGACATGATTGGTTATGGATTTTCATATTCAATTTTTTCATTTTTCTGGTTGAATTAATTATCATAAATTTAGGTAAATAATTACCATAATTTATTTATGGTACTCATGAACTTGTTAAAAGCCCATGGGGTTTGAGAACTCCCCTCAAGCCATGCCATAGTCAGGGTTAGGGACCAGTTCAGATGACAACCCGACTTGGTTCGGGAAACAATTTTATTAGAGAACATAATCTCATTAGGACACATTATTGGGAATGAGTCTAGATAGACAAGATCTATGCTTTTCAGGGAATATTAATTTTTAGTGAGTAGGGTTCATGGAAAGGACACCTCGTGATAGACCTTGAGTCACTATGGTATGTTAGTATTTTTTTGACTTCTCCTCCAAGTGGTTCGTGTAGGTAGAATATTGTATGTGGACATTGGGTGGAGGTGAAATGGTTTGACTGTTGGGTTCATATGATGAGATTTATTTGTTAATATTTATTTATATTTATGATAATTTTCACACTTTTTCTGTTAATTTTCTTTATTATGAATATTTCTTTTTGTAGCAACATGACTGCCTAGATAATTTCCCTACAACCTCAGGAAGAATCAATAGAGAGTTATCCATTACCGCTTGATCAGAGGTTGGTAGAAGATGTGGTTTGGGATTTTAGGCCCTTGGATAGGGAGAATGTCCTTGTCTTTACCTAGTTAAGGATAACGAGTTTGGTACTAGGACGGACATAGCCTAAGAGTTTCTGATGAACAAACGTCCTTCTTTCTGAGGCAGCACAAAACCCAATAAGTGGAGTAGTGGCTCAAAAAGACAAAGAACATGTTTGAATTATTAGAAACATCTGAAGACTTATAGGTTAAATGAACCTCATTTTTGTTAGATGGTCCCAGTCAAATGTGTTGGGACTCATTAACTCAAGAAAGGAAGCATGAGAAGATGAGTTGGAGAGACATCATGGCTCTCTCCAATGACCAGTATCGCCCTATGTTCTTGGTGTATTCTAGATCACGGAAGATTATGGATCTTATTTATAGGGACTATTTAGAGATGTATTATGCTAGTAGATTTCATGAGATAGTTAGGTATTCTCTAAAAATAGTTTCCAATGAGTATATGAAGGCTTAAGGGTTCAAAAGGGGTCTTTAACCAGAGACCTATTCTCAGGTCTTTCTGTTCAAACAAAATATCTATGATGAAGTAGTTGATCAAGATTGTATAGTGGATATTAATCAAAAGGGTATGTATGGTTACTTTAGGTCTCTATCAGAGATGGATAGTGGCAGTTCATCTGAGTAGAAGAGAAAGTGAGATGATCATGGAAAAGGGAGGTGATAGTTCTGGCCATCCTTCTTATTAATCTTTATTAGTGGTTTCTGATGTAGGGTATGTTGTGTTCCACTCATGTGGGATTTTAGGATACATTTTCCCTTCATGTAAATCTCCTCCTATGCCTTTTCATCTATGTGTATTTATAGGGCACCTGCAGCATTATCCCAAGATGGTGAACTTGTGCCACTATGGGGGAGGATTTGTGTCTTCAAATGGAATATCAGCATTGTCAGAGATGTCCAAGACGGTGGGATCTTAGTTTGGTGGTCATGGCAGAAGTACCATTTCTTATTCTGGGAGAAAATAATTCATGGAATATCCATTTGGTAGTGGTTGTGTTCATACACAAATGGAATTTTAGAATATTCATACTATTGATCAGGCCCCACTGAGACCGGATGGACGGACCTCAACAGTTCAAGGTACAATTCTGATTGAATCTTATATAGAAGATGTTTTGTTTTCTATTTATTAGTCTATTTATTTTAAGTCTTACCACATTATAAACTTGTTGAATTCTCCCAGTGAGCTTATATATTTTATGTTGGATTTGGTAACACTATTGGGTAAGATGATGCATATGGGTCTTAGGTGTAACCTCCCCAATATTATGAGAATTATTATATTTAGAATTAATTTATATTTTAAATATTTTTCATTTCACGTGACACTATAAATAGTTACTAATTTAGATATATATTAAAAAACTACGTAAAACATTCCTTTCATAAGAAATACTAACTTTACTTTTTCTACTTGCAATACCAAGTTTTCTTTCACTACAAGCAAGACCGACTTGGCATACGATGCACACAACACTGAGTTTCTATGAAACAAATTTTTATATAAATATAAAAAAATAAATTAGATAATTATACCCTGACCATTAAAAATAATTATTTTAATAGTAATAAATTCATTCCAAATATTTTTTTATAATTTTTTAATATATATAAATCATATTGATAATGATAGATATGATTTTTTGGGAATTTTTGTCTACGTTTAAAAACAACATTTTCTAGAATGAACCACTTCTAATAATGAAACTAAAATTATTAAATTTTATAAAATTATTTTGGTAAAATAAAAAACATTTTTGAAATCATATCTTCGATATTATCCTAGGTTTAATTTTTTATATTTTTCTGAGTAACATCATTTTTTGATGAATTGTGAAAAATATTGTTTTATAGCTAAAAACCGCCTTCTTGTCTAAGTAAATATTAATTCTAAATGATATTATAAATATTTTGTATGCTCATACTGGATAAATAATACATATTTTAATATAATATAATTCATTATAATCATTTTCACTTGGAAACTGAATATAAAATCTTAACAAACATTTGAACTTTGTCCTACTTTAAAGCCCAATTATTTTGTCCCATCTGTGGGATTAGCAGTAATCAGAATTTCACCACCTATGTAACTTGAATTTCAAAGCTCTTAAATAAAACATTTTATTTAGTCTAATTTTTTTTTTCTATTAAGGGCATGCTAATTTTTGACCAAAAATATTTGTAAAAGTGATTAAAATTAATCACAGTGGTTAAGGCCAAATAAAACATAATTTGGGACCAAACCTCAGAATTAAGGGCCCAAATGACCAATAAACTTGTCCAAAAACAATTTGATGTCAGTATTTCATCTATATACCTTCAATTATTGAGTATTTTTGGTTTATATTACATTTTAGGTAATAAAATGTGAACACATAACTTGTTTCTAAAAATTACAAGTGAGTCCTTTCTTTAGCTACAAGATAACACCACCTCTATCCATTACAAACACATATAAAAACATATAATATCATCAAATATCTAGAAAAGTAGACTCAAAAAATTATACCTTATACCTTTAATCCTCCCTTGGGTTATAAATATTATCAAGGAATCCTTTTGGCATTAACCAAAAGTAGTTACCTAATTATGAGGTAACAACCTTTCTCAAGATCCTTCAATATATTTTCCTTCTTCACCCCCTCCCCTATATTTATTACATTCTTGTTTGATAACACCTGTATCCTTGATATAGTATGATTTTTTTATAAAAATTTTCTGACCTACATTTACACACACCTCCATCTAATGGATCTTGAACATATTGTTTCTGTGTACGGTGAACTATTTCCTCATGAGACGATGATTGTTCATTTCTCATTTACCACCAATTATGGTGTCGATTATGATGGAAAATTTGTTTATATATGGGATATATTATATTTAATATGTATTTAAGCTTATTTATTCCTTTTAAAAACACATCTCAATACTTTCCATTAGGTGTTAATACAATAATCTCGTTTGATGAAGTGCGAACTGTTTCACCCTCAATGCGAAGTGATTCGTTCACACACCACCTTGAATGTATTAAATATGGTTTTAATAAACATAAATGATATATTAATTATAATTTATTAATTATATATATATGAGAACAAATATATACATACATACATATATATATATCATTTACATACATTCTTTCAATACAACAATAATGAAAGAAACATTATTCATGCATATGTATGGCTTACCGTCTCCATGAACGGTGTATTCCATTTAGTAATATTATATTATATATGTTATAATAATTTAAATATTCTATGTATACATGATATTTATATCATTTATTAAAATCTATATTCATAATCTATGTATAAGGACCATGAATTTTACAAATCAAGACACATATGAAGAACAAAGTGAATATTACCTAATGTGAAACCGTAACATATGATCATTATAAAGTGGGAATATATACTTATAATAAGACCATATATGGTAATATATATAATAATATGATTCTTTAAAATATTTATAGAAAAATTATATTTATTATACAGGATGTCTTTACAAGTTTGGAGAGAGTCCAGACACACGGTAATGGGATTTCAACTCACTTTTAATTTATGTGACATACAATCTATATTAACAACTTTTTACTTTTATTTTGTGTATGTACTTCATGTGATTGTATTCTATGTATCATGTGAACCAATTTATGGGTATCAAAATTCACATTCAAATATTATTATTTCATGGGGTTTATGTTTCAAAAGATACAAAATCGGTAAAATTGTTTTGTCTCAATTTTCCTTCTATGAGACACAAGTTTTTTGTGCACCAAAATACTTTTTTAAGGTTCATATACTTCCATTTTTCATTAAATATCATTAACCTCCAAATTTTAATTTTATTAAATTCCTCATGTAATTTTATTTCCTTAAATGGAGAGCACGATCCCATTATACCATCATATTAGAGTTTATTGAGACAATCTCGTTTCTTTTCAAGATTTTTTATGTTTATAATTCATTTGAATAACTCTTATGACCCATAACTCAATAATATTCATTATTTTCCTTATTTGATATTATTTCATGATATAATCATCTATTGGTACCATTTTATACTTTATTCTACATAATATAGTTAAACACAGTGTTTTTAGAAATGCCCAGATTTACACTCTCTTCGGTAGGAAATCTATGATTTATAAAAAGAGATTCCAAGAATATTATACTATTACCCTATAATATCTAATATCAATTTTTTTTCCCTTTTTCTCTTTTACCAATATATTCAAGGGAATATTTGTGTATCTTAATGAAAAAGGCACTTTTGTATACTTTTTACCATGTAAAAGCAATGTTCTTTTGACCTCATATGACATGTATGGATTTACCTACCGTCATTTATTCAAATTCACCATTAATTTGTTAAAAAGGTTAATATTTATGAATTTTTTAAAAAAAAGTAATTTTCAAGGAAATTTTTTTAAAAATTTTTTCAAACATTTTTTATATGTTTTCATGGAAATATTTTTTCTAAATGTATTCAAGTATTATATATATATTTTCAAATTATTTTCAATTAAATGGTTTCCAAAACATTTTTAAGATTTATTTATATATTTTAGCAGTAATTTTAATGAAATTTTTTTCAAAACTTTTTCATGATTCATTTATATGTTTTCACGAAAAATGATTTTCAAAAAAAATTAAATCATTCCTAATAAGTTTTAAATGTATTTTAGATGAAATTATTTTTAAATCATTTTCAAGATTTGTTTACAAGATTTCAATTGTTTTCAAAGAAAAATGTTTTTAAAATGTTTTGAAGTATATTCTAAAACTTTTCAAGGAAAATGGTTTTTAAAATGATTTCATGTCTTTTTATCTGTTTTCAATGTATTTTCAATAAAAATTATTTTTCAATGGTTTTATCTATTAAAATGCCTATTTTAGCCAAGAAATTATATATTCCTAAAGAAATGTTTTTAGAGGAAATTTCAAAATTATTTTCCATTTTTGATGACATCTATTGATGTTACTCTTTCCTTTTAAGAAATGATCTAAAAATTCCATTCATATCCTTTCTATAAATCAGTTATTCTTAAAGTCATGGTCTTTATGAAAGCCATTTCTCCTTCATGGGTTATACATATATGAAATCTTTATTTATTTTATAGTTTACGCTTTTGATGAAATTATTACAAAACATGTAACCCATTCCATAGGTTATGATATGTTTAAATTTTTAGGATAACTATTTAATTTCATGGGTTATGATATGTTTTTTGGCACATGTATGTATGATTTCATTATGAGATGTTTGAGACCCATATCTCCCCCCAATTCATAAGGTAATGATTGATACCTCATGAGATAGACATAGCTGGAACGAGTGTTTACTCAGTTTAGTATTAAAGTGTTAGAATGAGGGTTTACTTAGTTCAGTAATATAGGGCTGGAATGGGGTGTTACTCGGTTCAGTAATAAAGGGATGGAATGAGGGTTTACTCAGATTAGTAATATAAGGTTTTAGTGATGGTATTCTTCGTTCAGTAATATAGGGAATGAATGTGGGTTCAATCAGTTCAGTAGTACATGGCACGAATGAGGGTTCAACCGGTTCAGTAAAAGACTTTTTCCACTAAGATTGTCTGGTATCGATTCCTTGGATACTATGTGAATCAAGTTATATTATTATGTGTCTACAATAATTCTATGTTTTATTACTAAGTTATAATTTCATGGCTTATGCTCTCTATTCAATTATAATTCATGTCTTATGAAATTCCCATCTTTGTGTCATGATCTCTGTTATTATCTCTGATATGTACTGTATGATATTATATTTTCATGATCATGTTATCATACCATAAGGATCATTCTCAATCTTATATGTCTCCCTTTTTTACCCTTATGAACATTTGAGCTCACCCCTTTTATGATTCATTTCCCCCAGGTTATAGTAATATGTACTATATTTTATATGTCTAAGAAGCATTATAGCCATTATAAACCTTTTGGAAGATGAGGTATCTCACATAAATAGTGGTGTTTATGATTCCATGATTCCAAAGGATCTATACCAACTATGATATTTGGGAATATCTTTTTATAATGTTTATTTTTGCCACAAAATTTTTGTAATGTCAATTGTTTTAATGCGAGGGTTGTTATTATTGGAAGTAGAGAAAAGGTATAGTTAAAATTTGGAAACTAGGATTAGAAAAATATAGTGAGATGCCTAGGTTTATTTCTAAGTATATATAAATTGATTTATCTAAGGATAAGTATAAGTATTATTAAAATTTTGTAATTATTCATGTAATTTTTGTGAAGGATAGAGTGAGTGGTTTCATAGAAATAAATCTATGTCTGAATACTACAAGTGGTTTTCATTCTAGAAAATATGTACATTGGGGTAAAAACTCCCACATGATCTTCCAGACAAGAGTTTGTGTAATCTAGTAAATGAAAATAGGCCTTGATGGACACCTAGTCTGACACATCTGGGGGATATTCTTTTGGAATTCACAAACACTTCCCAAACCATCATGGAATATTTAGATATAATTTAGCTATGAGTTACCAAG
Organism: Viscum album; assembly: GCA_963277665.1. Lineage (NCBI taxonomy): Eukaryota > Viridiplantae > Streptophyta > Magnoliopsida > Santalales > Viscaceae > Viscum > Viscum album. The sequence continues at coordinate 279,998,200 of OY728133.1, forward strand.
GATGAAGATAGGGTGTCATATATTAAGGAATGTGTAAGTATTTGGGTATGATATAAGTAATTATTTTCATAATTGTATGGTTTTCTTATATGTTAATAAATTTTAACAATCTGTTTTAGGTTTTATTCAATAGTGGTAAGTGAAGGGAACTGGTTTAATATTGAATGTGATGGAATATTTTCTGATAAGTAGTTAGTTGGGATTATTACTAGAGTGAAAGATGTCTTGAACATGCCTAATCCGTTTTTATAGAACCTGATTAAAAATTTTAACATTAACCAACTCTCAAACTCACCAAGGAAGATAAAGAAGAATTTCGTTGAGTGTTCAGGTAATGTATCCATGGAGGAAAGATGATTTGGTTCCCAATTAATGAATAATTTTGGAACATTCACCTAACATAATTCTTTGGTCAAAGAAGAGGTTTTTTTGAATGTGGAAATAAAAAACACAAAGCAACTGACTGTATGGGAGAAATTTATAGTTTCTTTACTGAAATAGTTGGTAATTTTGGCCTCCCTAAATCATCCTCAAAGGTTAAGTGTTTTAAGTGTGGATAAAATGGTCATTAAAAATGTTCATGAAGATAATAAACAAGGTGGTGAAATTAATTGTTACATTTATTTTAATTAAGATACTACAGATGAAATGTGGAGGTATAATGTATTGTGTAATTGGATGAGGTAGCCTTGTTAATGGGTTAAGGATGAAGTAATCGATGTATTAATATATTTATATTCAAAAGTTTTGAATGATGAAATATACGAGTATTTTTTAAATTTGGTTTTATTTGGAATAGTATTTATGAGTTTATGTTGGAATGGTGAAGGTAATGGAAGAAATTTGGATATTTTTACTAAGGGAAGGTATCACATGATATGTTCTTTATGTTACGATAATATTTTATGGAAAGTGATTTGAGGGGTTTGGGTGAGTAAATTGAACTATAATGATTACCTTAGAAATAAGTAATTACCTATTTAAAAGTGGTTAATTCAATCATTGGTGATGTTTCCAACATTTTTGGATTAAAGGAGAAAATACAACATACAATATAATAAGGAAGAATGAATGTTTTCCCAAAGTATATACTGTAAATCAGGTTATTACCATGTTTCATGATAATAAATGATGAGGATATTCACATGTTTGTAATGTGAAAACCAAGAGAAACATTTGATATACAAGGGAATCAATTTTAAGATGGTTTTGTGACTATCATTCTATGGTTTTTGATTTTCATCATTCTAATGGTTTATAAGGTTATATATTCATGAAAAGTTTAATTAATCTTTAGTGGAAGTAGTAATCCACTGAGTTTTTTTTTGATAACCATGGTTAGAATCCAAATACATTGTTAACCTTGTTTCAAGGATTTTCATCTCATATGTTATATTAGTGTGGTTTAAAAAAGTGAATCATGTGTGTCATGTGACAACCAATCATGTCCTGTAACACCATGGGTATTAAACCCATGAACAAAGAATGATAAGGGTTTCATGCCTACCACTAGCCTACATGTTGTCAATGTTAATGTATATTTTATTTTAATGAATAAAAATTTATGATGAACTATTAGTGTTACTTTTTATATTTATATATTAATGTATTTTAATTTTAAGAGACATATAGTTAAACTTTTTATTCTTTTACGGGCCTTAAGATCCGTTAAATGGGTATACTATTGCTTTATTCATCACAGTTAATTTTTTGACATTAACTACATGAGTTAATGGATGTATCAAAAATTTTAAAATCACTACACAAGAATTTAATTTTTTTATAGAAATTTTTCAAGAATTACTCAACATACTGAAAGTGATACAAACAAATATTGTCCAAATTACATAAATTTTATTAAACCAATGCCTTCTAGAATCATCACAGATTTTTGAATTTGAGGCCATCAACATTACTTTGATAATTCAATTATTTTTTATTGATTACCTCAATAACTCACTGTAAATATTTACACTTTTCCTCCATGTCCAATCTTCACTCCCAACCTATTTTATTCTATATCAAAACCTAGTTATATGTTACTTTGGGTAACCGTTATGGTTCCAAATTTTCCTTTTTATGGGATTGTTTAGTTTCCATTATTATGATGTGTGTTTCTATGAATTATTATTTTAAGTATAAAACATTTGATAACCTAAAAAATTTGAGGGAGAAATAAATTTTAAGGCATGTAGAAGGTAACACCCCCGACATTTTGATAATTATTTTTTGGAATTTATTTATCATTTTAATATTTTTCATTTCATGTGAAAATAAAAATAGTTCATTATATATATATGTGTGTGTGTGTGTGTGTGTGTATATATATTAAAACACTAAGTAAAACATTCCTTCCACCGGAAATACAAAATTTTCTTACACTACACAAAATACCATCATGGCTTTCACTACAAGCAACATCGACTTGGCGTACAATGCACGCAACATTATGTTTCTATGAAACGTATATATATAATTAAATGATACAATTATAACCTAACCATTAAAAAATTTTATTTTAATATTAATAAATACTTTCCAAATAGTATTTATTATTTTTTTATATAAATATAACTTTTTGATAATGAAAGATATGATTTTTGTTAAAGTCATATGTGTAATAATAGAGTTTTCTAGAATTAACCTCTTAAAATAATGAAAGTAATTTTATAAAAAAATTATAAATTTTATTCGATAAAAAAATCATTTTTGAAATCATAATTTCTAAATTATCATATGGCTAATTTTAGATATTTTTCTGAGAAACGTCATTTTTTATTAGTTGTGAAAAATACCACTTTTTAGTTAAAAATTACCTATTTAATAATTAATTATTAATGATAAATGATATTATAAATATTTTTTGATGTCGCATTAGATTTATATTACATATATTAATAAAATTAAATTCATTAATATCAATTTCAATTTGAAACTGAATATAATATCTTAACAATCTTTTCAAAAAATTTCCAACATTGAAACCTCATTATTTCATCCTGTCAACAGGATTTGAACTAATCTTAATTTTTCCTATTCAATTATTTAAATTTTAAAAATATTACATACATGATTATATAAAGTCTAGTATTTTTATTTTAATAAGAAAATGTTAATTTTTGATCAATAATATTAGTAAAAGTGATTAAAACTAATCATAGTATGTAAGGCCAAATTAAGCATTATTAAGGACTAACCCTTGTAATTAAGGGCCCAAAGGACGAATCCACTTGTCCAAAACCCATTTTATGTATATATTTCGTACATACACCTTCTATTATTGATTATTCATTTTTTGGTATGAATTTTTTTAGGTAATAACATGTTCACACCTAACTTGTTCAAAAAATCCCAAAAGAGTCATTTTCCTTGTTTGTAAAAGGCCACCACCTCTACACATTCCTAAAAACTCTAAACCATTTTATGTTCAACCATGATCTGACCAAGTATCCTCCAAAAAATCCTCTCTTCTACATTTAATACTACCTTTGGGAAGAATGTTCCGGAGGGAATACTTTTGGAATAAACCAAATGGAGTTACCCGATTAAGAGGTAACGTCTTATCTAAAGCTCCTTCCATTAATTTTTCTTCTCCACACCCTCCACTCTCTTTAATCCAGTCATGTTTGAAAAAACTAGTTTAATAAAAATACTAGTATGTTTTTATACAAATTTTATGATCTACATTTACACACACCTCTACCTAATGGATGTTGAATATATTGTTTCTATGTAAGATGAACTATTACCTCACAGAAAGATGATTGTTTATTTCTTCTCTAGCACCAACCATGTTGGAAATTATGATGGTAACTCTATTTATATATATCATATATTATATTTAAAATTTATTTGATATTCTTTTTTTATTTTACAACACACATATATTTACTTTCAAATTTGATTAATACTATAAATTCATTTGAGAAATTGTTGACTAATGCCCCGTCAAAGCGATGTGATTCTTTCACACCCCACCTGGATTGTATTAAAGATAATTATAATGGACTTATATGATATATTTAACATATTAATTATATTTTGATAATGATATATATATACATACATATATATATATATATTATTTACATAAATTCTTTCAATTTGATAATAAAGATGGAAACAACAGTCATGTGTAAGTATGGATTACCATCTCCATGAATGGTTCATTCTATTTCACACTCCTATATTATATATATTATTATAATAAAAATAAACTATTTATATATCATATTTATATCAGGTTTTACATTATGGAATCATTATATATTTATAATTTCAAAATATGTATGAAATCAAGACACATTCAATGAACAAAGTGAATATTACCCAAAGTGAAACATTAAAATATGACTGTTAACAAGTGGGTAATATAAGTTTATAATAAAACCATATATGATAATTTATATAATAATATTTTTCTATAAAATATATATAATAAACTTATATTTATTATACATGAAGATTCTATGAGTATAGAAGGAGTAAAGACACAAGGTAAGGGGATTCCACTCCACTTTTAATTCCTATGAGATACAATCTTTATTATCCACTCTTTTCTTTTTTTTGGTATATGTACTTCCCAGGATATTATATTATGTATATTTTACTTAAATTAAGGAGTATTCACATGACCATTTTATTATTCTTATTTCATGGGGTTTATTTCGAAAATGTTACTAAATTGGTAAAAAAATTGTCTCAATTTTCCATCATTGAGACTCATGTTTTGTGATGCACCTATTCACTTTTTTGAGGTTCATATACTTCCATTTTACATTCCTTATCAAGAATAATAATAATATCATGATATTATATGATATATTTTATTTTATTTACTTACATGGAGATCATTATCCCAAGATACCATGTTATAAGCATTTATTGAGACAATCTCATTTAATTTCAATATTTTTTATGTTTATGATTCCATTGATTAAATAATTTAACTCATCTCTCAATAATATTTATGAGTTTCCTTATCCTATGTTATATAATTATATAATAAAGTATTTTTAGTGTTTTATACACTTTTTTACATAATATAATTAAGAATATAATTTTAGGAAGCCCCTAATTTACACTCTCTTCGGTCAGAAATCATTGTTTTCTAAAAAGGGTTTCCAAGAATATTATAAAATTCCCCTATAACTTCTAAAAAAAATTTATCATTTAAAATTTTACCAATCTCTTCAATATAATATTCTTGTAACTTAACAAAAAATGAACTTTTCTATCCTTTTTACCATGAAAAATAAATATTCATTTGACCTTGTACGACATGTATGGATTTACCCTCCATCATTTCATCAAATCACCTTTTCATTGTTAAAAAGGTTAATCTTTAATAATTTTTTAAAAAAATTAATTTTCAAGGAATAATTTTTTCAAAATGGTTTAAATCTTATTTTATATGTTTTCATGGGAACATTTTTTTAATATGTTTTTAATATTTATTTATATGATATCAAATTATTTTCAATAAAATGGTTTCCAAAACTTGTTAATGATTTATTTATATTTTTTCAAATTATTTTAAATGAAATGGTTTTGAAAAAAATTTCATTATTATTTTATATGTTTTCAAGAAAAATTATTTTGAAAACATTTTGATGATTTCTTTATATGTTTTCAATGTATTTTCAATGAAATGGTTTTCAAACTATTTTTATGATTTCATTAATATATTTCTAGTGTTTTTAATGTAAATGGTTTCTAAAATGTATTGAAGAATAATTTAAAAGATTTCAAGGAAAATAATTTTCAAAATTATATCATGCCTTCTTTATAAGTTTTCAAGGTATTTTATATGAAGATGATTTTCAAATGGTTTATGTATTAAAATTCATTTTTCATACAAGAAAGTATATTTTTGTTAAGAATAATTTTTAAAGGATATTTCATAATTATTTTCAATTTAGGATGAAATCTATTGATGTTACACATATCTTATTAGAGATTATCTAAAGGATCCATTCATACCATTTCTATGAATGAGTTATACTTAATGTGATGGTCTTTAGGAAACCCATTTCTCCTTCATGGGTTATACATATATGAAATCTATTTCACTATTATTGGATTTGCATTTGATGAAATGATTATGAAACATATAACTCTTTAAACAGGTAATGATATGTTTACATGTTTATAATACCCATTTAATTTCATTGGTTATGATATATTGATTGGAACATGTATGTATAGTTTCATTATGATATGGGTGGGTCCTATATCACCCTCTAATGCATTGGGTAATGATTTATATCTTATAAGATAGACAGGGTTGGAATAAAGGTTTACTCAGTTCAGTAATACAGGGCTAGAATTAGGTTTTACATGGTTCAGTAATATAGGGTTGGATTGAGGGTTTACTCAATTCAGTAATGCAGATCTATAATGAAAGTTTAATAATTTTAGTAATACATGGCTAGAAATAGGGTTTACTCGGTTCAGTAATATAGGGACGGAATGAGGGTTTACACAATTTAGTAATACAGGGCTAGAACAATGGTTTTTTTGGTCCAGTAATACAGGTCTTGAATGAGTGATTACTCGGTTTAGAAATACAGTTTTGTAACAAGGTTTTACATGGTTTAGTAATACATGGGTGGAATAAAAGTATACTTGGTTCAGTAATAGTTGGCTGGAATGAGGGTTCACTCAGTTCAGTAATACAGGGCTAGAATTCGGGTTTACCTAGTTTAGTAAAGGAAATTGTCCACTAATATGGTCATTTCAGTGATTCCTTGACTATATATATATATCATATTACATTCTTATGTTTCTTCCACAATTCCATTTTTATTACTTTGTCATTCATTCATGGATTCTGCTCTCTACTCCATTATGATTCATGTCTTATGAAATTCCATTATTTCTGTAATGATCTCTATTATGATATTTGATATATAGGTTATGGTCTTCTATTTTCAAGATCACATTCTCATACCCATATAACCATGTTCATTCTTACTTGTCTTCCTTGTTTAACCCTGCTGATCATTTTAGATCACCCCATTTATGTTTCATTTCCCCCAGGTTTTGATTTTATGTACAATGGTTGATATCACTTAGAAGGTTGATAGTCAAGAAGAACCTTGTGGGAGATGATGTAGCTTCTATATATGAAAGTAATTATATTTCCATGTTTCAAGAGGAATGGTACCAAGTATGTTCTATGGGCGTCTGTTTATATAATTTTTAATTTTTCCTCCAAACTAATGTAATGTTAATTTTCGTGAAGAGAATGTTGTTATATGAGGTTCCCATTTTATTCACTCTTAGTGTTATGGGTTGAGCTAGAATGGGATTTACTAGTCTTGAATATGGCCCTTTTTTTGTGAAAATATCTGAATGTATTAGCTGGTGTGCTTCCAACCATGCATTAATTGTTATAGGAGGCATGTAAGCTTTATTCTGCTTGATTTGATTGACTGGGTTTTTTCTTGGGGAATGGGATCCTCGGTTGGATAGTTTTGGAAGTCCACTCCCAGAGTTGGTAAATCCCAGTTTTTTCAATTATTATCACTTGTCATAGAGGATGGTGGTGGTGATCCTGAGGTTATATTAACTTCTATATTTGATGAATTCTTATATATATTTCTATGTAATTTATTAGGTTAACCCCCCGAGTTGGATGTGGAGTTCTCGATTGATTTGGTTATGGGAACACAACCTATAACTCTTCCCTCATGTCATATGGCCCCCACCAAGTTGAGGGAATTAATGATAGAGTTGGATGATTTATAATACAAAGGGTTAATTCAACTGAGTGTCTCTTCTTATATAACCCTACTCTTATTTTCAAATAAAGCTGATAGATATATTCGGTTGTGTGTCGATTACTATATGTTGAATACGGTAACCATAAAGGACAAGTATCCTTTCCCCCTAATTTTAGACGAGTTTGATTAGATAATATGAGAAAAGTGTTTCTCTAAGATAGACATGCATTCTGGTTATCAACTAGTTAGGGTGATAGAGGAGGATATTCTGAAAATGGATTTCGGAAGTGGGTATGTCCACATAGAGTACTTGGTCATGCCTTCGAGATTGATGATTCTCCAATGGTCTTCATGAAACTTATAAATACGGTGTTCCACCATTATCTTGACTCTTCCATTGTTGTGTTAATGGATGACATCCTGGTTTTTCTGGATCCAAGTAAGGGAATTACCAACATTTTTTATCATGATGGGTAGTCTTCGAGATCATCGACCCTATGCAATGTTTTCAATTTAAACATTCTAGATCAGGGAATGGATATTTCTGGGCCATGTGATATTGGATAAAGGGGTTTAGGTGGACCCTGAAAAAATAAATAAATAAAAGCATGGGATTAGTCTAAGAATTTGTTTGAAATTTGGAATTTTATTATCCTGGCATGTTTATATAGGAGGTTTGTTTGGGACTACTCCCAGATTTCTTCTTTGATGATAGTACTCTTCTTGAAATGAGTGAAGTATAGTAGAGACCAGAATGACATGTGTCTAATGAAGAGATGAATCAGTGGTTGAAAACTATACCTCTGTTAATTTTTCTTGATTCAAGAAAGGGTTCCTTGGTTTATTGTGATTCCTCAGTCATGGGACTCGGGTGTTTTCTCATGAAAGATGATCATTTGGTGGAATATGGTTATCTCCAACTCCGACCACATAAAATAAACTACCTGACTCACAAATTGGAGTTTACTGTGGTGATTCATTCCATGAAGACATGTCATCATTATATTTCTATGGGGAAATTTGCGGTATATTCTTATCATAAATGATTAGTTAACATTTTCTCCCAAAAAGGATTTGAATTTGAGAAAACGCCATTGGATTGAGTATCTGTAGGGGTTTGACATTGATAACATCTATAACCAAGGAAAAGGTAATATAGTGGATAATTGATTGAGATGGAAAGTTCCAGTTCAAAAATTGAATATGTCCACTGATGAGTGGAATTTGATGGGTCTCTTTTCCCCGATGGACATGTTGAACAAGGAGAACAGTAGAGGTCTGTTCTTCACTAGCATTCAGTTAGGTCCTCTTTTGGATTTGACTCAATGGGGGTATCCTAGTGGTGAGTTTCTCTCATAGTATATATATTTTATTCATGGTGGGGAGATATTTTCTAATTTTTTAATGTCTCTAAAGGTAGTTCTCTATTTCAAAGGACATTTTGTGGTGTCATTGTATCTGAGGAAGGCAGTGATACATGATTTCCACCCATCACAATGGTTCATTCATCCTGGTGCTACCAAGATCTATTATTATGTTCATTCAGTGTTCTTTTTGGTTTGAATAACGTGGGATATAGATTATTTTTTATCTATATGTTATACATGTCAATAGATAAAATAATAGAATCAATGGCCCTTTGGTCTACTTCAGTTATTACCAATTCCTAAAAAAAGTGGGATGAGTTCACCGTGGATTTTATTATTTTATTGTCTCATAAACCTTAGGTAATGAATGTTATTATTCTGGTAATCGACTGTTTTATCAAATAATACCATTTCATTCCGATCAAAATTTAACAAAACTAGACAATCTGGGCCAATTGAATGATTATAATGTGGTTAGGATTCATAGTGTTCTCCCATACATATTTTTTGATAGGGACCTCAATTTTACATCTTATTTCTGTGAAGGCCTTCAAAAGTCATTGGGGTCACAAATCAAAATGTGTATGATATACGATCCTTAAATGGATGGTAATAAGGAGTGGGAATTCAGATTCTGGAAGACATGATTCATGCATGAGTTTTAGATTTTTGAGGATCATGGGATATCCATTTTGGAATGGTCGAGTTTTCTTATAATAAAAGATACCAATCCTTTATTCTAATGGCTCATTTTGATAAACTTTGTGGTCATCCATGAAGGTATCTTATGTATTGGGTTGGGATTGGTGATACCTCACTATAGGGACCAAGAATTTTTCAAGAGATAATTGAGAAAGAAAAGTTCATCAGGGAGTAGTTATTGAATGCTTAGGGTCTTCCAAAATCATATGGTGATTAGAGGAGCATTGATTTTGAGTTTTCAATGGGTGACCAGGTGTTCTTAAAATTGGAACCATATTTGGGTCATCATCATTTGGGAAATCATTGAAAATTAACACCAAGGTGTGTCTAACGTTATAAAATCACCGACCAGATTGGGAAGTTTTTATACATGTTTAATTTCCCATCTTATTTGATTTCAATTGATGAAACATTTCATGTCTCATAATTTAAGACCTATAATCCTGATATGTCCCATGTGTTACACTGGGAAGAGTTTTAAATAGAGATCGATTTATCTGGGTTTGAACGACCAGTAGAGATAGTGGATTTCAAAGAAAAGGTGCTTAATTGGAAATGTATTCCATTGGTATGTGTCCTTTGGCATTATGGTAGTGGTATTTATGAGACTTATGAGAGAAATTTGTGGGTTTATAAAAATTATATGTTCTTATTATTCAATATAGAGTCATGTTTTTAATTAATGGGATGCAATGTTTTCATGGTGGGGAGAATTGTCACATATGTGATTTTATTTTGAGGTATTTTTCTTTAATTTTAATTTAACCAGTTTCCCTTTATATTTAATTTGGGTTTTTGTAGTAAAATGGAATATTTCAGGTGGACAGACCCTAGAGCATGGTTGGCACATGGTTAGTAGTAATTTTTCACCTTGTCCAGGTAATCGTGCATCCATGTGGGGATTTTTGATAGAGCCTTACTGAATTTTTAGATTACTATTTTTAAATAGTTTGGGATAAGCATTTGGATTTTCTTGTTTAGACATTGGAAACCGCACGAATGATAGATGGTTTAACAAACCATGCAAACAAATTGTTTTCCATGTCAAGATCTTTAAAAATATAGATTTTACATTTTTCTAATACTCTAATTTTACTCCAAATCTACCTTCATCATCCCTGCTCAGGATTTCTAGCACTAGAAGCATCCATTCCTTCATCTCACTTCATTGGACAACCATTTTTGAGGTGGATTTTGTTGGAAATCATCATGATTCTATAACTAAGTGACATTTCTTCTTGATTCCATCTCTATTATAGGGTTTATTCTCTCTCTATTGGGGGTTCCTCTTATCTAGAAATTAGGGGTACTATATTGGGATTCAAACTTGAATATTTGGGTTTATTTATAGGGATTAATCTTGCTTCCTTTTACTTTAGTGGAGGTGCGGTTGGAGTTTGCACCATATTTTGGGGATTTCTACACCTGAGTTGGGTGATTCCACAATGAACCATTATTTGATGAATTAATTATTATTTCTTGATTAATTTATTATGTTATATGATTTATGTGTTTGGTGAAAATTATTTTTTTGAATGATTTGATTTTCCTGTTTCTTGAAGTAGTTTTGTAGAAAAGGAATGGGGTGTATTCCTTGTTTAAACATTTTTTCTGCTACTTAGAAATGTTTTTTAAATTATATAAATGATTTATTAAATTATTTAGGTGATGCAAGTCAGTGTTAGAAAAGGGTTTTAGTGTGCATATGATTTTAAAAAGGAATTATATTGTGCAAGTTGTGTCATATTTTGTGAGCTTTGTATTTGTTAGCTAGTTTGTGTAAAATTGGTGTCTTCTGTGACTTCTAGAAGATAATTGACAACAAAGGGAAAACTGGGTAACTATGTAGGTGGTCTAAGACTAGTATTCTAGTGATTTAGAAGTGGGTTCGACATGTTTTTACTTATTGGTATTGATGATGAAAACACTAACTAAATATTGATGATGATTCGAGAAAACTTGGCCATTTGGTTTCCCATCCCATTGCCTCATGCAAGAGAATTCTACTAGTCATGGTTTCACATCCATTTTTCACCGAGATGAGAGGTACATAGTGTTCAATTACTATAAAGTTCATATAGGGTCCTCTCATGACTAGTGATCTTGGGTTTTATTGTACCTATCATTGAAATATGGTTTATTTTGTTGGTTATTTCAAAAGAATGCATGTTTACCTTTAAATATAATTTTGTTATAAAAAATCCTTCAAATTTTTCAAATTTTTATTTTTTAAAATTGAAATTAATTTATTTTATTTTGTATATTTCATGGAATCTATTTTTTGGTGGAACCCACTAGGATTATGTACAAAACCTATATACCCCTTTGGGTGTAAGTAGACTTTCATATACTTAACACAGGTAAGAGAAAGGTTATTAGAGATGGTGGTTTGGATTGCTAGAGGTTATCCATGGTGCGGTGTTATGGAGGTGGCTTGAGGGTGATAATCCTCTTTCCATGTGGAGGATTTTTTAGATTGTATTTGTTTACGTTTTAGTTGTAGCCTTTTTGGTTTTTATATGAACCTTGTAACTCATATCCAAATATTTCATAAGGCATGATTGGTTATTAATTTTCAAATTCATTTTGGTAATTTTTTTGGTTTATTTTATTATTTAAAATTTAGGTAAATCGTTCCCACACTTTATTTATAGTACCAGATCAGTTGTTTCTGGTCCGTCGAGATCGATAATTCCCCTCTGTCCATGCTACAGATTTGATCGGGAGCATGTCCAGATGACCATCTAACATGGTTAGTGATAAGAGGAGGGATGTTGGGAGATTTTTTGTGTAGGGGATTGGATGAGCCTAAGGGATCTATATGTGTGATGAAGTTAGTGGGATGAGTTCCCTTTATAGTGGACGATGAGTGACATTCTTGTAAATATAAAAAGTTAAATAATATTAAGAGGCATTTCTTATATCTTTTTCCTAAAATAATGGTCCCTTATTGATAAAAAATATTATATGTTATAAATATGGAAATAAAATGGACTTGAAATGTTTTTAGGTTATTTTACCATTTAAGACAATGCTTAACGACTAATTAAACTCATTTTTATGTTAATCACTATTATTAATTTTAATTACATTCACTGAATATTTTTAGTTAAAAATTATGCTGACGATAATATTCATTATAGATTATTCTTATTAGAAACATGGAATTCAATTTTCTAAATTCAAATAAAAATGTGCAAGAAATTATTTTATAAATTAACCTTTTAAACATGACCACAACATATCTTTTTAAAGTAATGAAGTTTCAATGTATGAAATGTTTTCATTCAAATATCAATGTGAAATTGATTCCAATGACCTAAATTGTATTTATTATTGTTTAATTTAAATAATTATAATTTATATAAAATTTAAATAAAATTTTTCTATAAATAATAGTTAGATGAAAAAGATGTTTTCAAATAAAATTCATGTTTTTCACTATTCATCAAAAAATTAAATTCTTAGAAAATTAAAAAATAATTCACCCAATGTAAATTTTGATATCCCACATTTAAAAATGAATTTTATTTTTTAAAATAAAGTTCATACAATTTTGAAAAATTATATTTAAAATAGGTTTTCTATTATAATCTTGTAAAAATACATTTCTAAAAAATACATATTTTTATTCATAAAATTTGACTTATTATTATCTTATACATATCAAATCTATTTAACATGTGTCCAAAGTTATGGTTTAATATATAATACAAATTTATTATTAAATACATTCATAAAAATTTGTTTGGTTAATTAATTTGGATAAAATTTTGTGTGAACATAGAAAAATGTTTTTCATAGAAAAAGAATTTCATTATTCTCATAATGTTTATACATTAATTTCAAACAAATTTATAAACAAATAATTTAGTTTATATACATTTGTATACCATATTTTTACAATTTAGATAATATTATTCAAAAAAACTCCAATTTCTAGGTGGTAACTACAATAATATTTTTATAATAATATTATAATTATATTTTAGTTAGGTAAAAATATACCTTCCGTGTAACTCAAGATATCAAGGGAAATATGAATTTTATGTACCATAATACAGAAATATTGTATCTAATTATGCAGGCTAATCAAGGTGTTTTATTTAGTTCAATATTAAATTAGAGTTTCAATATATTAAATTAGAACATAGTACTTTCTTCTAAGTCATGACATATTCAGTGTTTCATGAAACAAATAATATTTAAATGATTAAATTAATTTGAAAAAAAATAAAAAAATCCTGGGGTGTTTCATGTTTGTTGTCAAAAATATTATTTTTGTAAACTTTTTGGAATTCCAGAAGGAAAATATCCCCAAGTAAAATTTGGGTTCTCAGATGAAGTCATTTCAATAGTACTCAACCATGGACAGAATGAGGCTAGTTGATGAAAATTTATTAGAAGGTGTTAAAAGGACTGGGTTTAGCGGATGTAGAAATAGTGAATGGAAGTTCACTAGAAGGGGGTCATTATTCCTAAATTTACATCCTTCATGGATAAAATTCCAAAAGGATCCTTTGATTTGGGACTAGAGAAATGAGTCTAGTCATAGTTAGGAAAAAATAAGAAAAGTGGGTTTCAATTTTTAGAAGGGGTGAAACTTGATGGAGCTCAGAGGTAGATGGTTATTCTCTAGAAGAATTTAGTGAGGAAAACTGAAGGGGAATATTTTGATAGGAAAATTTATATTTCTAAGGATTATGGTGATTTTTTATAGAAGTCACTATGATGAGAAAACATTGAATATGAATCCCTAAAATAACTCCATACATATTTAGGGAAAAAGATATTATGGATGAACATCAATGATTATATTAGAAGGTGTCATTCATAGTGAACATGATGGTGGATGTTGATTTTGTGACTTTTATATTAAATTAGAATTATCTAGAACAAATGTATGGAGGAATATGAATATATAATAGTGGTAATATCTAGAATACCATATGGTGCCATCTATTTGAATTAAATTGGTCCACATGTACAAAGTAAAAGATTGAGTGGTGAAAATTAGGCCTGAAATAGTCTGATATGGTCCCCATTTAGTTGAACACGGCCTAGGTAAACATAAGAGCCTGATGCATTAGAGATAAATGAAAAATTCAATGATTCAGAATAATGATAATCAAATTGTGGGTATAATAAGAAGTAACATATGTAGACATTGGTGAGATTTCATCCAGTAGTGTCAGTAGAGTTACCAGAAATTGTAAGTTTCATTGTATCTAGAACATCTCCTTTAATGAAATGAATATTATATAATTCACTACAAAATATTATAATTTTTCAATGGGGAATTATTGTTGTTTAAAGTAAATTTTATGTTGGTAAAACATTTTACCAACATATATTTCCATGTTACAAAACTTTTGGTAAAAATTAATTTGCTAAAGTTTTTTATTGTAGATAAATTAGTTTTGTTTCATTTATAATAATACAAATAGATAATATATATAATGGTTAAACTGATTATAATTTGGTTCTATGAAAACCATATCTATTTGTAATAATATTACTAATATATAATATTTTTTTATAAATTACTTTTAAATAAAAATTATAAATTTATACTTCTTGTAAAATTTCATATTTTATTTATTAATTAATCATATATAATATATAATTATTAAATAGAAGGTTGTTTTCACATAGATTCAAAATTTTAATAAAATCATTATATTTATAATGAATATTTATACAAAAACACTAGATCTATCACAATACCCCATACAACAGCCAACACAGTGACCCATACATCACCCCAAACAGTGACCCATATATCAACCCATACCAAACTCCATCCATGCCAGTTATAGAACAAGTATATGATAACTCCAATACTAGCACAACTCTATGCCAGAGACCGCACTGGATACATGCTATTGACATAACCATATCTATCCCATGCTAGAGACAACACTATTCTATGCTAGCTCTAGCATCAACACTCGTGCATGCTAGCATCTTCACCAGTCCATGCAAGATCCATCAGCAATCCATGCCAACTCAATAACCATTCCATGCCAACTCTAGCACTAGCACCAGTCCATAACAACAACATCACCATTTCATGCCAGCAAGAAAACCAGCTATGTTTTCTCCAGTAATAGTGTAATCCAACTCTAGCACTATAAATAAAACAATGAAGAACAAATAAGGGATCAATTTAAATTCAAAGGGTAGATTAAGAAAAACATAATCTGGGGGATGTTTCCATCATTGGGATATCACTAAACATTCATGTAATGAATGATCAACTATAAATGTTGGTAAGAGTTCATACTCATTCCATCACTTATAATTTTGATGATTTTTAGAATAATTCATACTTTTAATAAAAGGTAGGTATACAAGTAATTAGTTTCTTCCATTGCACCAAAGTTGAATAATATGAATAACCAAGTATATGGTATGTATAATGTATACATGTATGTAATTTTTATAGAATAAATACCATGGATTTTAACATTTCCAAAAATATACTGTAAGGATTGAACATAAATTTTTTAGAATTCTTGATTTTAGTAAATAATACAATATATGTAAGGAACTACATGAAAAATATAATTGAATAATTATTAAGGCTTATGATATTGATTCTAATAAATGAATCATTAAAACAAACCACTATGTCATTTCACATAAACCAGTTCCATCACTAAAATATGGTTTTGGTTGGAATTTACATTCAATAACTCATTTTTTCAACAAAAACAGCCCATAGTTCTTGGACAACTGTGATGATAATGACTGTTAAAATTCATATTGCTAATGATTAAATAAATAAATCACTAAATTCAAGACATACAAAAATAATGACGAAAAATAATTATTTATGAATGTAATATGAGAGTGAAATGAGGTAAGAAGAAATGAAACGATGATTGAATAAACACAGATTTTTTTATCATGAACTAATAAAATTTAAAATTTCACTATGATTTTTGTTACCTCCAAACAATAATTGATATATAGAATCTTTTTTCTTTATCTGTTTTTGCTTCTAAATTCAATTCACATAGAGTTTCTTTTCTTACCTTCCATACAATGATCAATGTTTTAAAGAACTTCTTCATAAAATAATGACATGAATTGGCCGCTAAATTAATGTCTAAAATAAATATATTAATGAATTAATATTATTAAATTACTTGTATGAGGTTTAATGAGCTTACACCATCAGTTTATTTATAGAGAAAAAATATGTGGTAATAAGAAAAATCAAAATTAAGATCATAATTCATCATACCTGAATAAAACATCCTACCTTCTACCAAGAAATCACCTCATCTAATAAGGCCAAAAACTCCAAGAGAGAACAAACACCTCTTATAAAATTATCTGCAGCCTCCAGAAGACACATGATCTAGATTGATGAAATGAATCAAAAGTAATGAGTGATAAAATTAAAGATGGAGAGAAAGTAGTATAAGTGAGCATTGTACAGATAAAGAACTCCATGCTAAAAACCCACAAATTCAATCTCCAATAAAGTTTAGAACATTGGTGCAAATATTTTCCATATATTTAACAATAAAACACTCATGAAATGTATAGAACTAAAAAACACAAAAAAGGAAGTGAATAAATAGAATAATGAACTTGTTTTTAATATAATTTAGTATGCATGGTCAGATATTCATGTTGGGGATTAGGGGTATGTGATTGAATTTTGGATTATATGGGATTTTAGCACAATATTTTTTTATTATTCACATTTTGAAAGATAATTATATTATCATTTGATGAAATTTTGATTGAATAAATGGAGAGGGTGAGAATACAAAATTCAAAACCTTAATATAAGTTTCACTTAACCATTTATTTTAGAATATTAGAGTAGCCTCATGGGTACTCATGATTGTAGTATTATGTTCTATGATACCGTGAGAGTGTAATTTAGGTACTATGTGATTTTCCTAGTTAGTTTTTATGGATAATTCTATTGGCATGTTTTAAGTTATGACTTACTAGCCTAATTTCCTCACCCCTCACTCATTGGATTTGGCCTTCTTGTTGTAGCTTTTTGTTTTTTCTCACTGCCCTATGCATTAAACTGATAAACTCACATTAAATTTAAAAAAAAATAAAACAATTATATGTCTTACATATCACACACAAAAACACCCATTCAATATTATTTTCTTCACCACACATAAGTAAATTACTGAAATCTCAAAAACCATTCTATGTATAGATAGACCAAAAAAATCCAATATTTATGCTCATGATTTTTAAAAACATGAATTTGTATCATTATTAGGGATATGTGAAATAATATAATTTATATATATCTACTTGTAGTTTAAAAAATTCAAAAATACAATAAATATACTCAAATTGGAATTCACAGCTTCCACACATTTTTAAATAGATTTGATTTTCTCAAATTATAACTATAGAAATATGTTTTTCATATTCATATTGAGGAATTAATAGGATCTATATAATCCACTTTTATGCACCTAAATAAAAAAATTAAATATCATATACAAGGTAGAAATTCTTGTACACTATCATGGTTTGTAAAGAGGTGGAACAAAACATGCAATGTGGAAAAAATTGATTGGAAACGCCACTATCATTTGCTCAAATATAATTGAATCAAGCTATACCAAGGTTGAGAGGCCTATAAATAACAAAATTGATGGGGTTTCTAAAACATTATGATATCACTGGGATAATGAGATTATGTTCCCAAAAAATCAATTGGAAGCACTAAAAATTTTTCCGAGTGATCAAGGAGACGATGGCTACACATTCATCAAGGATTTCATAATAATAGTGAATACTTTCCCACTAAAGTGATAGACTAATAATAGTTATGATTAAAATTATTCCCCTATTAAAAATGGAAGAAAGTGGATGGATACTCCACCATAAAGAAAACACATTTGACATTTGGTAGGCCATATTTAGTGAATTTTAAGTAGGTATTACACATTGGATAAAACCAAGGGAATGATAAAGGTAATATGAAATAGTATTTATGTGGTTTTCTGAAATGGTTACAAGAATGAAAAATAAAATTCATTGTGTAACAATACTATTGGAATGCATGATAAAGTAGTAAAGTCCCTAACATCAAACATGTATATAATAATATTTTTGTGCTATTTTCTTCTTGATATATAATACCCAGATAAACAAAAAAATGAATTCAGAATAGATGTATTATATGAAGGGACAAACCCCATTTCAATTTTAATAAAAAAAACTTGATCAAAAAAATAAAACAAGATTAAAAAATAACGAAAGAATATAGTACTATAATTCTTGAAAAGTTTATAATAATAACCAATTGAAAACATTATCTTTATTATTTTATGGATCATTACGATAACAATGATGAAAATAAAACCAAATGAACATAAGAGTTAAGTATAAGTATTTCATCTGGTTGACTGAAATGCTAGTAATAAACAAAAATAAAATTCAATATGTAAGAAAAATTTTGGAATCTTTGAAAAACCCACAAAAGGAAATATAGTGGAAATGGACACCATGAAGTATAAAACCTTGTAGTGGAAGGTAACTAATCTAGAAATTTGAAACTCTACATTTACCTAGATCGCCTTTGATTGTTCTACTCATTCCAGCTTATTCAATCCCTCATATCAAAATGATGGAAAAATTATATACATTGTTTACACTATATGAAAATAAAAATTTAGTGGTTTTTTTTAAAACCACTCCTAAATTTTTTTAAAATATTTTTATTGTTTAAATTAATTTTTTTTCAAGAAAATATTCTTTTTTTAATGGTGTGTTTTAAAAAACTGTAGCGAAATAGAAGGAATAAAATAAAAAATTATTATTATTATTCATTATTTATTATTTATTATTCACTCAAATATATAGTTTATTGTTAGTAATTTTATTTATTTATAATTTGTTAATTAATAATTATTTATAATTATTAGTTAATAATAACATGAATCATAAAACAAATCTACAAAACTGAAAAGAATCATTTGATATCAAACCACCATAACATTCAATCCTGGAGTCTGTTTCATCTCCACAACCTCTAAAATGGATTATTATGAAACGAGGTAAAACCACATGATATTTAAATCAAGTAACAATCCTAGGGAAAAATATAGTATAGTTTAAAAAAGTCGTCAATCAAACTCAACTATCAAATAACCAAAACATTTTATTCTAGTTTCCAATAGGGCTCTACCACATATCAAATCGAATCCTACGATGATTTACTCAACATAGATTCTCTCAGACTGAGGTTGAATATCTCTTCTAGTTTTGAATCCCTAGAAAGGCCCAGGAGGCCTCTAAAACTGATCTTTCTTGTTACTGAGCTCAGTTTCTTAAAATTCAAACGACTATAACTTCTAATTCGCGTGTCTGTTTAGCATGTACCACATATCATATTGAATCTCATTTCATGAGTTTCAATTTTAATGGTTTTAGAGATGATACAAACTCTTTAATTAGATGTTATGGTCATTTTAAGGTTTTTAGGGGTTTCGGGGTTTTAAATGTTTCTTAACATTTTTTTATGTTTTAAGGGAACCCTGATGTTTTTACATTTTATGGTTTTCAGTATCATTTAAGGGTGTCTTATTTTCTTTTTTGATGGGGACCTAATTTATTCGTAGGCCTTACATTCATATTAATACTATAGTTTTGAAAAATTATATTTTTTCAAAATTTGGCTTTATATATAATTAAATATATGCATATTTTAATATATTTTCATATAATAAAGCATTTTTATAAATAAATATTTACATAGAAATGTATTTTTAAGCATATAAACCAAATGTAAATAAATATTTTTCATTCATTTTGTTTAAAATATATAATTATTGATTTTATATACATTTGTAAATATTTATACATATTTATGTTTATATATTGTTTTATCATATATGTGTAGATATATATATATATATATATATATATTTACTTATGTTAATATGTATTTTCATATTAATATACTATTATAAATCATAGCGTGTTTATATATGTTTATGTTACTTAAAAATGAGTTTCTATATAGTTATGCAATTTTTTTCTAAGTATATATATTTATATATATTTATATCCATTTATTATTTTATTACTTTTTTACTTCATTATATTATTATTTTTTTACTTTTCTTATTTTATTATTTTATTATTTTATTGTTTTATTGTTTTATTATTTTAATATTTTTTCATTTATTATATATTATATATCATTAAATATTTATACAATATTTATTTATAATTTGTTATTTTTTATAAATTATTTATTTAATAATATTTATTTATTATGTATTATTTATTATTTACTATTTATTATTTTTTATTTTTTATTTTTTATTTATTATTTATTATTTATTATTTATTATTTATTATTTATTATTTATTATTTATTATTTATTATTTATTATTTATTATTTATTATTTCATTATTTTATATTCATTATTTTATTATTTTATTATTTTTTCGTACTATTATTATTTATTTAATTATTTATAATATTTTAGTTATTATATATTAACGTATTTATGTATTAATTATTTATTTATTATTTATATCTTATTTATTTATTGTGTATTTATTCAGTATTTATTATTTATTTATTTATTATTTATTATTTATTTTATATTATATATTATTTACTTCTTATTATAATTAACTTATTTTATATTTTATATTATTTATTATTTATTATTTATTATTTATTATTTATTATTTATTATTTATTATTTATTATTTATTATTTATTATTTATTATTTATTATTTATTATTTATTATTTATTATTTAATAACTTTTTTCATAATTTTATTATTTTATTATTTTAATTTTGTAATTTTATTATTTATTTATTTATTTATTATTATTTATTTATTATTTATCTATTATTTATTTACAAGTATTTATTTATTATTTAATTATTATTTAATTATTATTTATATATATATATATAAATGTATTATTTATTATTATTATTATTTATTATTATTATTTATTTATTTATTATTATTTATTTATTATTATTTATTTGTTATTTATTATTATTTTTATTAGTTATTCATTTGAGTTGTTATTTATTTATTTATTATTATTTATTGTTTATTATTATTTATTACTTATTATTTGCTATTTATTATTTTTTAATATTATTTAACATTAAATATTTAATATTTACCATTTACTTTTATAGAAGGTATTTATTTATTTATTTATTATTAATTTATATTTTATTTATTAATTTTCAGTTTATAATAAGTAATTAGTAATTAGTAATTACTAATTATTAATTATTAATTATTAATATTTAATAATTAATAATTAATATTTAATAATGAATTGTTAATCATTGATCATTTATTATTTATTACTGATTTATCATTTTTGAATAATCATTTTTCTTAATAATTATTGAGTATATATCTTTTTTCTATGTATTATTTGTTTTTTCAATTAATATATATAAGTATTCAAAATTCAGTTTATTCACCGCCTATAGAGCATGTCAGAGTGGTAATGTCATTGGAGAATATACAAGAGGTATGGGTTTCAAATCTCACCCAATCTAGAATTTCTACATAAGGAACATGCATGTGCATGTGCATGTTCATGTGAATGGAATCAAAGATTAAAATATAATTAACCAATAATTAAATAATTAATAATTAATATAAATAAATAAATAAATATAATTCGCCACTAATTGATTGCTGACACACAATTTAGTAGCAGTTTTTCAAAACTGTCACAGAATGATTTTACCGTAGTTTAAACCACTACTATACTCAAATTTTGGGATATTGCTATAAGCTATTGAATTAACCTGAATCATTTATAAATTTCCTATAAACTAATAGATAGATTCTAACGACCACCCTGTAGTGAAACTGTGGAATAGAAAAATATCAATAGCACCCACAAGATCAAGAGGACACCTTAAAAGATAAGGTAATTGCAATGACATGAACCTCACAATTGGTCCCATTTGATAATGCTTCATGAAAAAAAAATATAAGGCATAATAAGTATATATATATTCTACCACTTGTTTAATAGAGCCAATTGGATGTACTTGGTTTATGAATGGCCCAATGGAAATCTGTACATTTCTTCCAAATTCAAAACACACCTTCCCATAGGTACTTTATCAGTATGTTGATGAAATTTTTTTTAAAAAACAATTCTCAACAATGAATAAAAAGACACGTGATAAATATAATTAACATGGGAACTAATGCTAATAGTTAAAAATTTAAAAAAAAATATTAGTTGTGTATTAACAAAGAACCTAACTTTAAAAAAATGCATAAAATAAATAATTTTAAATACAAAAATTATATATGATTCATGATCATGGAAATCTTCTAATTTATAATGACTTAAAAATATCATTATTATTCTTAAAATATAAATGAAATTCAATGAACATATAAACTTTTATTCATAGTTCATATAACTAAATCTTGATCACAAGGAATTATTATAAAAACTCTTGGAAGTGTATACATTCATTATCAAATTCAGTCATACATGGGATTACTAATGAAATTAAATGAATATAATGAATTTCCACACTACATAAAATAAGAATCGTTCATTAATCATGAATAAACACAACATTGAATGATTTGAAGACCTATTGACTCTAACAACAGATTACAGATTTCATTTGGACCATTTTCATAGATGTGGATCTTGGACCTGTGAATGGGGATATTCCCAAAACTCACAAAGAAAAAAATGAAAGTGAGTTTGACAAGAGAATCCACTTGGAAAAAAGAAGTGACTTAGACAAATATTTTTTGTCGATAACCCCACCACCATCCATTGAATATATTATACGTAAGCGATTGAACACTACAATCCAACGGCTCTTCTGCTTGAAAACAAAATGTTCCTGGAATTTATTGCTCATGTTGCACCATTTTTATCTATATGCATTAGGATCTTGATTCATGGATCTCTCGATTCGATAAAAGAAATCAAGATATAAAATTTAACCAAATAAAATATGGAAAAACATTATTCAAAATGTAATAATGAATTTGTTTCTAATTTTACGACCGGGGGGACATTCATATGTAAAACATTAAATCAACATAATTTTATGGTGTGACATGTTTATGTGGATTGTATATTTTACAATAATATATATGATGGAAATATTTTAGTTCAATAAAAATGGCATTCGTATATTTGAATGAGACTTGAAAGTTACCTGGTCAATCTATATTTCAAAAAAAATTCCTTCCAACATCAAAGGGTCCTTAATCATTCTAAAATAAAATTAGGTTTCAATAATTAATTTTCAAGTGTAAAGATTTGGTTACTTTTAAGTGTAACCATTTTATTAGGATTAACTAGATTAAATTTACCCAATAATAACTAATGTTTAGAAGTGTTTCATACATTTTATAATGACAAATTTTTTTTAATCCATGAAATCTGAAAATTAAAATATAGGAATTCACTCAATATTTATAAAAATATTAGATACATTAATATAAATTTTACATTTTTTCATATCCAATAAGTTCTTAACAATCTATTTCATTATTCTTTACCTAAAATTAAATTTTCACCTTATGTGGTGAATATGCTTAGTGTAGTGGAATAAATTGATCATTGAAAAAAAATTAACACCAAATTGAAATCACTTTTAGAGAGATAGTGGAAAAAGATGCGAGCTAGGGAAGAATGGGACGAGACTGCACAATATATGGATAATTAACAACATCGGTTAATTGAAGTGTGGGTGCTAATGGGAAACATAACTGGTGATGAGTGGTGTGGATTATACCGGCTACGGAAAAATTGAAGGGTGATGAATGAATTTTGATAAAAAGTGAACCGATAAAGTGAAGGGGTGAATCTGGATGAACAGGTGGGGATTGAAGGAGGAGGCGATGTTGGTGGGAAAGCGTGATGGGAATTGGATGTGTTGGGGAGCCGAGGATTCATGATAGTAATTAAAGTGGGGGAGATGACATCACTAGGGGGAGATGGGAAAAGGCAGTGTTAACGGAGTGGGAGAGCAGGGCAGGCGGTGATGGATTGGAATCATGAATGGGATGAGATGTCCAAAATGTGGGGTGTAAGCATGGATGATGGAGGAATAGCATCCATTAGTGTTAATTTTAAAAAATTATTTATTTTACTTATAATAAAATTTTGAATTTTTATAAATAAATAATGTATTGAATTAAAACAAATATTTAATTTTTTGATGATTTATTTTAACATTTTTTTATAGTCAAAAAATGAATAGTTATTATTTTTTATTGAAAATGTTGTTGTTAGTATGACATGTTTCAATCTATTTGTGAATGATCTATTTCAACATATTTTAAAAAATGTTATTATTTTTGAATGATTGTTTGATCATATTTTTCAATTTTGTTTATAATTTTTTTAATGATCATCTTCTTTCTATTTATTGTGTTTCTTAAATTAGTATATCGTAATGACATAATTTTTTTTGTAAAAATTATTTAAATGCCTATTAAATTAAATGAATTTGAAAATAGAAGCACTGTTTATACAGTGTAAAAATTGAACACTTGAATCAGTTAATAATATTTTTTAAATAAGACATTTAAATGTAAATTTTGACATTGATCATAGAAATAATATATATATATATATATATATATATTCACATAATTTGTTATTATCATTGAATAAATTTTTGTAACAAATTATATTAATGGCAAAAATGGTAATTGTAAAGATCCAGAAATTCCATGTAATTTTTTTTAATTATATGGAAATATTCGAATCTGTAGTTTCTGAAAGTACATGATTCTGAGTCCTGGAGAGCCCAGAATGTTTTCTTGAAGTTTCTTAAGTAATTTTAGTAAGCGTCAGAGTGCGTTTTTGTAACTTTTTAATCAGTGGTTGGAATTGACATCTGAGGGCACCGTTGATCTCGCAGCGCCAGTAATTGCATAAGGAGACCATCACCTCTACTGCAGTTGGTCATGGGTAGAATACAGTTTTTTCTACCCATCATGGGAAAATAAAAAAAGGTGGAAATAAAAATAAAATAACTTTATTTTTATTTAACTTTTGAATTATTTTGAATTCCCGGTGGGGACCACCCGATCTCTTCAAACCCTTTTTTTTAATTGTTCCAAACCCCCAACATTTAATGACTTCATTAAATTAATTCGTTAAACATATCAATTAAGGGGGAGGCTCTTCCTCATCAGGATTGGGGGCTCTTGGTATTTGCTGGAGGAGAAGCTTGGTGGAGGATCTTGCTGGAGGAAACCCCCCTTAGAGGAAGAACTCTTCTCCTTCGATGAACATTTCTCCAACAAAGTACTCCGTCGAAGGATCTCCAACGAGGAACATCTTCAACGACGACGAACTGATGTCTGCCTTTCCCTCTCCTCACCGACGTCCATTAATCTTCGAGGTAGGGATTGTTGTTTTTTTATACCCCTTACCATGTTCTTTTCATTCTTCTTGATTTAAGAACAACTATTCTGCTTGCTACCGTTCTAATGTGGAGGAGGCGGGCCAAAACGAACACGGCCTGACCCCTCCTCAACCTTTGTGGATTTTGGTGTTCTTCGTAGCTTCTTTTTGGGTTGAGAGAATCTAGACTGTGGCGGTCTTGAATCGATGGCAAACTCCCTAGATGAGTGCGGGAGTCTTTGGAATAAAGATTGGGCCACCAGGGTGTGCCCGGTGACCCGAGGAACGTCGCCAGCGACCGGTGCTAGTAGGTCTCGAGAGTGGCGGTCAGCACTCTGGTCGGCCGCAATAACGGCGACGGCGCAACCGCGCCGCCAGGTGAGGGCCGCAGCAGAGCAAGGGCAGTGTTCGGTGCACGGTCGGTCACGTGAAAGAGGTGGCGGCGCGCATCCACGCTTCCAGGCTTGCAGGGGTCATGCACGAGGTCGCAATGGAAAAGGGTGGGGGGGCCAGCGTGCGACCGTGCTGTGGAGGAGGGTTGGTCATCCGGCCAGCCGGGGAGCCAAGCGAGACCCTGGGTCCCATATGCCATCTATCGGCGCCACGTGGCGATAGCCGGTTGGCCACCCAACTCAAAAATATGGGTTGTGCGGTGTACCTAGTGGGCTCCTCCCCCTTGCGAAGTGTCTAGGGCAGACCCCACCGTGGGGCCACCCAGTAGCGGGCCAGCCGCGACCCTCTTGTGGGCTGCCCAATGTGGGCTGCACTGCACCGGTGGACCGGGTCGGGCCCGACTCAGCAGGCCGAGTTGGATCCCGCGGGCTGGGTCGGACCCAGGGCTGGACCCGGGTCAGGCCGGGTCGACCCGAACTGGGTCGGGTCGGACCAGGGCGGGTCGGTCCAACCGGGTCAGATCGAACCCGAACCAACTTCGACCCCTTTCCACTCTCTCGGTCATAAATTGAGCTACAGGAATCTGTTTGACGAACCATCTAAGGCGTTGGAAACCTTGGATCTAGATGATCCTTTTGGTATACCCCAAAAGTGTTTTGAAAAAATATAGGGTAAGGCCGGGTTGGATCGAACACGAATCCAACCGGGCCCTCGAGACTAAAAGGCCAATAACTTATAGACCGGGCGTCCGATTGACGCATCGTCTGTTGCATTGAGACCTCTTTTACGTGGAGGTCCTTTAGGATACTTATTCATGGGACTTCATGGAAGTTGGAGTATCTAACTATGGCTTGAGGAGTGGACCCTCTCGGAATCAAGCGATCTTAGTGTGGGAACCCTGTGGCTGGATGTAACATGAGAAATGATACTACATCGGTGTGTTCTTTGGGATCCTATATGGGTCTGTGTTTCAGGATCCCAAATGGATTCGCTCTAGGAATCCATGTGGGACTACTCTAGGATCCTACGTGGGTCTACTATACTAGGACCCTACGTGGTTCTGATGATTTAGGATCCTACGTGTTTCTTCCTCTCAACAGAGTTAGATGATTCATTAGTTACATATAATCATCTTTTCTACCGTACCTAATTTATACCTGGTGTGAGCTGAGTTCTAATCTTTGTGGTGAAACTATTGTGGTTCTTCTCTATGTGTTGTTACCTAAGAGGTACTCACCAGTGTGGTGTTATCTTTGTGGTACTTCTTCCTTCGTGGACAGTTGTGATTTTGGCTTCGGAGATGGAGCTCTGTATAATTTTGACAACTTAGGTATATGTATGGGCATACGCCTAAGTAAGGATGGTTGTTACTTCATACCTTGTGATTGTACTCTTACTTTTTTGGTTTATCCTTTGTGGATTCTAGGAGACCTTCGGAGGTCTCGGGGTCCCTACTGAGTATCATCATACTCACTCCTGCACGGGTTGTGCCCGCACCTTATCGTGTCCTGTGCAAATGATGGACAACATTGATCGAGGAAAAGGGTGGCGGACATGAGGCTGCTCAGAGGTGGACTTAGAAGAGACGTACCACAGGTTTGACTTGATCAAGAGCTGTACCTACCCTTCAGGTAGGATCCTTGGCAAGTGTTTATAGGAGTTGTTTTCAGTTTACTTGTACTTTTCAGTTTACTTGTACTTTACAGTTGGGCTTGTTTTCTGACCCCCTTTTACTTTTTGTACACACCTTGTTTACTATATATAGTTTTACTTTGTGCTTGCATCCTGTTTTGTGCTTAGTTGTGTGAGTTTATAGGTTATAAAGGCAATTCCTTCCGATTTTTAGGGAATACACCTTTTGGTGCTAGTTGCCAGCCCCTGGCCTATGGAAGGCGGACTTGGGGTAGTCCTGGCATGGGCCCTAAGGGACGGGCCATAACAAATTGGTATCATAGGAGTCTGTTATACCATATAACATTAGACTCTGATCTTTTAACGGAAATAGTTTTAAGTGTTATGAGTGTGGTTATCAGTTTAGGGAATCCGGTGTTGGTGCGGCGGTCGACGTATCCATACACAAGGACCCTGACTTCTGATTTCTGACTCAGTACACGAAAACACCGATTTCGTGTGTGTTTTGAAAATTTTTCTTGGTGATCTATTTGAGTCAGCTCACCAGGTATAACATATTGACCGTGGTGCGCCTATTTGTTTTTTTCATGAAGCCTTCGCATAGGTAGTCAGTACAGGTTCTAGGTAGAGCATGTCGTGACAGCCCATTGAGCGATGAGGCCTCGGTGCAGGGCCCTTTTTCAGTAGAGGCGCCAACGGAGGCACCAGCGGTACCGTTATTCGTTGGGCCACCGATGCCACCATCCCCAGCAGTAGAGAGTGCGTGCCACTTGAGCGCATTGCACGAGTGAAATCCCTGCATATTAATCATATTATATTATACAATTTTAGTCTTATGCTGCAATTGGAATCATTGAATATGATAGGAAATATCATATTTCTCATATTGTGTATAATGATTGAGGTAATATTGAATTTACTCTACGATCCATTATTCTCCCAATAACCATGATTTGTGTTTTATTTTATAATATCATATTTATTATGACATGGAATAGTTTGAATCCATAGTTTTCCAATATATATTACATTATGATATAACCCATTCATATATTACACCATATAGAAAATGAAGATTAAACTGTATCCTATTATAGTATATAAAATAAAGTGGATTGTGATATACAATTTATTGGAAATCATGTGAAGTGAACATGATGAAACTTTGAAGAATAAGGTTGTAATACCACTGATGGGTTTCAAGGTATCATCGTATGATTATCGGTTTTCGAAAAAAACCCATATATAGCCTTATTTTTCATTAATGATTTAAATTTCTTGGAATAATGAATCATAAAATTCTTGTACTATTTATGTAGTAACATCCATCATGATGATAGAAACATAATGAAGATCAATGGATCAAAAAACTATGGTTTCTAACCATTGTATATAAAAAAACATGGAACCTAGATCTTGTTATAAATATTATTATATATATAAGGGGTTCTAGAACCTTCACTAGGTGATGAATGATGTATCGGGTAGAAGAGATCTTTGGATGTTCCAACATGCAATAGGGTATACCCATATATGGGAACCCTTACCATAAAAAGGAATCATATATTATCTTAATATATAGAATATTGTCATCCATATCTAACATATTAGGTTCAATATCATATATCATGTATATTATGTCCTACTAGAGTGTTATTAATTATACACAGAAATGAAATGTTTGTAACAATTTAATGATCCATTTAATGGATTACAAAAAATAGATTCAATAAGAGAGGTGGAATCCAAATACATGATTATGCACATAAATCATATCATAAGGCTAATTGAATGATATGATATAATCCATATTCATCATCCTATAATACCTTATAATATCAACATATTCTAGAATACAATATCCATATATTGGATATCACTACTAATGATATGTTCATATCATTAAATATTATATAAAAAATATTCATCTCACATTCATAAATATTTAGAATGTAAATTTACTTTATACATAGAACATTTCTACCAAACAATAATTAGTTCAATTTAATTCCCCAATGGATTTGGAATTGGTATAGAGATCCCATGCATGTGAATTGTTTTCGAAAACTAAAAAAGAAAAAATTTTATTTATAATTATACAAAACACACCTTGTACAATTTTGTGGTGTCTTGAGGTAAATTTCGTAATATCTTTGTTGTCCATGGTATATTTAGAAGCCCGTCCATTTTTTAAAATGGATTTCAAAAAATTTCAATGTTGAAGTGGACTTAGTTTTGATGGATACTATGACATAATTCACATAACCATGATATTGTGAATCATCCAATGACAATATATTTTTCAATAATTTTTCCACATTTCCCAAAATGATAGTTTTTTGTAACTATATCATGGTATGTTAGTATCCTAAATGAAAATTCCTTCTATTAAACAGAAAAATTAATATTCATTAAATCTCAGAAATATAGATTGTATATTTTTCATTTTTTTATGTCATGGAACCTATAAAATTATTTTTCCATGTAACCCCATTTGATTGAATTTCAAACTAAATGGTTATATATTTACTATTATATGACCGAATAGAGTTGGTGAGATATCTAAAATCCTAAACATAGTGGAAGAAAAACTACAAAACATCATTATTAATATAAGAAATTAAATAATTTCTAATAAATATATAAATAATGAATAATAATGGAGTACATTTTACCATGTAAATCTAACTTCTCATAACTATTTTTTATAGAACTATATTAATAAAATTCAATGATTTTTCATTATTCCAAAATCATATCGTATTTATATAAATTTCTAATGTGTTAAAATAATATTATATTTTAAAAATAAATCACTAAACATTATGAATCATTCATTTGATTATAATTATCATTATTAACTGATTCTGTCCGTTGAATTATTTATCCTAAGAAAAAATAAACATGATATTCTAGTGATATGTTTTTAAACATTTTACTCTTATTTTTTACTACAAATATGAACTTTCAATAAAATGCCATGAAATTTTGTGTTTTAAATTAATTTTAAAAAAATAAATAAGACATTTCATATTCATAAAGAAGTAGTCAATGTCACACCTTGATATTTTGTGAAATATGCTTTTTGTATTAATTTAAACAATTCGATATTTTTCATTTCATAAAACACTGAAATTATTAAAGGATAGCCCTATGGTTGAAATTTATTATAGGTAACAACATGTTGTGATTGTGATTTATGAATCAATTATATTATCTTGTGATGTACATAGAATTATGTTTTTCTTGTGTTACCCACTATTCTAATTCCATTTGATAGCTACTGTTACACACAAGACATAGTTTTACCAAACTAAAATGTTACTAATAATTTTATTATTAAAATATATATATTGTTTTTATATAACTGTTGGAATGAAGGATATGAATAAGATTAATTAATTTATTAAAATATGGTTTAAATAAGTATATAAGAATAATTATTTGGTGATCAATTAAATATAAAATAAAATAAAACCCTTTTAATATTATATGAAATCTTTTAATGGAAAACAATATTCCTGCAATAAAAAACTTTTTTCCTTAATAAATTATTTAAAAAAATTAAATATTATTTTAATCCCATAAATACATTTTATATTCATTCAACTATTTAATTTTCATCTTATATGATATCTATGTTAGAGATAAAAATGAATAAAATTTTATTTATAAAGATATATGTTTAAAAAATGGGGATTTACCACCTTTTAATGGAAAATATTTTTTAAATGAATGTTTACAAAAAAATATATTTTTCATGGAAAAAATAAACATCATTTTAAAAAATAAATATCTAGTAATTCTTTTTGTGAGTTTTTTTATTTTTCTGGGATGTTTCCTTTTTTATTGAATAGTAAAAAAGACTAAATTATAATTAAACCCATAATTTTCAAATAATTTATGTTTATAGTAAATTTATATTTCAAATTTGTTATTAAGAATATTGAGATCAATTATAAATAAATTAATACAAGTTATTTCATTTTAATAATTCTCACATTGAAATTAGGTATAATTATTTTTATCATTTGATCATTTTCACTTTAAACCCTACTGGTCTATCCCATCTGCATGATTATTTTTTAACTTAACATCTACAAATTCTATATTTAGAATTTCATAAAAAGTATTATATATTAGGAATAAATATAATTTAAAATTTATAGTAATCTCAACATAGTTATTGACCTAAAAAATTACTAATATAATTACAATTAATTATAGTGTATAAGTTAAAAACAAGATTTTATATTGGATTAACATTAACTATAGTGTCAAAATACACTAGAAACATGTCCAAAAATCCATTTTATGGAAATATATAAACCATATCTTCACACAGATTAATAATTCACAATTATTGGATGAATATGATGTTAGGTATATCTCCCAATAGTGTTTAACATTTTTTATTTACAAGAATGCAACTCCTCCTCCACTATAAAAGGGAACTCACCCCCCCCCCCACATATTTACAACTATAAAAAATATTGGCTTCCCAAAACCATGAAAAAATAATCTCTCATCATCCCTCATATCATCATATAATCATCACCATGGGGATAAATTAAGACAAGTAATACCAATGATAAAAATCCAAAGGAGTTACCAATAAAAGTAGTGTTTTTAATATGTACAAAGAATGTCAAGTCATAAGGTCAAGGTTTTCTAATATCACTTTTTTTTCTATGAGACACAAGAAATGTTCACAATATATTTTTAAAATGTGGTGTGTACACAATCACTGTAGGTATTTTTTTTATTATTATGCATATACTTATTATGATATACATATCCATTCATTGAACTATATTTCAAGGGGTTTTCTCTTCAAAATTTTATAATTCATTAAATTAATTTTGTCTCAATTTACCGTCATTATGAAACATGTTCAAATATTCATATATATTCCTTTATGAGGATTATATTCTTCCATTTATGATGTTATTACATGAATCTAATTCTTTTCATGATATTTTAAGCATTATGTAATGTTATTCAAACAAAGGTATTTTTATTCAATGTTACCAATGTTGTAAGAGTTTGTTGATAAAATATCATCATTTATCATGATTTTTTAGGATTATGATTCCATTCATGAAATATTATGATTAATATCTAAATAATAAACATGATTTTCATATCATATATGTAAAGAACCGAAAATTTCAAGGAATTTTTTTTTTCTTAATTCCATTGGGGTTTTACAAGAATGCAGTTTCTGACGGCACCTGATTCTGAGGCCTGGTGTGCCAGGAATATTTATCTGAAGTTTAGCTTGGGTACATTCAGTGAACGAACGAGCGGGTTTTTCTAACTTTTGGACCGGTGCTCGAAATCGAATTCTGAGGGCACCGATGAAACCGTAGAACCGATAATTTTTTAAGAAGACCTTTTCTGGGGTTGCGTTTACTCAGGAGGTGTTGTTAATAAATTGTGGAAGTTAAAAATAAAATTGAGCTACAAATTTTATATTTTTTCTTTCTAAGTGTTAGTCCTTTGAGTGGAAGTTGGGGAAACTACCCAAGGGAGGTTATGAGGGAGGTGGGGCCCACACGAACCCCACCCCTTCATATTCCCTAACTCCCTTAACTTACCATTTAATTAGAAAACATAAGTTAATTAATTATGTGCGTTTAATTCAAATGTTTGAAATTCAAATACTTGGCATGAGAAATAAAATAAGACAAACACTTACTTTATTAGAGCTGTTGGGTTGTGAGAGGATTGGGGGAAAAATCTCTAAGGCTTGATGTTCTTCTTCTTCGTCGAAGAACGCGAATAACGCACCGCCGCCGACCTCCGACAACGGGCGACGATGAGAGACACCTTCCTCGGAGATCGACGACGCGAAGCCGTGTACCGCAACACCAACGACCCTCTCCTTCCGCAACGCCTTCTTCTACGACGAGCCTTCGTTCAACTACGCTCGAGTTAGGGGTTTGAATATATGTTCGTGAATATTCAAGCATTCTTCGTAATCTTAGCCGCTTGCTATCAATTAACGGGAGGGGGCCGAACCGCACAAACACAGCCGACCCTCCTCCCTTAATTCTGTTGTTGACCTTGTTGTGGTTTCGAATGGAGATGGTGTGGTGCCGTCACACCACGCGGGATCATGCGGTAAGGATGCGCGGCGCCGTCGCGCCGCACCAGAGAATCACGAAAACACCACGACCGGAGCGGGGCCGCGACGGAGGGGCGCGGCGGCAGGCTTCCGGCCGCCAGCATCGGAGCAGGGGGACGGGACCGCGCCGGTCCCGTGGCAACAGCAGTCGGTCGGCTGGAGCAGGCCGGCCGGTCATGGGAGAAATTGAGGGTTCGTAACCCCCATCTAGAAGGGAGGAGCGGCCCCCCATGTGGGGGCCGCGTTTAATTAAACAAGGGGGGGCAGCGCCCCCCCCCCCCCCCCCCCCCGCTTTTCCGCCCAGCTCGGTCATGCCGAGCTGGACAGCGGACCGTGCCAGTGCCCCGGGCCGGGCCGCGACAGCTAGGCCGGGCCACTCCCAAGTGGGCCAGACCCGAACCCGGTTCGGGCCGACCTAGGGGGTCTCCTGTCGGGTCGGTCAGGGGCCGAACCCCCTATTCTCGGGCATATTTCGTTCAAATACCCATATCATGGGCTACGGACCTCCGATCAATGAACCGTCAGTTCCGATGTGATACTTGGATCGATACGGTCATTTTGGTATATTACACTCAAGTATTCGGAGAACTTTGGGTACGTCTGGGTTGGTTCGAACCCGAAACCAACCGGGCCCTCGGAGTGGAAACACTTATATCTCGAGCTCTGGACATCCGATAGACTTTCCGTCAACTTTGTTGGATTAATCTTGATGAGACGAAACGTTTGACATGCTTCGCCTGAGTTTTGGATGCAGTTGGTTAGTGGTCGGGTTGGATTGTACCTGAAATCCAACCGGGCCCTTGGAACGGAAAAACTGATAACTTTCAGATCGGACGTCCGTTTGACGAACCATCAGCGGCATTGGTGATCACATTGAGAAACGGTCCCTATTAGTATACCCTATGAGAGTTCGGGGTATAGTTGAGATACGTTCGGGTTGGTTCGTACATGAAACCAATCGGGCCTCTGGGACGAAAAGGCTAATAACTCACAAACCGGGCGTCCGATTGATGTGTCGTCTGTTGCATTGAGACCCCTATGATGAGGTGGTCCTTTGAGATACTTTTTCGAGGGAATTTGAGATACTTGGAGTATTTACCTATAGATCGTGGAGTGGACCCTCCTAGAGATGATCGTACGGATTACGGAGACCGTGTAGCTGGCTGAGACCTGATGACTGCTTGTCCGATTCGATTCAGAGTGACTTGTGTAGCCCATTGGGGAGCACTACTTTGTGATTTGGAATACCCATGGCAGAGGAGCACTACTTTGTGAGGTGGCAGACCCGCAGTACTCGACAGGAGGAGTACCTCTGTAGGCTATGAGCGGGAGCACTACTGTGTGAGGTGGAAGACCCATGGCGGAGGTGCACTACTTTCTGAGGTGGCAGACCCGTGGTACTCGACATGAGGAGTACCTCAGCAGTCTTAGGTTAGTGAGCAATACCTCGGAGTCGTGATAGTATCACTGTACTCATCAGAGACGGAGCTCTTCAGCAATTACGGTTTCGATAATGAAAATCCTGGTTTGAGCTGAGTCTATGACCTTTGTGTTTACCTCATGATTGAAATGGGTCACTTGATAACTTAGGTATATGTATGGGCATATACATAGGTAGTGGTTATCCGTTGATTTCATAATCTTTTTATTTCCTCATGATTTAGATGGGTTACTTGATAACTTAGGTATATGAATGGGAATATACCTAGGTAGAGGTTATCTGTTGAGATCTTTCTTTGTCGTTATCATTGTTGGATTTAGTGAGACCTTGAGGGTCTCGGGGTCCCTACTGAGTATAGTTATAATCACATCTGCACGGGATATGCCTGCACCTCATTGTGTTGGTTGTAGACGACGGGCAGTGTTGATGGAGGCTGAGTGTTCGAGGACGGGACGGTACCTGGAGGTGGACCTCACGACGAGTCAGTATCCGGAGGTGTACTTCACAACGAGACGACACTTGGAGGAGGGTGACGGGTGAGAGCGTTGTAGAGGATATTTGTACCTACCCTTCAGGTAGGATCCGTGTGGAAGATCCAGGAGTTGTGCTATCTGTACCTACCATTCAGGTAGGATCCGAGGAGGATGAACCAAGAGCTGCTTCCATTCTTCTGGCTATTTTTCTTTTTCTGGTGTACTTTTGTTCAGTTGTAGTTGTACTTTCAGTTGGGTTTTTATTCTGGCCCACTTACTTTTTATCACCTCTTTTGTTCTTAGTGTATTACTTCCGCTTGTACTCTGTGATGTTTTGTTTATTTTTATAAAGGCAATGTCTTCCCAGTTATCGGGATTTACGCCTTTGGTGCTAGTCGCCAGCCCCTGGCCTATGGAAGGCGGGCTTGGTGTAGTCACAGCACGGGTCCGAGGACAGGTCGTGACAAATTGGTATCAGATGAGTCGGTTCTACCACAGAACTTCGAACTCTGATATTTCCTTTCTGTGAAGCAATAGTGTTAAGGGTACCGAGTGTGGTCTTCTGTTCAGGGAGTCCAGTGTTGGTGCGGCGGCCGACGTATCTGTACACAAGGACCCTGACTACTGATTTCCGACATTGTGCATGAAAAACACTGATTGCGTGTGTGTTTTCAAAAGTTTTAAAGTTAGCTCAAACCAGTTCAGCTCAACAGGTATAAAACATTGACCGTGTCACATCTGTTTGGGATGTCTCCACGCAGACAGTCAGTTGGAGTTCCGAGAGAGTACTCGATGATGGCCCACCAAGCGACGAGGCTCCGATACGGGGCCCTTTTTACTATGTTGGCACCCTCGGGTGGTGTACCAGCAGCACAACCACCTGTTGGGAATCATATTCCACCAGCCATACTAGCGAATTGTGCACGCAGGCAGAGCGCGTTGCATGAGTTCCAGTAGCAGCGGCCTCCGAGGTTACGAGGCGAGGCAGATTCCCAGACAGCAGAGCACTGGCTGGAGGTGATTGCTAGAGTTTTTTCGCCTAGCTTAGACATCAGTAGAGTGGATGGTGGACTTTGATACTAGTTTTTTCCAGTGAATGACCATGAGGATGGTCCGCATAGTGATGAGGCATTGGTACATGGACCAATGCCTGAGATAATGCCTTCGGGTAGTGTGTCAGTTATACATCACTACCTGTTGGTCAGCAGTTACAACCGGTGGTACCAGTAGGTGAAACATGTAGGATTACTTCCTTACACGTGTTCTAACATCAGATACCCTCAAGTTCCGATGTGAGCCCGACTCACAGGCAGCTGAGGACTGTCTTGAGGAAGTGGCTGAGAGTTTTCTAGAGCTTTTACAGCTTCGGCAGGATGACATATCGGTAGCTGAGTATTCATCGAGGTGTACTGGTCGTTCATGGTACTTGATGACTACGATATTATCAATGCTTTAGAGATAGAACCTCAGAGCGAGGTGTGTTTAAAGGATATCTGAGTAAGTACTCTTTCCTCTATGCATTCCTACTTATGTTTGGGTGCTAGAGAGAACCTTTGTGGTTGAATGTTCTTTGGATGATCGGTTATAGCCAGTGAATGTTAGTAGTGGGAAGATACGAATTGGCATCAGTCTCAGAGACTTGGATGTGTAAAATTTTTCAAGAAGAAGAAGTGTCAAAGAAAGATGAATCTGCAAAGCATCAGACGTGGAAGTAGAGCTAGGAGAGCAGCATGGGGTGGTGTACTTTTCGACATGTTACTACAACCCGCCTTTGTAGTCCCTGCTTGGCTCAGGGAGCTGGAGGGCAGGGGAAGAGAGTAGCTGCATGCCTCAAGAAGTGTGACCCAGTGGCTCTAAGAATGATTCAAGGGACAGTTTGTGTCCACTACTAGCTTCCGTAGTAATAGACGTGGATACAAATCATTCCTTCCATCCACGAATCTTGTCCCAGACCTAGAGATTCCGGTAAGCCATAGACTTGACCCTCACGTTTGGAGATACCTTGGTAGGAGACTCAATAATCACACTTATGCCGACAGTGTGGACTGACCCACGAGGTGAGAGTTTCAGTTGGAATATTTTGGTGGCAGCATCGAGGCCTTACGACGTTGGTCTCGATATGGATTGGATTCTCAGTTCATTCTCAGATTGACTGTATTAGGCAAAAAGGTTGTGGTCTAACTACAACATCGGGATTGTTTTTCCTTGGTCAGCGAAAAGGAAACCCCAGGCAGCACAGGATGAACTCATTCATAGGAAGGTGTAGTTGATCACTCTTGAGTCGGCCAACTTCACCCACGTGGCAGCAAGAGTTTTGTGTTTTAGTTCTAAACAGGAAAGGGAGACCTCTAGAGTTCGAGGATGATGATCACGTCCTTATATGAGTCTCACCTCGACAAGGTTTACAGATATGTGGCCAAGGCGGCAAGTTATCTCCGAGGTTCAATGGACCTTTTTTGGTCCTCAGAAGGGTATGTGAGGTGGTTTACTTCTTGACCTTTCCACCTCAGTTTCACTGGGTGCATAATATCATCCATGTACCTCAGCTGGAGAGATACGTGCATGATCCTTCACACATCATCACTCTCAGGGATTTGGAGGTCGATGACTAGACGACTTCCACATGGATCCAGTAGGGGTTGAGGATCGACAGGAGTGGGTCCTACGGGGACGGTCGATTCCTCTTGTGCGCTTTCGCTGGTAGCACGGGAACCCCTAGGTGAGCACATGGGAGCAGAAGGCTCATATGCGTGATCAGTACCACTTTTGTTTCCCTAGTTTGTGTTATAGCTTTACGGGGATGTAAAGCCCTGAGGTGGGAGTAATGTAAAGACCTGAAAATTTAAAGGAAATTTTTTTTTCTTAATTTCATTGGGATTTTACAAGAACGCAGTTTCTAACGGCACCTGATTCTGAGGCCCGGTGTGCCCGGAATATTTATCCGAAGTTTAGCTCGGGTACGTTCAGTGAACGAACGAGTGGGTTTTTCTAACTTTTGGACCGGTGCTTGGAATCGAATTCTGAGGGCACCGATGAAACTGTAGCACCGGTAATTGCTTAAGAAGACTTTTTTGGGGTTGCGTTTGCTTGGGAGTTGTTGTTAAAAAATTGTGGAAGTTAAAAATAAAATTGAGCTACAAATTTTATTTTATTTCTTTCTAAGTGGTGGTCCTTTGAGTGGAAGTTGGGGAAACTACCCAAGGGAGGTTATGAGGGCAGTGGGGCCCACACAAACCCCACCCATTCATATTCCCTAACTCCCTTAACTTACCATTTAATTAGACAACTTAAGTTAATTAATTAAGTGGGTTTAATTCAAATGTTTGAAATTCAAATACTTGGCATGAGAAATAAAATAAGACAAACACATATTTTATTAGAGTTGTTGGGTTGTGAGAGGATTGGGGGGAAATGCTCTAAGGCTTGAAGTTCTTCTTCTTCGTCGAAGAATGTGAAGAACGCACCGCCGCCGACCTCCGACGATGGGCGACGATGAGAGACACCTTCCTCGGAGATCAACGACATGACGCCTTCTTCCGCGATGAGCCTTCGTTCAACTATGCTCGAGGCAGGGGTTTGAATATATGTTCATGAATATTCGAGCATTCTTCATAATCTTAGCCGCTTGTTATCGATTAATGGGATGGGGTCGGACCGCACAAACACGGACGACCCTCCTCCCTTAATTCTATTGTTGACCTTGTTGTGGTTTGTGACGGAGATGGCGCAGTGTCGTCGCACCGTGTGGGATCATGCGGCAAGGATGCGCGGCGTCGTCACGCCGCGCCATTGAAGTCGAACAAGGTCGCAGCACCGTCACGTCGCGCCGTAGAATCACGAAAACACCGTGGCCGGAGCGGGGCCGCGGCGGAGGGGCGCGGCGCCGTCGCGCCGCGGCGGAGCAGGGAGCGGTGGCTGGCTTCCGGCAGCCGGCGTCAGAGCAGGGGGACTGGACTGCACCGGTCCCGTGGCGGCAGCAGCCGGCCGGCCAGAGCGGGCCGGCCGGTCAGGGGAGAAACTGGGGGTTCGTAACCCCTGGCTTGAAGGGAGGATCAGCCCCCCATGTGGGGGTCGCGTTTAATTAAACAAGGGGGGAAATGCCCCCATCCCCCCCCCTGTCCGCCCAGCTCGGTCACGCCGAGCTGGCCAGCAGACCACGCCAGCGCGCCGGGCTGGGCCACACCCAAGCGGGCTGGACCCGGACCTGGTTCGGGTCGACCCGGTTCGGGCCGACCCAGGGGGTCTCGGGCCGGGTCGGTCCGGGGCCGAACCCCCTATTCTCGGGCAGATTTCGTTCAAATACTCATATCTTGGGCTACGGACCTCCGATCAACACACTGTTAGTTGCGATTCTGTCCTTAGATCGAGATGGTCGTTTCGGTATATTACATTCAAGGTTTCATAGAACTTTGGGTATGGCCGGGTTGGTTCAAACCCGAAACGAACCGGGCCCTCGGAGCGGAAACGCTTATATCTCGAGCTCTGGATGTCCGATAGACGTGTCGTCGACTTTGTTGGATTCCTCTTGATGAGATGAAACTTTTGGCATTCTTCTCCTGAGTTTTGGATGTAGTTGGTTAGTGGTCAGGTTGGATTGTACCCAAAATCCTATCGGGCCCCTGGAACGGAAAAACTGATAACTTTCAGACCAGAAGTCCGTTTGACGAACCGTCAGTGGCGTTGGTGATCACGTTGAGAAACAGTCCCTATGAGTATACCCTATGAGAGTTTGGGGTACATTTGAGATATGGTCGGGTTGGTTCATACACGAAACCAACCGGGCCCCTGGGACAAAAAGGCTAATAACTCACATACCGGGCGTCCGATTGACGCGTCGTCTGTTGCGTTGAGACCCCTATGATGAGGCAGTCCTTTGAGATAATTTTTCGAGGGACTTTGAGATACTTGGAGTATAGACCTGTAGCTCGTGGAGAGGACCCTCTTAGAGACGAGCGTACGGAGTACGGAGACCGTGTAGCTAGCTGAGAACTGATGACTGCTTGTCCGATTCGATTCGGAGTGACATGCGTAGCCTAGTGGGGAGCACTAATTTGTGAGGTGGTAGACCCATGGCGGAGGAGCACTACTTTGTGAGGTGGTAGACCTGCGGTACTCGATAGGAGGAGTACCTCTGTAGGCTATGAGGGGGAGCACTACTGTGTGAGGTGGAAGACCCATGGCGGAGGAGCACTACTTTGTGAGGTGGTAGACCCACAGTACTCGACAGGAGGAGTACCTCAGCATTCTTAGGTTAGTGAGCAGTACCTCAGAGTCGTGATAGGATCACTGTACTCGTCAGAGACGGAGCTCTTCTGCCGTTACGGTTTCGATAATGAAAATCCTGGTTTGAGTTGAGTCTATGACCATTGTGTTTACCTCATGATTGAGATGGGTTACTTGATAAATTAGGTATATGTATGGCCATATACCTAGGTAGTGGTTATCTGTTGATTTCATAATCTTTGTGTTTCCTCATGGTTGAGATGGGTTACTTGATAACTTAGGTATATGTATGGGCATATACCTAGGTAGAGGTTATCTGTTGAGATATTTATTTTTGGTTATCCTTGTTGGATTTAGTGAGACCTTGAGGGTCTCGGGGTCCCTACTGAGTATCGTTATACTCACTCTACACGGGATATGCCCGCACCTCGTTGTGTTGGTGGCAGACGACGGGCAGTGCTGACAGAGGCCGAGTGTTCGAGGACGGGACGGTACCCGGAGGTGGACCTCACGATGAGTCAGTATCCGGAGGTGGACTTCACAACGAGACGAAACTTAGAGGAGGTTGATGGGAGAGAGCGTTGTGGAGGCTATCCGTACCTACCCTTCAGGTATGATCCTTGGTGGACGATCCAGTAGCTGTGCTATCTGTACCTACCCTTTAGGTATGATCTGAGGAGGATGACCCAGGAGCTTCTTCCGTTCTTCCAGTTGTTTGTCTTTTTCTGTTGTACTTTCATTCAGTTGTAGTTGTACTTTCAGTTGGGTTTGTATTCTGGCCCACTTACTTTTCAGCACTTCTTTTGTTCTTAGTGTATTACTTCTGCTTGTAC
This sequence comes from Viscum album, assembly GCA_963277665.1. NCBI lineage: Eukaryota > Viridiplantae > Streptophyta > Magnoliopsida > Santalales > Viscaceae > Viscum > Viscum album. The sequence continues at coordinate 280,040,531 of OY728133.1, forward strand.
TCTGTGATGTTTTGTTTAATTTTATAAAGGCAAAGCTTTCCCATTTATCGGGATTTATGCCTTTGGTGCTAGTCGCCAGCCCCTGGCCTATGGAAGGAAGGCTTGGGGTAGTCACTACACGGGTCCGAGGACAGGTCGTGACAATATAGTTTTCATGATATCTTCATGTGTTGGAATTATTTTCCCACACTTCGGTACATAAGATAATTAAGAAAATGTTTTTAATAAAATATGACAGTATTAATCATCGGTTGGATAAATATTTTATACAATGGACCATATTTTTGGAAAAAATATATTTTATGTTCATTTTCATAGAAAATGATTTTAAGTTTTTTGTATTTTAAAAAAAATTAAAATTATTTTTAGATCTTCTACTATAAGATTTCATGGTTAATTTAAATGAAAAACTTTTTAAAATGTGTTTTCTATCTAAGAAGTGATTTTAAGGATTTTAAAATATTCTTCTATAAGAGTTCAAAAAAGATGGTTTCAATAATAATTATTTCAATTATTTCAATGATCCTTTTATTTGTTTTAATTGATGTTTTCAAAGAAAATGTTACTCAAAATTTTATATGTTTAGAAAGAGTGTTTTTCAAATAGGAATAGATATTTTACTCAAGAAATGTTCTAAATGACATTAAATTTTACATTATTAGATTTCAAAGTTGTATTCAATGTAAAATATTATAAAAATATATTATGTTTAAAATATTGATTTATTAATAATGGTTATTTCCCATAATAATTTTCCAACCGTTCATTTAAAATCCGCATCTGTATAAAATGAAATCCTTTGATATAGTTTATGTCTTATTAGGGATATAACCCAATGAAACCATTCATATTCATTCATTAAAGGGATTATGTTTATGATGTAATTTATCTTATGAAATCCATTTATATTTCACAATATATAACATGATAAAGGACTTATGAAACTCAATTCCTATCAGATAAAATTATATTATTTAATTATTATTAAACCTTTCTCTTTTCCATAGTTTCTAATACGGTGGGGTTTTTATAATACCCATTTCATTCCATTGGTTATGATAATGTGAATTTTTGGGATATTTTCAAACACATATACATGATTTCATTATCTAATGGGTGTGACCTATATCTCCCACAATTACATTGGATAATGATTGATGACTCACGAGTATATACATTATGCATGAACCAAACTACATGTTCGCAATGTTATGATTGGACATTATTTCATGTTTAAAATTTTATTTATGAACATTATTATATGTTCAGTATGTTATTCATGGACTAGGTTTCATGTACATAAGTTTATGTGTGAACCATATTACATGTTCAAAATTTTATTCATAAACCATATAACATATTTATAATGTTTTTCATGGATCCATTTTCATATCCGTAATTTTATCCATAAACTTAAATACATGTTCACAATGATATGAGTGAACCTAATTACATGTTCACATTCTTATTCATGAACAATATTACATGTTCAAAATGTTATGTATGAACCTAATTAAATGTTCACGAAGGTAAGAGTGAACCTAATAACATGTTCATGGTGCTTTTCATAGACATAGTTTCATGTCCGTATGTTTATGTGGGGTAATGATTTGATGTACTAAAAATTATGAGTGAACTAGTTTCTATTTAAACATTATTAAAAAATTATCTGTTTATGTTTATGACACATGTTATATTTAATTCTAATGTTATGATCTCATGAAACATGTTCTTTTATTACATGGCGATTCATGTCTTATGAATTGATAATATTTATTACATGATTCATTTTTATGATATTTGATACATAAGATATGTTATTCTAATTATATGATAATCTTTACATACTATTATTCTCATGTTATGCATACATATATCCCTTTTTACCCATACTAAGCATCTAATCTCACCCCTTTATTAAATTTCCTTTCCTTAGGTTATTAGGAAAATTATTAAGTATAAGTATTTAAGGGGATGATCTTTATGGAAGATGTTGAAAATAATGCACCATGATAGATGATTATGTGTCCATGTAATCCAATACGTTGTACTATTATATACTTCAAGCATGAAATTTTGTATTGTGATAAACATTCATATAAATGTTTAACATTTCCATGTATGTTAATATTGGATCACTGTAGTTGGTATCAAATAAATGGTTTAGTCAAACTTTAGAATCTAATATGAGAAAAAATTAGTGAGATCCCTAAGGATATTTATAAATATATTTATAGGGATGTCTTTAATGATAAGTATATGGTTTCATATATTAAGAATATTTTTTCTTGATTTAGACATCCTATAAAAAACTGTTCATCATTATGTGGTCTTTTGATATGATAAGTGTTACTCAAACTAGGATTTTTGGTTTCATCCAATGGTGGGAACTAGAAGGACCTATTATAACATTAAACGTTTTAGATCTGGAAAGTAAGGGAATTATGGAAAATTCATTCCTCGTTATAAATCTACTAATGATAATGTGGAATGTGGAAGTATTTTTTGTTATACTTATGAAGATAAAGAGACCGTGAATGGCATGTTAATGTTATGAAATCTTATTACTCTATTATATACATGATTAATTGTGGTTGGGGATCCTTATGAAGTGATCTATATGTTATATTATAGGAAAGGGGTATTAAGGTAAAAGATGATAATGTATAATTAAGAGTTTAAGAATAAATTTGGATAATTCAAGTGTATATTTATAAAAATTAAATAATTATGTTATATGAGTCATGAATTATATCCTTTTTATTATGTATTTTCAAAAACATATTTAATGTTGTTGAGGACCTTAAAATGTGATTTAATGTAGTGGTGATATTTTGATTAAGGGATTGAAACCCTTAATGTGTTTCTAAAGTTGAGAAAATTTAATTTATCAGGATTAAAGATATCATTATGGATAAAGTAAATTGAATGGGACTGATTACCTTGAAACTAATAATTGATTTTTTTGAAAAAAGTGGTCTATGGTATCATGAATGATGCTTAATTTTTTTCTATATAAAGAATATATTCAATAATCATTGGAAAATTAAATAATGAATATTTTTAATACGTTTTTATCGTAATTCATGATATCAAAATGTATAAAGATAAAAAATGATTAAAATATTGACATGTTTGGTATGTGAAAATGAAGACCTACATTTAAATATATCAGGGATCAATGATGAGAAGTTTTTTTGAAATTTAGTTTCTTTATTTTTAAATATTTTGACTTTTATCTTTTAAAAGATTCATAAGGTTAAAATTTTGTTAATGTTTTGTGTTATGCGTTAGATAAGGTTTTAGTGCAAATGTATTATATCACCATATAAGGATTTTTTTCATATTGGATGAACTCTGGTAACCATAATAATGTGATAATAAAAAAATGATGGATAGACTGACCAATCATTCTACTTATGGATATCATAATCTATTAGTACTTTAGGATTGACAAATTCACCTTCATTTCATAATTTATTAGATAATGTGAAAATCAAGAAAGTAATTACTAATGGTTGAGATTGTGAACATGAAAATAAATGAAATTAATTAAGTATATTTCTATATATTCATAAAAATAAAATAATTCCCCAATTATAGTAAAATGATATTGAAAATTATTTATCCAAATACCTCTATTTTTGTTGAATTTTTGGTCTGATAAATTATTATTGATTTATGGTTTTTTGGTCCATGACTTTCCATTGATCATTCAATTTATTATGATAAATGACATCAATAATTCTATATAATTATTTATGTTTTTAATTCATGAAAAATATTTAGTACCAACCTAAGTTTTACAATATAGATACCTAGTTATGAGTTACTTTAGGTAACCTTTATGGTTCCAACATTCCCATTGTAAAGGAATCATTAGTATTAATTTTTATGATGTGGGTTTCTATAAAATGAAATTTAATGAACTAAACCATTAATAACCAAGACAAATTTTTTGGAATAAAATGTTTTTAAGGGGGTTATAATCCTAAACCTAGGAATTTTTTGAATCATTTTTTAAATAAATTTTAACTATTTAATACTTTTCATTTTACACAAAACTGAAATAATTTTTTTATAAGATATCACTATGGTTGGATTTTATTATAAGAAAGACGTGTTAATATTTCAATATAAAGAAAAAATATAATAGCATAATGTATTCAAAAAAATTTGTTTTTCTTTTCTTATATACAATATGGATTCCCTTAGATTGATTGTGTTACACGCAAGACCATGTTTTAGCAAACTACAATGTACCACTAATATTATTATCAAAATATTATTATATTTTTCAGCTAGTTGTTACAATAGATGTTAGAAATAATATTAATTAAACAAATAAAATATTATTTAAACATTTATATAATAAGAATTAGTTAGATATCAATTAAATATTAATGAAAATATAACCCTTTTGAAAATATAAGAAATATTTGGCTGGAAAACAATAGTTAGGCAATAAAACGTGTTTTAATAAAATAATTTAAATAAAAATATTTTTAGATATTTTATTAATGAAATAAAAATATATTATGTTGATTCAACTATTTAATGTCCATACTACATTTTTTAGGAAAGGGATAAAAATAAATCCAACTTTATGCATAATGATATACATTTTAAAAGGATAATTTTACCATATTTTAATACTGAAGCTATTTTAAATCTAATTTTGTCACAATTATAATTTTTAGTTGAAAAAATCAATATATTTTTTGAATCAAAAATATCAAAATTTACTTTAGGTTACATTTTATAATTTTTCTAAGAAGTTTCATTTGTTAATGAATTGTAAGAAACAGTAAAATGAAATTGAAAAATGTGTTTTCATTTAATTTATTTATATAGATAAATTATATTTTAAATTTGTTTAAATGTATATATAAGAAAAATATACATAAATTATTCCAATTTAAGTTCATTTAATAAATTTTAAATTGAAATTGGGTATAGAAATAATTCAAACTATTGAACATTTTCACATTAAAAACATGTTCTTTCATCTCGTATGTAGGATAATTTTTAAATTGATTTCATCTAATTATATGTTTATAATATGAATAAAATGGATTAAATAGTTTTTATCAGTATGATTTATAAATTCTAACAAGTTAATGTTTGTTTTTTAAAAAAATATTAGTCAATGTAATTAAAATTAATTATAATGATTAAGGTAAATACAATATTTCTTAATGGTTAATCATTAAAGTATGGGGTAAAATACCAAAGAAAAATTTTTAAATTTCATTGGAATGGAATAATTCAAACATATAATACCTTTTATAATAAATATATCATTATTTGAGGTAAATAAAATAAGGTAGACCTCTAAATAGTGTATAACTTTTAACATTTAAAAGAAGGCCACACCACATCCACTATAAAAGAGAACCCCCCCCCCCCCCAATCATTTCTTCACACCTCTGAATCCCATTGGCTCAAAAAATATGTTCCCAAATAAGCAACCAAAATCCCTCATCTATTATTATATGCCTCAATATAGGATAAAATCTGAACAGGAATCCATTTGGTGAGATCCCAAAGGAGTTACCCAAAAAGAGGATGTTTGATTGTGTATGAAAAAAGTCAAGAATTAATGTAAGGGTTTTCTCATCTCACATTTATTTTACATGAGACACAATACATTTTCACCACCTATTTAATATATTTGGTTTATATACTTACAATATATGTATTTAATTATTATTATATCTAGAATTATTTGGATTTACATATCTCTTTGATTATATCTATTTTATGAGGATTACAGTTCAAAAGCTACCAAATTGGTAAAGTAATTTTGTCACAATTTTCTATTTTGTTGAAGAAATGTTTTTTAAGATTAAATATTCATTTATAAGTTCTATATACTTCTATTTTAAATTTCATATAATGAATATCCTTCTTTTATTTAAATTTTAGGATTCATTTAATGTATTTCTCACTTGAGAATTTTGATTCAATGTTACCTAAGTGGTATGGTTTTATTGATACAATCTAATAATTTTTCTTGACTATTGATGATTTTTCTTAAAATAATTAAATACCATGTTCCATATCTCAATAATTTTCATTATTTTATTCTACAATATTTTTTCATGATATATTCATGTATTTTTATCATTTTCCTACTCTTTGGTGCATAAAATAAATAAGAAAAAGTTTTTAAGAAAATCTGGATTTATTTCTCTTCAAATGAATATATATTTTATTCCAAAAACTGTTTTTATATTTTTTTCCTATATTTTTAAATTATATTGCCTACTCATATTTATGGAAAAAGATTTTAATAATTTATTTATGTTTTAAAGATGTGTTTAAAATATTTTTCATAGCTAAATTTATATTTTTTAATTTTATTTTCAATATAATAGGCTTTTAAAATATTTTACATTTAATAAGTTTTTTAAATTACTTTAAACTATTAAATTATATGTTTTGAAAATTGTATTTTTAAATAAAAGTATTTAAATTATTTCAAAGATTTTGTTATATGTTTTAAATTTGTTTCAAATAAAATGGTTTTGATAATATTTTATGATTAGAAAAATTTTATTTTCAAATTAGAAAGTATATATTCCTCAATAAAATTTTCAAATAAATTTTAATGCTTACTTTATATGTTTTCAAAGAGGTTTTCAATGTAATTTAATTTGAATACATTTAATGTTTTAAAAAAATAGACTAAGGTTATTTCCATTAATAAATAATCTATGTGATTTTTCAAAATCCTCCTCCACCTAAGATGAAATAACATTATATAGTACATCCATTATTTTGGATATGATCTATGGAAAAAATGATTATTATTTCATTGAATGTTCTATGTATATGATGAAAAGTTTCTTATAAGCCTATTTATCTTCCATGGGTTATCACATGATAAAATACTTACAAAACTCACATCCATTAATTGTTTATTATATGATTATATGATTATGAAACCTCTATCCTTTACAAATATTATTGTATTATTAATTGTTTATAATACTCATATCATTTCATTGGTCATGATATTATCAATTTTTGTGATAAAAATTAACACATATGTATTATTTCATTATGTTAAAAGTGGGACCTATATCTCCATCCAATGAATTTTCTAATGAAGGATGAATCAAGAGTAAAAATGTTATGCATGAACATGATTACATGTTCACAATGATAATAATGAGCCTTATTAAATGTTCAAAATTTTATGTGTGAACCTGATTATATGTTCACAGTGTTATTCATGGACCTGGTTTCATATCCATAATTTTATTCATAAACCTGATTACATGTTCACAATGTCATGAGTGAACCTAATTAATTTTTCTAAATTTTATAAAAGGACCTAGTTTGAAGTTCATATTTTTTGTGTGAACCTGATTACATGTTCCCCGTGTTATGAATGAACTAAAACACTTGTTTTCAATGTTTTCTATGGACCTGGTTGCATATCATTAAATTTATGCATAAACCTAATAATATTTTCACAGCCTTATGCGTGAACTGGATTACATGCTCAAAATTCTATCTTTGAACCAAATTACATGTTCATGATGTTTTGTGTGAACCTGATTAAATGATCACAATGTTATGCATGATAATGGATGTATGTCCATAAAATGATATGATGACTTTACTTGAATTTAGAAACCTAATGAGTGTACTTGTTTCTATTTACACATTTTCATGATGTTATATGTGGATTTGTATGCCACATTTCTATATCTCATGCCAGTGTTATTCTTTAATGACTTAGGTTATTTTATTCTATTTTTTTCATGTATTATGAACTACCAATCATTATTCCATGATTCATGTTTATGATCATTGATATGCATGGTATGATATCATAATGATACGATCATTCTCATACCATTATTAACATGTTCTAATTATATATCTCCCTTTCCTTCCATTAATTAGCATCGTAGTTATACCCTTATTTTATTCCCTTTCCCTAAGTTATGAAGAGTGGATTTATATTATATTACTAAATGGGATGAACTTTAAGGTTAATGGTGATGATATTTTACCAATATATATGTTAATGATTCCATGTTTCCAAAGATAATATGCTATAACAGTTCTCTATCATGATATTTTTTAATGGGATCAATATTCATGTAAAATGTTTTAATATCCATTCCACATGCTGACCTTGTATATTACATTATTTTTTTCTTCTCATGTCTTTGGATGTTTTTCTTGAGCTCTGGATTGAGTTCCCTGCTTAAAATTTTGAGTTTGTCTGATTTAGTTGAAATGTTGGAATGTTCACAAGCAGTGTATGGTAAGGGGTAACCATGAAGCCTAGCCCATATAATGTTCTAATATGTCTTGGAGTTGTCCAAAAGCTACAACCCTATATGAGCACTGTAAGTCAAACTTTACGGGTTGGTCATGTTGTCATTCTTCTCTTGGAAAGTAGTTACCTCATGGTTGGTGCACAGTTTGTTAAACTGTGTAGCCAATCCAGGAGACCACCCCAAAAACATTAAATATTAAAATTCATATATATATCTCCTCTTTTTATATCCCAAATTCTGTATTCCTCCCCTTGGGTCCTCTTTGGTGCACAAGTGGGTTCCCAGACCCCTCTTCTATGGGATCATCTTCCCCCATTGTTGTATCCTCAAGGTTATAAGGTATGTTTTTAGGTGTTTCCTCCAACTTTCTTATCTTCCATCATGGATGAATCTTCATTTTTATAAGGTATTTTTTAGGATTTTTGTCAAATTTTCATTTATTATTCTCCATCTATTATCTCCCTCATGAGATCATGGACCCTCTTGGTGGGATTTTGTCTCTAAGTCAAACCCAAGATTCTAGGTCTAATATTTGGTTGGTGTTTACTAAGATCTTGGGCATGAAGATCATTATTAGGGACCTATTATTCCTTCCCTTTATGTTTTCCACCTCCTCACTCATTTGAGGTAAGTGTTTCCATTATTTTACATTCAATCACAATTTATTGGTACATGTGTCATTCTAATTAATTTTTAAATATGATTTTCATGTTTGTGATGCATATGGTATGCCTATTATGGTGTTTCTTGGTTGAAATATACTAATAAAAATTTGTTTTATGTGATTATCCATATAATACTATTTATATGTTCACCAAACATGTTTGATAAAGTGTAAATTGATCCTTAAAAGTAAAATTTGATTATTCGTGTGGTGGTTCCCTTAGAAACAAGTTTTTGAATTTGTTACATAGTGATTTGGGTTTTATATACTGAACAATATGAATTTTTTAGTTTGTTTTGTTATGTTGGTTTGAATTAAAGTGTTGATTTTTTATATGAATGTCTTTTTTGGTGCATCCATGGGTAATTAGTGTTTTAAATTTTGTTTTGGCACATCCATGTTTTCATAAGGTGCACACATGGATGGGCATTCAAATGATGATTCCATATTAAAATAATATTTTATGTGAACAATAGTTTCACATATTTCCTCTTGATTTCTAAATGTTATTTTGGTACATTATAATTCTTAAAATAGATTCAAATGTTTTATTTAAACATGGATTGTCTGGTATTTCATAACATGGTTTGTTTTAAAATTGAGGGAAATCATATTTTTCATATTTGGTCTGTTTTCATCTTGGATTTGAAATGGTGTTGGAAGAGAAATTGTATTTGGAACCTAAGAGACTGTTTGGAATTTTTAATATAAAGGTGGTGTGAAATTTTATTTTGTGAAAAAAAATTCAATGTTTCTAGTAAATTATTTTGGATGTGTAATATAAATATCCTATTGGGAAATTTAGCTTGTTTTTAAAGAAATGGTTGAATGTTTATATTATTGTAGAGAACTCGTTGTCAACTTGTGTAATGTGATTTGTAGTGGGAACCCATATCAATTATTTCACTATATGGGATATCATAGAGGTGGTGTCAATGTTTGGGGTAGATACGTTTTCTGATGGTAGGTAAGGTGAGTCACACATGCATGGGCCTCCTACTAACACATTATACTATTACCATGGGTTTCCTCGACATCTTTTAGTGGGTTGAGTGACTGTTTCTTTCAAACAAAAATTAGACGTTTTGGTACCCCCATGACATGATATAAATTAGGTTGGCATGCCATTGGATTGGTCACTTTACTATAGCTAGTTGGATATAGGCTGTGGAGCTGAACTATATGATGTTAGGTGAGTCCGAATTGAGTGCATTAAGGGATCGCTCTAAGGTTTCTAATAAAAATCCCTTGCTTACTACCTATAATTGTATATTTATTTTTATTCTTCATATTTTATATTAGTATTTATGTTTTCATCTAAAAGTATTGTTTATGTTTATTTTCTCCATATACGTACTTTGGTTGCATGAATGGTTTAGTGGTTGGGATTTCTTTTTAAGAAAAATGGGTTGTGGAATGTAATGTAAATTTTATAAATGGAAAACTACACGTGTTTTCTTAAAATGGAATATTGATGAAGGTTATGTTTATTTTCCTAAAATGAGTTAAATACCTATTTTATATATGTATATTATAACTAATTTTTATGGACTATTTTTTGGAAAGGAACGAATGGATGATGTGGGGATTTCCTACTATGTTTTTAACCTCAAACCCTACTTGTACCATTCAGTGTCAGTAGACCCAAGATATTTTGTAGGTTAGGGTTCTATGTTCATGTTCTCATTATTGGAGGGGCATAAACATGTGGTTTTTGGTGAAAAAGATATCACATTTAGATCCTAGAAGCATGGTATAGTTTAAATAATTTATTTAGTTTTGGTATTTATCATTTATTGTAACCAAAAAAGTTTTTTATATTTATTTGAGATTCAGTGGTTATTATTTCTTCAATGTGTTATGTTTTTTTTTATTCGATCTTTTTTTATTGGTAAAATTTTTTCCCACATTGCTTTCCTTGATGCCCAAAAATATTTTGGGGCATGTAGGGATTCAAAACCCCCTTCATTCATTCCCATGGATTAGGTTGGGTGTCAGGTTGGATGGAATTCTAACCCAATTTTTGAAAACTTTTATCATAGGAGGTTCCTATTATTTTTAGTTTTATGTATTTTGGATATTAGGATTTTCATGACATAGGAGTTAGGTAATGGGAGAGGGTTGCAAACTCTATCTTGTTCTAATCATTGAAAAAATATGGGTTGTTCGTGATTTGATACTTTTGTCATTGTTTTGGATTTTTGTATGATAATGGAGGTGCGATGGTGCCATGTTTTGATATAACATGTAGTAGGGTCCCATGTGATTTCCATGAGAATATTTCACGAACATCTTAGTAGTGATTTCATGGTTGGGGAATTACACACTACCATGTCTCCAGGATGGGCATGGCTAGTAGTTTGTTATTCTAGTAGTCTATAATGATATATGTTTTTTTTTCTATGTTGATGCAAGTAGATTATAATAAGAAAATTAATTTTGAAATATAAATGATTTCCTTCAAATGACATGGAATTTGAAAATTTTATTATCACGTAAAATGTTTTAGATCCAAAAATTAGGTAAATGCTTGATATTGTTAAGAAAATAGTGGGTTAGATCCCTAGTTTTCCATATGAATGTTCACATATGTGAGATTAAGTGCAGAAATTTTATGTTGGTAGGTGTGTATGGAAATGAATAACCACATATATGATGGTTCATAGGATTCCTTGGGTGGTTTCTTCAGATAAAAGGTATGGATTGTTTGTTCTAAAATGGTTTTGAATTAGAAAATGATTCGGGAAATTGGTTTTATATTTATTCATGGGTACCTTTTGTTAAAATTGAGTTTTTATTTATGATAGAAGGAATTTATATATTTAAAGAGGCATTAGAAGAACACTATTTGGAAATTTAAATAAATATGGTTTTATTTGAAAAGGGTACTTTTGGTTTTTTGGAATGTTTTTGGTTTGTGAGCCTATTGATTTGGTTCCAAATGATCATTTCTATTGTGCTTTGTATTGATGTTATTTTCTAAATTTTATTCCTTATGTCATTTAATATATTCCACCCAGAAAATTACCTAAGATTTATAATGGTCCATGACCAGTTACTAGTTTTTATTGGTTGTTTTATATCCTTTGTGGTGAATGATGTTTATTTGGAGTATTGGAGTGGTTTGAGGATGAATAATTTTTCTTCAAATCATTTGGAAATCATGATGATGTTTGAGTTTTTGTTATTCTGGGACTGTTTAGCAGTATAGTATTGGATGAATGGGAGATGTTTTCCCCACCATATGTGCAATATGGGATTATGTGGGGATCATTAAATTCCTTCTATGATTAAAAATTATAACAGAGGAGGTGAAGATGATGAAAAGGGAAGAGCACATGAGTATTCAACAAGGCTAGTGCACAGTGAAGGTCAATGTTGACCACTTCAACTTAATAGCCTCCTTTTCTCCAAAGGTAGCATCGCATGATATGTTGATGATATTTTTCATTAGGGGGTTTTTTCTATAGATCATGGTGTGTGTCCTCTCCTCCAAAAACATCATTTTGAGAAGTTGGTGGATGAATGTTTTTTTTACTGAGTAGGTTTCTAGAGTGGAGGGAGATGGAAATCCTAGGTAACATGTTGCTTGTGAAGGTTCTGCATCTAGTGAGGAGTGAATTCCAGAGGATCTAATCTCTAAAAAGTATCCTTTTTGGTTAAATTTCTTATTTTTTCCAACCATTAAGTGTTTCATCAGTGTGGTCAGTTCGGGAACATGAAGTCGTCTTGTCATAATGATCTAATGTTTTTTCATTATTGCAGCTCTCTAATCCATCTGAAGAATTTTTTCAAGAAGTGTAACCCAAAGAATATATTGTGATTGTAGGATTTCAGTTCTTTACTATGAGGTAGTAGACTCATTACTCAATAGGTTTCTCGCCACATGCCTTAGAGTGAAGCTCGCACACAGTCAAGAATTTTTTTGGTGTGTGGAAAAACCATAGCTTGATTTGTATCCCATGTTGGAGTGGAGATGATTAAAGATCTCATGTTATAGTTTTTTTATGTTATTGAATGTTCATAATTTCATTTTAAAAGTGTTATGGACTTATTATATTGTAACCTGAGTTGTTTTGTTTATCTTAATGTGTCATTTGGAATCGATTTTTATTCTTGTTGTGTACTCATCCATTTTGCAGACTGGTCTTGAATTCAATTGTGATAATTTGGAGATACTTGAGTTTTAAAGAATTATTGAATGATTGTTTTAGTATTTCATTTGGTTCATGTTACTTTTTTGGGTTTATCTCTTAGTGTTGGGAGTTAGCAGTCTTGTTGAGGGTGTTTCTAGATTATAATCAAAATGTTTTGTTAGTTCTTGGGGTCCTATTTTTTCAGGATTCCTTGTAGTGGTGTTGTTGGGTTTTAAAGATCCCATGCTAGATGAGTTCTTTTCTTGAGGATATCCCTCTTGTTTTATACCATCATTCATGTGTTTCAGTTTCTTCTTGGTCAGTCAGGTGTAACTTGTGGAGTGAATGGTCACCTGATGTTCACTTTTTCTTTGAATTTTTATTAGGCATGGATTCATGTTTGGATAGAATTAGACAGGGTGACTTTATGGGGGATGAAAGTGTTTTTGGTGTTGTGATTTTTCACACCCCAGCCTCTGATATTATATTATTTTATTATTTTCATGGATTTGTATGTTTTGGTTGAGATTTATATTGAGTTAATAGATTAAAATTTAGATTTTTTTGAGTTTTGGGTGAAATTTTGGCCGATTCATGGGCAGTTTACAGTTAGTGGAAACTATGTGTCCCATCCCAGGTTACATTATGTAAGGTCATAGTGTTGGATAAAATATACCTCATAGTTTGAGCATGGTATGTAAAACCATGTGAGAAGGACGTGTGGTCCTCCTCCTCTTTGACAATACCTACTACACGGTTGGTGCCCGGTTTGGTAAACCATGCTAGAAATCCGTTTGAGATGCATAGAAATTTTAAATATTAAAATCCCTATTATTCACTACCCTCTTTTTATCCCAAATTCTAGATTCCTCCCCTTGTGTTATCTTTTTCACAGAAGAGGGTTCCCAAACCCATATTTTATTGGCCCCTCTTCCCCAATGGTTGCATCCTAAAAGTTCTATGGTATTTTATTATGGTTTCTTTAAATTTTCTCATATTCTTCCCCTTCATATTTGTCCCTCTTCAGATCTTGTCCCCTATTATCATGGTTTTCTTTCTTGTCCATACCCTAGAATCTAGGGTTGATGTTTTGGTAGTTTTTCTTTTGTTCTAGGGAATGTAGATTGTTCATTGGACCTATTCTTCCTTCCCTTGAGGTTCTATCACACATGCACTCCATTGAGGTAGGTTTTTCCATTTTTTTGGTTTCTAGCACAATCTATTGATAAATTTTTGTTTCCAATTCCTTTATAAATATTATTTTACAGATTGTGACACACTTTATTAATTTATTGTGGTGTTTTATTATTTTTATAAATTGATAAAAATGGTTTTTGAATTGATTCTTCATATATACCTATGTAAATATGCAAAAACATGTTTGAAAGTAAAATTGTATGATTCAGTTGGTTTTTTCCTTATAAATATTTTAATAAATTTTATAGAATGTTATTTAAGTTTTATATGTGGAATGTGGTGGAATTTGTAGTTTACTTTTTTGTGTTTGTTTGAATAAAAGTTTTCATGTTGGAGATGAAAATGGATTTGGGATCTCCTGTATATAATTTCGGAATTTCATTAATTGTTGGCACATTAATGAATGAAAAAGTTGCACATATTAATGGGAATTAAAGTAAATATGGATCTTTAAAATAATTTTTTTCATGAAACTTTGTTTCTTAAATGGTCCATCAATTTATAAATGGTATTTTGGTACATTGTGAGGCTTTATGTTGGTTTCGAATGGGTTCTTTAATATTATCCCATATGGTATTTTAGAACATGGTTTGATTCAAAATGGATGTAAATCCAATTTTTAATATTTGGTTAATTTTTGTTTTCTCTCATCGTTTCTTTGAAATGATGTTGGAAGTCAAATTGTATTTGGAGCCTATGGGCCCATTTGGAATTGTGAATGTAAAGGTGGTGTTAAATAATGTTTTGGGAAATGGTTTCAAAATGATTTTGGTAAATTCATTTGGATATGTAAAGTCAAAATCCCATTTGGGAAATGAGTTTGTTTTTAAATAAATGGTTGATTTTTTATATGATGTGGCGGCTCAGTTGGAACCTTTTGTAATGTAATTTGTAGTGGGAACCCCTATCGCTAATTTTCCTATATGATAAATCATATAAGTGATGTTAGTTTTTCGGTTTGGAATGTGTGGTGATAAAATGTAAGGAGAGTCAAGCATTTTAGGTCCTCTCCCTTACACAGTATACTATTACCATTGGTTTTCTAGGAACCTTTTATAGGTTAGAGTGATATCTGTATTTGAACATCAATTTTATGGTTTGGAACCCTATTTACATAATAGGGATTTGTTGGATGTGCCACTATATTGGCCAGATTAGGGAGGCTATTTGGTTTTAAACTATGGAGCCACACAATAGGTAGGAAGGTGATTCTGACTCAAGTATATCTAGGAATCATTGTAAGAATTTTTAAGAAAATCCCATGGTTAAAAAATTTATTTGCCTATTTATTTTTCTAGTACATGTCTGATATTAGTCTTATTGGTTTAATCTTCTTATATTAGTTCCATTTATATTCTACAAGACCCTATTTCGGTAACATTAACAGTTTGGTGGTTGGAATTTTTTTTAATGAAAAATGCATTTTGGAACATGAAACTAATTTTTCAAATGGAAAACTGTAACTATTGTCTTAAAATGAAAACATGTTGAAGGTTTTTTTTGGCTTTCATAAAATGAATTAATGTATTATTATTATATATGTATTTTCAAACTTGTGTTTATGGTCTTTTTTTAGGAAATAAATTGTATGAACATTGTGATGATTTCCTACTGAGGTATTAAGATCACACCCTTCTTGTAACATTATATGTCTGTAGACCCAAGCTATTTTGTAGGATCAGGTTCATAGTTTGTGTGCTCATTGTTGGAGCATCTTATACTTGTGGTTGGAGGTGACCAAGATTTCATGTGGAGATCATGGTAGCATGGTTCATTTTTAGTTTTTAAATTATTTTCTATTTTGGTCACCCATTCTAACAAAACCTGTTTTGTATATTTATTTGAGATTTAGTGGTTGTTAGTTCATATTTGTATTCAGTTTTTTTATTATATCATCTTTTATTGGAAAAAATTCATTCAAAAAGTGTTCTCCTTAATTCCATGCATTATTGTTTGGCCCATGGTGATCGAGAATGCCATTCAGGTTATTCTATGGATAGGGTTGGGTGTTGGGTTGGATGACATCCCTGCCCGATTCCTGATAATCCTTATATGTTATGCATAGGTCGCTATAGTCAATGAACCAATGATGTTTAATATTTATGTGTTATAAAATTCTGAAAACAAATTATCATGAGGATTAAAAAAAACATTTTAATTTGGGAATTCCATAAATATAAAATATAACCACCCACTGAAAAAATTTATATATATTTTTTTATTATTATTTTTAAAATAGTATATTTTTTCACACTTGGTAATTTTTATATAATTTAACAAAAATGATTAATAATGATATAGAATAAATTAACATTATATACAATATTCTAAGACTATATAAACTTCAAATGATTTTTATCTTCTATTTGTGTCATGTTATCATAAAATTCCTTTTTTCAATTCTGTTACATCAACATCCCATTTATCCATGTATAAATAATATATATAAAATAAAATATTTAATAAATCAAAATTGATTCAGACTCAGCAAATGCTTATTATATATTCATGTATGATTTAATAGTATGTCAACAACCCAATATAACATATATATATATATATATAACTCAGTTTTTGTATTGTAATTTAATTAATTCCCATTCGCATTGGTCTGTGTAGAAAATTAAATAAATTGAAAAACAAATAGGAAATCCCTCCCATTGTGATACTGTCTCTGAGGAATCGAAGTATGAATGGATAAACATATGAACATTCAAAAAATTACAATAATATAATTTCAGTAAATCATAAATAATGTTATTGTGATATGAAAAGAACTAATATGAATTTAAACCCCAAAGAATCTAGAATCAATAAAACAACCCTAATTGGTGAGGCACCCTAGATATGTAGTGAAATAAATGAAAATTTTAAATAAATAGAATGATATATATATATATATATATATATTAGAGGTATAAATAACATGTATAATGGTGGAGAAAGGTAGGGATAACGGTGGGAACTCTAGAACTAGGGATCAATATTTTTGTGAGAATAATTGTGATAGTTGGAAGATATATGATGATGACTCGATTAATGGTCAACATGATGATGTTCATTATAAAGATATTTTTCAGTTCTATATAGGAAAAAATAAAACATTATTGATCTTTCATCTCGTGAATCTCTTGGATCTATGAATAATTTTTCAGATGTGGTCACGGTAGTAGGGAATCTTTCTTTTTCAAACATTGATTCTCCTCCAACAGGACAAGTTATCGAAAAATGTAAAATTGAACATATCTAAACCAATAAAGATATATTTGAAGAATACATGATCATTTTTTAGGTACACCATCATTACACGTGTCTTGATTTCAAATGGTTTGAAATCTTGAAAATTCATCAATCTCGCCCAAATAATTTTAGAGATAAGGGGATTTTATAAATGGATGATAATGGCTATGGGGTTTGGGTTTTACCATGATTTTTTTCCCTCTGATGATTGATAATGGAAGGATTATAGCATTGATTTAGTCTCTCAAAAACATAGTTTTATATGGTTTCTTGACTGGGATATAAACTTCCATTAATGTAATGTTATGAACACTCATACTCTGTTCTGGATCCGTATTTTATTCTAAATTGGATTTACTAGCATCCACAAATACATTGGGACATTTCCTCCTCTGATAGAAATCATATAAGTATGGATATATAGACGGATAATCCTTGTTTTAATCATTATGGAAGGATTCACTTAGAGGTTGATATGTCTACACTATAGTTGAAGAGGTTATGCAGATATCCATGGATGATTGCATCAATTTGGAAGATCTCTATGAGAGGAAACTAAAGTTCTGGTCAAATTGTAATGTATTAACTAACAATTAAATGAAAATAAAATATTTAGCTTTTTGAAATATAAGGGGAATGATGATTCAACCTATAGGAGGAGGAAATGGAATTACATAGTCCCTTCTTCTATGTATGATGACATTGATCATTGATTATCCTTTTATGGGATTCAATGACTTCCATTAGAGGCCATGAAAAGGGAATCTTATCATATAAATGTTTCCAGAGATCACACCTCATCCCCTATGGTTATTACTAATGAATTGAATGATGTTGTATTTGTTGAGGATTTTGTAGTTTTACCCCCTTTAAATAGTTATTATTATGATCTCATGGGTGAGGGATTTAATGATGATGGCACTATGATTGAAATTCCACCTAGTCCTTCACTTAATGGTGAGTAGAATAATGTTTCTCCAGGTGAAATTAATTATGTTATACATGAGAAGGCCAATGACATTCCTTTCATATAATTTAATGGTCTTATCCCTCAAAATGACTCTACATCAATAACATCAGAGTAGAAAGATGACCCAAAAAAGTATTTTTTTTTTAGAATCTTCTTGTACTATTAATGAGGGTTTCATTCCCCTCTCAACTAAATTGGATGGAGGCACATATATTTATGGAAATATTCTGACTAATGTGAATTCTGATGGATGTATGATTATGGGTTGTATTGTTGACATAAACATGGAGTTAAATATGACTTGTGAGATGGGAAAAAGTGTGGATAATGCTTATCATACATATATAAGGATTAAATTGGAGACCCTTTTTCATTGCTTTATCCATCCAAAAACTACACAAATGAATATTCCATAGAGCATCAATATGAAACCTATTCTATAATCTAAGATTTTTACAACTGATGATTATTTGGATTAAGGTGCTAAAGACATACCCAAATATATGTAAATTATGAGTGATATATCTTTTATTAGTGATGATTGTAAATCAAAAAAAACAAAAAAGATAAATCATATTATGGAACAACCAAGAATTGATCAAAGTATGAATCAACATCATGATGGGATCTAGAGAGGAATCAGATTTCATAATCAATGAAGTTCAACTTATGGAATTTCTAGAGAATTGGGAAATATCCCATGGTCAAATCCCAAAGAAATATTATTATGAAAAAAACAATACTTATTGTTTTTGTTAAACCTATAATGAAATTTTAAAATTGCAATGATTTTAAATGGATCTTCCTATGTTACTACATTGTTTCCTATGATATTTTTTATGTGACATAGATTATTTATGAGTTTTAATGAATGATAGTATTAATATTTATTTCTAAATAAATTATCATTAGTCCATTACTATTTCAATGGACATGAATAATGATGAATTTTCTATGAATTTTTTCTACACATTCAACCATTCTACACGAAGAAGATCTCTCTAGATATTTTTGGAATGTCTCACTTATAGCATGTGTTTGATTTGGATTATAATGGGTGAAATTAATGTTGTACTAAGACTTGATGGAAAATGGATTTAACTTTTATAGAAAACTGGATTATGAATTCTATTCATCAATTGATAAAAGTGGTTTGGTTGATGTCACCATTATTATAACTTGTTTCACAAAAAGTTTGTGTACTCTCAATGGGAGGATATCCCATAAACTAGATAGTTATTTTACAAAAGTGGTTAATAGGAATGCAGATACTAAATTGTATAGTTTCACACCTACAATGATTCATGTTGATCATAATCCTCTACTACGTGATGTTTGTATTAATAAATCACTGTCATCACATTTACCTTATTGGTTTAAAAATATTAGCTTATATTTCTAGGATATAGATAATGTTTTATGGATTATTGTATGGTTGATTACTTTGGAATTACATTTCAAATTCAAAACACTAAAGAGAATAATGTTAAATAAATGCTCAATGAGTAGAGAAAACCCTCCTTTTATAAAATTGATCTTTATATAAAGGATGATAAAGACCATTTGGTTTATTTCCAATAAATTAATCAGAGTCAATAATCACCCTCATAGGAGAAGATTCAATCCCTCAATAAAAATGATGATATTTTGACTCTCAATTAAAATCATGGTCAAAATAAATTCAACATAATGTTTCATAAGGAGGGAGATATGAAGTCATGATTGTATCACTATGTGAATAGGAAGAAGAAGGATTTAAGAGGGATTACTACACTCAAAATCAATGGAAATTTTTTGATCTCTAAGAATGAAAGTTCAAATGATGTTACCTGTTATTTTGAGAAATTGTTTCCTGAAAATGAGAGGAAATTAATAAAAAATGTTTAATTATGTTATTCCTAATATTTTATGATCTCCATAAAATTAATCATGTCGATGAACACACTGAAATTGAAATTAAGGAAAATACTTAATCTCTAAACATATGTTGTAATGGCCCGGACCTCCCTGGTCCATTAATTTGTGAAAATGTGATGTTGGAGGTGTTCCGGGAGGTCAAGGTGACTTATCCCCTAGCCGCTGCCTACCGGTAGCTCGGTCTACCGGTAGCTGCTGCCTACCGGTAGCTCGGTCTACCGGTAGCCGTTGCCTACCGGTAGCTCGGTCTACTGATAGCTGCTGATTACCGGTAGCTCGGTCTACCGGTAGCTGCTGCCTACCGGTAGCCGGTCTACCGGTAGCTGCTGATTACCGGTAGCTCGGTCTACTGGTAGCTGTTTCCTACTAGTAGCTCGGTCTACCGGTAGCTGCTGCCTACCGGTAGCCGGTCTACCGGTAGCTGCTGATTACCGGTAGCTCGGTCTACCGGTAGCTGCTGCCTACCGGTAGCCTCCGCTTACCAGTAGCTCGGTCTACCGGTAGCCGCATACTACCAGTAACTGGGTTTATCGGTAGTCGCGGCGTACTGATAGCTCGGTATACTGGTAGCCGCAGTCCAGCAGTAGCTCGGCTAACACTTTGCCAAATTTCTAGTTCTAGGAACAGTGTTTCCAGTTTTATGAACAGTATCGGTGAGGTTCAGTGAACAGTGTTTCTATTGGTGAGGTTCAGTGAATAGTGTTTCCATCGGTGAGGTTCTATCGGTGGACTTCTATCGGTAGACTTGTACAGTGTTTCCAGACTTCATGAGAGCTACCGATTCCATACTTTGCCAAATTTTGAGTATGTGAACAGTGTTTCCAGCTTCGTAAATTTGACATTTTCTTTGACGTAAAATACATTTAAAACATTATTTTAAGGACTTTAAGGCCGATTAAAAGGCCATAAATTCTATATTAATTATTCCTAAGGCTGGGATGTTTTTACTTGGTCAAACCGCATGGGTTAATGCGATCCGTTTTTAATGGAGAATAAATCGGATCTTAAACCGTCGCCTCTCTAATTTATTTTTTTAAAGGGAACGAGATATCATTCTTCGTTGTTCTTCCTCCTTGTTCTCATCTACAAGACGCTAGAACCTTGCAATCATTCCCGTAGGAGTTTCACAATCAAACGTTACTCGGATCAGTTCCTCTCTGTTTGATGCAACCAAGTTGTGTCGACCGTTCTTCCATATAAGGTATGTTTTATCATCGTTCCTTCAGGTATAACCTTCTATTGTTCTCCCTTCCATATTATCATGTAATCTCCATGGTTCTAATGGGTTTTCTTGGGGTTGGTTGGTACTGTCGTACTGTGGAATCCTCCGGTGGATGCAGCTGTCGTGAGGAGAAGAGGACTGTGACCCGTTGTGTGGATAAAGGACGTCAAGAACTCTTCGAGGTAGGGGATTCATGGCTTCTCTAATTATTTATGTGAAACTGTAGAATTAGCATGATTTAACCCTTTGGATCACAATGAAATTGACCTAATTAAATACTTGAACCAGATTAAAATAATTGGTTGATCGCATGTTGTTGCTTTGTACCGTGATAACGGTTTGCCTCATGTTTTCCTAGATAGAGTGATATCTATGTTTTTCTTTAATTTGTTGCTCGTTCATGATGGAAATTGATAAAGAACGTAAAGCCGGAATTATTTGTTAAATAATTGGCTAAAGATAAAGAGGCATGTTAATGAATCTGTTAATTCAAGATGGATTAACGAACTATTAGTTCGATAATTTCAAAAGGGTTCTGAGTTACCCTCTTGCTTGTAAGGCTGAATGCCTTGTGGTTTGGAGCTCTGAGTGCTCATCTTGTATGAAGGTTGAATGCCTTGTTAAAGGGCCGAGAGCCCATTTTGTGATCTTTGATTTCCTGCTGCTTGTGATTTGATGTGAGCCTGGATGGCTGTTGTGATATGTGGAGGCATGGGGACTTGTGGTTGTGGCAGAGGATGACACCTAGTGTGGCGAGATGCATCAGTTTATGCATGTGGTTGTCGGGGAGGACACCAAGGATGATGGTATGAGATGAATGTGATGGTTTGATGTTGGTTGTTTGATTGTTTATCTTCTTTACTTTTCCCCACTGCTCAAGGTAGCTGGTTTTGCTTACCCTCTTTCCAAAGGAGGCGAAGACACGCGGGGTATGCCACGTTCTTTCCGTGTTTAGCCTCTCGATGGAGGATGGATCTATGCTCTTGCTATAGGCAGCAAAGACTCGATGGGTAGTATATCTACTCACCGTGTTGAGCCCTTTGTGTTTAGTAGCATATGATGCTTTTCTAGAATGCCTGGGAATATGGGGAAGGTAATTCCATAATGAATGTTTGTTTAAATGGTGATAATCCACGGGGATGGAGAAAACTGGAATTTAATAGTGATGTGAATCCTAAAAAGGAGCAGTTTTTGAATGTGATGCCAATTTAGTTTAATGTGGTAAATTTCTCATGGTTAATTAATGTTTAATGAATTAATTAACGTATAGTGGAACTGATAAAATGATAATGGAGTAATCTAATAAATCTCTTCAAATGGTTGTGTGCTTATAGGATACCTAGTCTTAGAAGTAGCAGCCTGGAGTCTGAGAGACGTTAGCTACAGTTGTGCCTATGACTAGGTAATTCCCATAGTGTGGTTGTGAGTTATATATATTCTGTACTTTTTGTGTTTCTATATGCTACTCCACCCTGTCGGTAAGGGCAACTAACACCCCGGGGATTCTGAACCCTGGGGAGGTGTTTTCCCCAACATTCTGATGGGAGGTTGAATGGCTGACTACCCCCTTTGGCCCCGCTCTCTTCTCTTGGTAGATACTTGTGCCATGAGGCACAACGGTTAGTTATCCCATATATGTGTGTAGAGGGATGTAATGGCTTGTGGTTATTCACACACATATATTCTGGATATAGTATCCTATGGACTACTATAGGTGTAATGTGTATAGGCTATGATGGCTTGAGGATCCTTACTCAGAGTATGGGCTATAATGGCTTGAGGTATTATACCCGATGTATGATACACGTTATGCGGGATGTGGTGGCTCCCGGAAACTACCTGGTTACTTTTGGTTATGAGGACGGTGTGGTGCTTCACCCAGGTGTCTGCGGGCAAGCCTATGTGGTGCACGAGGTGCAGATTGTGGTGCTTAGCCCAGGTGTCTGCGGGCAAGCCTTTGGAGAGAGATGCACAGGACGTATGTCGTTGGGGCAAAGCGGAAAACCAGTGGGGAAGTAGTAGCGGGGTACCCTTGATATTCTTTACTATATTCTATATTCTTGTATGCATTACTTGGTGAGAGTAGCCATGGTGAAGTTGGGAACATAGTATAACTGCTTAGGTAACGAGTTAGTTTCACTTGTTGTTCACTGGGCTTTAGCATGCTTTCTTCACTTTTTCACAAGAGGCTTGGGGAGGATCCTACTGAGTATACTGTTATACTCACCCTATGTATATATAAACTATTTTTCAGGTCACTTGGAGCAGGTTGGAGATCAAGCTGGTTACTACTAGCTTGCGGTTGGAGGAGGAGCTGTTCGGGCTTGTGGTCGCTGCCGTTTCACTTTCTTTTGGGTACTTTGAGTTTTCCCCCTTTCAGTTGTAGTACTTTTGCATGACATTTCATATATGTACTTGGGTTTCTTTTATATTTCAGTTATGAGTTGGAGTTGGTTGGAGTATATTCTATCTCTCTCTTCTGCGTGTGTTCTCTTAGAGGGAAATGCCTCCCATTTGTGTGTGTATTATACCCTCGGTGCTAGTAGCCAACCCGGGGCCTACTGGAGGCGGGACTCGGGGGTAATTATCTCCCTTCTCACATTGCCGGCCCAGGAGGGGTACACTTTGTGGGGAGGGGGTCGTGACAGAGTGGTATCAGAGGTCTGGTTGAGGGATAGGATGGAGTTTGGAGTTAGGCATAGGTGAGGATGCATGGGATGGTAGGGCAACAGTATCATTCATGTTTAGAAAGTAGGGTAAACACTGGAGACCGGAAGAGACATAGGCGTTTAGGGCCCCCTATGATCTGTTGCACAGACCTTTAAGCTTACGATGTCTACTAAACAAAGTGATACCGGTTGCAGGGTAGAGACCTAGGAAAGGATCATGCATCATTATTCTTTGCGATTGTGTTTGAATGGGTAGACCTTGGGATAGGTAACCTAAAATAAATAAAACAAAACAATTAATTAATTAATGTTGAGTCTTCCATATCCCAGGCTTAGGAGCTCTAACAGTTGTTATTTTGCAGGTATGGCTCCAGGTCGACGTCCTCGTCAGGTTTGCGCAGAAGATTCCCATCAGGCTATTCCAGCAGATCGCCGTCGAGTAGAGGTTGACGAAGATGACACTTGGAGGAAGACACTTCGAGAGTTTCAGTGCCAGAGTCTACAGAAGTACGAGGGATCCGTTTCAAATGCAGTCACAGAAGACTGGTTGGAGGAGATCGAGATAGGCTTCAGTTCGATTCGTGCTCGGAAGGAACACTGGGTGTCCTTGGTTGTGACGATGCTGCGTGGAGCAGTGAGGCAGTGGTGGTTCTTGTTCCTCGATGATCGTGAGGAGTCAGCGATCTCGTGGGAGGAGTTTCGAGACAGGTTTAGAGTTGAGTTTCTTTCGTTGACTGTGAAGGTGTCCAGTCGCCAGGATCTTCTTACCCTTCGACAGGGGAGCTCCAGTGTTCGAGAGTTTGGAAACCGTTTCAGGAACCTTCTACGATATGCTTCAGACCTGTTACCAGATGATGAGGCCAGGGCGAGGCATTTTGAGGAGGCTTTGCATCCAGAGATCCAGCGCCAGGTCACCCCATTTAGGCTGAAGACATATCTTGAGGTGTTGGTGAGGGCAGAGGTTGTTGAGAGGACTTTGGCCAGGACCGGATTGTCAAGAGAGGGGAATCGTCATGATTCCTCACAAAGTAGAGCTGTGGTCCGGGGTTCCCGGTTTTCAGGACAGAAGAGTTTCCGTTCACCTGGGGGTAGGTCCCATCCCTTCCCATCTCATTTCTTCGGAGGCAGAAAATCTCAGACCTATGCCAAGGGATCAGGCGCTTGTTTTTCTTGTGGTGGTCGTTGTCATCAGCAGCGGGAGTGCCCGACTTTTCAGAGCAGTCATCGCGTACCTGGCGCTCCACTCCAGGTTCCTCCGTTGAGGCAGTTCCAGCCGAGGCAGCAGCAGCAGGTTGCACCAGTTTTAGATCACCAAAGGGTAGATGGAGCAGGCAGAGGACAGCCCCATGACACTCCCCGTCCTCAGAGAGCAGAGCGCGGCCGTGGTGGTGGTCGTCATCAGGGTCAGAGAGGCCATGGAGGAGTTCGTGGTCAGCTTCATTCTCTAGCGTTACCAGCCCCAGGTGAGCCAGATGTCGTTCGAGGTACCCTTTTCTTGTTTTCTACCTTGGTGTATGCCTTGTTTGATTCAGGAGAAACACACTCCTTCATATCACCTACCCTTGTCCATGCTTTGGGACTTGAGGTAGAGAGGCTTCCAGTGCCCTTGGCGTTGACTACACCAGTTGGAGGTCGAGCTGACTTGTTTGAAGTATGTAGAGACTGTGAGCTAGTGTTGGGGCAACACCGCTCTTGGGGAGATTTCCTATGTTTGCGAATACAACCATATGATGTCATACTTGGCATGGATTGGTTGTATTCGGTGCTGGCTGTTGTGGATTGCTACAGGAATAAGGTCGTTTTCTTTGATGAAGATGGAGAGAAAGTGGTGTTTGTTGGTGAGAGAGATCCTTGGATGAGTCATAGACGAGTTCCATCCTTATCATCCATGATGGCTGGGATGACGCTGAGTTCTTCAGAGGTTCAACAGTTGGCGTTTCCTAGGGTCGTAGAGGAGTACCCTGACATCTTTCCAGAAGAGGTTGTATCCTTACCCCCTCGACGAGAGATTGAGTTTGGGATCGAGCTACAGCCAGGAGCGTCTCCTATCTCTATGTCTCCGTATAGGATGGCCTCTTCTGAGTTACGAGAGCTACGTATTCAGCTCGACGGTCTATTGCAGTGTGGTTTTGTTCGGCCAAGTGTGTCACCGTGGGGTGCACCAGTTTTGTTTGTGAAAAAGGCTGATGGCAGTTTGCGGTTGTGCGTCGATTATCGTCGGTTAAACAAAGTGACAATAAAGAACCGCTATCCTCTCCCGCGGATTGATGACCTATTCGATCAACTGAAGGGTGCAAGTTGGTTCTCAAAGATAGACTTGCGGTCAGGATATCATCAGATGCGTGTAAAGGATGAGGATATCCCGAAGACTGCTTTCCGCTGTCGTCATGGGCATTATGAGTTTGTTGTAATGCCATTCGGTGTGACGAATGCTCCAGCTGTTTTCATGGGGTTGATGAATGCTGTGTTCCGTGAATTCCTAGACAATTTTGTTGTGGTTTTCATCGACAACATCCTTGTGTACTCCACATCTGAAGAGGATCATGCAAAGCATCTACGAGCCGTTTTGGGAGTTCTTCGCCAACATCAGTTGTTTGGGAAGTTGTCCAAGTGTGAGTTATGGGCTCGAGAAGTTCGTTTCTTGAGACATGTTGTGTCCCAACAGGGAGTAGCTGTGGATCCTTCGAAGATAGAAGCAGTGGTGTCTTGGCCAGCCCCCAAGACCGTGTCAGAGGTGCGAAGTTTCCTTGGTCTCACAGGCTATTATAGGAGGTTTGTAGCTAATTTCTCCCGAGTTGTGAATCATCTGACAGCTTTGACCAGGAAGGATCAAGCGTTCATATGGACTGATCAGTGTCAGACAGCTTTCGAGTATCTAAAGGAGAAGTTGGTAAGTGATCCTGTCCTTTGTCTTCCAGCGGAGGGAGTCCAGTTTGATGTTTTCTGTGATGCTTCACATCTGGGGCTAGGCTGTGTTCTCATGCAGCAGAGGTCAGTTGTTTCTTATGGGTCTCGGCAGTTGCGTCCCCATGAATGCAACTATGCCACCCATGATCTTGAGTTGGCAGCTGTGGTGTTTTATCTAAAGTTGTGGAGACATTACCTCATTGGTGAGCACTTTGTGGTTTTAACCGATCATAAGAATTTGAGGTATGTTTTCTCCCAACGTGACTTGAACTTGAGGCAGCGTCGGTGGATGGAGTTCTTGTAGGAATACGACTTCGAAATATCGTATACACCTGGGAAGGGAAATGTTGTTGCTGATGCGCTGAGCCGAAAGTCACGTAGTGATGCTGTGCGTGAAACCAGTGATTCTTGGAGAGTAATGGAGGAACTGTCAGCATTACATCTTGATATGGAAGAGTTTGGGGGTAGAGGTTGTCTTTTCCAGATGACGGTGCAGTCATCCCTGATGCAGAAGGTGGAAGAGTCTCAGTTGGGTGACCTAGAGGTGGAAGTTTGGAGAGACAGAGTTGTATGTGGTGAGGCACCTGATGGTTGGTCGGAGGATGAACAACACCGAGTGTTGTATCATGGTAGGATTTTTGTTCCCTTGGCGATGCGCGAGACGGTTCTCCGAGAGTTCCATAATTCACCCTTGGCGGTACATCCTGGTGTGACAAAGATGTACTGATCCTTGAGGAGTCCGTTTTGGTAGCCTCGACTGAAGCGTACAGTTGCAGAATGTGTGTCTCGATGTTTAGTCTGCCATAAGGTGAAGGTTGAACACTGTGTTCCTGGTAGTCTTCTCCAGCACTTAGAGATTCCTCAGTGGAAGTGGGAGGACATCTCAATGGATTTTGTTACAGGTTTACCTCGAGCTCCGAGAGGACATGATGCTATATGGGTGGTAGTGGATCATTTAACAAAATCATCCCACTTCATAGCGATCAAGGAGTCAAGCTCAGTGGAAGTTTTGTCGAGGCAGTATCTGGAGGAGGTGGTGAGGCTTCACGGAGTTCCTAAGACGATAATTTCTGATCGAGATCCTCGTTTTACCTCCAGGGTGTGGAGAGGTCTCCAGCATGCTTTTGGTTCTCAATTATGCCTTAGCACTACTTTTCATCCTCAAACGGATGGTCAGACAGAGCGAACCATCCAGACTCTTGAAGACATGTTGTGCTCTTGTGTTCTTGATTTTGGAGGTTCATGGGTGAAGCACTTACCCTTGGTAGAGTTTTCTTACAATAATAGTTTTCACTCTACCATCGGTATGGCGCCGTTTTAAGCCTTGTATGGCCGGCCATGCCGTTCTCTGTTGTGCTGGACTGGGGTCGGAGAGTCAGCAATTCTCGGACCAGAACTAGTGTAGAATACAATAGAGATGGTTCAGGGGATTCGTGAGAGGATGAAGACAGCACAGGATCGTCAGAAATCATATGCTGATCAAAGAAGGAGATCATTAGAGTTTAATGTTGGGGATCATGTGTTTCTAAAGGTGACTCCCCGTCGTGGGCAGCGAAGGTTTGGTCGTGGAAGTAAGCTTTCGCCCCGGTTTGTTGGGCCTTTCGAGGTGTTAGCTCGTGTTGGAGTTGTGGCGTATCGAGTAGCACTTCCCCCTCATATGAGTCGGATACATGATGTTTTCCATGTATCACAGCTCCGTCGTTATCTTCATGATGAATCTCATGTTATCGATTGGGGAGAGATCGATATTGACGATGATGCAACCTTCGAGGAGCGACCTGTGGAGATCCAAGACCACAAGGAGAAGGTGTTGCGTGGGCGTTCTATCCCCTTAGTTCGTGTCTTGTGGCGACACGGTGGCATGGAGGAGAGTACCTGGGAGCTTGAGTCACAGATACGTGCTCAGTACCCAGAGTTGTTTAATGTTTAACTCTTTTCATGTAATGACGTTTCCTTTATGGTAAGACCTTTCTTGTTTTATTTATGTACCTTTGATGTGATGTTATGTTTGAATTGTTTGGTTATGGATTTTTTGTTTCCATACTCTCGGATGTCGTAGTTTTGTTCCATCTTTTGAACAACTCATGGTGGTTTTCCCCTGAGAGGTATCTTATGGGGTGGTTGTTCGGACCCCTCTTTTCTTCTGGGTTGGTTTTTAATTCTTGAGGACGAGAATATTTTGAGAGGTATCTAATGTAATGGCCCGGACCTCCCTGGTCCATTACTTTGTGAAAATGTGGTGTTGGAGGTGTTCCGGGAGGTCAAGGTGACGTATCCCCCAGCTGCTGCCTACCGGTAGCTCGGTCTACCGGTAGCCGCTGCCTACCGGTAGCTCGGTCTACCCGTAGCTGCTGATTACCGGTAGCTCGGTCTACCGGTAACTGCTGCCCACCGGTAGTCGGTCTACCGGTAGCTGCTGATTACCGGTAGCTCGGTCTACCGGTAGCTGTTTCCTACCGGTAGCTCGGTCTACCAGTAGCTGCTGCCTACGGGTAGCTGTTCTACCGGTAGCTGCTGATTACCGGTAGCTCGGTCTACCGGTAGCTGTTGCCTACCGGTAGCCGCCGCTTACCAGTAGCTCAGTCTACCGGTAGCCACATCCTACCGGTAGCTGGGTTTACCGGTAGTCGCGGCGTATTGATAGCTCGGTATACTGGTAGCCGCAGTCCAGCAGTAGCTCGGCTAACACTTTGCCAAATTTCTAGTTCTAGGAACAGTGTTTCCAGTTTTATGAATAGTATCGGTGCGGTTCAGTGAACAGTGTTTCTATCGGTGAGGTTCAGTGAACAGTGTTTCTATCGGTGAGGTTCTATCGGTGGACTTCTATCGGTATACTTGTACAGTGTTTCCAGACTTCATGAGAGCTACCGATTCCATACTTTGCCAAATTTTGAGTATGTGAACAGTGTTTCCAGCTTCGTAAATTTGACGTTTTCTTTGATGTAAAATACTTTTAAAACCTTATTTTAAGGACTTTAAGGCCGATTCAAAGGCCATAAATTCTATATTAATTATTCATAAGGCTGGGAAGTTTTTACTTGGTCAAACCGCGTGGGTTAATGCGATCTGTTTTTAATGGAGAATAAATTGGATCTTAAACCGTCGCCTCTCTAATTTATTTTTTTAAAGGGAACGAGATATCATTTTTCGTTGTTCTTCCTCCTGGTTCTCATCTACAAGATTCTAGAACCTTGCAATCATTCCCGTAGGAGTTTCACAATCAAACGTTACTCGGATCAGTTCCGCTCTGTTTGATGCAACCATGTTGTGTCGATCGTTCTTCCATATAAGGTATGTTTTATCATCGTTCCTTCAGGGATAACCTTCTATTGTTCTCTCTTCCATATTAGCATGTAATCTCCATGGTTCTAATGGGTTTTCTTGGGGTTGGTTGGTACTGTCGTACCGTGGCATCCTTCGATGGATGCAGCTGTCGTGAGGAGAAGAGGATTGTGACCTATTGTGTGGATAAAGGACGTCAAGAACTCTTCGAGGTAGGGGATTCATGGCTTCTCTAATTGGTTATGTGCAACTGTAGAATTAGGATGATTTAACCCTTTGGATCAAAATGAAATTGACCTAATTAAATACTTGAACCAGATTAAAATAATTGGTTGATCGCATGTTGTTGCTTTGTACCGTGATAACGGTTTGCCTCATGTTTTCCTAGATAGAGTGATATCTATGTTTTTCTTTAATTTGTTGCTCGTTCATGATGGAAATTGATAAAGAACGTAAAGCCGGAATTATTTGTTAAATAATTAGCTAAAGATAAAGAGGCATGTTAATGAATCTGTTAATTTAAGATGGATTAACGAACTACTAGTTCGATAATTTCAAAAGGGTTCTGAGTTACCCGCTTGCTAGTAAGGCTGAATGCCTTGTGGTTTGGACCTCTGAGTGCTCATCTTGTATAAAGGCTGAATGCCTTGTTAAAGGGCCGAGAGCCCATTTTGTGATCTTTGATTTCCTGCTGCTTGTGATTTGATGTGAGCCTGGATGGCTGTTGTGATATGTGGAGGCATGGGGACTTGTGGTTGTGGCAGCGGATGACGCCTAGTGTGGCGAGATGCATCGGTTTATGCATGTGGGTGTCGGGGAGGACACCAAGGATGATGGTATGAGATGAATGTGATGGTTTGATGTTGGTGGTTTGATTGTTTATCTGCTTTACTTTTCCCCACTGCTCAAGGCAGCTGGTTTTGCTTACCCTCTTTCCGAAGGAGGCGAAGACACGCGGGGTATGCCACATGCTTTCTGTGTTTAGCCTCTCGATGGAAGATGGGACTATGCTCTTGCTATAGGCGGCAAAGACTCGATGGGTAGTATATCTACTCAATGTGTTGAGCCCTTTGTGTTTAGTAGCATAGGATGCTTTTCTATAATTCCTGGGAATATGAGGAAGGTAATTCCATAATGAAAGTTTGTTTAAATGGTGATAATCCATGGGGATGGAGAAAACTGGAATTTAATAGTGATGTGAATCCTAAAAAGGAGCAGTTTTTGAATGTGATGACAATTTAGTTTAATGTGGTAAATTGTTCATGGTTAATTAATGTTTAAAGAATTAATTAACATATAGTGGAACTGATAAAATGAGAATGGAGTAATCTAATAAAGCTCTTCAAATGGTTGTGTGCTTATAGGATACCTAGTCTTAGAAGTAGTAGCCTGGATTCTGAGAGACGTTAGCTGTAGTTGTGCATATGACTAGGTAATTCCCATAGTGTGGTTGTGAGTTATATATATTCTGTACTTTTTGTGTTTCTATACACTACACCACCCTGTCGGTAAGGGCAACTGACACCCCGGGGATTCTGAGCCCTCGGGATGTGTTTTCCCCAACATTCTGATGGGAGGTTGAATGGCTGACTACCCCCTTTGGCCCCGCTCTCTTCTCTTGGTAGATACTTGTTCCATGAGGCACAACGGTTAGTTACCCCATATATGTGTGTAGAGGGTTGTAATGGTTTGTGGTTATTCACACACATATATTCTGGATATAGTATCCTATGGACTACTATAGGTGTAATGTGTATAGGCTATGATGGCTTGAGTATCCTTACTCGGAGTATGGGCTGTAATGGCTTGAGGTATTATACCCGATGTATGATACACGTTATGCGGGCTGTGGTGGCTCCCAGAAACTACCTGGTTACTTTTGGTTGTGAGGACGGTGTGGTGCTTTTCCCAGGTGTCTGCGGGCAAGCCTATGTGGTGCACGAGGTGCAAATTGTGGAGCTTAGCCCGGGTGTCTGTGGGCAAGCCTTTGGAGAGAGATGCACAGGACGTATGTCGTTGGGGCAAAGCGGAAAACCAGTGGGGAAGTAGTAGCGGGGTACCCTTGATATTCTTTACTATATTCTTTATTCTTGTATGCATTACTTGGTGAGAGTAGCCATGGTGAGGTTGGGAACATAGTATAACTGTTTAGGTAACGAGTTAGTTTCACTTGTTGTTCACTGGGCTTTAGCATGCTTTCTTCACTTTTGCACGAGAGGCTTGGGGAGGATCCTACTGAGTATACTGTTATACTCACCCTATGTATATATAAACTGTTTTTCAGGTCACTTGGAGCAGGTTGGAGATCAAGTTGGTTACTACTAGCTTGCGTTTGGAGGAGGAGCTGTTCGGGCTTGTGGTCGCTGTCGTTTCACTTTCTTTTGGGTACTTTGAGTTTTCCCCCTTTCAGTTGTAGTACTTTTGAATGACATTTCATATATGTACTTGGGTTTCTTTTATATTTCAGTTATGAGTTAGAGTTGGTTGGATTCTATTCTATCTCTCTCTTCTGCATGTGTTCTCTTAGAGGGAAATGCCTCCCATTTGTGTGTGTATTATACCCTCGGTGCTAGTCGCCAACCCGGGGCCTACTGGAGGCGGGACTCGGGGGTCATTATCTCTCTTCTCACATTGTCGGCCCAGGAGGGTTACACTTTGTGGGGAGGGGGTCGTGACATATGTAGTGTTGTAGGACCAAATGACGTCATTAATAAATTCATCGTGTTCGATTAAGAAAGTGTTCACTTTGTGGACATCTATGCGGTAAGGTAATTTATTATTCACGCATCTATCACTACAAGAAAATTGAAATTTTGCGGTGGTTATTTTTTTATATGGAGGTGATTTAAACCATCGCTATATGCTTCTGTAGTGGTTTCCAAAAACCACTGCTAAATTGTGTGTCGGGAAACAATTTGCGGTGGTTAAAGCAGTTTAGCGGCGATTTATGGGAACTGTCGTACTTGGCGTATTTTTGAGGCGGTTATATTGTTTTTCATGGCTTTTTTTTCCGGCAAGGGATTACTTTTTTTAGTGGTGGTTAAAACTGCCGCTAAAAAAATTAATCCCCTGCCTGGAAAAACCGCCACCCCAAACAATATAACTACCACAAAAAAAGCACAGAAGATGGGCCATTGTAGCGGCAGTTAGAACCGACACTAAATTTAATACTGTAGTGGCGGTTAAAATCGCTGCTAATAAAAAAATATCGACATTTATCGGTGGCTAAAACCGCCACTAAATGTACCTGTTACAGTTAGCGGCGGTTAAAACTACTTCTAAAGAGAAGATTTACAAATAAAAAGATCTAGATTATAGAGCCCCTGTACCAGTTCCCTGAAAAAAAAATCATTCCAAGAAATCTAAAACACCAACAGAATACATACTACAGTCAATATGAAAAGAGATGCTTAACTAAGCACATCCAAATGAATCGTTCAGTGAGTAAAGGAATGCAGATAAACATATCAAATGGCATAATACTAGTATCCAATTAAATGTATGGTGAATTTACAAGTTTACCCCTCTCCTATTCTTATACCACTTTCCCTTTTCTATTTAATCTTCCAATTGTTTTTAATTCTTTAACCTCTTATATAACTCGAAATTTTTTAACATAGTTTCATCCATATCTCTATAATTAGACATGCAATTCAAGATCGAAGGAAGCATTGGATAGATCAACGTAAGGCAAACCCCACTCATACATCCTATTTTAGTTTCCCATTGGATCCTTTGTGCTATATAGGCATAGGCACATTTTCAATACTATCATAGAAATGAACCGTTTCTCATATTTCTTCCAAAATATTGAAATATGAAGCTGATATCGGGAGAGGCATCATCTATGACCTTTAGGTTGGTAGTCACATTGTTTTCCCTTTGGGGTTTGATGTTTCGTAATTAATCCACAGTTTCACATACCATATTTGGTCAAGCATCTCTATTTAAGTGATTTATGTATTTAAAATTGACCATTGCAGACTCGTATGTACTAGTTGATCCTTGATTGGTTGTTTACATGTTGTGTGAAACTTATATGGTCACCCATTGAGGGATCTAGGTGAAATGGGACAATATGATTTTTTTTCAAATGTTGGTACTTCCACATATCTTCTGGAATTGTTCAAGAATGTAATATCCCTTTATATATGATTATTTGATAGAAACCAAGGCATCCCTTAGTTGTTTGGACCACTTATAGTTGGAATTTCTAAAGTGGAAAATTTCCTATATTAACATGTCACCGTCTAAGTGACTCCATTGATATTATATATGGGTTCCCCATGTTTTAATGAATTGAATGAGTTAAATTTAACTGATAATGTGAAATTGATAAGTAATTATGGGTTTCAGTTCTTAAAATAAATCAATTGGTTTTAAATGGAATGACCTCAAGTAATTGTAATGGCATTCTCTTGATTTATGCTTTATAAAATGTTGTATACTAATTGTAATATTTTAAATGGGAATTCAACATGGATAAAGACATGAATAAGAGGTTATTCCTTATCTATTATGAAAAAAATGATTATGCCTTTATTATGTTTATGGTGTAGATAGAAGAGATGGATGTGAGGTAATTCCCCTTGCTAGTTATATTTAATATATGCCTTTATAAAGGTTGTGGTATGATGGTATGAGATTGTTGAGCAAGGAGATATCACAATTCCGTACATCATGTGTTGAGCAAGGTGTATCACAAAAATGTTACTATATAAGTATTGTTATTTACTCACCACATTCCATAACTAGAATTTTGACCTGATGGCGCACTCAACATCCCATGGGTTGTTTCATGGAATCTCTCACTCTATTGGGATATAGGGCATGTACCCAATTACATGAGCACAAAGTCTTGTTATACTAGTTAGGGATTTCTGAGTTATTCCATGGTCTATTAATCAGTATTATTATAAGTATATGGATACATACATCTTCACATACCTTGGAAATATAGGTGGACAAAATATATATAAACTATATATATTACTACTATATATATAGTAACTATTTAGATTTCTATTCCATCTATGTGTCGATAAATTTAATCCCTCCTTTAGGAACATGATTGGGTGGTTATTTATTTATTATTTAGTTGCTCAAAATATGTGGGTGTAGTATGTTGGTGGTAGACCCTTTATCATGGGAATAATTATGTGGTAATATTTTATTGGGATTAATTTATGTTAGTGTTCCATGTGGAATTATTATAAATGAAACATAACACATGAATTAGGTAAAATCATCCATCGCTTGGGTTATTCCATGTGGAATTATTATACATGACACTAAAGATAGAAAAAAGGTAAAATAATCCCTCTCATGGATATGGGTTCCTAATTTTTTAAGAGTGATGGATCAGGTTCAAGTATCATATTTGTTTCACTCATGTGATTTCATTGGAAAATGAGTCTTTAGTGTGTTTTCCTTAGAAGTAATGGAATCTGGATCCTAATATATTGTCACTCTCATTATGCATCCTAGTTATTTTGATGTGCGGAATATAATAGAAGTGATCAGGTACATTCCTTAAAAGGGAAGAGTGTCTCTTGAAGGGGGTTGATATATTCTATCAAGTAATATGGATGCTTATAATAAATTATTTGTGATGGTGTAGTTGATTTTATGAATGGTAAGTAACTGATCATGTAGACTATTTAACATTTTTCTAGGGCAGGGGGTTCTAGAGAATCTACTGGCAGTTTCCCATCGTCATGTCATGCCTACTGAGATAATGGACACTGTCATTCACACTGCCTAACTATTCTTGGAGGCCACATTGGAAATGGTGGGAAAACCCCATTTTAGACAGTGTAGAAAAATTTCCCCTAATCTCGTATCAGGATCTATGGATTCCAACTATTTTTTGAAATTTTGGATACTATGATTATGCCACACTAAAGTGTGATCTATTTTAAACATGTTAGCGAGACACACATTCTCATCCCTAGGGATTGATACAAGAGCATAACTAAGAAGTACTTCTTAGAAATGGAAATGTAGTGGGAAATGCATTGGGCTAGAAAATGTAGGATAAGTTATTATAATGAAAAAATGAACTTAGGATAAATGAATCATAAAAAAATGAATCATCACAGTAAAGGGTTTATATATATGGTGCATACCACACTTGAGAAATCAAGACATAAAAAGAAACATCAGAAATAAATAAAATACATAAAAGGAAACATGAGAAATCAAGAAAATGTTAGGTCATGAAAATGTTTGGAGGAAACTATGTGCCACACATGATACATATACAATACGACTTTTACAATATTTGTACACATATCAACGATACTACTAATCACTATCTGATGATAAACAGATATCATCCCCCTATCCACCTCCATCTACACTTACTGCTACCACCTGTAAGAACATTATATTGAAAATTAAATAGAGTTGAATATTTATATTTAAACTTAAAACCAATAAAAGTTTGCAAACTAAATGATTTTGAATTTTTGCGATTTACCTACTCACCACTAGTCGATGCAATACCACCGAGGAGAAATCTTCTCATCTTCTGACATATACCAGTTAATGCTTTCTGCAAAGCATATATCTGAGCCCCTGGTCTTGAACAGTGTTTCATAGAGAAACAATATCTCTCTGAGCATCTCTGGGTATGGACTGACTACAACCAGGAGTAGACGCAGCTGCATTCCCCAATGGTCTGCCAAAGATATCATATGGTATGGGTCCCAAACCCATCCCACGCACTCTACGAGGATGCTCCTTCCCAAGGACTTTAGCAACTGGGCCATCCTGGGAGACTAAGTAGGACTGCCCAGGATTGGCATCCCATATTTCGTTAATTTTTACCTATAAATTAAATATAAATATATATTAACAAAGTTAAAACTGATAATAAGTTATTATAATGAAAAAATGAGTTCATAGCCCAACTTCTTTGGCAGGATCATTAACAAAACTTCCATCATATTTGTTGTGAACGTCCAACCACACTTCAGTTCGGGATGCCTCGTTCCCTAAACTTTGTGACTGTATTAAACAATGATAAATCAAGAGTTTAATGTATTAAATAGATAATATTGTCTTATAAATATTTCAACTAATGAAAAGATTACCAGAGTCGATCGACTTCTACAAAAGCTTTTCGACCTCGCAGTGTGAGGGATGACTTGCTTATCCTAGCTAGATGCATTCTTTCTTAAGTGATCCTGAAATAAATAAAATACAATTTAATAGTAATTTATTCAATGTCATCTCTTCTTCATATACATGTATAAGTGTAAAATGAGGTTAATATAATAATATATATTTAAACACCATCTGCTTCTCATCACGATGTGTGACAACAAAAACTTTCCACTGTTCTTTGGGTACCTCATTGGGTAGCTTCTCATACATGTGTTGGACGGTCAACGAAGTATCATTTACATCACTCCATAATATCCATTTGAAGTCTTTCCATTTCTTACCAAGATTTTTTAATGTCCACTTTCGTGCTATCACATCAGCAACTATAAAGTGTAAAAACATATGTATACAGAAATTCATTTTGAATATATTAATAACATGACATTAAATTACACCATAATGTATTAAAATTACCTTTATTTGGGAATCAAAAACTTCATTTTACCAACTTGGATGCATATTTCTCCAATCATCATAACAAATAAGAAGGGAAATGGGCTATGCTGCCAGCTAGCCTAGAATTTGGCCAAGTAATATCATGTCGTCATCCGTAGGGACCCCATTTGAATCCAAGGGACAACTATCTTCTCTCCATTCATATTCCACACATCTGCATTTTTTATATTTTTCTCCACAGTTTCATTTTTTTCATCTTTAATGAACAAACAAATAGTATAAAAAAAGAGCAATAAATTTATTTATATTAAAATTTTTACCTATAACAATGACCCTCGAGTATGCCTATGATGAACTAGAAGTGGCGCACCGCCACCCAGCTGCTAAGGCTTTTGAAGGGGGATTCGATGGCGCAGCTTCTAAAGGGGCGCTCACAAAGGGTGTGAGAGATGGTGTACGGGGAGATGGTGTAGGTGGTTGGTAGATGGTGGCTCAGATGTCGTAGGGAGGGAGACAGATGGATTGTTATCTGTCGTAGTAGTGGATGAAATAGTGTATCACTTCCTCCTTAGCATTCCTATCATTTAATAAAATAAAATTATGTTCAGAACATATATTTTCAAAAAAAATATGCAGAAAAAAAAACTAAAAAAGATAATAGATGCCCAGTACTAACAAAAAAAATATGCATAACAATGATAATGATTGACTTAAAAAATGAAATAAG
The DNA here is from genome assembly GCA_963277665.1 of Viscum album. Classification (NCBI taxonomy): domain Eukaryota; kingdom Viridiplantae; phylum Streptophyta; class Magnoliopsida; order Santalales; family Viscaceae; genus Viscum; species Viscum album. Next base: position 280,079,331 of record OY728133.1, read on the forward strand.
TGGTTTCTTAATGAATAAATAAATGTACATACAATCATTTTCCCCTTTAATCATGTCGGTTTCCTACTCCGTTACTTCATCCACTTCATTCATCCTTGCTAGACTAATATTTTCAATATCATGATGGAAAAATAATTTTACTTCTTGTTGTTGATGAGATTAAATTTCAAAGGTCAAATCTTCCACTTCATCACCCATATCATACAAATCTCTTTGTATTACGTGAGAAACTACACTCCACTCTTCATCCAAAACATCATTCACATAATATACTATTTTTTCTTGCGATGAAAAGATATATGGATCACTCAATTCATGATCACCAACATCCATCAAGCGATAGAAGTTCACAGAAGTAAATTGCAAGGAATCTCTTTTAGCACCTCTGATAATATCGACCCAATTGAATTTGAATAAAACAACTGAAAAATGCCCGTGGTGGTTTAATTCTATAATATCAGTCATTTTCCATAGTATCCCACTTCAGAAAATGTAAACATACCACTATTATGTGTTTTCAAACCCCTTTCTTGATCGAATATACGAAATCTAAATTCATTCACGTTGTAAGCGTCGAGCTTTCTAAAATGTTTTAGAGGACCTCAAGCAAGAAACATCAAATCTTATAACAACCCTGCTCGAGTATCAATATTCATGATCTAAAAAAATAAATATACTTTATTTCATTTACAAAATATATGTGTCAAACTAATATTCATATTTATTGCAATATTTATGAACTTACACATCGTGTAAACCATTCTACAAGCTCTTTATTAATATATTTTGTTATATATTTCTCATTTCATGTTCGACCTCTCATTCGTCTCTTTGTTTGTATCCTCAACTCTTCAATAAATGGATCTATAATTTCACTATTTAGCAGCACCTATCTATGTGTGTCACGACCCGTCCTCGGGGCCCGTGCCGTGACTACCCCAAGCCCGCCTTCCATAGGCCAGGGGCTGGCGACTAGCACCAAGGCGTAAATCCTGGTAAAAAGGGAAGGCATTGCCTTTGTAAAGTAAACAAGCACCATAGAGTAAGCAAGTGGAAAAGTAAACACTAAGTAAAAGCTGGTACAACAGTAAGTGCGGAAAAGTAAAGGGGGCCGGAAATACAAGCCCAACTGTAAAGTACAACTGAAAGGGGAAAACAGCAACTGAAAAGTAAAGTCGCAGCGTCGAGCTGTCCTCTGGAAGTCCCACCTGAAGGGTGAGTACTAATAGCCTACACAGCTCCTCGGTCCAGCCGTCCGCTCTGAGTACACTCCGCCCAGTGGTCCACATCCAGGTATCGTCCTGCTTCGCAGGCCTCCACCACGATCAGCGCTGTCCGTTGTCTGCAACCAACACAACGTAGTGCGGGCATAGCCCGTGCAGGGGTGAGTATAAGCTACTCAGTAGGGACCCCAAGACCCCCGAGGGTCTCCGAAAATCCAAAAAGGATAACCACAAAGGAAAGATACAATCACGAAGTAACATCCGACACTTCTTAGGTATATGCACATACATATACCTAAGTCATCAATTATCGCTCGGCTCCAACATCCGAGCTCAAGTACAACCCAGTCCACACAGGAAAGCAAAACGTAAAATCCACACAGGATAGCTCAACACAATCCACAAAGAAAAGTAAAATGTAAGTCCACACAGGATAGCACAACACAATCCACAAGGAAAGTAAAACAGAGTTTCATCTCACACAGGTATACTTCTTCGAATAACGATAGAGATGATCACTGATCCATCTAAGTCGTCGGACCCACAAAGAATCGATAGGTACTAACCCCCGCAAAGACCCACACAGGATCGGGCCCACACAGGACCTGTAGGCGCTGGCTCACACAGAACTGCTGAGCGCTGACAAACACAGGATCGGACCCACACAGGATCAGTAGCACTGATCTACACAGGATCACTGAGTGTTGTAGTCGTCGTCGTCGAATCCACTGAGGATCTCTGCACAGTCGTCGTCGTCACAGTAGCAGTCGCAGCCAGCTCTAGGGTTCTCGCACACAGCAAGCTCGTTCGGGAGGGTCCGCTCCACGAGCCGAGAGTCTGATATATCAACTGACACATAGTCCAGAGTTGATGTATCCAAAAGTTCCGTATCATCAACAGGAACTCAACGTCCCAGACGGCGCGTCAATCGGACGCCCGGTCTGAGAGTTATTGGCTTTTTCGTCCTAGGGGCTCGGTTGGTTTTTAAGGAAAAACCAACCCGACCGTACTCTACCTACGTCCAAACCTCGGGCGGAGTATTCCAAAAGATCCGTCTCACATAGAGGAATCCAACAAAGTCGACGGCACGTCGATCGGATGTCTGAAGCTCAAGATATGAGTGTTTCTGCTCCAAGGGCCCGGTTGGTTTCGTGTACGAGCCAACCCGGCCGAACCCAAAGTATTCCGAAACCTTGAGTGTTATATACCGAAACGACCATCTCGATCCAAGGATCACATCGCCGCTGACGGCGCGTCGTTCGGAGGCCCGTAGCTCAAGTTATGAGCAAAAGACCGAAAACGTCCGGAGACGGGGGGGTCTGGGCCCGGACTGACCCAGCCCAACCCCCCCCCCCCCCCCCCCCGGGGTCGGCCCGAACCGGGTCGGCCCGACCCGGGTCTGGGTCCGACCCGGTTTAGCGCGACTCGGCCCGGCCTGGGCGCGACCCGGCCCGGCCTGGGCGCGACCCGGCCCGGCAGGTCGGCCCGGCTCGGCTCGGCAGAGCCGGCCGAGCGGAGGAAGCGGGGGGTGCTGGCCCCGCGGGATGAAGCGCCGCGGCCCCGCTTGGGGTCGCGCTGGATCAGCGGACACGGCAAAGCTGCGTCCCGTTTGTGCCGGAACCACGCGGACGCGGGTTTGTTGGCCGCCGCCACCGCGGCTTCAGCCGCGGCGGCCCTGTCTGGCAGCACGCCGGGGCGCCGCCGCCTCCGGCCACTGGCGCCGCCGCGCCGGCGACCCGCGCCGCCGGTGGGTTCCGCGGGCCACCGGAGTTGCTCCGGTGGTCCGATTTCGTTTCCGTCTACGCCGTAGCTCCTCCCAGGTCCCGTACTCCACTACGGAAACAACGAATCACCTCTGCGGCATGTTTTGTCGCCGCCCGCCAATCCGCACAACAACGAAGAACTGCGGAGGGTTGTCGGGCCGTGTTTGTTTGGCCCGCACCCTCCGCGTTTGGTGATAACAATCGGGAAGAAATATTCAACACATGAATAATAAGCAAGGTACAATTTTAATAGAATTAAAATTGAACTTTGATTCGGTTCTTTGTTTTTAAAGAAACAATCGCAGGAATAAAAAAAATATTTCACAAACAAACTCCTACCTCGTCAAGTCGTCCCACGCACGTTCTTCACGGAATTGATCGTCGTGGAAGGAGGCGATCTTCGCGTCGCGGAAGGGCGTCGCATCGTCACAGAAGGGCGTCGCGTCGTCGCGGAATACGGTGTCGCGTCGACGAACTCCGAGGTTCAAGAGAATGTAGATTTAATTATATTAATTAAATCCATGACGTTGTTAAAACCCACAAAGAGATTTAAAAGAAGAAACCCGAAATCTCCTACCTCAAGCAGTTGGTGATCGGAGATCGTTGTGGGGAAGAACGTCTCGGAAGAAGCATCGTCGATCTCCGAGGGTGATGGTGTTCTTCGCGTTCTTCGCGTTCTTCGCGTTTTTCACGAAGGAGGATGAAGGCACAAAATTTTTGTCAAAAGCCTCTCAACGAGTAATCCTCAAGAAGTCGTGCGTTGGTCTTATTTTATTATTAAGCCAACGGATTGTAAACAGGTTAAGAAACGATTAAATTAATTCATAGAATTAATTCAACGAATAAAACCGCCCAATTAATTGGTGCGTTAAGAAAATTAAGAAAACGCGTCAGTTGACTTTCATAATGGCGGGTTTTCGCGGGGGCATTACTTATCCGAAAAGAAACGGTGGGGCTCATGCGGGCCCCACCTCACAAATATCCTACCAAGAGGGTAGGATATTTTTGGATAGCACCCTATCTGCATCAACTCAGCTTAAATAGCTTTAAGTGGCTTTCAAGTGGCTTTAAGTGAAATAAAATAAACTTTTTCGTACCAATTATTTTATTTCTTAACTTTAAGCCCAAAAATTAAAAACCACACCCGAACAAACGCAACTCCGGAAGAGGTGTTTCTAAGCAAATATCGGTGCTGCGATTCCATCGGTTCCCTTAGAATTTGATTCCGAGCACCGGTTCAAAAGTTAGAAAAACCCGCTCGTTCGTTCACTGAACGTACCCGAGCCAATCTTCGGAAAATGATTCCGGGCACACCGGGCCTCGGAATCAGGTGCCGCCAGAAACTGCGTTCTTGTAAAATTCCAAATAAAATTAAGAAAAAAATTTCCTTGAAATTTACGGGTCTTTACATCACTCCCACCTCAGGGCTTTATGTCCCCGTAAAAATAAATCATAAGCTAGGGAAACAAATGTGGGTACTGAGCACGCATCTGAGCCTCCCTCTCCCAAGTGCTCTTCTGGAGGTTCTCGTGCTGCCATCTGAAGCGCACTAGAGGAATCGATCGTCCACGAAGGACCCGCTCCTGTCAATCCTCTATCTCCACCGGGACCTCCGCAAAAGTTGCCCCATCATCAACGTCCATCTCCCCATGGTCAATGATGTGTGTCGGGTCGTGCACGTATCTCCTCAACTGAGATACATGGAAGATTTTGTGCACTCGGTGCAACTGAGGTGGTAGAGCCAGGCGATAAGCCACCTCGCCAATCCTGCTGAGGACATGGAATGGTCCAATGAAGCGTGGAGACAACTTGCTGCCTCGGCCAAATCTTTGTAATCCACGTCGAGTTGAGATACTCAAAAAGACGTGGTCGTCATCCTCGAAATCTAGTGGCCTCTGCCTCCTGTCGGCATAAGACTTCTGCTGGCTCTGAGCTGTCCTCATCCGCTCCTGGATGACCTGGACCTTTTCTGTCGTGGCCCGGACCATCTCTGGTCCCACAAGTGCTGACTCCCCAGGGTCTGTCCAACACAGAGGAGATCTGCAAGGTCTGCCGTACAACGCCTCGTATGGTTCCATCCCGATGGTGGAGTGGTAGCAGTTGTTGTACGCAAACTCCACCAAGGGTAGGTGGTCCTCCCAGCTGCGACCAAAGTCGAGGACACATGCGCGGAGCATGTCCTCGAGAGTATGAATGGTCCTCTCCGTCTGTCCATCTGTCTGAGGGTGAAAGGCGGTGCTCAGACGAAGCTGCGTTCCGAACACCTCTTGCAACCCCTTCCGAAGTCGGGAAGTAAAGCGAGCATCTCGATCGGAGACGATAGATAATGGCACACCGTGAAGTCGTACAATCTCCTGAATGTAGAGACGCCACAAGATCTCCACTGAGCCCTGCTCTCTGATGGGTAAGAATTGAGCCGACTTGGTGAGCCGGTCGACAATCACCCAGATGGAGTCGTGACCTCTGGAAGTGCGTGGATGTCCAGTCACGAAGTCCATAGATATGCCGTCCCACTTCCACTCCGGGACCTCCAAGGGCTGTACCAAGCCTGCTGGTACCTGATGCTTTGCCTTCACCTACTGGAAGGTGAGGCATCAGGAAACGAACTCCGCCACAGTCTTCTTCATGCCCGGCCACCAGTGCTGTCATATGAGGTTCTGGTACATCTTCGCCACTCCAGGATGTACCGCCAAAGGAGAAGAGTGAAACTCTCTCAGCACCTCCTCTCGTAAAGCGACTGGTACTAAGGTACGTCCTCTGAAAAGGATGTTGTGCTCTTCTCCAAGGGAGAAGCCATCAGGTGCCTATCCTAAGGATATCTGTGCATGCCGTGTCTCACAGTCGGTGTCCCCACGTTGTGCCTCTCTGACCCGCTGTAGTAGTGGGGGGTGACTGTGAGAGACTGGAGGAAGGCTGCTCCATCTCTATCCATGAATGATATATGCAAAGCGGCTAGCTACTTTGTCGCCTCCTCAAGTAGTTGAATGCCCGTCCTCCTACTGAGAGAATCAGCTACCATGTTCCCCTTCCCAGGAGTATAGAATATCTTAAAGTCATAGTCCTGGAGGAACTCGAGCCATCGCCACTGTCTCAAGTTCAGGTCCTTCTGAGAGAAGATGTACCTGAGACTCTGATGGTCAGAAAAGACTGTAAAGTGCTCGCCCATCAGGTAGCGTCGCCATGTCTTCAGAGCGAAGACCACTGCTGCTAACTCTAGGTCATGGGTAGCGTAGTTCTGCTCATGCGGCCTCAAATGACATGATCCATAGGCGATCACTGCCCTCTCCTACATCAGGACACACCCGAGTCCGGTCCCTGATGCATCGCAATAGACTACGTACCCTACTCCCTCCTCAGGAAACCTCAAGATAGGGGCGCTGGTCAATCTCTATCTCAGCTCCTAGAAGCTCTTCTGACATCTGTCTGACCACACAAAGGGTTTCCCCATCTTCGTGAAAGCTGAGAGTGGTTCCGCAACTCTGGAGAAGTCTGGCACGAATCTCCGATAGTATCCAGCTAGTCCCAAGAAACTCCGCACCTTCGTCACGCTCCTGGGTGGCTCCCAAGCTAGCACTACCTCGATCTTCGCAGGATCCACCGCAACTCCCGCCTCAGAAATGACGTGCCCCAAGAAGTGGACCTCACGTATCCAGAACTGACACTTTGAGATATTTCCATAAAGTTGGTTCTCTCGGAGTGTGTCTAGTACAACCCGCAAGTGGTAGGCGTGCTCCTCCTCAATCGTCGAGTATATCAAAATGTCATCGATGAAGACAACGATAAATCGATCGAGGTATGGCTGAAAGATTCTATTCATGAGGCCCATGAACACTGCTGGTGCGTTGGTTACGCCGAATGGCATAACCAAGAACTCATAGTGGCCATACCGACATCTGAAGGCCGTCTTCTGCACGTCCTCGTCCCGAACTCTGAGCTGATGATAACCTGACCTGAGGTCTATCTTCGAGAACCACCGTGCTCCCTTGAGCTGATCGAAGAGGTCATCAATCCTCGGTAGTGGATACTTGTTCCTCACTATCACCGGGTTCAGGCGACGATAGTCGACACACAGTCGCAAGCTCCCGTCCGCCTTCTTGGCGAACAATATCGGTGAAGCCCAGGGTGAAACACTGGGTCGGATGAAACCCTTTCCCCGCAAGTCCTCCAACTGTACCCGTAGCTCTCGAAGCTCAGCGGGGGCCATCTGATATGCTGGAGTCAATATCGGGGTTGTCTCGGGGTACAGATCAATATGAAAGTCTACCTCTCTGCGAGGAGGTATCCCTGGAACGTCGTCGGGAAAGACGTCCGCGTACTGATCCACCACTGCAAGAAAACTAGGACTCCGCACGTCAGCTGCTCCTAGGATGAGGCTAGCCAACTGATGAGTGATGGGCTGTCCTCTCCTCTGTGGTAGTCCATCATGTGTTGTGAAGTCTCCCTTCTCTCCAGTGAAGGTGAACCTGCTCCCGTCGGTGCGTACACATCGCACCTTGCGCCTAATACAGTCGATCTGAGCATTAACTGTAGATAACCAATCCTTGTCCAAGATGACTTCGTAAGGCCTCAATGCCGCTACAAGAAGATCCTAGTCGAAGCTCTCGCCTCCTAGAGTAAGCTCACACTGCCGGCACCAGTGCGTAATCGTCGAGTCTTCTCCCGTAGGAGTCTCTAGCCATAAGGATCGAGACAATGGCTCTATCGGAATCTACGAGCTCCAAACAAGGGCAGCAGCTATGAAAGAGTGACTCGCTCCTGTGTCTATAAGAACTACAGCAAGGGTGGAATAGACACAGATCGTACCTCGAATCATCTCGGGCGCGCCGTGGTCATAGGCCTCCACTGCCTGGAGTTGTGCCTATCTCTGCCCGCCAGCTCCCTGTGGTCAGGGCGGGCCTCCTGGTGGTGGTGGTGGTAGAGCCTCAAAGCGTCGCCCACCACCTACTGCTCGGCCAGCTCCTCTTCCTCATCCGCCTCCTCCCTGCGGACCGCCACGTTCGACCCTCTACCTCTTCCTGGGTGTCCCCTCAAGTGTCTGCTGCTCCTCGGCACAGTGGGTCGGGCAGTCACGAGCCATGTGGCCCTGGCGGCCGCATTCGTAGCACTGCCTGCCTCTCGAAAGACTGGCTCCACGCTGTGTGCCCCACACTGCTGAGCCAGTGTCCCGAGGTCGTCTTTCGGAAGGTCTGGTCTGCCTAAACCCATGAGTCATCCGTCGGCTACCTGCTGCCGAAGACTCCGCTACCTTCCGCCCTGCGGTAGGTCTCGCTGTGGACTCAGCAAGAAAGCTCTCGATCAGAAGGGATCGCTCCAATACTCCTTCCTAAGTCGGTATGCTGAGGGAGATCAGCGATGCCCTGATCTCGTGTCTCAATCCCTGCTCAAAGGTCTGGGCCCGGAAAAATGGGTCCCGTACCATATCTGTCGAGTAGCGCGAGAGATCGGTAAATCTCGCCGCGTACTGGGCGACCGTCAAGCTGCCCTGCCGCAGCTGAAGAAGCTCCTGGATGCGCACCGCACGGAGGGTGGTCGGGACGAACTCTTAGCAGAAGAGGCCCTCAAAGTCTGTCCAGAGGAGAGATTCCTCATCGTGCACCTGGAGCATCAAGCTCCACCATCGGCCTATTTCCGCGTGCAGTAGGCTCGCAGCGAGGATCACCATGAGGTCTGCTGGTGTCCTCACTAGCCTGAAAACTCGTACGACTGCCTCCAGCCAGTCCTTGGCTGCCTGGGGGTCCGTCTCCCCACGGAATCTAGGCGGTCGCTGGTGCTGAAACTCGTGCAGTGCACTGAGGCGACGTGCATCTTCAGCGGCTCGGGCTGGAAGCATCGGTGGCCCGGCGGGTAGAGGTACCGCCGGTGCCTCTGCTATCAAAGGGCCCTGTACCGAGGCCTCGTCGCTCGGCAGGCTGTCGTCACGTACAACTCTCGGAACCCTAGATGGATGTCGTCGTGGGTCCATCCTGAAAATAAACAGGTGTGAGACGGTCAGAACAGTATACCTGGTGAGATGATACAAGTAATCACAAAGAAAACTTGAAACACACACGCAATCAATGTTTTCGTGCATTAAGTCGGAAATCAGAAGTCAGGGTCCTGGTGTACGGATACGTCGGCCGCCGCACCAACACAGGACTCCCTGGACTGATAACCACACCCAATACGCTAAACACTATTGCTTCACATAGAAGAAGGATCAGAGTCTGTGGTAGAACCGACCAGCTCTAATACCAATTTGTCACGACCCGTCCTCGGGGCCCGTGTCGTGACTACCCCAAGCCCGCCTTCCATAGGCCAGGGGTTGGCGACTAGCACCAAGGCGTAAATCTCGGTAAAAAGGGAAGGCATTGCCTTTGTAAAGTAAACAAGCACCACAGAGTAAGAAAGCGAAAAATTAAACACTAAGTAAAAGCTGGTACAACAGTAAGTGCGGAAAAGTAAAGGGGGCCGGAAATACAATCCCAACTGTAAAGTACAACTGAAAGGGGAAAACAGAAACTGAAAAGTAAAGTCGCAGCGTCGAGCCGTCCTCTGGAAGTCCCACCTGAAGGGTGAGTACTGATAGCCTCCACAACTCCTCGGTCCAGCCGTCCGCTCTGAGTACACTCCGCCCAGTGGTCCACCTCCAGGTACTGTCCTGCTCCGTAGGCCTCCACCACGATCAGTACTGTCCGTCGTCTGCAACCAACACAACGTAGTGCGGGCATAGCCCGTGCAGGGGTGAGTATAAGCTACTCAGTAGGGACCCCGAGACCCCCAAGGGTCTCCGAAAATCCACAAAGGATAACCACAAAGGAAAGATACAATCACGAAGTAACATCCGACACTGCTTAGGTATATGCCCATACATATACCTAAGTCATAAATTCTCGCTTGGCTCCAACATCCGAGCTCAAGTACAACCCAGTCCACACAGGAAATCAAAATGTAAAATCCACACAGGATAGCTCAACACAATCCACAAAGGAAAGTAAAACGTAAGTCCACACAGGATAGCACAACACAATCCACAAGGAAAGTAAAACAGAGTTTTAGCTCACACAGATATACTTCTTCGAATGACGATAGATATTATCACTGATCCATCTAAGTCGTCGGACCCACAAAGGATCGATAGGTACTAACCCCCACAAAGACCCACACAGGATCGGGCCCACACAGGACCTGTAGGCGCTGGCTCACACAGAACAGTTGAGCGCTGACCCACACAGGATCGGACCCACACAGGATCGGTAGCACTGACCCACAAAGGAGCACTGAGTGCTGTAGTCGTCGCCGTCAAATCCACTGAGGATCTCTGCACAGTCGTCGTCGTCACAGTAGCAGTCGCAGCCATCTCTAGGGTTCCCGCACATAGCAAGCTCGTGCAGGAGAGTCCGCTCCACGAGCCGAGAGGCTGATACATCAACTGACACATAGTCTAGAGTTGATGTATCCAAAAGTTCCGTATCGTCAACAGGAACTCAAAGTCCCAGACGGCGTGTCAATCGGACGCCCGGTCTGAGAGTTATTGGCTTTTTCATCCTAGGGGCCCGGTTGGTTTTAAGGAAAAACCAACCCGACCATACTCCACCTGCGTCCAAACCTTAGGCGGAGTATGCCAAAAGATCTGTCTCACTTAGAGGAATCCAACAAAGTCGACGGCACGTCAATCGGACGTCCGAAGCACAAGATATGAGTGTTTCCGCTCCGAGGGCCTGGTTGGTTTCGTGTACGAGCCAACCCGGCCGAACCCAAAGTATTCCAAAACCTTGAGTGTGATATACTGAAACAACCGCCTCGATCCAAGGATCACATCGCCGCTGATGGCGCGTCGTTCGGAGGCCCGTAGCTCAAGTTATGAGCAACAGACCGAAAACGTCCGGAGACGGGGGGTCTGGGCCCGGACCGACCCGACCCACCCCCCCCCCCCCCCCCCCCCGGGTCGGCCCAAACCGGGTCGACCCGACCTGGGTCCGGGTCCGACCCGGTTTGGCGCGACCCGGCCCGGCCAGGGCGGCCCGGCCCGGCAGGTCGGCCCGGCTCGCCTCGGCCGAGCCGGCCGAGCGGAGGAACCGCGGGACGCTGGCCCCGCGGGATGAAGCGCTATGGCCCCGCGTGGGGCCGTGCTGGATCAGTGGACGCAGCAAAGACGCGTCGCATTTGTGCCGGACCCACGCCGCCGGTGGGTTCTGAGGTCCACCGGAGTTGCTCCGGTGGTCCGATTTCGTTTCCGTCTGCGCCGTAGCTCCTCCCGGGTCCCGTACTCCATTGTGGAAACAACGAATCACCTCTGCGGCATGTTTTGTCGCCACCCTCCAATCCGCACAACAACGAAGAACTGCGGAGGGTTGTCGGGCCGTGATTGTTTTGCCCGCACCCTCCGCGTTAGGTGATAACAATTGGGAAGAAATATTCAACACATGAATAATAAGAAAGGTACAATTTTAATAGAATTAAAATTGAACTTTGATCCGGTTCTTTGTTTTTAAAGAAACAATCACGGGAATAAAAAAAATATTTCACAAACAAACCCCTACCTCGTAAAGTCGTCGCACGCGCGTTCTTCGCGGACTTGATCGTCGCGGAAGGAGGCGATCGTCGCGTCGCGGAAGGGCGTCGCGTCGTCGCAGAAGGGCGTTGCGTCGTCGCGAAATACGGTGTCGCATCGACGAACTCCGAGGTTCAAGAACATGTAGATTTAATTATATTAATTAAATCCATGATGTTGTTATAACCCACAAAGAGATTTAAAAGAAGAAACCCGAAATCTCCTACCTCAAGCAGTTGGTGATCGGAGATCGTTGCGGGGAAGAACGTCTCGGAAGAAGTGTCGTCGATCTCTGAGGGTGACGGTGTTCTTCACGTTCTTTGCATTCTTCGCGAAGGAGGATGAAGGCACAAAATTTCTGTCAAAAGCCTCTCAACGAGTAATCCTCAAGAAGTCGTGCGTTGGTCTTATTTTATTATTACGCCAACGGATTGTAAACAGGTTAAGAAACGATTCAATTAATTCATAGAATTAATTCAACGAATAAAACCGCCCAATTAATTAGTGAGTTAAGAAAATTAAGAAAACGCGTCAGTTGACTTTCATAATGACGGGTTTTCGCGGGGGCGTTAGCGAAAAAGAAACGGTGGGGCTCGTGCGGGCCCCACCTCACAAATATCCTACCAAGAGGGTAGGATATTTTTGGATAGCACCCTATCCACATCAACTCAGCTTAAGCAGCTTTAAGTGGATTTCAAGTGGCTTTAAGTGAAATAAAATAAAGTTGTTCGTACCAATTATTTTATTTCTTAACTTTAAGCCCAAAAATTAAAAACCACACTCGAGCAAACGCAACTCCAGAAGAGGTGTTCCTAAGCAAATATCGGCGCTGTGATTCCATTGGTTCCCTCAGAATTTAATTCCGAGAACCGGTTCAAAAGTTAGAAAAACCCGCTCGTTCGTTCACTGAACGTACCCGAGCCAAACTTCGGAAAATGATTCTGGGCACACCGGGCCTCGGAATCAGGTGCCGTCAGAAACTGCGTTCTTGTAAAATTACAAAGAAAATTAAGAAAAAAATTTCCTTGAAATTTACGAGTCATTACAATGTGCCTGTAATATTTCCAATTCTGTCAGTGTCACATTTGAGGTCCTCCCAACTGATCGGCCAATAGTAGGAAATATTTTTGATTTCTAATGTATTTAAAATTGATTCAATGTGTCGTCAACTTTTCCAACTCGATTAATTTTTGTCTCAATATCATCCAAGTATGTAGAACAAAATGTAAGACACTCCTCAGCCAAATAGCCTTCAGCAATAGAGCCTTCTGGTTGAGCTTTATTTCTCACGTATGATTTCAAATGCCCAAGATATCTGTGAAATAAAATAAATATAATTATGTATTTAATTAAGTGCCAAATTTTTTTTACTTAACTGAAAAACATATAAATAATGTACCTCTCAGTTGGATATATCAATCGATAATGAAAGGGGCCTCCTAATTTAGCTTCCTCAGCCAAATGAACAGTTAAATGCATCATGACAGTAAAAAAAGACGGAGGAAAGATCATCTCCATTGCACAAAGGGTCAATACAAACCTTTCCTAGAGGTTGTCAAGCTAAAATAGATGTAGATATTTCTCACATAGTTTTCTGAAAAATGTGTAGAATTGGAGTACAACAGCAGTAACTTTTTCAGGTAATAATGTACGCAATGCCAATGGTAGTAACTGTTGTAACAAAATATGTGAATCGTGACTTTTCAATCCATGTAACTTATGATTATTCAAGTCAAAAAACCTCGAGGTGTTACTTGAATACCCATCAGATACCTTCACATTCTTTAAAAATCGAAGGAATGTATCTTTATCCCTATTTTTCATTGAAATAGTTGTCGGAGCATACTTTTCATTCTCATCTGGCCAGAGATCACGTTTTATATTCATTACTTGTATATCTTTGCGAGCATTGAGATGATCCTTCAACTTTCTATGCTCTTTAACCAATGTGAAAATAAAATTATCATAGACATTCTTCTCAATATGCATCAAATCGATATTATACTACAACAATTTAAATACACAATACGGAAGTTTGAAGAATATACTTTTTTTCTTCCATTTTTGTGTTTTGATTTCACTTGACGATGCACTTCGAACCCATTTCCCGCTATCATTAAAATGGTGAACCTTCCCAAATTCTGTTTCAAAATTTTCAAGTTGTATCAATATTTCAGAACCAGTTAACAACTTTGGAGGTGGTCTACGATCAATGAAACCGTTAAATTTTGATCTGTTCAACCGAAATCTATGATATGCATCGAGAAATCTTCGATGGCATAAGAAGAACCATTTTCTACTATGAGGTAGCCGTTTGGGATCAAAATCAAAGTTACAAATAAGACAAGACAAACCTGTGTAAATGTTCCAACTAGATAAATTCCCAATCCCATGGAAGTCACTAATGGTCCACATTAAATATGCATGCATTTTGAACATTGTTTTAGAAGAAGCATCAAATTTCTTAACATCGCTGCTCTATAACTTCTGTAATTCTTCAATCAAAGGCTGCAAGTATACATCAATATCATTTCTAGGAATTTTTTTCTATGAATAATCATCGAAATGATAAAAGATGTTTGTTGCATACACATCCATGGAGGCAGATTGTAAGGGGTCAAAACAACTGGCCAAATGCTATAATAGGTACTAAAAGTCCCAAATAGGTTGAATCCATCGGCAGCCAATCCCAATAGAACATTCCTAGGATCCGTTGATAAATATGGATGTAATAAATGTATTCCATGATTTTGAATCTCGTAGATGTCTCATTAACCCATCATTGTTATTATCTACAGAATGCCACTTCATGTATTTAGTAGTTTTTGATGACATAAATAATATTTGCAATCGAGACTTTAAAGGAAAGTAACACAAAACATTTGCAGGTGTGTTCCCTTTCTTCTTCTTTATGAAAGTATGTTGATTCGGACTTACAACATCACCCATTGACTACCATTAGAAGAAGAACATTTTTTGCAATTCTATCTACATGAATCCTCTCGCCAATAAAGTATACAATCATTGGGACACACATGTATTTTTTGTAGTATTCAGACCAGTCCTGTTAACAACTTTTTTCATATCATAAAAAGACTCAGGGATTTTTACATTAGGAAATGCATCACGCAACAATTCTAATATCATGGACATTTCCTGATTTGTAATTCCATATAGACGTTTGATATGGTATGACTTCTGCAGAAAAAAAATATTTGAATATTTCAAACATCCACTATACAACTCTTGATTTCCATCGTCAACTAAATCATGAAACGTATTTTCTTCAGTGAATTTTTCTCTTACATTTGTCTCCATAGAATCAAGAGGATCCAATGATATGATAAAATCTTGATCTGGTTGTGTTACAGTCTAAAAACATGACTTGTCACGTTGCAATCTGTAGCACCCGCATCTAGTTGTTCTGTTATGTTTTGATGTTGATAGTGGTGTCTTGCAGTGCCGAATGCATCATTTGTGATGTTTTGCATTTCATTTTTCATTGTCAACGAAGTTGGGAGCTCATTATGTGGATTAACATCAACGCTCAACCTTTTTATAGCGTTCAATTCTCCATGCCAAATCCAACCCAGATATTGATTAGGGAATTGCTTCAGTATTAAATGTTCATAAACTTTATCTCTATTCAACAATCATCTAAATTTACATTTAGGACATTAACATCTTATTCTCCTTTTAATGGATCGATTGGAAATTGAAAAATCTAAAAACTCCTTCAAAACCTTAACATACTGAGCTGTGTTCCTCGGTAATGTGATCCATCTTTTATCCACGTATATCACAATGTGCCTACATAATGTTAAAAAAATTAAAACACATAGTTACTACTAAATAGAGAAATAGATTCATATATACTAGTAGAAAAAATATATAAATATATTACATAAGGTTTTCCTATATAAATACATATAGTAAATCACCCAATAGAAAACCAAAGTACATATGTGCATGCATGTGTATGCTTATACACATGTGATTACAAAATCACTTGAAGAAACAAGAAGATAGTGAGTATTTTCTTAGGCAATATACATTTTAAGAAGATAGTGAGTATTTTAAGATATATTTGAGCAAGTTCATCATTAGTAAAAAAGTTAAGCTTTAAGCTGAAGCATTATATTAGAAGTCAGCTTGCAGAGCATTGGGATAATTTCAAGATAATCATTCTGATATAGCAGTTAGTTGAATTGGAAGTATTATCTTCTACAGTTCATGAGAGTATACTAAACCGGCTTTCATGCAAAGTTATTAATTATATTCAGTGTACGTCATTGAATTTTAATCCTTTTATAAGAGGAACTATAATTTCTCATTTGAGAATAATATAGAAAAATAGGTTTTTTCCATTAAAATGATATATAAATAAATAAAATATAAAACATGCACTTTATCAATGCACAACATTTATAAAACATGGTATAATGATGTTTTTTATAAAACAATTCCAATTCAAAACTCATTCATCTATCCTTAAAACATCACCCCTTTTATAAAAAAACCCTTACATGGTTTAAAAATATATCAAAGGAATTTCTAATAATGGCTAGAAAATTTAAAAAAATTCCCCTCACTTGAAAGCTTTAACACAACAAGATCAAAGTAAGTAAGGAAACAAAGATAACTATGGAGAAAAAATCCTTATAGGAAGTCATAAATTATGGAAATAAACAAGTGGAACAATACTCATCAGTATCAGTACTAAATCATTGGAGGATCAATGCTTCAATGAAATTCCATCCAAGTAAGAAAAGCAATACACAAGCTAATAAATAATTAAAGGCATAACACATGATAAATATCATGAGGAAAAACATTAGGAACTAATGGGACAAGTATAATACGTGAAAAGTTGGACATAATTCCATCAGGATAACGGTCACACATCCATTAAAAAACACTCTAAACTCAATCTCATTCGTGACACCCCGTCAGCTCGGTATTTTGTACAACTAGTGGTAACTAGAAAGTGTGTAATATCAATGTACCTAGAAACATCCCATGACTTCCCACTTAGTATCCTAGGGTTCACTATAAAATAACTAAAGGAGGCGATACACTTTTAAAGTGAATGTCGTACAATGAAAATAATAATAGTCAAAGGCTAGAATAATAATGAAATCCATCCCACATCCCACATTTAGCTTATAATGAGCCCCCACCCATAAGAAAATCATGAATCAAATCACAAACAACCATCACATGGTTACACATGACATACTAAATAAATGAAATGGGTCTCAACAAGGTAACAATGAACTAATAAACTCAAATATCATATCACAATGTGTCATCCAAGAATTTCAATTATCACAAATAATATATACATTTGTAAAACCCATTTTAAAATGTTTTGGAATCCAAACACCACTATAAGGGAAATCATAATCATTTCCAAAACACAACCAACATAACCCAAATGAATCACAATTCAATTTCATAAAACAACATGTCCCTTCGAAACATGGAAACCATTTAACCCCCATAGGGTAACCCACTTTGAAAAACCAATTTCCATTAAAATCGAAGGACCATGTGTTTTTCTTATATAAAACCATTCTTTTAATTTTATCAAACATGTCGAATGTATAAAATTAAAATTTACATAAAAATTTCATTTAAACATGAAATTAAAACCTTTAAGCCACATGAAAACCAAGTTAAGTTATATAAAACCAATATAAACCAAACCTAGATAACCCACACCCTCATTGTCTGGATTAGAAATTAATTTATAAATCCAAGCACACATAAATCTCTTAAAAAAATTCAATGAAATGGAAACACTGACCTAAATAAAATTCACCGGCAGCAGGGATGCATGTTATGGTTCGGGTCTCGCGGGGGTCGGGGGAAGATGGTGGGGTTGCGGGGGTCGGGGGGAGAAGGGGGTTCAAGGTTGAGTGGTTGGAGGATGTGGCGCGGATGGTCATTCGGTGACGGGGAGGCGAGCTGGGGTTCGGGGATCGCTCGCGGGGGTCTGAGGGAGAAGGGGAGTCAGGGTCAAGGGGAAGTTTCACCGCTAAAAAAATGGGGTTTAGTGGAAGTTTTTAATAAACCGCTGCTAAACCCTTTTTAAAAAAAAGGTTTAATGGTGATTTACAAAATCGATGCTAAAAGACCGCTGTTAAAGGCGATTTATGTTGTAGTGTATTCCTTATGGAAGGAATTCCAGGGTTATATCATTGATTTTAAAAAAGGAAAATTCTCTAGATATTAAAGAATTCAGTCCAATTGAAATTGGGAATTCTATACCCAAGGTGATCAGTAAGATAATGAATTTTAGACTGCGTTAGATTTCATAGGGATTTATTACTACAAACCAGTTTGGATTTTTCCTTATGAGGAATATCCATAATTTCCTTTATACTACATCGAAAAGAGTTATCATTATCAAGATAAAGTTATAGGATGGAAATATGGCCCTGAAATTTTATCTTTCCATTTCTTTTGATATAAACAATGGAATTTTAATTTTTCTATTCTAATAATGCTTTGTTTTTCTTATAAAATTATCTAAATGATCTAAATTAACCTCCGAAGTTTGAGGAACTCTATTCTTTTTAATGGGTCTTTGTGGGGTTTCTTATATTGTTCCATAGCAATTAGGCATTTTGATCCTTTATCTAGGATTATCATTAATATATAAGGTGATTATTTATGTTGTTGTCAAAATTATCTTGTAAATGTGGGGCTCTACAAAAAAGTTAAATTTGGAAGACAATTCCTTTCCCCCTTGCACCTCCTTTATGTTGATGACATTATACTATTTGTGAATGCTTACAGAATATCCATTTAATATATCAATGTCGTCATTGGGAATTATGATAAAATTGCTCATCATGTAATAAGTTGGTGAAAGTACTTGATGATTTTTGTAAAAGGGGTGTCTATATCTAAAAAATATGATGGAAAGGTACTTGGTGTTAATAGTTGGCCCCTTCCCATTATGTAAAGACCCATAATTTCCAGGTAATTTCTTTTAACATATGGGAATTTTATGAGTCCGTGAAAATTGGTGGCGCGTGATTCTGAGGCCCGGTGTGCCCGAAATGAATTTCTGAACTTTTTTTCATGTATGTTCAGTAAATGTGCGAGCGGTTTTTTGTAACTTTTGAACCGGTGCTCAGAATTGAAATCTGAAGGCACCATTGAACTCGCAGCGCCGATATTCTCCTAAGAAGACTTTCACCTCAACGTCAGTTTGTGGAGGGTGAAAGTTAATTTTTTGTGTTTTTCGTGAAAGAATAAAATAAAATAAAATTGTGTAACATTTTATTTTTTTTCTTTGGAACTCCCATGTGGGTGTTGAGAGGTGGGGACCACCTGAACTAAAACCTCTCGACATAGGTTATAGTGGTGGGGACCACCCGATCTTAACCTCCCATGTGGGTTATGGTGGTGGGGACCACCCGAGACTTAAACTGCCTTGAACTCCCCTATTAATGGGGAGAAACCTCTTGAGCTTCCCCACTTTAATGGTGTCAGACCCCATTAATTAATTTTATCAACTCAATTAATTAATTAAACCAGTTTAAAAATTATTCCAACAACTTAATAGATAACATAATCTATTATTTGGGTTGCCTCTTCATTTTGGTGGAATTGGGAGGAAGGAGCCTTGGGAGAAAGCTCTCTAATGAAGAACACCAATGAAGAATGCCGACTTCAACTATGACTTCTTCCTCGGGACATTCGTTGAAGAGGAACATCTTCAATGTCAATGAACCGACGATCGAGGAAACGTCGACATCACCGACGTCTGTCTATTCCCAACGGCATCGTCTCCTTCCCGGCGGACAATCTTCAATGAATCAACCGAACGAGGTAGGGGTTGTTATTGAATTCTTGTAATTTCTTGATTGAATTCCTCGTTCATGGAAATCATGGAGGACGTGGATCAACCCAAACGATTTGATCCATGATTCGTATGAAATTGTTGAATTTGAAGTTCTTGATTCAATGTTTTTTGTTGATTCGTTTGCTACCGCTCTAAAGCGGAGGGTGCGGGCCAAAAAAACATGGTCCGACCCCTCCACCGTTCTTCTATTGGAATGTTCTTTGTGATGGTGACAGTGACCGGTGCCAGCATTTGGCACCAATGGAACTCCAAAATAGAGTCCAGCACCACCGGCGGCCGCAAAAACGGTGACGGCACAATGGCGCCACCCCGCGGCCTCACCGCGCCGCCCGGCGGCCTCTCATCGCCATCCCACGGCCCTCCGCGCCGCCCGCGGCCCTCCGCGCCGCCAAGCGGTCCTCCATGGCCCCCTTGCAGCCCTTGCGGCCACTCCGCCGCTGCTAGGACGGGCCGCCCAACGCGGGTCGGGCCCAGCAGGCCGGGTCGGACCGGACCCAGACCCACTTCGAACCATTTACGCATTTTCGGCCATATCTTTGGCACCGGGCATCCATTTGACGAACCTTCTGCGGTGCCGGAAACCTTGGAGTGAGATGGTCCCTTTGTTATACTCCACGGGAGATTTGGATAATGTTGGGGAATGGTCGAGTTGGATCGAGCACGAATCCAACCGGGGCCTCAGGACTAAAAGGCTAATAACTCACAAACCGGGCGTCCGATTGACGCACTGTCTATTGGGTTGAGACACCTATGACATGGTGGTCATTTGAGATACTTCTTCGTGAGGCTTTGTGGAATTTGGAGTATTGACCAGTTAATTGTGGAGCGGACCCTCCTAGAGACAAGCGAGCGTAGTACGGGAACCCTATAGTTGGCTATGACGTGAAGAATGAAGAGAGATCTTGTGTGGGTTAGCACCTAGTGATCTTGTGTGGGTCAGCACCGAGCAATCCTTTGTGGGTCAGCACGGAGCAATCCTGTATGGGTCAGCACTGAGCGATCCTATGTGAGTCAACACCGAGTGATCCTATGTGGGTCAGCACCGAGCGATCATGTGGGGGTCAGCAGCAGATCCTCATAATAGAGTAAGATGATTCAGTAGTTACATTTAATCATCTCTACTATTATACCTAAGATATACCTGGTGTGAGCTGAGTTCATACCTGTAACATCCCAGGTAAATAAAGAATATGAAATTTTCATATTTATTAATATTTGTGGATAAAATGTTAATATTACTTTAAATGGAACTCTATGTTCGATGGCGTACCCAATACGCAACAACGAGTTTCTTTGAAATCGTACGTTGCACACTTATAATATAATAATATTATTTTAAATGGTAGTTAAATCCTAGTCGTTGTAATGGCAGGAATGAACAGAACTAACTAAAAAATGATTATATACATTTGTTAAATATTTTAACAATTACCCAATAAATGATAGAGGCTTAAAATGTGGATGAATCCAATTTTAGGCATAAATACTCTAATATTCACTAAAAGGTCGATTTATCGCCTTTTGATGGAGAACCCTCTTTAAAAATAGTTTTGGTCACTCTTATACATTCTTTTGGAACAAATAAAATCCTTCTTTAGAATCATGACATCAAAATTTACTTTTTGTATATTTTTGTTATTTTTCTGATAAAGTTCAATTTTTAATGAATAGTGAAAAATGTTGTATTTTAATTCAAAACCTCCTTTTAATCTAATTTATTTATATGGTTAGATTATATTTTTAATTGGTTTTAAAGTGTAGTTAGAATATATTTTTACCATTTAATCCAAAGGTGGTCATTTGAATTAATTTCACTTTGAAATTGGACATAAACTGTTGTCAATCTTTTGATAGATATTGTTTCTTAAAAACACGCTAATTGTTTTGACAATGGGAATTAATTATAAAATTAATTAATGAAACTTATATGTTTTGAATTTTTTAAAATATCCATCATTTCTAAATTCAGAATATCAAATATATATTAAGGTAAATTTTTGGTATTTTTCTGAAAAAACTTTATTTTTTGATTAATAGTGAAACCACTAAGTTGTAGTTAAAAAACTGAAAATTTCATTAAGCGAAGCTTTACCGCTTCTGCGAATTGAATTTCTAAAATCCGACATACATGGTTTTCATTAGTAAGTAAAATTTGGTTCAATGGGATGAAAATAATTTTTGGTGAATAGTTACTTTTAAGTTTTATTAATCGCGATTAAAGGTAATTAGTGTAGTTTAAGGTAAATATAATGTTAAAATAATATGAAATTACCTTTACACTTGTCTTACCCTTATTGTTTGAGTCATGGCCGACCAAGACAATCCATGGTTCAATTTGTGGGACCCCATGGATCCACATGGGTAAGATAATGACATTAATACCTTTTATTTAAAGTAAAAATAAAAATGTCACAAACATGTATTGTTTTACTAAAACAATTTTTACAAGGAGTTATACATGTTATATTTTCTACTATAAATATTAATTAGAAATATAAAAATATTTCCTACAACATGGTAATTTTTATATAATTTTTAGACATAAAATATATAAAATTATTTATGACACAATGATGATGCAGTGTTTACGTCATCAATGAATGATTTAAATAAATAAGAAGATAATGTTTAAAATAATATCCAACACTTGTCCAATTCTTATTAGATGATTTTATTTTGAACATGGGCCACCTTATATTCAACTTTAATGATTTTGGGACCTTTATAAACCGAAAATCATTATATAATAAAATAATAGTTTCATGCTTTCCAAGAGAGATCCTCCTCTCCCTTATAAAAAGACCCCACTTCCTACCCATCTCTCACACTTCTCAAGAACTTTGGCTCATCCAAGATCTACTCAAATAAGCTCCCAATTTCCCTCTCTTCATCCTAGAAGTCTTACCTTAGGCAGAAATCTCTTTAAGAAACCCTTTTGGTTCAAACCAAGGGGAGTTACCCGATTTAAAGGTAATGTCTTATCTTATGTTCTTTTGTTTTATTTTGCTTCTCTAACCACCTAAACTCTTTTTATCCCATTATTTAGTAATAACACCAGTATCTTCAATATACTAGGATATTTTTATGAGATGTATTTGAGCTACACTTACACACACCTCCATCTAATGGGGAAAGGACATACTATTTCTATGGATGACGAATTACTGCCTCACGAAACAATGATTGTTCAATCTTCTCCTATCACCTCTCATGGTGGCCCTTATGATGGAACTATATTTATATATGATATATATTATATTTATGTCCTCTATATGCTTCTTTATTTTATATTTAAAAGAAACCTTTATACTTTGCATGTTGTGCAAATGTGATAATTTCATTTGAGGAAGTGTGGACTACCGCCCCCTCAAGTGATGTGACTCGTTCATAAAATACATAGAATGTATAAAGAATTGAATTAATGAACTTATGTAACCTATATAAAATATATATTATACTGGAATTATAATATATATATATATATCTCATTTAGTTTTAATTCCATTAATATGAAAAAGAAATGAAAGTAGAGTTCATGCGTACGTACGGCCTACCGTCTACATGAACGGTGCATTTCATTCTTTATCTCCAAATGTTATGGAATAGTATAAAATGAATATAAACTAGATATATATGATATTTAAATCATTAGTAATATTTTGGAGATGATTTACTTATAATTACATGGACAATTCTTTTCAAACAAGTTCATTTTTCTAACTCATGTACCGAACATCGACAAAAACGTCTGATATGAGCTCACATAATTAACTAATTATTATAACATTATAATATGTGATATGAATTGAATAATAAACTTTAAAGGAGGTCCTTAATAAATTATAAATTGACCAAAGTTTATTATTCATGAATATAACGAAACGAACCAGACAAGTCGGACTTGAGGTAAGAGATCTGACCTCTCTCTTTCTTTTCAAGTACTCTCTTTTATGTCATTTCTTTTATGCTCCATGATCTTATGTTGGAGGATGTTATTTTATATTCACCATACTGTAATTTTTATTTTCATATGATGAGATACCCCCTCTTACTCTCATCAATTCATTTTAAGAATTTTTAAGTGGCGTCGTTAGGCTGTCGAATTTTTGTAAGGGATTTCTTATCTAACTTTTAATTCCGTGATATTTCCATTGGTCACCACTTATTTATGAAATGTAGTGTATTGTGTACTGAAAATTTATATATATTATCAGGATTCTATTTATATTCTTGTTGTTCTGAAATTCATTTGATGGTTATTATCTTTTGTTCATACGACTCGATTGATTACAACAAGGTAAGGGGTTTTTATCTCACTTTTTATTCCTGTGAGATTAATGTTACTTTTTTTACTATTACCTTTTGTGTGGTGTATGTAATTCCCATTATTCTACTATTTATGTAATATACTCTCGTTCATGGGTAATTACATCTTCATTGTATGACCCTTCTTTCATGGGGTGTACGTTTCGAAAGTTACCCAAATCGGTAAGGGAACCTTTCACCCTCCTCTTTTTAAAAGGCTTATTTTGTTATGTCTTTTAATTTACATCTTATTATGTTGGGATATGTTCTTCTATATCCTTATTGATGTAAATTTTATGTCCAAGTGATTAGATACCATTTTCTCTCTCATCAACTCATTTTCTGAATTTTAAAGTGACGTCGTTAGCCTGTCGAATTTTTGCAAGGGAACTTCTTAACTCAATTTCAATTATTTGGGTTAAACTTGTACTCCATGAATATGTCATTCTATGAATTTATGTGAATGAATCTGATTTTTTTACACTTAATATCCAATTATATTAGGTGTATTTATATTTTTCACACACAATTATGTAGTTGATTTATCTTTAATCTAAGGATATCGTCTTTGTACGGGACTTCATCACAATCACTTTTCATTGAGGTATATTTTGTTTTATACACAACATTATTTTATACGGTGTATAAACCAGTTTGACTTTTACTTTTATTCAAAATAAATCTTTTCTCTACGAAGCGTTTTACTAAACGAAAAAAAGTATGTTTCTTTTTAACGTACGCAGTGACAACGACCTTTCTACCGCCGTGAGTATTATTTGATCTATGGATTCCTTAACAAGCCATTCTATTTTTAAAGGGAAAATAAATAGCATATAATCTTTTATGTATTTTGGTATTGAAAATGGTTTTGATAATGTTTTGATTGTATCAACGTGTTGTATTGATATCTTGTGATTAGAATGTGGAAATGTTATGTTTCCTTTATGCATGTTTTATGTGATACGATTATGTTATGGTTCTTGGGCATTGTTTATGAAGACGGGTAGTTCCATGATAAACTAAGGGTGGGTGAGCCCGAGATAGCTCTCCAATTCATTGGGTAACGCGAAGGAGTTAAACGCTAAGGTTTCTCTGAAGAGATTTAGGGAATATGCTATGATGGGTATTCCAAACGTAACCATGAGGGTTGCTCCCTACTTAAGAATGTTATGAATGCCTCAAGTTACCTTTACGTCTTATGATTTCTATGAGTTATTCATAAATCTTATGATTTCATGAGGTATGTTAAAGTGCTTATATTTTATGAGTAAATTATTATTTCATTGATTCTTATGTATACATGGACTAATGTTTTCTTTCCGTATTTTTATATCCCTTACTGAGCTTTTTATTCTCATCCCAAGTTTTTGAAATGTTTTCCACAGGACTTAAAGATGAATAGGGACAAGGATGAGATCAAGAAAATACATGCTATCTAAAATATGGAACTAGACATGTTTCTTTTTAAGAGTTTTTATTTTATGAAAAAAATGGAATCTGAGTAGAAGTGTCTACTTTGTAATCTTCTGAGATGTAATAGTTATGTCCTAATTCTCTAAAACTCTAACCCTGAAAAGATCCTCAATGTGAATTATTCATTTAATTAAATATTATTTAATGTTTTATGGTTGGGGCCTTATAGTACCTATGTGGTACTTTCCTTTGTGGTAATACCTTAGGGGTATTCTTTTGTGTGGTGTACCTGTGTGGTACTTGCCTTCGTGGTATTCCTTCCATTGTGGAACAGTTGAGATTTGGGCTTTGAGTTGGACTCTGTGTTTTCCTCATGATTGAGATTGGTGTAATTGATAACTTGGGTATATGTATGGGCATATACCTAAGTAGGGTTTTTAGTTGATTTCATGTTGTGTGGTTTATCCTTGGTGGATTTTGTGAGACCTTGAGGGTCTCGGGGTCCCTACTGAGTATCATAATACTCAAACATGCATGGGATACGCCCGCACCCTGTTGTGTTTGGTGAAGACGACGAACAGCACTGACTGAGGACGAGAGTACCAGGACTGGAGGTTGCTCGAAGGTGGACGTTAGACGAGGCAAACCGCAGAGATAGTCGTCTGTGATCTGTACCTACCCTTCAGGTAGGAACCTCAGAGGACGACCCAGTAGTTGCCTTTCTTCTACTTCCGTTGTATTGTATTTCAGTTGTACTTGTACTGTTAATGTTGGGCTTGTATTCCGGCCTCTTTTTACTTTCAACATCCTTTTTTCTATACAGTTGACGTGTGTTCGTATCTTGTTGTGTGCTTGGTAGAGTGTGTTTACAGGTTATAAAGGCAATGTCTTCCCGGTTATAGGGAATATGCCTTTCAGTTCTAGTTGCTAGCCCCTGACCTATGGATGGCGGGCTTGGGGTAGTCACGGTATGGGCCCCGGGGGATGGGTCATGACATATTGGTATTAGAGGAGTCGGTTATACCATAGAACATAGGACTTTGATCTTTTTAACGGCAATAGTGTTAAGTGTAGTGAGTGTAGTTATTAGTTTAGGGAATCCAATGTTGGTGGGGCGACCAACGTATCCGTACACCAGGACCCTGACTTCTGATTTCCGACTCAGTGCACGAAAACCCTGATTGTGTGTTTGTTTTCAAGAGTTTTCTTTGTGATCTCTTTGAGTCATATCACCAGGTATAACTTATTGACCGTGGAACACCAGTTTCTTTTCAGGATGCCTCCACACAGAGAGCCATCTTGGGTTCTGTATATTGTATGTACCGATAGCCCACCGAGCGATGAGGCCTCAGTGCAGATCCCTCTTCCAGTAGAGGCACCAGCGGTACCATTACCTGTTGGGCCATCGATCCCACCAGCCCCAACAGCAGAGGGTGCACGCCGCTTGAGATCGTTTCATGAGTTCCAATTCCAGAGGACACCTAGGTTCAAGGGAGAGACGGACCCACAGGCAGCTGAGGATTGGCTAGATGCCATAGTGAGAGTCTTCCAACTGGTAGGGATACCAGCCGATCTCATAGTGATCCTTGCCACCAGTCTTCTACAGGCAGCAGTAGGCAGATGGTGGAGCTTGATACTCCAGCCTCACGATGAGGTGACACTTCTCTGGGCATACTTCGAGAGCCTGTTTCGGGCAGAGTTTTTCCCAGTGACTCTTCGCGCAGTGCGCATACAGGAGCTTCTTCATCTGCAGCAGGGCAGCATGACTGTAGCTCAGTACTCAGTGAGGTTCACCGACCTCTCATGCTACCCCACTAATATGGTGCGGGACCCATTTTTCAGGGCCCAGACCTTCAAGTAGGGACTCAGGCGGGAGACCAGGACTTCAATGGTCTCACTTAACATCCTAATAGAGGCGGGGGTGTTAGAGAGAGCCCTCCTAGGGGAGAGTTTCATTGCTGAGCAATCACTAGTAGCGAGACCCACTAACAGTCGTCACGTAGTAGAGTCTTCTGCAGCTGGCAGCAGACAGATGACATAGAGGTCCAAGAGGACCAGACTTACAGATGGACGACCGCAGGATTCAGGGTCGGTTGTGCGGGGCACACGAGGCAGAGCTAGTCATGCCCGGATCAGGCAGTGTTACGCATGCGGTGGGCAGGGTCACATGGATTGTGACTGTCCGACCCACCATACGGATGATCAGCAGACGGTCGAAGAACCACCCAGGCAGAGACAGAGATTCAATCGAGGAGGTCCGCAGGGAGCAGGCGGACGTGGAAGAGGAGCTGGTTGTGTAGCTGGCGGTGGGTGACGATTCGAGATGTTACCGCCACCGCCACCAGGAGGTCCACCCCGACCGTAGGGAGTAGGTGGACAGGGGCGAGCTCAGCTTCAGACAGCTGAGGCCTAAGATCACGGCGCTCCGGAGATGATACGAGGTACAATATGTGTCTACTCCACCTTATTTGTAGTACTTATAGACACAGGTGCCAGTCATTATTTTATTTCCACTACCCTCATTCAGAGCTCGGAGATTCCGATGGAGCTATTGGATCGATCCTTACGTCTAGAGACTCCTACGAGAGAGGATTCAACGATTACGCACTGGTGACGGCAGTGTGAGCATACTCTAGGAGGCGAGAGGTCCGGCTGGGATATCCTAGTAGCAGCGTCGAGGCCTTACGACATCATCTTGGGTATGGAATGGTTATCTACAGATCATGCTCAGATTGACTGTGTTAGGCGCAATGTGCGTTGTGTCTGCACGGATGGGACCAGTTTTACCTTCACCAGTGAGAAGGGAGCCTTAGCAGCACAGGATGGACTTACCCGGAGGAGAGTGCAGTCGATCACTCATCATTTGGCTAGCCTTACCCTTGGAGCAGTTGATGTAGAGAGTCCGATTTATCCTGTAGTGGTGGACCAGTACGCAGATGTCTTCCTTGATAATGTATCGGGTCTACCTCCTCACAGAGAGGTGGACATTTACATTGACTTGTGCCCCGGGACAACACCGATATCTACACCAGTGTATCGGATGGATCCCGCGGAGCTTTGGAAGCTGCGGGTACAGCTGGAGGACTTGCAGGGGAAGATATTCATTCGGCCCAGTGTTTCTCCTTGGGCAGCCCCGATTTTGTTCGCTAAGAATGCAGATGGGAGCTTGAGACTTTGTGTTGACTATCGGTGTCTGAACTAGGTGACCGTGAAGAACAAGTACCCACTTCTGAGGATTGACGACCTATTTGATCAGTTGAAGGGAGCATGATGGTTCTCAAAGATAGACCTCAGATCAGGCTATCACTGTCTCAGAGTACGAGACGAGGATGTGCAGAAGAGGGATTTTAGATGTCGGTACGGCCATTATGAGTTCTTGGTTATGTAGTTCGGTGTAACCAACACTCCAGCAGTTTTCATGGGACTTATGAACAGGATCTTTCAGCCAAGCCTTGAATGCTTTATAGTAGTCTTCATCGACGACATTCTGATCTACTCAACTACTGAGTATGATCATACTTATCATTTGCGAGTAGTACTGGACACACTCTGAGAGCACCAGCTTTATGGTAAGCTCTCAAAAGTGCCATTTCTGGATCTGAGAGGTTCACTTTTTGGGACATGTCATATCGAAGGCTGAATTTGCAGTGGATCCAGCAAAGATTAAGGTGGTACTTTCTTGGGAGACACCTAGGAGTGTGACGGAGGTACGGAGTTTCCTGGGTTTGGTCGGAAACTACCGAAGATTTTTGCTAGATTTCTCTAGAGTTGTAGCAGCACTTTCAGCGTTGATGGAGAAGGGGAAACCCTTTGTTTGGTCGGAGAGATACCAGCAGAGTTTTTAGGAGCTGAGGCAGAGGCTGACTAGTGCCCCCATCTTGAGGCTTCCAGAGGAGGGCGTAGGGTACGTAGTCCACTGCGACGCATCAGGGACCAGGCTCAGATGTGTCCTAATGCAGGAGCGAGCAATGATCGCATATGGTTGTCGACAGCTGAGACAACATTAGAATAATTACGCTACCCATGACCTGGAGTTAGAAGCAGTAGTCTTCGCCTTGAAGATGTGGTGACATTACTTGAAGGGAAAGCGTTTTATAGTGTACTCTGATCACAAGAGTCTCAGGTATATCTTCTCTCAAAAGGACCAGAACCTGAGACAGCAACGTTGGCTTGAGTTCCTCCAGGACTATGACTTCGAGATAGTCTATACTCCTGGGAAGGGGAACGTTGTAGCAGATGCACTCAGTAGGAGATCTGGTCTACAGTTGCTAGGTGAGGCGACGAAGCAGCTAGCCACTTTGCAGATATCCATTGTGGATCGGGATGGAGTATCTTTTCTTCAGTCTCTTACAGTCACTCCCCCACTTCTTCAGCGAGTCAGGGAGGCGCAGCGTGATGACGCTGATTGTGAGGCTCGACGTGCTCAGATATCCATATGGCTGGAACCTGATAGATTTTCTGAAGGTGGGGAGCATGTCATCCTCTTCAGAGGACGTACCATGGTACCAGTGTCACTTTGGGAGGAAGTGATGAGGGAGTTCCACACATCCCCTCTAGCGATACATCCAAGAGTGGCGAAGATGTACCAGGATCTCCGATGATAGTACTGGTGGCCGGAAATGAAGAAAGCAGTAGCAGAGTTTGTCTCTTGATGCCTCACTTGTCAGCAAGTGAAGGCGGAGCATCGGGTACCAGCAGGCTTGGTTCAGCCTTTAGAGGTCTCAGAGTGGAAGTGGTCTAGGATATCCATGGACTTCATGACAGCACTTCCACGTACATCCAGGGGTCATGACTCGATATGGGTGATCGTTTACCGACTCATCAAGTCAGCCCACTTCCTACCGATCAAAGAGAAGGGATCAATAGAGAGATTGGGACGCCTCTATGTGCAAGAGATTGTGAGGTTACATGGAGTACCCTCGATGATTGTCTCCGATCGTGATGTACGTTTTACTTACCTGCTATGGAAGGGGTTGTAGGAGGCTTTCGGGACACAGCTTCGTTTGAGCACCGCCTTCCATCCACAGATAGATGACCAAACTGAGCGGACCATTCAGACCCTCGAGGACATGTTGCGTGCTTGCGTCCTTGACTTCGGTTGCAGCTGGGAGGATCACTTGCCTTTGGTAGAGTTTTTATACAACAACAGCTATAAGTACACCATTGGGATGACACCTTTTGAGGCGTTGTAGGGGCAACCTTTCAGATCACCTTTGTGCTGGACTGACCCAGGGGAGTCAGCACTAGTGGGACCAGAGATGGTACAGGCTACCACAGAGAAGGTGCAGATCATCCAGGAGTGGATGAAAACTGCACAGAGCAGGCAGAAGTCTTATGCGGACAAGAGACAGAGATCTCTGAAGTTCGAGGATGGTGACCACGTCTTTCTATGGTTTTCACCTCGACGAGGTTAGCAGAGATTTGGCCGAGGTGGCAAGTTATCTCGAGATATATCGGACCATTCCAGGTCCTCACCAGAGTTGGCGATGTGGATTACCAGTTAGCTCTTCCACCTCATTTGCACCGGGTGCACGATGTCTTCCACGTATCTCAGCTGAGGAGATACGTGAACGACCCTTCTCATATCATCGACCATGGTGAGCTGGACATCAATGATGGGGAAACTTTTATGGAGGTTCCAGTAGAGATTGAGGATCGACAGGAGTGGGTCCTTCGTGGATGATTGATACCACTGATGCGCTTTCGTTGGCAGCATGAGAACCTCCAGCAGAGCACATGGGAGCGCGAGGCTCAGATTCATGCTCAGTACCCCCACTTGTTTCCTTAGTTTTGAGTTGTGGATTACGGGGACATAAAGCCCTGAGGTGGGGAGAATGTAAAGAACCGGAATTTCCATGTAATTTTTTTTAAATATGGGAATTTTATGAGTTCGTGAAAATTGACGACGCGTGATTCTGAGGCCTGGTGTTCCCGGAATGAATTTATGAAAAAAAAATCGGGTACGTTCAGTAAATGTGCGAGTGGGTTTTTGTAACTTTTGAACTGGTGCTTAGAATTGAAATATGAGGGTACCATTGAACTCACAGCACCAGTATTCGCTTAAGAAGACTTTCATCTCGATGGCAGTTGGTCGAGGGTGAAAGTTAATTTTTTGGGTTTTTTGTGAAAGAATAAAATAAAATAAAATTGTGTAACATTTTATTTTATCTTTATTTGGAATTCCCATGTGGATGTTGAGAGTTGGGGACCACCTGAACTAAAACCGCTCAACATAGGTTATGGTGGTGGGGACCACCCAAGCCTAACCTCACATGTGGGTTATGGTAGTGGGGACCACCCGAGACTTAAACCCCCATGAACTCCACTCTTAATGGGAAGAAACCTCTTGAGCTTCCCCACTTTAATGATGCCACCGCCTTTTAATTAATTTTATCAAATCAATTAATTAATTAAACCAATTTGAAAATTATGCCAACAACTTAATAGATAACATAATCTATTATTTGGGCTATATATTCATTTTGGTGGAATTGGGAGGAATGAGCCTTGGAAGAAATCTCTCCAATGAAGAACACAAATGAAGAATGTCGACTTCGACTCCGACTTCTTCCTCGGGACATTTGTTGACGAGGAACGTCTTCAATGTCAACGAACCGACGATCGAGGAAATGCCGACGTCACCGACGTCTGTCTATTCCTAAAGGCATCATCTCCTTCCCCGCGGACAATCTTCAACGAATCAAACGAATGAGATAGGGGTTGTTATTGAATTCTTGTAATTTCTCAATTAAATTCCTTGTTCTTGGAAAGCATGGAGAACATGGATCAACCAAAATGAGTTGATCCACGATTCGTATGAAATTGTTGAATTTGATGTTCTTGATTCAAGGTTTTTGTTGAGCCGTTTGCTACTACTCTAACGCGGAGGGTGCGGGCCAAACAAACATGGCTTGACCCCTCTGTCGTTCTTCTTTTGGTATGTTCTTCACGATGGTGATGGCGACTGGTGTCAGAGTTTGGCATCGGTGGAACTCGAGAACGGCAGTCGGCACCACCGTCGGTCACGACGAAGGTGACGACGCAACGGCGCTGCCCCGCGGCCTCCGCCGTCTGTGGCCCCCCGTGGCCACTGCCGCCCCGCGGCCTTACCGCGACACCCTGTGGCCTCACCTCGCTGCTTCACGACCCTCCGCGCCGCAGGCGGCCCTCCGCGCCGCCACGCGGCCCTCGCGGCCACCACGCCGCTGCCTGGTCGGGCCGCCCATTGCGAGCCGGGTCGAACCCAGCGGGTCAGGTCGGGCCAACCCAAACCGGGTCGGCCCAGGCCGAGTCAGGCCGGGTCAAACCGAACCCGAACCCACTTCGACTCATTTACGCATTTTCATCCATATCTTTGGCATCGGTCGTCCGTTTGACGAACCGTATTCGGAACCGGAAACCTTGGAGGGAGACAGTCCATTTGGTATACTCCACTAGAGATTTGGATAAAGTTGGGGAATAATAGGGTTGGATCGATCACGAATCCAACCGGACCCTCAGGACTAAAAGGCTAATAACTCACAGACTGGGCATCTGATTGACGCACCGTCTGTTGCGTTAAGACCCCTGTGATGTGGCAGTCCTTTGAGATACTTCTTCATGGGACTTCATGGAAGTTGGAGTATAGAACAGTGGCTTGTGGAGCAGACCCTCCCAGAGACAAGTGAGCGTAGTGCGGGAACCCTGTAGCTGGCTATGACGTGAAGAATGAAGTGTGATCATGTGTGGGTCAGCACCTAGCGATCCAGTGTGGGTCATCAACAGAGCCTCATAACAGAGTAAGATGATTCAATATTTATATATAATCATCTCTATTATTGTACCTAAGATATACCTGGTGTGAGATGAGTTCGTACCTATGTGGTACTTTCCTTTGTGGTAATACCATGGTGGTATTCTTCTGTGTGGTGCACCTATGTGGTACATGCCTTCGTGGTATTCTTTCCTTTGTGGAACAGATGAGATTTGGGCATTGAGTTGGACTCTGTGTTTTCCTCATGATTGAGATGGGTATACTTGATAACATAGGTATATGTATGGGCATATACCTAATTAGGGTTTTCAGTTGATTTCATGCTATGTGATTTATCCATGATGGATTTTGTGAGACCTTGAGGGTCTCGGGGTCTCTACTGAGTATCGTTATACTCACCCCTGCACGGGCTATGCCTGCACCCTGTTGTGTTTGGTGAAGACGACGGACAGCGCTGACTGAGGACAAGAGTACCAAGACTGGAGGTGGCTCGAAGGTGGACGTTTGACGAGGCGAACCGCAGATATGGTCGTTCATGATCTGTACCTACCCTTCAGGTAGGAACCTCAGAGGACGACCCGGTAGCTGCCTTTTCTTATTCTTCAGTTGTATTGTATTTCCGTTGTACTTGTACTATTACTATTGGGCTTGTATTCCGGCCTCTTTTTACTTTCATCACTCTTTTTTCTATACAGTTTACTTGTGTTCATATCTTGTTATGTGCTTGGTTGTGTGTGTTTACAGGTTATAAAGGCAATTTCTTCCCGTTTATAGGGAATATTCCTTTCGGTGCTAGTCGTCAGCCCCTAGCCTATGGAAGACAGTCTTATGGTAGTCACAGCACAAGCCCCAGGGGACGGGTCGTGACACATTACATACCTTGGGGTCCCCCATTGTGGGGGTAATGTTAAAAGGTGTTACATAAAGAATATTTATTCTAGAATTGTCAATCATCTAGAATCATGTATGTGGATGACTATGTCTTAGGTAGGTAGGATTTTTTAGGGAAATTATATGATTACCTCTATGTTGGTATATGAAGTATCATTATATAGCTAGACTAGAACTCTCCTTAATGAGATTTAGATTATGATTTTAAATTTTATATTAATTGGTTCAATTCATGAAAGGAAGATGGTTATGGTTTCATGGAATGAATGTTTCAAACCATTGGATATTGGAGGGATGAGGATCAATGCTCTCCGGATTTTCAATGACACATTGCTCAGAAAATTCACTTGGAGCCTTCTTTCATTTATAAAATATCCATTGGAGTTCATTACCACAGATTTTATAAAAAAATTAAAAAAATTGAAAATCTATTTTTCTTCATTCATATGTTTGGAAGGCTATTAAACATTTTTATCATGCTATTATTTAATTCTCAAAAAGGATATTTTGTAACAAGTCAACCTTTAATTGTTAGAGTACCCCATTGAATTGAAGCCTAAAAACAAATATTATTATATTCCATGACCACAAAAGGATGATTTAATTGATGACACACATTATAATAATAATTTTCATGGGCTACAACATCCTCACCTTAGTGTGGACCTTCAGAGGTATGAATAAACTGACTGAGGCATCCTAATATGGACACCTAATCTGACTATTTTCATGAGAACCAAAGGATGATATAGGTATTATTATGATGGCTCGACCACCATTCTTTTGTGGTTAATATCATTTAATAATCCTTTTATTTCATCATAAAATTTTCATTATATTTAAGGGATATGTAGGGAGATGTTTCCTTTGGACATTCCAATTCATTGAACAATAATTAGTATTTTCCCTGCATTCCATCTTTGTATGCATGCTTTGGATACTTTATATTATGCCAATTTTTTATGATGGTTCACAAGATGGATTTTTCTGTATGTGTAGGAGTTTTTTTGGATGCATGCTATATTTTGGGAACATTGAAGAGATGTTGGCATCCATTTGTAGTGTAGGATTTAGTGAACAAATCCATGCACTTCTTTTAACTACTCTAGTAGTTGTCATCTCTGATAGAGGGATGGAAATAATGGTTTGGGTTTTGATGATCATGCTCCCTCTTTTCACCCTAGAACTACCAGAATTCAAAGAGAATTTGTTATTTCATCCCAAATTCAAACTGGCACAATAATGTCTTTATTTAACTTGTTATCTTGAGGCCCATAGTATTTTTGGTGGGGACAAGAAACCATTGGTGGGAAAATCATTTATTTGGATACCCTGAATCTTGGGGTGGCTGAAAGTAAATGTTGGTGGACAGGCTTCAGGTGCACTGGGATCCTTAGAGTGAAGTAGCATCTTCCATACATATCACGTAATATTTAAGGGATATTTTTGTTATTTCATTGGGAATGGATATGAAATTTAAGATGCATTAAGGGGTATGATAAAGGATGTCACGTATGTTTTCCATCATTGTTGGTGATCACAATGGATGGAATATGACTGATGTGTGGAAGTGGAAATTCGTATTGCTCATTCCTAGAATTTCCCATAGAGAATGTTGGAATCCTAGATTGATCAATTTCATCACACTGATCATATATTTCTTGTTGTTAAACATGTATACAGGGAAGAAGATCAAGTTGTCGATGCCCAATCCAAGAGAGAAATTATGGAGTCCCGCTCAAGATGGTCCTTTATAACACTAATTTTGTTTTCAGATTTAGTTGAAGAAGATGCATGTAGTGATTTCTCTGCTCTTGTCATAATATCCAATTTTTGTATGTGTGTACTAGGCCTCACCCATTGAATGAACTCCGTAATGACAACTAGATAAAACTGTGGCACTTCGTGCAACCATGAACTGTCTTTAATATAAAATCAATGAGCGTGAAATTTCCATGAGTTCCAAAGATAGAATAAAAAACAAACCATTTCTCAACATGTTTAAAATTTCACTCACTATTTTTTTTATAAAATATAAAAATTAATAAACAGTAGATAAATTTTTTAAAAAGGGTGATCTACAAAAACACCTCCATTATCTATTGTTAGTTGGTGAATTAATGCAACATTCCACAATATAGAAATTTTTATTCATTAGATATATATATATATATATATTAATGATAATAATAATTCACAACAGGTATGAACTAAATAATTCTAACTGAATTTCTACAAACAACTATGAGATTCCTTAGTGATTCCATTGAATGGGGGAAATTTAAACTTGAATCAATCAACACTATTAGTTAATTCACCTATTAAATCATTGTATATAATCCATGATGTCACCCCTAACCCACCCAAATTTTTTATCGTAAATTTATATTTTGATGAGTAAAAATTTGATCTTGATCAATAATACATTTTTATTATTAATAGAGTACTGGGTTAATTAATATTTATTTCTATTAATGATATAAATATTTTTGAGTTGTTTTAGTTATTAATTTTAATAAAAAAATTCACATTTTTTGTGTGTATATTTTAATTTATCTGTCATGTGTTACGAGTGGGTGGTTCATGTGTGTGGATGAGTAGCACTTTTTCTCAAGAAAACGATTAAACAATAAATAATGTTTTTGAAAATGTCAAAACAATAAATAAAAAAAATTATAAATGATAAAATACGTATTGGTTTTGTCAACCCATGTTTTATTACTTTTCAAGAGTATCATGATTTATATGTTTTCATCAATCGATTTTAAAGAAGGGACTCCCATACAAAAATGAGGACATGATACATCATATATATTGATAAAACCATGTTCCATATTTCATCATGACTTACACTTACTATCATGAAAATAAAGCATGGATATATCTAGTAGTCATAAATTGTAAATCAAATCTTATATGGATATTTGAAATATAATTGGGTAACGCATTATTAAAATTTATTATAGATTTCTAAAAAAATGATGTCTTAGTTGCGATTTTTTCACTACTAATTGTTGTTTAAACCAAAACTATGATTCTTAGTCGTAGTAAATTAAAATGTAGCATATTTCATGGAAAGAAATCATGTAGTGGTGCTTTTATTGTTTAGTCAATGTTTTTCTATCTATACTTTTTATATACTTATAGGGAATTTTATACTCCATTGGCGTTGGTTTTTTTAAAAGTTATGTTAACAGAAGTGCTACTTAAAATTGTAGATGTGGTTTACCTTCTTAAAAGGGAAATTTATCGAAACTACCTTCAAACCACTAAAGAAATTAATGGTAGTTATTTTTAGTGGTCATTAGTATAAAAATATGATAAACATATTAGATATTTTAACTAGAAAACTAGGCAAAAAAATAAATTCCAGACAAACAACTTAGTCTTATAATAAACAAACTAAAAAATACCCAATAAACTCGGTACACATCCATATCAATACGTCCATATTCATAAATAAAAGTCCACCAATCAACCATAAGATCAATAATTAAATATATACATATATATTTTTTCCAACATCCACCATCAACCCAAGACTAATAAGTTTATCCCACCACCTCCATTATATCCAACTGTCTCACTATCTAGAGTCGTCATACATGAAACATACCACAACATGTCATTAATTGATTAAATAAGATAAAAATAAGAACAAAAAATAATGAATATGAGATACAAAATAATAAATCCTAATATTTTATTGTACCATGAAAACTATGAGCTATCAATGTTACCTTTTGAATAGTGTTGTTGATTAGAATAGTCCACCTTTTTCATATTGCCAGCATTTTTCACCTACAATACAAACTAGAATATTTATAAATGGATATACAAAACATTAATATGAGAAAATATATTATTAGTCCTTCATATATAATCTATTATTTTCTTAACAAATCAAGTGAAATTGTAAGGTAAAAATAATAACATATCATTCATAAAAACATTATAATAAAAACATACCTCCTGTTTAAGATACAAATCAACACTTACAAGTCAAAAGGGATAAACTTATAACAATATAACAAAATTTTAATCTAACATGTGGTGTGATACAAATTACAAAGCAATCAAATTTTAAAGGCTTTGATTTAGAATCCTTTCAATATTTGAAAAATAATTCAAGGACTGTTAACTCATGATTTAGCATCAATCATATGTAGTTCTATATGGTTTTGTAAAGACCTGAAATTTCCAAGTAACTGTTTTTTAAATAAATGGGAATTTTACGATTCTGCGAAAATTGACGGCACATAATTCCAGTTCTGGAGTGCCCGAAATGAATTTCTGAACTTTTATTTCGGGGATGTTCAGTAAACGTGCGAGCGAGTTTTTCTAACTTTTGAACCGGTGCTCGGAATTGAAATCTGAGGGCACCGTTGAACTCACAGCACCGGTATTCGCTTAAGGAGACCTTCACCTGGACCGCAGTAGGTCGAGGGTGGAAGTTAGCTTTTCACATATTCGGGAAAGAATAAAATAAAAATAAAATTGTGTAGTTTTTATTTTTATTTTTATTCCATGTGGATGTTGAGAAGTGGGGACCACCAGACCTAAACCTCCCATGAGAGGTAATGATGGTGGGGACCACCTAAACTAACCTCCCATGAGAGGTTATGGTGGTGGGGACCACCTGAGGTATAAACCCCTTGAAATCCCCTTTAATGGAGAAACCCTCAAACTTCCTATTAAATGTGGGAGATCCTCTTCAACTCCTCCCAACATTTATTATGCCAACTCAATTTAATTAATTAGTCTATTTTTGAATTTGTGCCAACAAACTAAATAATAGATATCATAATCTATTATCTGGGGCTACCTTTTCATTTTGGTGGAATTAGAGAAAAGACTTGGCAAAAGAGACAGCGTTTGAGAACTTGGGAGAAAGCTCACCAACGAAGAACGCCAACAAAGAACGCCGACCTCGACTTCAACTTTCTTCCTCGGGACATCCTCCAACGTGGGACGTCTTCAATCGACGATCATCTTCCCCTCCCCAACGACGTCGTCTTCACCCTCACGATCTCTGTCGACGAATCAAACGAGGTAGGGGTTTTGTTCCCATGTTCTTCCCTTCTCAGTTTCTTTTGCGGGAATGGGATTAGTGATTGACGAAGGTCGTGGGGATTGAAGTTCTTAAATATCTTCCATACACGTTCTTGTTCTTGTTGATCCACTTGATACCGCTCTAACACAGAGGGTGCGGGCATATAAACAAGGCCCGACTCCTCCGTCGTTCTTCTGGAATGGTGTATCCTTCGCGATGGAAGAAGGCAACTTTGGTGACGGCGGCTGATGTCGACGGTCGGCACCGGTGGAACTCGAGAACCGCCGGCGAAGGCACGACGCCCCGCCGCCCTGCCGCCCCGCAGCCTCCACGCCTCGCGGTGCTTCTCCGTCCGCGACCACCGCCGCCCCATGGCAATCACTGCCGCTGTTCGAGCCGCCGTTGCCAGGCCGAGCCATCGCCACCGTCTAAGCCGTCGCCGTCGGGCCGAGTCGTTGCCGCCCTCCGGGCCAAGTCTCTGTTGTCGTCTGAGTCATTGTCGTCGTCGCCGTTGTCTGAGCCGCCGCCGCCGTCTGGGCCAATTCATCGCCGTTGTCTGAGTCGCCACCGCCATCCGAGCCGCTGCCGCCGTCCGAGCTGAGCCGCTGCCGCCGGGCCGAGCCGTCGTTAGAGTCGTCGCCGTCGTCCAGGCCCAACCGTCACCCAAGTCGCCGCCACCCTTTCGGCCGAACCGCCCTGGCCGAGCCCCCGCTGCCTCGTGCCCTCGCGGCACCCTCCGCGGCATCATGGCCACCCACGGCCCTCCGCGGCCCCTCGCGGCCTGCCGGGCGGGACCCAGTGGGTCGGGCCGGGTCGGACCAGACTCGGGCCCACTACGACCCATTTACATTCTTTTGACCATAACTTTGGCATCGGACGTCCGTTTGACGAACCGTCCGCGGCGCTAGAAATCTTGGAGCGATACGGTCCCTTTGAGTATAACCCACTAGATATTTGGGTTAAGATAGGGTACGATCGGGTTGGATCAAGCCTGTATCCAACCGAGCCCCCAGGACTAAAAGGCTAAAAAATCAGAGACCAGGCGTCTGATTCACGCATCGTGTGTTGCGTTGAGACCCCTATGATGTGGCGACCCTTTGAGATATTTCTTCAGCGGACATCGTGGTAGTTGGAGAATCGATCAGTGGCTTGGGGAGCGGACTCTCCCGGAGACAAGCAAGCCTAGTGCGGAAACTCAGTAGCTGGCTGTGACGAGAAGAGTGCTCTCCTAATGATCCTGTGTGGGTCAGCTCCTAACGATCCTATGTGGGTCAGCTCTAGCGATCCTGTGTGGGTCAGCTCCTAGCGATCGTGTGTGGGTCAGCTCCTAGCGATCCGGTGTTGGTCAGCTACTAGAGATCCTGTGTGGGTCAGCTCCGAGCGATCCTGTTTGGGTCAGCTCCTAGCGATCCTCTGTGGGTCATCTACTAGCAATCTTGTGTGGGTCATCTCCTAACGATCATGTGTGGGTTAGTTCATAGCGATCCTGTGCAGGTCAGCAGCAGAGCCTCTTAACGGAGTAAGATGATTCAGTTAGATATAACTAATCATCTCTACTACCGTACCTAAGTTATACCTGGTGTGAGTTGAGTCAGAACCTCTATGTTTCTTCATGTTTGAGATGGATTACTTGATAACTTAGGTATATGTATGGGTATATACCTAAGTAGGGTTATCTGTTATTTTCATACTTTGTGGTTTATCCTTTGTGGATTTTGTGAGACCATGAGGGTCTCGAGGTCCCAACTGAGTATTGTTATTCTCACCCCTGCACGGGCTATGCCCGCACCTTGTTGTGTTGGATGCAGACGACGGACAGTGCTGACTGAGGCTGAGAGTACCAGGCCTGGACAGTACCCGGAGGTGGACCATACGACGTGTCGGTACGCAGAGGAGACGGGTGGACATGGAGTGTTGAGGAGGCAATCTGTACCTACCTATCAGGTAGAAACCTCAGAGGACGATCCAGTAGCTGTCTTTTCTCTTTCTTCAGTTGTATTGTATTTCAGTTGTACTTGTATCTTTACAGTTGGGCTTGTATTCCGGCTCCTTTTACTTTCAGCACTCTTTTTGTTATATAGTTTGCCTATGTTCGTATCTTTTTGTGTGTTTGGTTACGTGAGTTTACAGGTTATAAAGGCAATGCCTTCCCAGTTCTATGGATTACGTATTTCGGTGCTAGTCGCCAGCCCCTAGCCTATGAAAGACGGCTTGGGGTAGTCACGGCACGGGCCCCGGGGGACGGGTCGTGACAAATTAGTATCAGAGGACTCGGTTCTACCGCAGAACATAGGACTCTGATCTTTCTTTTTAATGGAAATAGTGTTAAGTGTAGTTAATGTGGTTATTAGTTTAGGGAATCCAGTGTTGGTGCGGTGGCCGACGTATCCATACCCCAGGACCCTGACTTCTGATTTCCGACTCAGTGCACGAAAACACTGATTGTGAGTGTGTTTTCAAAAGTTTTCTTTGTGATCTCTTAAGTCAGCTCACTAGGTATAAATTATTGACTGTGGCGCACCTGTTTCTTTCTAGGATGCCTCCACACAAACAACCAGCTAGGGTTCTGAGAGTAGCACGCACTGATAGCCCATCGAGCGACGAGACCTCAGTGCAGGTCCCTCTTCCAGTAGAGGCACCAGCGGAGGCACCAGCGGTACCATTACCCGTTGGGCCACCGATGTCACCAGCCCCAGCAGCAGAGGGTGCACGCTGCTTGAGCGCATTGCATGAGTTCCAGCACCAGAGGCCACCCAGGGTCAGGGGAGAGACGGGCCCACAAGCGGCTGAGGATTGGCTGGAGGCTGTAGAGTTTTTCGACTGGTAGGGATACCCGCTAATCTCATGGTGATCCTTGTCTCTGGTCTTCTATAGGAAGTAGCAGGCAAAAAGTGGAGCTTGATGCTCCAAGTTCATGACGAGGTGACGCTTCTCTTGGCAGACTTCGAGAGCTTGTTTCAGTCAGAGTTTGTCCTAGCGACTCTTCGCATAGTGCGCATAGAGAAGCTCCTTCATCTACAGTAGGGTAGCATGACTGTGGCTCAGTACTCAACGAGGTTCAATGATCTCTCGCGTTACTCCACAGATATGGTGTGAGACCTAATCTTCATGGCCTGGACCTACGAGCAGGGGCTCAAGCGAGAGATCAGGGCTTTGATGATTTCACTTAGCATCCCGACGCAGGCAGAGGTGTTAGAGCGAGCCCTCTTAGTGGAGAGTTTTCTTGATGAGCAGTCACCAGCAGCGAGACCCCCCACAATTCATCATGTAGCGGAGTCTTCTGCAGCTGGCAGTAGACAGATGACACAGAGGTCTAAGAGGACCAGACCTACAGGTGGACGACCGCATGATTCAGGGTCAGTTGTGCGGGGCACCCGAGACAGAGCCAATCATGCCAGGAGCGGGCATTGTTACGCATGCGGCGGGCAGGGCCACATGGCTCGTGACTATCTGACCCGTCGTACGGATGATCAACAGACGGTCGAAGGACCGCCCTGGCAGACACAGAGATTCGACCGAGGAGGTCCGCAGGGAGCAGGCGGGCGTGGCAGAGGAGCTGGTCGGGCAGCTGGCAGGGGGCGAAAATTCGTGATGTTACCGCCACCACCACCAGGAGGTCCACCCCAACCGCAGGGAGTAGGTGGACATGGGAGAGCTCCGCTCCAGGCAGCTGAGGCCTATGATTATGGTGCTCCAGAAATGATACGAGGTACGGTCTGTGTCTACTCCACCTTAGTTGCAGTACTTATAGACACAAGTGTTAGTCATTCTTTTATTGCCACTGTCCTCGTTCGAAGCTCGGAGATTCCGACGGATCCGTTGGCTCGATCCTTACGGCTAGAGACTCCTACGGGAGCGAATTCGACGATTAAGCACTAGTGTCGGCAGTGTGATCTTACTCTAGGAGGCAAGTGCTTCCACTGGGATCTCCTAGTAGCGATGTCGAGGCCT
Source organism: Viscum album (assembly GCA_963277665.1). Classification (NCBI taxonomy): domain Eukaryota; kingdom Viridiplantae; phylum Streptophyta; class Magnoliopsida; order Santalales; family Viscaceae; genus Viscum; species Viscum album. The sequence continues at coordinate 280,122,092 of OY728133.1, forward strand.
TATGACGCCATCTTGGGTATGGATTGGTTATCTATAGTTCATGCTCAGATTGATTGTATTAGGCGCAAAATGCGGTGTGTCCGCACGTATGGGACCAGGTTTATCTTCACCGGCGAGAAGGGAGCCTTTGCAATGCAGGATGGACTTACCCAGAGGAGAGTGCAGCCGATCACTCATAAGTTGGCTAGCCTTACCCTTAGAGTGGTTGATGTAGAGAGTCTGAGCTATCCTGTAGTGGTGGACCAGTGCGTGAATGTCTTCCCTAATGATGTTTCGGGTCTACCTCCTCGTAGAGAGGTGGACTTTTACATTGACTTTTACCCTGGGACGGCACCAATATCTACACCAGCATATCGGATGGCTCCCGCGGAGCTTCGTGAGCTGCGGGTACAGCTTGCGGACTTGTAAAGGAAGGGATTCATTTGGCTTAGTCTTTCACCTTGGGCAGCCCGATTTTGTTCGCCAAGAAGGCGGATGGGAGCTTGAGATTTTGTGTCGACTATCGGCGCCTGAACCAGGTGACCGTGAAGAACAAGTACTCACTTCCGAGGATTGATGACCTCTTTGATCAGCTGAAAGGAGCACGATGGTTCTCGATGATTGACCTCAGATCAGGCTATCACAAGCTTAGAGTGTGAGGCGAGGATGTGTAGAAGACGGCCTTCAGGTGTCGGTACGACCATTATGAGTTCTTGGTTATGCCATTCGGGGTAACCAACACTCCAGCAGTATCCATGGGACTCACGAATAGGATCTTTCAGCCATACCTTGATCGCTTTATAGTAGTCTTCATTGACGACATTCTGATCTACTCTACTACTGAGGAGGAGCATGTCTATCATTTACAGGTAGTACTGGAAACACACCGAGAGCACCAGCTTTATGAAGCTCACGAAGTGCCAGTTCTGGATCTGAGAGGTTCACTTTCTGGTACATGTCATATCGGAGGCTGGAGTTGCAATGGATCCAGCGAAGATTGAGGCGGTACTTGCTTGGGAGCCACCCAGGAGTGTGACGGAGGTACGGAGTTTCCTATGGTTGGTCGGATACTACCGAAGATTTATGCTAGATTTCTCCAGAGTTGCAACACCACTTTCATCGTTGACGAAGAAGGGGAAAACCTTCGTGTAGTCGAAGAGATGCCAGCAGAGTTTTCAGGAAATGAGGCAGAGGCTGACTAGTGCCCCCATCTTGAGGCTTCTAGAGGAGGGTGTAGGGTACGTAGTCTACTGCAACGCATCACGGACCGGACTCAGATGTGTCTTGATGTAGGAGCGAGTGGTGATCGCATATCGTTCTCGAAAGCTGAGACATCATGAGCAGAACTATGCTACCCATGACCTGAAGTTAGCAGCAATGTTCTTCGCCTTGAAGATGTGGCTGCACTATCTGATGGGTGAACATTTTACAGTGTACTCTGATCACAAAAGTCTCAGGTATATCTTCTCTCAGAAGGACATGAACCTGAGACAACGACGTTGGCTTGAGTTCCTCCAAGAATATGACTTTAAGATAGTATATACTCTTGGGAAGGGGAATGTTGTAGAAGATGCACTCAGTAGGAGATCTGGTATACAGCTGTTAGGCGAGGTGACAGAGCAGCTGGCTGCTTTACAGATATCCTTTGTGGATAGAGATGGAGCAACTTTACTTCAGTCTCTTACAGTCACTCCCCCACTTCTTCAGCGATTCAAGGAGGAACAGCGTGGGGATGCTGATTGTGAGGCACGGCGTGCTCAGTTAACCACAGGACAGGCACCTGATGGATTTTTTAAAGGTGGGAATCACGTCATCCTCTTCAGAGGACATACCACGGTACCAGTGTCACTTTAGGAGGAAGTGTTGAGGGAGTTCCACACATCCCCTCTAGCTGTACATCCAGGAGTGACGAAGATGTAAAAGGATCTCTGACGACAGCACTGATGGCCGGGAATGAAGAAAGTAGTAGCAGAGTTTGTTTCTCGGTGCCTCACTTTTCAACAAGTGAAGGCAGAGCATCAAGTACCAGCTGGCTTGGTTCAGCCTTTAGAGGTCCCAGAGCGGAAGTGGGATGGGATATCCATGGACTTTGTGACAGGACATACACATACATCCAGAGGTCATGACTCTATCTGGGTGATCGTCGACCGACTCACCAAGTCGGCCCACTTCCTACCGATTAGAGGGCAGGGTTCAGTAGAGAGATTGGGACGCCTCTATGTGCAGAAGATTGTGCGGCTACATGATGCACCCTCAATGATTGTCTCTGATCGTGATACACATTTTACATCCTGACTATGGAAGGGGTTGCGGGAGGCTTTTGAGAAGCACCTTCATTTGAGCACCGCCTTCCATCCTCAGACGGATGGCCACACTGAGCGGATCATTCAGACCCTCGAGGACATGCTGCGTGCTTGTTTCCTCGACTTCAGTCGCAACTGGGAGGATCACCGGCATTTGGTAGAGTTTGCATAGAACAATAGTTATCACTCCACCATTGGGATGACACCTTTTGAGGCGTTGTACGGGCGACCTTGCAGATCACCTTTGTGTTGGACTGACCCAAGGGAGTCAGCACTAGTGGGACCAGAGATGGTATGGGCTACCACAGAGAAAGTGCAGATCATTCAGGAGCGGATGAAGGCTGCACAGAGCCGGTAGAAGTCTTATGCCGACAGGAGATGGAGACCTTTGGAGTTCGAGGATGACAACCACATCTTTCTACGGGTCTCACCTCGATGAGGTTTTCATAGATTTGGCCGAGGCGGCAAGTTATTTCCGAGGTTTATCGAACCTTTTCGGGTCCTCAATAGAGTTGGCGAGGTGGCATACCGCTTAGCCCTTCCACCTCAGTTGAACCGGGTGCACGACGTCTTCCACGTATCTCAGTTGAGGAGATACGTGCACGACCTTTCCCACGTAATCGACCATGGAGAGATGGACGTCGAGGATGGAGCGACTTTAACAGAGGTTCCAGTTGAGATTGAGGATCGACAGGAGCGGGTCCTTCGTGGACGATCGATACCTCTGGTGTGCGTTCACTGGCAGCAAGGGAACCTCCAGGAGAGCACATGGGAGCGGGAGTCTTATATACGTGCTCAGTACCCTCACTTGTTTACCTAGTTATGAGTTGTGTCTTACTGGGTTGTAAAGCCCTGAGGTGGGGAGAATATAAAGACTCGTAATTTCAATCTATTTTTTTTAAATAAATGGGTATTTTACGAGTCCGTGAAAATTGATGGCGCATAATTCCGAGGCTCGGAGAGCCCGGAATGAATTTCTGAACTTGTATTTCGGGTACGTTCAGTAAACATGCGAATGGGTTTTTCTAACTTTTGAACTAGTGTTCAGAATTGAAATCTATGGGCACCGTTGAACTCGCAGCGCCGATATTCTCTTAAGGAGACCTTCACCTCGACCACAGTAGGTCGAGGGTGGAATTTAGCTTTTAACATGTTCATGAATGAATAAAATAAAAATAAAATTGTGTAGCTTTTATTTTTATTTTTATTCCATGTGGATGTTGAGAAGTGGGGACCACCAGACCCAAACCTCCTATGAGAGGTTATGATGGGGGGGGGGACCACCCGAACTAACCTCCCATGAGAGGTTATGGTGGTGGGGACCACCCGAGGTATACACCCCTTGAACTCCCCTTTAATGGAGAAACCCTCAAACTTCCTATTAAATGTGGGAGAGCCTCTTCGACTCCTCAAACATTTATTATGTCAACTCAATTTAATTAATTAGTCTATTTTTTAATTTGTGCCAAAAAACTAAATAATAGATATCATAATCTATTATCTGGGGCTACCTTTTCATTTTGGTGGAATTGGAGAAAAGGATTTGCAAAAGAGAGAGTGCTGGAGAACTTGGGAGAAAGCTCACCAATGAAGAACGCCAACAAAGAACGCCGACCTCGACTTCGACTTTCTTCCCCGGGACATCCTCCAACATGGGACGTCTTCAATAGACGATCGTCTTCCCCTCCCCAACGACGTCGTCTTCTCCCTCGCGATCTCTATCGATGAATCAAACGAGGTAGGGGTTTTGTTCCCATGTTCTTCTCATCTACGTTTCTTTTACAGGAATGGGATTAGTGATTGATGAAGGTTGTGGGGATTGAAGTTCTTAAATATCTTCCACACACGTTCTTGTTTTTATTGAGCCGCTTACTACCGCTCTAACACAGAGGGTGTGGGCCAAACAAACATGGCTCGACCCCTCCATCATTCTTCTTTAATGGTGTATCCTTCGCAAAGGAAGAATATGACTTTTGTGACGGTGACCGGTGCCGGCAGTCGGCACCGATGGAACTCGAGAACCATCAACGAAGGAATGGCGCCCCACCGCCCCGCGGCGCTCCGCCGTCCGCGACCACTGCCGCCCCACGGCCCTCATCGCCGCCATCCGAGCCGCTGCCGCCGGGCCGAGCCGCCACCGCCTTCCGGGTCGAGCCGCCGTCGTCCGGGCTGAGCCGCTGTCGTTGGGCTGATCCGCCGTCCGAGCCACCGCCGTCATCCAGGCTAAGCTGTCGCCACCCTTCCGGCCAAACCGCCCCGGCCGAGCCGCCCCACGGCCTCACGCACTTGTGGAACCCTCGACGGCCTCGCGGCCACCCGCGGCCCTCCTCGGTCCCTCACGGCCTGCCAGGATGGACCTAGCGGGTCGGGCCGCCCAGCGGGTCAGGTCGGACCCAGCAGGTCAGGCCGAGTCGACCCGAACCGGGTCGGCCCAAGCCGGGTCGGGACGGGTCGGTTCGACCGGGTCGGACCGGACCCGGGCCCACTACGACCCATTTACATTCTTTTGACCATAACTTTGGCATCGGACGTCCGTTTGACGAACCGTTTGTGGTGCTAAAAATCATGGAGCGAGACAGTCCCATTGAGTATACCCCACTGAGATTTGGGTTAAGATGGGGTACGGTTGGGTTGGATCAAGCACGAATCCAACCGGGGCCCCGAGACTAAAAGGCTAATAACTCACAGATCGACCATATGATTGACGCGTTGTTTGTTGCGTTGAGACCACTATGACGTGGCGGTCCTTTGATATACTTTTTCAGGGGACATCGTGGAAGTTGGAGAATTGACCAGTGTCTTGGGGAGCGGACTCTCCCGGAGACGAGCAAGCCTAGTGCGGAAACCCAATAGCCAGTTGTGACGAGAAGAGTGCTCTCCTAGAGATCCTGTGTGGGTCAACTCCTATCAATCCTGTGTGGGTCAGCTCGAGCGATCCTGTGTGGGTCAGCTCCTAGCGATCCTGTGTGGGTCAGCTCCAGCGATCCTGTGTGGGTCAGCTCCTAGCGATCCTGTGTGGGTCAGCTCCTAGTGATCTTGTGTGGGTCAGCTCCTAGCGATCATGTGTTTGTCACCTCTGAGAAATCCTGTGTGGGTCATCTCCTAGCGATCTTGTGTGGGTCAGCTCCAACGGTCCTGTGTGGGTCACCTCCTAGCGATCTTGTGTGGGTCACCTCCAACGATCCTGTGTGGTTCACCTCCTAGCGATCATGTGAAGGTCAGCAGCAAAGCCTCTAAACAGAGTAAGATGATTCAGTAGATATAACTAATCATCTCTACTACCATATCTAAGTTATACCTGGTGTGAGCTGAGTCAGAACCTCTGTGTTTCTTCATATTTGAGATGATTTACTTGATAACTTAGGTATATGTATGGGCATATACCTAAGTAGGGTTGTCTTTTATTTTCATACTTTGTGGTGTATCCTTGGTGGATTTTGTGAGACCTTGAGGATCTCGGGGTCCCTACTGAGTATCGTTATACTCAACCCTGCATGGGCTATGCTCGCACCTTGTTGTGTTGGATGCAGACGACAGATAGCGCTGACTGAGGCTGAGAGTACCAGGACTGGACGGTACCCGGAGGTGGACCATACGGCGTGTCGGTACGCATAGGAGGCGGGTGGACGTGGAGTGCTGAGGAGGCGATTTGTACCTACCCTTCATTTATGAACCTCATAGGACGATCCAGTAGCTGTCTTTTCTCTTTATTCAGTTGTATTGTATTTCAGTTGTACTTGTATCTTTACAGTTGGGCTTGTATTCCGGCCCCTTTTACTTTCAGCACTCTTTTTGTTATACAGTTTGCTTGTGTTCGTATCTTGATGTGTGCTTGGTTACATGAGTTTACAGGTTATAAAGGCAATGTCTTCCCAGTTCTAGGGATTATGCCTTTCGGTGCTAGTCGTCAGCCCCTGACCTACGGAATGCGGGCTTGGGGTAGTCACGGCACGAGGCCCGTGGGACAGTTCGTGACAAGTTTGGACAATAACACGCATTATGTCATGTTTTAGAAAAATAAAAACATTCTTATCCACATCCACATAAATCCATATCTTAATATTGATATTATATCAGTTACTATAATTAAAAAATTATACTACGGTAATTATCCTTTGATTCCATGGCCATCTTATGAGGATTTCATAGCATTGACCCCCATAAAAAATTTTAAATGTTTGGATTACATTGAAAACTACTTATTGAATCATTATGAGCACACCAAATATCATATTGATTTTTTTTCTTGTAAATGTCAGAAATAATTCAGGCATAGATTCCCCCATGAGGTCAGGTCAATTTGATGTGGTTTGAGATGGTTTTGACTATAACACATATGTTTTAGTGATTCAAAACACTAGAAATTTTTTTCAAAGCATCCCGAACATTACGAAAATTATTTCGATGTGTAATTAGATATTAAATTTAAAAAGTAATCAATGTTCATTTACCTATGATTTAGGACAATCTGACATCATTTTTATGGTTCTAACCTCCTAATATATGTTTTTAAATACTATGAAATGTTTTAGAACTATTACTGAGTAACTATAAGAGAACAATATATTCTATTAAATGATTTACTACTCATACACATCAGTAATATTTTACTACATTTTCCCATGATTTCATGTCATTCTGATATTAATTGTTATGGTTTTGATCGTTACATTCATGTTTAGTAGTTTTAAAACACTAGAAACATGTTAATGGAAATATTAGAAAAATTATAACTATGATTGACATAGTTTAACTTATATATTTAAAAAAATTATCTAAATTCATTTTCATATGATTTCACAACCATCCATTTATATTTTCTTGGTTTTGACCAGTAGACACTAGTTTTTAAAAAATTATTTTCTTTTAAAACATCTTATTATGTTATTACGAGAACATGACATGATGGATGGATATTGTTATGACCCTAACCATGCTGGCTCTTGAGCCGCAACTAACCCAATCCCGCCTCCATATGCCAGAGGCTGGTGACTAGCGCCGAAGGAATAACAATCTAGCGGTGGCCTTTGCCTAAGAACCCGTACATAAACACGCAACCAACTCAATGAAAAAAGTGAGAGGGAAAAGAAAACAAGATACAAAAATGCAATATATAAACCACAAACATGGATTTACCTCTAAACAGTACATGTATAGAAAATTAAAGATGAAAGGGAAAGGGGGGAAATACACACCCAAATAGAAAAGTTACACATCCCGACAAAAGGAGAAAAAGTAAAAAGATGGGAGAGTCCTGTTCCGGAATCCCAAGTTACGACTACCACACACGGTCCAAGAACCTCGTATCCCAAATCTCTTCTGATTTCACGATCATCCTTTCTATCATCAACAAGGTAACACCAATTATGGGAAAATCCCAAGCTTGGGTGAGTATAAAGATACTCAGTAGGAATCCTCAAATGCTCAAGGGAGCAGTAGATAGAATAATGTATAGTAAAAGAATATATTAATGGAGTGAATCTCAACCCCAAAATGTAGTAAAGTAAACTCATCCAAACTCAAGGAGCTAAAAACGGTGAGAAGATGAACTTCTCATTGAGTCTTCACAACATATAGTTGGAGAGTAGTCTCGTCCAACCATGAGAAGCTAGACATGGAAAGAACCTGGAATACCCCATCATTATTCGCCTCTCCTATAAAGAGAGTAACAAAAACCTAAGGAGTGGGTACTCGATTTATGGTATATATAAATGCTCGTTTAAGAATCCCAAACGAGAGAGTAAGGGGATCTCCATCTTTCAAGCTCAGCCTAGGAAAAATGAGCTGAAAAAAGTTCTAGAAGTAACAATCGATGGCTAGCATCCCACACGTCAACTCCGAAATGCAAGTCAGAGGGGTTCAAGCACCGCACCTTATAATATCCTCTTTGAGAGGGTGTGTGTCAGACACACGGTTTAAGTAAAAGTCATAAGGATGCATTTTTATGGGAAAATATCCCCACTTTATTGAGAGACCATAGGTGCGTCAAAGCACACATCGTCGCCATTGTAAAGACAAGAGGTCTTGTCTCAAAGTTGAGGACCCAAGTCTAGCCTGAAAGGAGGGTTCCACTCTTGTGTCGTCGAGGACTCATCCCCAGCCCGTCTAGAGGGTTCTACTACAAAATGATCGAGGACACATGCCATTCTGAGCTGGAGGGTTCCACTCTAGTGTCGTTGAGGACCCATCCCCAACCCAATTGGAGGGTTCAACTTGGAATTGTCATAGGTGACCACTACGTAGTCCAGTTTATGGTATGCTTGAAACTATTATGGCCATACCTACTGGATGGTACCTCTCGGAAAAGAAAAGAGGAGCACTGTCCATCCCTACTGGATGTTACCTCTCGGAAAATCATTGGGTTACTCTAGCCATCCTTGCGGGATGGTATCTCTCATAAAAACACGGGTTCAATCATCAAGTGTTTCCCCAGATATGTGTCATAGTCGGAACATCTCACAACGTAACTTGTAAGCCAATTTTGAGGGCTCCATTGAGTTCTACATAGAAAAACACTCAGGATAGGCTACTTGGATTCCAAAATATGAGTTCAGAAGGAGTTAAGGGAGAGAAAATAATTCGTAATGAGGTACACACCGTGTCTGGGACCCACACATCCTGTCACCCCGCCTCATCACCTGGATGTGTAACTAACCATTCTCGGGTACCAAACAATGAACAAGTACCCCATGTAAAGTTATCTTACTCCTAGAGTACATGACACGCCTAGTCAAAAGGTGGATGAGAACATGGCGCTCGTTGTTGATCCAGAGGGCCAAAAGCGTAATCACACTAGCACGCCTCCTCAATTGTCCCATGTACAGTTGATCGCATCTCTTTATATGTATTCTCTACACTCACAAGATTCATGGTTGACCCAAATCGAGGTTCTCTTCAAACACGTCAAAAGGATATTCCACTGATATTCCATTCATTTTTCCACACTTATTGAGAACACGAATAAATCTTCACATATCCTAAAGGATCATGCCATTGTGATCCTTGTGAAAAAAACACACAACATCGATTATTCATTCACCCCAAACAGACATCTGATGGAATAGTCAGAAGTCTCCGAATTTTGACCGAATGACATCCCATAGGGCCCATGTCTCAATTACAAAACAAATTATATGGAACATGTCATTGTAATCCTCTTGGAAAAACACACGGGTTCGACAAATTTATCATCCTAAACAGATACCGGTGAAAAATATTCATTTCACCGGCCCTCATGGGGCCTGCACCTCGACTATAGTTTGAATGCTTGAAAGAAAAATTGATAACTACACACAAGGACATGTCAAATGGACCTCTTGATTAGAATGTAGGTCCAAAACAAGAATCACGAATAATAATAATTAAATTATTAATATTTAATTTATGCTTCTCGTGCACCCGAACCCTGAGACCAAAAAATAAAAGTCCTAATCTGATCTAAAAAGTTCTGTATCATTGAGAGGGACCCGTGTCCACAGACAACATGTCAAAGGGACGCACTGTTTAAGAAATACAGACATTTAAAGCTGTATCGGCCCGATCAAACAGGTCTAACCCAAACTGACCCGGAAACTCTGCCTAGGTCGTCCTGGTCTGGTCAACCAGCCCGTGCACTCCGACACTCAATTCATGTTGGCACTTCGGCCAGCCTTCCATGGTGGCCGACTCCTGGCTCATGGCCTTCCTACCACCCAGCACCCCCGATCTCACCCCGGTGCCCTGGACACCATGGGGACCTGTGTTTTTCTGGTCACTGCCACCTGGGTTGACGAGTTGTGACCCCACTCCACCTCCAGCCTGGCCGTGGCTAGGCACTACTATGTCGACATCGACTGGAGGACACCTTCCACTCTGACCTCCTGCTGCTCTACTTAGCCAACCGCACTCCCCCATCCCAACATGTTCTGATCCTGACCACCCCAGCTCGCCACACCAACACCAGACCATGCCATCCCCTATGGTTTCTGGTCAACCACGCCGCCGACCTCATCATCACTTTGCCTCCACCCCTTATTGGCACCTCCATGTCGGACCACACCTCCGCAGTATTCTGTATGTCATACCTGCGACACTGGTGGTCCGATTTTTTATCCAAAAGTTGATCTGTGATCCCTGTGATGAAAACATCACAATTTCGGCCTCAAATTGATGATCCGACAAATGATTCATGGATTAGAAAAAATTGATAACAGATATCTACATATAAAGAGCGATGAACGGTTTTCCAAACAAATATTTATTGTCGTGTTCGTGCGTCCATCGATGATTTGAAAAATTAACAATGAAGAACAAGATAATGAAATGAATAATCAAAATAGAAATTGAATAAGACCTCAAAAGTAGAAGGAAGCCTACCTCGATCCATTCGTTTATCACTGCCAATGCGATTGTCACACTCCAACTTAGATCCATCTACGATCATTTCTTGAGTCTTTGAAGAACAGATGATAAAGGGATGAGAGAGGGACTTAGTAGATAGATTAAGATAAATATGTGTTAACCCTAATTCTAATTCCATTAACATCGATTTATAGATTTCCTGCTAAGCATGGAATATGAAATTCCCGTGCCCCATCTTTTTATGTCACGCCTAGGAAAAACACCTCATTCTGAATTCAACAACAGACTCAGGTTTCCATTCTGAGTCCCAGTTAGAATGTTATTTCATTTGGCGTTCATGATAAAATAATTAATTTTAATTATTTTATTTACGGATTTTTCCATGGGTGACTTTTCTCATAGAAGTCATGCACCGTCAAAGGTTAAGTCCCACCAATGGAAAAAGGCATGCTTCAAACCCAACCGTAGCCTCAGATTTCCGATCTAAGCTACCACTTGAGATTTATTCAGATTTGAGGTATTAAATCATTGAATGAATTAGTTAATTCATCCATTTAACATACCGCTAAAGAGTGAGTGGTCCAAACATCTCGTGCCGATAAACTTTATGTCACACCTATGGTAAACATTGCATTCCAGACCCAACCATGGTATCAGATTTCTGATCTGATCAACCATTAAAGAGATATCATGTTTCCATTTTGGGAATATTACAAAACACTTAATATTTTGAATAATTTATTCTGGGCACACTTGTCCTCATATTTTCATGTCTTCTCAGTGCCTAGATCAGTAAATATATGTATAAATATTCTAAAGTCTTACTAGGTGAAAACAAGTTATCTACATCATTCCCACCTTCAATGTTATCATCTTTGGAAAGAAAAACATGAGATAAGACTCGGGATATTGAGCACTGACCCAACTCTCCCGCTCCAATGAACATCTACATATTCCCATGCTGGCACAACACACAAACCAAATGTATGTTCCATCCTCATAAGGTCTTCTCATGCCAATGATGAGTGTTGGAACATGCACACACCTCCTTATCTGTGACATGTGAGAGATGTTTTGCGCTCACTCCAGCTAGTGGGGTGAGGGTAAGGTGGTAGGAAACATCACCATATCTACATCCCACACCACGACTGCAAACACTACTTCCCCCAGAAACAGGGTCTCGAGATTCCCTCCTTCAGAATATCTATCTAGGGAAACACCCAAAGAAATCTGGTCACACGGGATTTCATAGTTAGTAAATCACAACTAAGCCTCCATTACACACTCAAAATGTGAAGGAGTCAACACCATCGACTAACAGAAAAATGTACCCCCTGCTCTACTAGGTTCAGCTGCCAGGAAGCTAACTACTCTAAATCATCATGCAAAAGATAATGAGTCATGTCGTTCTGTTCATGGGGTATCCATCACGTCGACCTATACTCGATGACTATTGTATCATGGTTGACGTTGAGCATGCAATGTTATGACGAACAGGGTAGGTGTGTAAACTCATCGAACTACATGAAGCTAGACTCGAAAATAGCATGGCATATCTCGTGTGTCATCACATCCCTTAGAAGGAGAGTAATACAAAAACTAGAAACTCTTCTACACCCACTAGAAACATTCCCATCAAATGGTGGTCAAGCAGAGAGACTCTACTAACAATGACATGATATCCTCTGAAACTCCCCTGCACAACTTCACCCTGAATGAACATGTTAGAGGGACTCATCCATCACACCTTGATACTATCCTTTTTGGGAAGCACTGACTCGCCCAGATGATTTTTCTTACATCACAAAAACCTGTCTCGGTGGGAGAAGGACCCCTCTTCCTCAGGAATTCGTAGCTATAACAAAAAAACCGACACATGGTTACAATGAGTCCCCACATCACCCTGGTAAAATCTCAAGCATGGAGTAGGGATAAAAGTGTACACCACAGATTTTATGACATGTTCTACTACAAAATTTTGTAAAAGGAACACGGTGTACCACTTTTCATCTCATGCTCTGCCAGATCATAGACATCTGATGATTGTAGCTGTCTACAGTCACAGCTTCCAGCTTCCTGAGCCTGATGTGGGATGCTTGGGGGTGGTGGAAAGACCTCATAACATAATCACTCACCTCTAGCTCCTCCATCTCCTCTCCTAGCACCACATCCCTAGTAACAACCCTGATCATGGAGTTGTCTCTACTGTGGTGTTCAGCCTATTGGATTCCTAGTGTTAACGGTATCTATGGTTGGTCATTCTCATGCCATGTAACCACTCCCTTCACAAGAAAAACATCGACCCTCCATAGTCTTTCTCCATGCTCTGCACTACCTTGGCCCCATACCACTGTGTTCCTGAGACCGTTTATGGGGATGCCTTTTGCATCGAGATCTTATTGACAGACGCCTACTAGATGAGGCAGACGTCTCAGCTCTGTTGCACTCACTGCCACAACCAACTATTTGGCATCCGTCTGAAAAAATATTTCTATATCAGTAGCACCAGCTCTTGTACCACAGCAAAGGTTGGAATACCCATAGGTACTATAGTAACACAAATCTCCCTGCAGAGACCCTGCTCTAAATTCGGTGCTCAGAAGTAACCATTATAGATCATATCCAAAGAGTTGTGTGCAAGGTCTGTGATCCTACTCACATACTCAGTCATCATCATCTCGCCCTTCTGAAGTTGCATGTGCTCCTTAAGTCTAACATAGCACGAGAAGAAGGGGTAGAAATCCTCATGAAACAGCTACCAGAAGTCGTCCCCTAAGAGTGTTGACTCGTTGTGTATCTGAGTAACCATGCTATACCAACCCCTTACTGCTTCATGGAAAACACTAACTACAAAATCCACCATATGATCCATCGGTGTCTATGGAAGCATGAAGAGGTATGCCATCGGCTCTAGCCAAACCTCTACTGCATGAGGATCTTGCTCACCATAGAACCTCAACAATCAATGGAGATGGAACTCACAATGTGCGATCAAACAATGCATGTCCTCAGCCCGCTCTGTTGAGGTTGTCTTCTGCTCAAAATGTGGAGGGTGCTAATACCTACCCACCTGGAGAAAGCGGCTCACATGATGGGTCTGAGACTTCGGTCTCATTGCTCACAGGGTCGTTGTCCCGAGCCGGAGCTAATATCTTAACTGGTTATCATTACAGAGACATCCTAAATATCCTCAATGAGTACAATGGTCAAATTAGCATATATATATATATATATATATATATATCAACAACAACAATGGGAAGCTAACTCAAGAAGGAAATTTAGAGAATAAATCTTATATGATTCGTGTACAATTTTTTTCTGCAACAGGTGTCTTAGGGCGTCAAGTCAGCAAATGGGAAATCAGGGTCCTGTTTAATGGATACATCAGCCGCTTGTACCATCACTGGACTATCTATCCTGAGACCCTCTCTCGAGACACGTCATATATGTTGCCCTAATCCCAACCATGACCTTTTTAGGGAATCATCCAAAAAACATCCCAAGGGCTGAACCACCTTTGATAACACTTTTTCAACACCGGACCCATGTCGAGGCTCAAGCTGAAACTACTCCAAGACGACTTCATAGTTCTGTGGCTGACAACTAGCATTAAAGGCACAACAAACTAGATGAGGTCTTTTCCTATGAACTTGTACACAAACACACAACAAACTCAATGAAAACAGTGCATAGGCAAATGAAAACTAGATAAAAAACTGCTATATACAAACCATAAACATCCACCGACCTCTAAATAGTACAAGTACATAAAAGTATAGCTGGAAGGGAAAGGGGAAAAATACACACCCACATAGAAAAGTGCCCCTATCCAGAAACATGAAAAAAAGTAAAATAGCTGGGAGAAGTCCTCTCTTAAATACCAAGCTACAACCACTACACGGGGTCTAAGCACCCTGTATCCCTAAGCTCCTCAGATGTCACGATGAATCTATATTTCTTATGCGAGGGAACACCATGTATAGGCAATTCCCAAGAAGGGTTGAGTATAAAAAATCTCAGTATGAAGGGACAAAGGATCAAGGGGGAAGAAAGAGAGGTACTGAAGAGGGTAGTAGTGGATTGAACAAGGTAGAGTAAAAGAGTAAAGAAAAGGATTTCAACTCATCCCAAAAAAGGAATGATGTAAGCTCATCCAATCATAATGAGCTAGACACTGTGAGAATATGAACTTCTTATCGAGTCATCACTATATATAGTAGGAGAGTAGACTCCTCCAACCATGAGAATGTAGACACGAAAAGCAAGTGGCATATCCAGCGCGTCATCACATCTTTTGGAAGAAGAGTGACCAAAACCAAATGAGTGGGTAATAGAAACAATATATATGTATATGCTCAGTCAAGAAACCCAAACAAGAGAGTAAGGGGATCTCCATCTCACAAGATCAACCTACGAAAAGTTTGTACCAAAAAGTTACAAAAGTAACCATCGATTCCTAGCATCCCACACATTAGCTCTGAACTGCATCTCAAAGGGGCTCAATCACTACACCTTGATACTATCCACTTTTGGCACATATGTCTCACCAGAATGATTTTCAGTCGCATCACAAGGTTGCGTCTTGGTGAAAAAAAACACCTCTATTTCTTGATATCCCAATGGTATGTCAATGCATGCCATGTCACTATTGCGCAGTCAAGAAGTCCTGTCTCAAATTCCAGCACTCATGCGCAACTCGGCTAGAGAGTTCCATGATAGGGTCAACGAGGACCCATCCCCAACCCAGTGGGAGGGTCCTACTCAGAAAATATCGATATAACATCCCGCCTTTTTATCACATAAACTTTCATTACATTTTACAAAACCGAGGATCTTTAAGGTTTAGTGTCTTGGAAACCAGGAACTTAAAACATGAAAACATAAAACATTCTTATTAAACACTTCAAAGGCTTCTCCTTATGTTCATCCTAGGTTCATTACTGCATCTCATAACCTGGGGACATACATCAAAAGAAAGGGTGAGCAGAAGGCCCAGTAAGGGAAACAAAGGGAAATATTTAACATGCGAACTTGAGATACATCAATAATGTCATGAAAAAGAACTTTAAGGCATGAGAAAAAAATCATGAGGAATATCATAATAAAAATAACGTCTTTCATAACTTGAAGATGTGGCTACAACATTTAATATTGACAATAATTTCTGTTTCACCAAGGTCCATCCCCAAGGTGTCATTAAAAATTACCAAGGTTATTCACCAAGGCGTCGTAAAAAAATAGTCATCTCTAGAGATTAAGTCTTTACTCGATGCATTGGAGCGCTATCAGGGCGCACCCTTGACATGCCTTTATTATCATGTGAGCCACATATATCATCATCAATCATTTCATAAACCACCCATATAGCATAAAAGGAATGTGTTTCATTTCATAATCATAACGTTTTAAAAACTGCTTTAAAGACATGATCTTTGTGTCACTTTAAAACCCACAAAAAAGGAAGGTGGGACTCATGTATGTAAATACCAGAATTTAAAATAGAACATTTTGGTATATATGTGAATACCCCTATAGAAGAGAGAGCTTTGAGTATTCACTTAATAAAATAAAAGAACTTTAGAACAAGAGAGAGAAACATTTTGAGACAGAAATTCTGCAACATAACGACTATATTTCGGGGTTTTAGAAAACATTGAAAAGAGAGGGGACATGGGTCAAACATTCATAAATGACCCATAAAACAGTAGAAGGACAGAATATGAAGGATATATGAACATGGTAATGAAATTTGAAAGATATACCATATGAAATGAAAAATATGAAAGGAAGACAAAAATAAGATTTCTCTTATAAAACTCTGGCAGCCTAACGACGCCACTTAAAACTTCAAAATACTGAATTGAAGATATCAAATATGGTATCTCATCATATAAACATAAAAGATCAGTATGATAGATATAGAGATCATACCCTAACAAAATAAAAATGAACTTGAAATACTTGACATGAAAGTAGAACTTTGAAAAATGAGAAAGGTGAACGAATCCCTTAAAAATTCGGCAGCCTAACGGCGCCACTTAAAACTTAAAAATACTGAATTGAAAAGATCAAATAGGGTCTCTCATCATATGAATATAAAATATCAGTATGATAGATTTAGAGATCATACCCCAACAAAAAAAAGAACTTGAAATACTTGACATGAAAGTAGAACTTGAAAATGGTGAAAAAACCCCTTAAAAATTCGGCAGCCTAATGGCGCCACTTTAACATTCTTAAAATGAAATGGTGAGAGCAAGAGGGGGTCTCTCATCATATGAACATAAAAAAGACAGTATGATGAATATAAAAGAACATCCTCCAACATAAGAGCATGGAGCATAAAAGAAATGACAAAAAAGAGATTACTTGAAAAGAAAGAGGGAGGTAGGATCCCTTACCTTAAACGTAACTCTTAAAACTCGAAGGTTGGGACCTTGAGGGCTTGGGGGCACCTTGGGAGGACTTCTTGACTAATAATTTATGAAACCGTTATTTAACCATTTTATTGAATCACATTACTTAATCAAGGTGCCTAGATTATATTAATGCTTTATTTAAGTGAGATTACAAATCCATTTGGTCACATTACTAATCCTAAGCATAAAATTACAATTCATCAAAATTTAAGTTGATCTTATTAGACTCTAAATTTCGTACTGAACATAATTGTAGAAGACTATTTTTTTTAAAATCATTACACATTTTTAATTATTTAAGGTTTAAATAAACATTTTTTAAAATATCCTTTCTCTAAAATTCACCAAAAATATGCATACTATATTTATCCGGACATTTGAAAATTCATAAACTTCATTATAAGAAGAAATCAAAATTTTTATTTAAAACAAAGGATTACACAAGGCAGTTACGGTCTCCTTACATATCCCCTTATCACACCAGCATAGGACCTAAGTGTAAGGTGTGCTAAGGTGAAAGAATATGAGGGAGGCTCGACCAACATCGCACGAGTAGTAATTTCTATCAGTTTGAACTTCTCGCGAATGCGATTCCGTTCTAGCTTCATACGATGAAGTTCAGCTTTGGTTTGGTCCAGAGCAAAGTCCATTGGTGCTACCTCCTTCCCATGTTCTGTTAGATGGGATTCGATCGGTCCAAAACTACTGGGTGAGGCCATGAAATCTTCTTTTTATATTAATTAATCAAGATCACTTGTATTTAGAGACAAATATCGAAATGTTTAGTTTCCAGCGGTCATATTGATCAATGGTCACATAACAGTCAAAACCCAACAGTCTCATTTTAATTATACTCATGTTATCCAATGAAACAGTTTTGTTGACTATAAAAAAAATAAAATAACACACAAAATTAGGAAACAAGATTTATTCAAAATTTCGGGTCGTTACAATCGAGGACCCATGACCTGCCTGACTGGAGTGTTCTACTCTAGTGTCATCAAGGACTCATCCCCATCCCGACTAGAGTGTTCTACTCAAAACATTCATTAGGGACCACTACCCTGCCCAACTGGAGGTAAGCTCGAAACATCTATGGCCATCCCTACTGGATGATACCTCTTAGAAAAACATCAAGGAGAACTAGACATCCCAGCTAGATGGTACCTCTCAGATGGTCATTCCCTTTGGATGACGTCTCCTAGGAAAACATTGCTGCAACCATTGGGTGTCACCCTGGATATGCGTCACACCCGGAACAACTATCATAGAAACTTGAAAGCAACTATAGAGGGAACAATCACATTCTACGTTGAAAAAACCCAATGATAGGCTACTCCCATGCCAAAATCTGAGTTTAGAAGGAGTTACGAGACATATAGGAATTCGTAAAGTGGTACATGGCGTGTGTGGGTCCCACACGTCGTGTGGCCCCACATCCTCACCTAGCCATGTACCTAACTGTTCTAGGGTACCAAACTACAAACATGCACCCCTACACATGTCGTCTTACTCCCAGAGTACATGAAACACCTAGTCAAAAGGCTAACGAGTACATGGCACTCATCATTGATTCGAAGGGCCAAAAACATAATCATTCTGACACACCTCATCAAACGACTCGAGAACATATGATAGAATCTCTTCATATGTCTTCTCCACTCTCACAAGAGTCGAGATTGACCAAAGTCGTGGGTTCTCTTCAAACATGTCAAAATGATATTCCACTGATATTCTTTTCATGTTTAAACAATTAATGAGATCACATATAAGGCTTGGCACACCCAAACAGATCATGCCACTGTGATCCTTGTAGAAAAACAGGCAATATTGACTATTTATTTGCTCGAAACAGACATTTGATGGAAAAGTCTCAAGTCACCGCATTTCACTCGAATGACATCCCATGAGGACCATGTCTCAATTACGAAAAAAAGAACTTATATGGATTGTGCTATTATGATCCTCACAGAAATACACACATGTTTGACTACGTAATCATCCAAAATGGATACCCAATGAAAAGATTTCATTTCACAGTAAAGCATGAGAACCGTCCCCTATGGGGCCCGCACATTGACTAAAGTTTGAACACCTGACAGTCATCTTCAAAACTCCGCATGAGGACCAGGTTCATGCCGCTACTGACGTTGTGTCAAACGGACCTCCCGTTTAGCTGGTAGGTCAAAAACAATAACCCCGAATAATAATAATTAAATTATAATTATTAAATTTAAGGGTCTCATGCACCCAAACCTCGAGACCAAACATCAAAGTCCTGAACGTCTAAAAAGTTCCATCTTGTTGAGAGGGACCCGTGGCTGTAGAAAGTGCATCCAACAGACACACTCACTGTTTATGAAATACTACTATTTAAAATTGTATCGGCCCTATCAAACAGGTCCAGCCTAAACTGGCCGGACAATTATGCCTGGGCCGGCCTGATCCAGCCGACCCAGCCCGCGCACTCCCTAACCCAATCCGTGCTGGCGCTCTAGCCCGCCTGCCTGGGTGGCCCGCTCCCAGCCCGTGGCCTTCCGACCGCCCTGCACCGTCGGTCTCCCCCTCGCCCCCCTAGACACTGTGGCGTCCTGCGTTTTGCTGGCCGCTGCCGCCGGAGGTCATGAGCCGTGACCCCGCTCCACCTCCAGCATAGCCTCAACTAGGCTACAGCATGCCGAACCTCCTCACCAGCCACCTCGTCACTCCGAACCTGCGTCGGACCCCTGCTTCACCTCTGGACACCGGTCAACCACGCCGGCGACCTCCTCAGCGAGCCTCTACCGTGCTCCGCCTCTTCCCCATGCGAGCGCCATTGTGCAGGACCCGCGCGGTAACCTTATTCTGTACGTTGTACCGACTACTTCGGTGGTCTGATTTTAGATCTGAATGTAGATTAGAGATCCCGGCGACAAAACCTACGCAACACTATTCTCAAAGCTCTCTCTTCTATAGGAAATAAGTGTTAACCCTAATTCTAATTCCCTAGACTTCTACTTATAAAATTCCCACTCCCCATAGAATCCGAAATTTCCATCACCCTTCTTTTTATGTCCCGCCTTGGTAGAACACCTGATTTCAAACTCAACATAGGTCTCATATTTCTAATATGAGTCCCCGTTCGAATATTAGTTGATTCAGCATTCGTGATAAAATAATCAATTTTAATTATTTATTTTCTGGTTTCCCCCTTACTGACTTTTCTCACAGAAGTATCGCACCGACAAAAGATATGTCCCATCTAAGGTAAAGAGCATGCTCTGGACTCAACTGTTGACTCAGATTTCCAATCTGAGTAACCTCTTTAGAGTTATTTTTGTTATAAGTATTAAATAAATGATTAATAAATTCATTAATTCATTTAACGTACTACTAATGAGAAAAGGGTCTGAATGTCCTATGCCAACATACTTTATGTCATGCCTAGAGTGAAAACCGTGTTCCGGACCCAACACTGGTATCAGATTTCTGATCTGATCAACTATTAATGAGATATCTCATTTCTGTCGTGTGAATATTACAAAAACACTAAATATTTTGTAATACTTATTTCGGACACATCAGGCCTCAGAATTACACACCGTCTAAGCGCCTAGCTCTGAAATTATATGTAGAAACATTCCAAAGTCTTACATGGGGAAAACCGGGTCACTAGAGATGTGTTGTTTACTCATATACATAAAAAATAATTCAAAATTTTCCCCAGAAATTTATATAAATATATGGTCATTTTTTATGGTTTATTGGAACTTGTAGGTTTTAATTCTTTAAACCACTAAAACATATCTACAATCATCCTAGGAAAAGTGTAACTCATATTGACTTGGTTTCAGTTCTTATATTTCAAAAACCAATATACGGTAGTTTAAATATGATTTCATGCTTAATGGTTCTATTTTCTAGGTTTTTCCATCTTCTACATGTTTTTGAAGACATTGATATCTTTTACAACTTATTATTAATTCATTTTGAGCAAACCGTACAATCTATGGACATTTTGTATACTTGTACACATCGAAAAAAACTAGACCAAAAATTGCCTATTATTTCAGTTCAACATGAGGTTTTTTCTATGGTTTTGATAGTTACACATACATATTATATTTTTTGATCATTAAAATCATGTTTAGGTGCATCTCGGGAAAACTATAACCCAGGTTGTTGTGGAATTTGTTACTATATTTAAAAAATTAATAAAAATTCAATTTCTATGATTTAATGTCCATCCAGTTTAATTTTATTTTTTTACCAATAGAGGCATATTTTTGCGAACATAGATTTATTTTAAAATTAATCATTACTTCAGTGTGATTACACCACATGTTGCATAGATGTTCATTCTACTAGTACACATCCTAAATAGTTTAACAGTTTTCTCTTCATTTGACCTCAATATGTGGTTATTTTATATTTTCCATTCCATTACACTCGTGATTTTATTTTTTTAACACTATGAACACGTTTACAGGAATCCCAGAAAAACTGTAACTCGGATTGACAAAATGATAGTTCCTATATTTTAAAAATCAATCAATCGTCATTTTGATTATATTCCATGGACCTACAAATTTGTTTTGGTTTAGAAACACTAACACATGTTTTTAAAAATATTTATATAATAAAATGAAAATATTGAGTCATTATGAGAACAAAATACTTTGTATGGATGTATTGTAGGCTCGCACATGGTATAAATAATTCAACCATCATTTTATAACTATTTCAATTACATATGGGTTGCCTATGATTTGGACGATTTCAAACATGATTTTGTGTTTTAAAATAGAAATAACACATTTATAGGCATCCTGTGAAATCCATAACTCAAATTCATGTCGTATGAGTTCCTAAATTTATAAAATCAATATGATGTCATTATCATATGATTTCACATCCCATGGACATTGTTTGTTTGGTCTTGAACACATGATAGTAGTTTTTAATGATGTTAAAATATTCAAAAACATCAGTTAAGTTATTCCGGGTGTACTACACACCAGATGGACATGTTACCACAAGTAATCATCACAAATAATTTAATGTTGATTTTACCATGATTTCACATCATTATGATGTTTGTTTCTAATGTTTTCACAACCACACACATGTTTTAGTGTTTAAAACAATAAATATTCATTTATGGAAATCCCATGAAAACCATTACTCAGATTGATTTGGCATTGGATTTTACATTATAAAACCAAATCCACAGTCATTTATCTATTATATTATACCCCTTAAACTCCATTTTCAAGGTTTAATCCCCGTAACACATTTTTTAAATTTTTTGATATCTTTTTAAAATGCTTTTCAATTCATTATGTGAACAATACACATCAGATGGATACTTTGTTTACTGGAAAACACCAAGAATTTTTTTTATGTTTTTCAATTATTGCATGCTAATTAGATTATATATTATATTTATTTGACCATTACAAACACATTTTACTATTATAAAACACTAAAAATATATTTATAGGAATATCGGGAAAACAATAACTTATATTGATGTTGTTTCTATATCAAAATGTCCAAAAAAATCCAGCCTTTATGAAATGATTACAACACCCCGACACTATTTTCTTGCTTTTGACCCCATGAAACATGTTTTAATAGACATTGATATCTTTTACAACTCATTATTAATTAATTCCATGAATATACCACATTGGATTGACATATTTTACACTCATACAAAAAAACTTTGATAGTGGGTTTCTTAAAAATTCATATCAATATGAGCTTGTTTTGTTTGTTTCGAACTATTACGCACACATTTTTATACTTTGAATATTTTAAAGCACATTTATGGGTATCTCATGAAATAAGTCACTCATAATGACATGATTTAAATCCAAATTTTCATAAATTATAATATGGATAATTTCCTATTATATCATTGTACTCTAACACTTTGTCTAGTTTTTTTCTCCCAAATATACATTTTTTTAAAAATTGATATCAAAAAAAATTATTATTATACCATTCTAAGCACACCGTATTTGAGAAAACATATTTCCTCCTCATATGCATCAATGAAAAATACAACCAATGTTCCCCATTATTTTACATCAACATGAGGTTGTTTTCTATTTTTTGATAGTTACATGCATATTTTAGTGTTTGAGAACACTAAAAATGCATTAATTGGCATACTAGGAAAAATGTTACTCTTATTATCAGGGATGTAGTTCATACATTTGAAAAGTCAATATATGGGAATTTTCTAATGATTTCATATCCACATGACTTTATTGTATTTTCGTTGACCCCCTCAAGCATGTTTGTAAAGACTTTTATATCTTTTAAAACTTCTTATTGTTTAATTATGAGAATGGATCTTGTCAAATTGGTATTTTGTCAACTAATACACATAGAAAAAAATATAATAAATATTTTTATAATGATTTCAAATTAATATGAGATCATTTTCAATTGTTTTGACTGGTACACACACTTTTTAGTGTTTTTAAACACTAACAACTCATTTATAGGAATCCTAACCAAATTTAAGTTATATTAATGTGGTGTTAGGTCCAAAATTTCAATATTTAATATATTTCCATTATTCTATTATTTCATGGCCCTTCAAAATCTTCTGTTTGATTTTGAACTACTAAAATAAGTTTTTAAAGACAATAATATCTTTTAAAACAGATTATTGGGTCTTTATTTTCTCATTGTATCATAGATAGATGTGTTTTCAACACGTATAGATTAAAAATTACACACCAAAATTTTCCCATGATTTCACATAATTATGACCTCACTTAATTTTGGATTTTTCCATTACAGACACATTTACGTTTTTTAAAACCCTAAAAACATGTTTACAGTCATCCAAGATGAATCTTATGTTGTATATACATAAAGTCAATTCATAAATTTTAAAACTCAATGAAAAATGATTTCCTTATGTTTCAATTCATTAATATTCCATTTTCATATCTTCCACCATGACCCTTGCTTTTAAATACTATGATAACATTTAAAACTGCTCATTTAGTCATTTTGAGACGAATGCATATCAGATAGACATGTTGTCTACACACTCACATAAAAACTATTCAATGGAGGTTTAACCGTTTTATCATGATTATTTAAAAACATTTTACATTTATTTGACTCTTACGTTCATGTTTTACTATTTAACAATACTAAGAAATTTTTTACGAGAATACCTGGAAAACCATAACTTGGAATGATGAGGTGGCTGTTCCAACAATTCACAAATCAAATTATTGTCTTTTTTCTATTATATTTGGGCCCTTTGACATTGTTTTATTGGGGTATACACAATTTTTCTTCTGTTTAATAACATTAGTGTCTTGTTTACACTGAATATGGATTCATGGATTGAGTTTAGTATTTACCTCGGTAGGATGAGCTATAAGACTGGACATTTCCTCAATGATCATTCCCATCATCCATTGAAATATATAAACAAAGTAATTTTACATTTATTACCTCCACTGATCCTATTTTTGGCTGTAAGAGTCACATTATTTCGATTAATATTTCTACCATGAATTTCCTCTATATGCTTCCAGATCAACTACACTACTCGAACCCCTACTAGGTGTAGCAGAAAATGGCGATGATCAACAACTAATTATATCTAATGGAGTGTTTCTATAACTTAACACACATACTCACCTGGTTTTGTACTTCAATAAAATGATTACAACACCATCATTTTGGGAAATTGAATATGATTGTGAGGGGTTCCCATCCCATGGTTCATTAATATATTCATGTTAAAACAACAATACTAAAAATGATTTATCAAATTATATAATCATTATATTATTACATAATTAATATATATATATCATTATTATATAATGATAGTTATTTATAATGAAAAAAATAATGAAAATAAACATATGAATAGATAATCTTTTAACCCAATTAATTAAGGCCAGCTACACTGATTAAAGGACTGAAATAGAGCTAAATTGAACCATTTTATCCTTATATACAACACCATTTAAATGGGTTTAAAGCATGTTTTATTTTTTATTTATTTTTCACTGCTATATTTTTATTGTAAAGAAATAACATTATATATTAATGAAAAGAAATTAACTCCAACATCTATGGTAGATTTATTCAAAAAAACTATATTCGGGTTTCCTATAAACATTAAGCCACATATATATCTAACTGACCAAGTGACCAAATTAATTTGAATTTAATAATATATATACATGTTAGAAAATTACATTAGTTATAATAAAGTAATATATGTACTAATTGATAAAAGAAAACTGATATTGTAATTTTTCTATAAAAACACATATACCCAACAATCTGTGGAATGAATTGTTTTTTAGGATTTACTTTTTTCTTGATAATTACTGAAAAATATTGCATCATTAATAAAAATTATAATTTTATTTTGTTATTTTTATTAAATAATGTAAAATATTCAATTATATTTTGATATTTATCTATGTTAATATTGAAAAACTTCTTCCACTACTCATGAGATATGCCTTAAAAAACATTCTTGTACACATATTGAGAGTTTATAGAAGTGTCATTCGACTCATGAAAAAATATTCATTTAACATCTATCATTTATTTCCAAAATGTTCATGGTCAATGGGAAGGAAATGGAGTATGGGACATTAAAATGAAAAAAATGTAGAAACAAATAACTGATAACATTAAAATAATATAAATAATTGTTCTCATGCCTTTTCAATTAGTTGTCAATGAATATTAAATTAATAATAACTTTACTAGTTATCAAACTCCTAATTTTTTCCATGATATGTGAATATTTCTATAATCATTAATAATAATGAAAAATATCACTTTATTGAATGTATGCTACATAAAATTTTGTCTATAGAATATAGAAGAATAACTACACAACTACAAAAAATGGGCTTTATTAGCGCTCAAAACGGGCTTTAACAGTGCTAAAAAAGCTCTGTAATGCTCAGCGCTAAAAAAGTGTTGTAAAGATCAGCACTGATAGAGGGGTCCCCTTTATCAGCGCTAAAAAAGCACTGATAAAGGAATCCTCTATCAGTGCTAAAAAAGTGCTAATAAAGGGATAATTTATCAGTGATAAAAAGGCACTGATAAAGGACTCCTTTATCAGCGCTAAAAAAGCACTGATAAATGTGATTTTTATCAGCGCTTTTTAGCGCTGATAAATACCCTCTCTACTGCAACATAAAATTCTACAGTAGCAAACCCAAACAGGACCTACAAAAAATTCAGCATCTCAACAAGTATACCCATACAAAATTAACACATAATTCATAAGGTAATTACACCAAGTATACCCATACAACAAGTATACTCATACACCATTAACACATAATTCATAAATTAATTAAATATATAAAGAATTAAATTGAGAATTCAGGGGGGTTGGGGGATGTTCAGGGGTTTGGGGTGGCTGTCCAGGGGGGGGGGTAGGGGGTATCCGGGGGGATGGGGGGTGTCTGGGTGGATAGGGGTGTCTAGGGGGTGGGGGTAGTCCAGGAGGTTGGGGGTGCTGTCCAAGGGGGGTGGGGTGGTGTCGAGGAGGGTGGGGGTGGCCGTCCATGGGTGGGGGGAGTCCAGTGGGGTGGTGTCTAGGAGGGGTGGGGGTGCCGTCTAGGTGGTTGGTGGGTGTCTAGGGGGGGTCTGGCGGGGGGGGCGTCCGGGGGGGGGGGGGGTGTCTAGGGTGGGGGGTGTCTAGGGTGGGGGGGGCTGTCCATGGGGGTGTCCAGGGGGTGGGGGTGTCCAGGGGGTTGGGGGGGCTTTTCAGGGGGTGGGGGTCCAGATGGGTGGGGGTGTCCAGAGGGTGGGGTGGTATCCAGAGGGTGGGGGTGGTCCAGGGGGTTGGTGGGGCTGTCCAAAGGGGGGGGGGGTGGGGTGGTGTCCAAGGGGTGGGGGTGGTTGTCCATGGGGGTGGGGGTGTCCAGGGGGTGGGGAAGGTGTCCAGGTGGTGGGGTGGTGTCTAGGAGGTGTGGGGGTGTCCAGGGTGGTGGGTGCCCATGGGGGGTGTTCGGGGGGTGGGTCAGGGGGTGGGGGTGGGTGGGGTTGTCCATGGGGGTGTCCAGGGTGGTGGGGTGTCTAGGGGGTTGGGGGGGCTTTCCAGGGGGTGGGGTGTTCAGAGGGGTGGGGGTTTCCAGGGGGTGGGGTGGTGTCTAGGGGGGTAGGGGTGGTCCAGGGGGTTGGTGGGGATATCCAAGGGGGGTGGGGTGGTGTCCAGGGGGTGGGGGTGGATGTCCATGGGGGTGGGGGTGTCCAGGGGGGTGGGGGAGGTGTCCAGGTGGTGGGGTGGTGTCTGGGGGGGGGGGTCTTGGGGGTCGGGGCCATCCAGGGGCTTGGGGGTGGCCATGGGGGTGGGGGTGGGTGGCTGTCCAGGGTGGTGGGGGTGTCCAGGTGGTGGGGTGGTGTCTAGGAGGGGTGGGGGTGTCGTCCAGGGGGGTTGGTGGGTGTCCAAGGGGGTGGGGGGGATATCCATGGGGGTGTCCAAGAGGGGTTGAATCATACAAAAATGACCCATGGATCGTTCTCTTGATGGATAAACACAATCCGAATTCATTTGGTCATATTTCAGAACGTCAGCTGTTGTTTTCACTTAAAATTTTGTCCATTTTAAACAAAAAAGAGACACTTTGAGTGATACCGGTCACACCGTTCCTCAAATTGAGGTAGGGATGACTCGTACATGTCAAAAACACACCCATGGATCATTATCCTAAAGTATAAACATAATTGAAATGTGTTTGGTCAGATTTCTGTAGGTCAGTTGTTGTTTTCACTTAAAATTTTGTCCATTTTAAACAAAAGAGAGACACTTTGAGTGATACCAGCCACTCCATGCCTCAGATTGAGGCGTGGTTGAATCGTACACGTAAAAAATGACCCATGGATCATTCTACTAAAATATCAACACAATCCGAATGCATTTGGTTTGATTTTTGTACGTCAGTTGTTGTTTTCACTTAAAATTCTGTCCATTTTAAACAAAAGAGAGACACTTTGAGTGATACCGGTCACACTGTGCCTCGAATTGCATCACCAACGCACCCATGGATTGTTCTCTCTAAGGATCCAACATAATACGAAATATTTTGGTCGATCTCTATAGGTCAGTTGTTGTTTTCACTTAAAATTGTGTCCATTTTAAACAAAAGAGAGACACATTGAGTGATATCAGCCACCCTGTGCTGCATACTTAGGTGTGGTTTACTATTATGAACCAACAATGGCCCATGGATCATTCTCATAAAGTATCAACACAATCCAAATGCGTTTGGTTAGATTTCCGTACGTCAGTTGTTGTTTTCACTTAAAATTCTGTCCATTTGAAACAAAAGAGAGACACTTTGAGGGATACCAGCCACACTGTGCCTTGGATTGGGGAAAGGTTGACTTTTACACATCACCATTACACCCATTAATCATTATTATAAAGGATCAACACAATCCCAATGCATTGGTCAGATTTCGTAGGTCAGTTGTTGTTTTCACTTAAAATTTTGTCCATTTTAAACAAAAGAGAGACACTTTGAGTGATACCGGCCACACCATGCATCAGATTCAGGCATGGTTGACTTGACATGTCAAAAATTACCCATGGATCATTCTCTTAATGGATAAACACAATCCTAATTCATTTGGTTGGATTTCCATACGCCAGTTTTTGTTTTCACTTAAAATTCTGTCCATTTAAACAAAAGAGAGACACTTTGAGTGATAACGGCCACATCGTGCCTCGTATTGAGGCTTTGTTGACTATAACACGTCAAAAATGACCATGTATCGTTCTCATAAAATAGAAACACATATGAATGTGTTTGGTCAGATCTTAGTACGTCATTTATTGTTTTCACTTAAAATTCTGTCCATTTTAAACAATAGAGAGACACTTTGAGTGATACCGGTCACACTATGCCTCGGATTCAGATGGGGTTGACTCGTACACATCAAAAAATCACCCATGGATTATTCTACTAAAGGATATATGAATGCGTTTGGTCGGATTTCTATAGGTTAGTTGTTGTTTTCACTTAAAATTCTGTCCATTTAAACAAAAGAGAGACACTTTGAGTGATACGGGCCACACCGTGCCTTGGATTGAGCCATGGTTGACTCTTACACATCAAAAGTACCCATGGATCATTCACTAAATGATAAACACCATGAATGCATTTGGTTGGATTTCCATACATCAGTTGTTCTTTTCACTTAAATTTTGTCCATTTTAAACAAAAGAGAGACACTTTGAGTGATACTGGCCACACCGTGCCTCATATTGAGGCGGGTTTGACTCTTACATGTCACCAAGCACCCATGAATCGTTATACTAATGGATTAACATAATAATAATGTGTTTGTTCATATTTTCCATAGGTCAGTTGTTGTTTTCACTTAAAATTCTGTTCATTTAAACAAAAGAGAGACACTTTGAGTGATACTGGCCACACCATGCCTCATATTGAGGAGGGGTTGACTCGTGCACATAAAAAATGACCCATGGATAGTTATCATAAAGTATCAACATAATATGAATGCTTTTGGTCATATTTCCGTACATTAGTTGTTGTTTTCACTTAAAATTTTGTCCATTTTAAACAAAAGAAAGACACATTGAGTGATACCGGTCACACCATGGCTCGGATTGAGGTGGGGTTTGACTCATGCACGTCACCAATGCACCCATGGATCATTATCATAAAGAATAAACACAATCAAAATTCATTTGGTCATATTTTCGTAGGTCATTTGTTGTTTTCACTTAAAATTGTGTTCATTTTAAACAAAAGAGAGAGACTTTGAGTGATACCGGCCACACCGTGCCTCAGATTGAGGTGTGGGTAACTCATACACATCCAAAATGACCCATGTATCTTTATAATAAAGTATTAATACCATTTAAATGTGTTTGGTTATATTTTCGTACGTTATTGTTGTTTTCACTTAAAATTGTGTCCATTTTAAACAAAAGAGAGACACTTTGAGTGATAACGGCCACACCGTGCCTCAGATTGAGGCAGGGTTGACACATACACATCAAAAATGACCTATGGATCATTATCCTAAAATATAAACATAATCCAAATGCGTTTGTATGGATTTCCATAGGTCAGTTTTTGTTTTCACTTCAAATTGTGTCCATTTTAAACAAAAGAGAGACACATTGAGTGATACCAGCCACACCTTGCCTTGGATTGAGGCAGGGTTGATGCGTACATGTCACCAACGCACCCATGTATCAGTATTATAAAGGATCAACACAATCCGAATGATTTTGAATAGATATGAAGGTATTTTGGTGACTTTACTGGTTTTTCTTAAC